>OZ030019.1:80833608-81446108 GCA_964023405.1 Apodemus agrarius
CCCTCCTCCTCCTCTCTCCTCCTTCCTCTTCCCCTCCCTCCTCCTCCTCTCCCCTCCCTTCTCGTCTTCCCTCCTTCCTCCCTTTCCCTTCCCCCACCTTAACTGTTTTCACAGTACATTGAGGTGACCGTGCGCGTCCACCCAGCAGCCCTCATCACCGCCCGCCCGCCCGCCTGCAGAACGCTCATCCTCTCCCACTGAAGCCCCGTCTGTGAAGCGCTAACTCCTTCCATGGCCCCGGCACCCTCTGTCTACTTCCTGTCTGTGTGTTTGACTCTTCTAGGGGCTTTACACGGGGAGCCAGTCAGTGTTGACCTTCGTATAACATTGCACTCGGCATAATGTCTCAGGGCTCATCCACAGTATAGTACAGGCTATGGTTTTCTTCCTATTTTAAAAGTTCTTGCAATTTTGTATTTGGTTTGCATGCATGTGTGGTATCTGCGTGTGCGTGCGTGGAGGCCAGAGGGGGAGATAGCGGCCCTGTTCTATCACTCCCTGCCTTATCCCCCTGAGACAGGCTCTCTCGCTGAACCTGGAGCTAGACTGGCAGCCAGCAGGCCCCAGGAATCCTCCTGCCTCTGCCCCTCCACAGCACTGGGGTCATAGAATCATGCGTGGCCACACCCACCTCTTGACCTGGGTTTTTGGGATTTGAACTCAGATCCTCATGCTTGTGTATCAATGCTAAGCCTTTTCCCACCCACCTCCCCTGCTCCCTGTAAAGCTGAGTGCTTCTGCATCGCGTGTGCACCCAGCCCGTAGTATTTACTTGTCTCTCACAGGTGCCTGGCCAGCCCACACCTCCTGGTTGTTGTGCGTATGCCGTTGTGAACAGAGAGGTTGGAGACCCAGATTTTAAATCTTTAGTGTGTATACTCAGGAATGGGGCATCATGGAGATTTTGTTGTTGTTGTTGTTGTTGCTGTTGTTGCTGCTTCTATTGTTTCCGGGAGCGTGTATGCACACTCTCTGTACCATCCATGGTCCAGTTGTGAGTTCCTCCTTCCGGAGCCTTGATTGGTCCTAGCCCGGTTGCAGGGCAGAGTCTCCTTGCCGCGTTGGGGCACATAAGCCCTTGTCCCGTGGCTGAGCACATGGGTTTAGGGAGGTGGGGCTGCATGCCCACAAGGGGCTGGAGGCGAAGGTCACTGCAGGTCAGTCATCTCGCTGGTGCCCAGGGCCCTGACCCTGCTGTCAGCCCGTGCCCGCCGGGAGGAATGAGGGTAGCCCAGAGACATGCCAATGTCCCTTAACGGAGCCTCCTGAGCATTGAAACAATGGAAGCCCCAGATTAGAATTTCCTCAGGAATCTAACTCTCCTAGCCTTAACCCTTGGGTGGGCACAAGTGGCCATGGTTGGTTATATGCTCAACAGAGATGCCAGGAGAGCACTAAAGACACACACCCAGATACACACACACACACACACACACACACACAGATACACACACACACACATACACACACACACAGATACACACACACACACGCACACGCACGCACACGCGCACACGCGCGCACACACGCACACACACGCACACGCACACACACGCACACACGCATGCACACGCACACGCACACACGCACACGCACACGCACACGCGCACACACGCACAGAGACAGAAAGAGACACAGAGACAGAGGCAGACAGAGGCAGGCAGTGGGAGGGGGAGAGAAAGGGAGAGGGAGAGGATAAGGGAGGGAAGGAGGAGGAGGGAGGGAGGGGGAAAGAGGGAGAGAGGGAGAGAGGGAAAAAAGGGAGAGAGGGAGGGAGGGAGGGGGGAGAGAGAAGGCTAACCATCCTCCCCCCAAACCCTTATGAGGCCCAGCCACACCTTCTGTGTGTCCCTCGCTGGTGTCCTAAGACTCTGACTAGCACATCCCTGCTGCAAACAGCTGTGAGGAGTTGCTGTTTTCAAAGAACCCCGAGATAAACCACACAAGTGACTTGGTGACAGCCTGAGGCAATGTCACATTATGAACGTCCCACTGTAGCCAGGATACCAACCCTACTTTCTCCAATGTAGCCTGAGCCTTGTTCCCCGCCCCGCCTGCCCCTCCCCCGCACACCTTCCAGGGAGCCCAGCACGCTCTAATCCCTTAGAAGCGGGGTTAACCCTGCTTGAAGGAGGTCTGCTCCAGGCTCCGCCTCTCGGACTTCAGGCTTCGGTAAAGTCTAGCTCAGTACTGGGTATTCTGATTCACCAGCTTGGAGCCTCCTGGGACGTCTAAAAATGGCACTTCCGAGCCCTGACTCAGTGGTGAAGGAGGCATTTGGTTACGTTCCTTCTCCTGAGTAGGAAGGCATGACTCATCCCTCCTCCTTGCCTGCGGCTCTGGAAGAGCCTCTGTCGCTGACACCCAGGCTAGGCTCGAAGCTGGACTGCCTGCGACTGTGGATGGCGCGCTCTCCGCCTTTGAGTGGGCACAGCTCTGCTCCTCCCCCCCCCCCCAGGTGAGGGTGGGTGAAGGAGAAACAAGGCGAAGGATTTTGAGGGGTTGAACCAAATGTCAGCAGGGACCACTCGCCTGCTTTGTCTCGCTCCTCACTGACCGACAGACGGGCCTTTCTGAGACAGCGTCCACTTCAGTGGCCACCTTAGATCAAACTGTCCTGGCCCCAGAACAGAGCCCCCCACCCCAGCTGGGGGAGGGGTCATGGGTGTACGCACCTGTGCATGCAGAGGCCAGAAGCTGTCCTCGGCTCTCGTTCCTGAAGAGCTAGCTATCCATTCTTTTCTGAGACAAGGTCTTGCCTGGAACTCATTTAGTTCCAGGACTAGCTGCCCCTGGGGCCCCAGGGATCTGCGGTCTCTGCTTCTCCACCATTGCAACCACAAGTTTGTGCCCTGGTGCCCAGCTCCCTGGGTTTGGGGGATGGAATTCAGGTGCTCGCGCTGGCACAGGAAGCCACATTCCAACACCCCATCCACCCCCAGTTTGTATTATTTATTTTTACTTTTTTTAAAGTTACAGATGTTTTGTTTTTATTTGTTTTTTTGAGACAGGGTTTCTCTGGCTGTCCTGGAACTCATTCTGTAGACCAGGCTGGCCTCAAACTCAGAAATCCGCCTGCCTCTGCTTCCCAAGTGCTGGGATTAAAAGTGTGAGCAACCACTACTCAGCCAGATTTATCTATCTATCTATCTATCTATCTATCATTTATCTATCTATCTATCTGTCTATCATCTATCTATCTTTTATCTATCTATCTATCTATCTATCTATCATGTGTCTGAGTGCTTTGCCTGCTTGCATATGCATATGCTGTTCACTATGTTCCCGCCCAGTTATGTAGGTTGAAGGTCGGGGAAGGCTTCGGATCCTTTGGGGCTGGAGTTAGAGATGATTTGAAGCCATCATGTGGGAGCCGGGACTCAAGCCAGGTTCCTCTGGAGAGCAGCCTGTGCCTTTCATTGCTGCGTCCTCTCTGCAGCCCAGGTCCTACTCCCCATCCCCTCCGGGGTGCATCCAGCCCGGCCTCCTACTCCCCATCCCCTCCGGGGTGCGTCCAGCCCGGCCTCCTACTCCCCATCCCCTCCCGGGTGCGTCCAGCCCGGCCTCCTACTCGCCATCCCCTCCGGGGTGCGTCCAGATAAAAAAGGTCATCCTCCAGTAAGCATCAAACTCGCGGCCAGTCTGGATTACATGAGACCGGAGGAGGAGCAGGAGGAGGAAGAGGGTGGGGTTCAGGGGTGAAAACAGCTTTGCATGGAACTCAGAGAGTGCTCGGCGCTGCTGACAGAAGCTGTGCTGAGCACCAGAGCCATCACTTAGTGCACGGAGGGCTTCCCGCTGAAACATCCCTGTGCGTCCCAGATTTTCAGGCACCTGAGTGCCGGGCACAGTTTGAGTGAGCATACAGCATGAAAAACGTTTCTTCAAAATGAAAGAGGATCCCCTGGTCTCTTCCACCACTGCGATCTTGGCTGGGTATGCCGGGCAGGCTGAGCGCATCCCTGGCTGACTGCCAGGCCTCTAAATCGAGTGTAGATTGCTTAGATGGGCTGCACTGAATATAATTTATAAATAATCCAAGAGATCTGAGCCGCCTCCCCCAAGGCCAGTCTGCTGTGAGCTGTGCCCACGGAGGTCAGGGTACGGCTCAACCGAGCTGTTTTGCTTTGATTCCACAAAGCCCAGATGAGAGGCAGAGATACACGGTCAGGCCTCAGGCCCAGTGTCCAGGCTTGACCCTTGCTTCCCTGGGATTAAGTTGCAAGCAGAGAGGCTAGCGAGATTGGCTCCCAGCACAGCGCCTGCCTGTTATGTAAACAGGAAGACCCTGCGTCTGGATCCCCACCACCCACATAAGAGGCCGAGCACTGGTGGCACTATAACCCCAGGGCAGTGCTGATCAGAGCAGAGGCAGGAGGATCATGGCCAGCTGGACTTTGAGTGAGCTCTGGGTTCAGTGAGGTATTCTGTCTCAGAAAATAAAGGAGAGTAATCAAGGAGGGTACCGCTGGCAACCTAGGGCCACCACAGGCATGCACACATATGTGCACACACCCGTGCATGCGCACGCACCGAGAGAAGCAAATCAATGAACAAGTACAATGAGCCCGAGGAGAGAAACTCCCCCCCCCTTATTACTGGGGATTGAACCCTAGCTCCACAGTCTTCTTTTGAATATTATTATTATTATTATTATTATTATTATTATTTACTATATAATTATCTTGTGTAGTTACTGATTCTTGTTGTTGTTGAGACAGGTCTTCTCACTCTGAATGAAGCCCAGGCTGGCCTGGACTTCCTCTGTATAGCCAGGCTGACCACAAACTTGAGGCAAGACCCTCCTGCCACAGGCATCCGCCTCTACTCCAGGCTTGGTTTGTGTAATATGTTTTGTTTGTTTTGACGAAGGACTTACTAAGCTCCCCGGAGCTTGTCCTGTTGTCTGGGCTAGCCACAAACGTGCAATTCTCCGGCTTCTGTCTCTGGACTGGCTGGGATGAGGGACCTGCACTACCAGTCCTAACATGGTGACAGCTGTTTTCCTCACACATAGGCAGGATCTTCAGGGAGCCTGTGGCCTATCCGGGAGGCCGGGGGCATCGTTTCCACATGTTCTGTTGTTCTGAATAAGTCCAAGGCCAGCCCAAGTTTATGCAGAGATCACACAGAGGCATAAGTATCAAGAGATACCTGTCATCAGGAAATATCTCAGTCACTGTTCTACTGCTGTGAAGAGACACCACAATCAAAGCAGCTCTCACAAAGGAAAGCATTTAACTGGGGCTAGCGTACAGCGTCAGCAGCTCAGGCCATTATCCTCATGGGAGGAAGCAGACAGGCATACTGCTGAAGCAGGCAGTACCTGAGAGAGCGCGAGATTCGCGTACTGATCCACGGGCAGGGAAAGCGGGAGCGGGAGCCGAAGCGGGAGTCGGAGCGGGAGAGGCTAGGCCTGCTGTGGGCCTTTGAAGCCTCAAAGCCAACCCTTGGTGACACTTCCTTCAACTAATCTCTCTAGTCTTAAACAGTTCCACTGACTGGGAACCAAACATTTAAACATGTGAGCTTTAAAGGGATCATTTTCATTCAAACCACCTCAATATCTTTGTAGACCAAAGACTATGAGCTAGAACATGCTCTACCACTATTAGAGTCTGTCTAGTGGGCTGTCTTTATAGACAGGCTGTTTTTTTTTTTTTTTTTTTTTTTTTGGTTTTTCGAGACAGGGTTTCTCTGTATAGTCTGTATTGTCCTGGCTGTCCTGGAACTCACTCTGTAGACCAGGCTGGCCTCGAACTCAGAAATCTGCCTGCCTCTGCCTCCCGAGTGTGGGATTACAGGTGAGCGCCACCACCGCCCGGCCCTAGACAGACTGTTCTATGCCCGGAGTTTCACTCGGTGTCTGTTGCACGGATGGAGCTCAATTATACAGGCTTTAATGGGCGGATAAACTATATAAACATGTGAATACTGTCATAGATTAAATTTTGGGAACTTGCCAAAGAATCACAGATTTCTAGAAAGCATGAAAGGCAAACGTTTATGATTGGAAGCCCCCTTGAGAGGTATTTGCATTCTGCTGAACTTTTAGGAAACTAGAGAACTGGTACGCTGGTTAAACTTTTATCCCAATCATTCCACTGGGTGCTGGACAGCGGCTCCTACTGGCTAGTTCTGGTATTGCAGCCCATTACAGCTCTAAGGAAGAGAACGGAATTTGTACATTAGGAATTCTGTGGTAGAGAATGCATACTGCCTAGTGGAAAGTAGCAAGGGTGGTTTCCCAGGATAAATAGGAAAGACTGGAGTGTCTCCAAGGGTTTCTTTACTTTCTCAACAAATCTCAAGATCATTTTTCCAGGCAAAAATTTTAGCTGAATCTATTTCTGGACTACGTTATTTTAAAAGTACTTTTAATATTATTATTTGATGTGTACGGGTGTTTGCCTACAGGAATGTCTGTGCATCACTTGCATGAAATACCAATGGAGGCCAAGAGAGGGCATTAGCCCCTCATGTGGGTGCTGGAAATTGAACCCAGGTCTTCTGGAAGAGCAGCTAGTGCTCCCTTAGAACCACTGAGCCAGCTCGCCAGCCCCCGGAGAGGACTTTCACCGCAAAAGTCTGAAATGAAAGTCAATTGTAAAGTGGTATTTTCGCAAATGTTTTATAATTTATTTGAGAACGAATGCTTTCAAATAGGAAGAGGAAGTCCCTAGACAGCGACCAGGTTGCTTGCTGTGCAAGGTGAGTTTTCTAAGCACATGGTCAAGTCAGAGACAGCACAGAGACAGCTCTGGCTGAGAGATACTGAGAGAGTCATTTTTCCAGAATAATGGCCATGACTCAGTTTCTAGTGATTCTTTTGAGAACTGAAATGCAAAGGCTCAAAAGTCATTGTAATAGCTTACTTTATTGTTCCAGCGTCCTTCTTCCTTCCAATAGATCGGCCGTAGACCAGGTTGGACCTGAGCGCACAGAGATCTGCCAGCCTCTGCCTCTGAATCTTGCTCCTCTTCTTTAAGTACACAGGGAGCAATGGTTCCTGCCTTAAGGAGGTGAGACCTTGGAGCCGGTTGTGTTTGCATATTGCCTGTAACCTTAGCACTCCACGGAGAGAAGGCCGGGGGATAGCCACAGATTCCAGGCTAGCCTGGGATGCGTTCAAGATCACATCTCAAAAATTGTAAGCCATCAGAATAAGGAATGAGACGACGCATCCTTCCCCCAGCGTCAGGGGCGCATCCTTACCCCAGCGAGCATCCTTCCCCCAGCGTCAGGGGCGCATCCTTACCCCAGCGAGCATCCTTCCCCCAGCGTCAGGGGCGCATCCTTCCCCCAGCGAGCATCCTTCCCCCAGCATCAGGCGGGCTTCTGCTTGGCTCTCGTCCATATCCCCTCCCTCCCTCGAAGTGGGAGAGTTTAGATTTCAGCCCCCAGGAAAACATTTCAGAAAGACCATTTGTGGTAATAAATTCTGTTTCCAAACTCCCATCAGAGCTGGAATGCTCCAGGGCACCAGAGCAAGGTGAGGGACATATGAGATTAGATTCCAACTTTTTTCCAGGCATTTTATTCCCCTGTATGCACTTCCTGCTACTCCTAGACTCATTCCCAGCCCAGCTCAGCGCCTGGGGATAGGTGAGCTCCAGCCGAGGGCCTTGCTGCTCCAAGTTTGACCTACTGACCCTGAGCACGGCTGGCTATCACTCAGGAGTTACCGGCCATGCTGAATGCCAGTCCTGGCAAAGCTAATAACTCAGATTCTGCATCAGCAAGGTCTGCAGCCATGCACAGGAACAGACACGGTAAGTGCGCTGGTCCCAGCTGGGCTGGGCCTCCTCCTCCTCCTCTTCCTCCTCCTCTTCCTCTCCCTCATTTCCACTCCCCTTCTTTTGTGACAAGGTCTTTTTATGTGGCATAGGCTGATCCCGAACTTTGAATCTTTGTGCCTCAGCTCCAGGTTCTGGGACTATAGACATGTGCCACTATGTCTGGTCTACACTTTGATTTCTAGGGAGCAGTTCCCTCTCTCCCCCTCCCCCTCCCCTTGTATCTGTAGGCTAGAGCTTAATATCAAGTGTTGCCCCCCCCATCCTTGTTTCCCACAGAGGCTCTCACTGAAGCCAGAGCTCACAGATTCAGCTATACCAACTGGCCAAGGAGCTACAATGACCCCACAAGTCCCCACGGTCAGTACTGGGATTATAGGCAGATACCACTGCTGCACCTAGCTTTTATATGTGGGTGCCGGGGCAGGGACTTTACCCACTGAATCAGTTCCCTGGCTTCCCATTTCTCTCTTTAAATCTCTCCTTGATGACTAGGCATCTTAAACACACTCAGTGCCCAGAAATCCCCGTTCTGCTTTCAATCAAACATGCTTAACTTACAGGTTACAATTAATAAGCCGCCATGGGAGAATACAGTATAAAACTGAGGACCGGCTGGCAGACTCTTGCCAGTGAGAACACACAGGGGATGGGTGTGTGTACCCCACCCAAGCTGTTTTGAAGCCCAACCAGCCCTCCCTGCCTCCCCAGCATGGGTGCATGGGCATGCCCATCTTCCACACTGTCCTCTTTCTCCCACCGACTTGGTCCCAGCCCCCCTCATCTCCAGCAGGCTCCTATCTCACTATACCCCTGCAGTAGATGGGGGGACTAGGTTCCTTAGAGTATAAGTTATAAGTGGTCACTCCATGTCCCAGATTTAATGGTCCAGTAATGTCTGGGGATTTTATAGCAAATGTGAGGTTTTTGGTATGTTCTGGAAGGTTCTGGATATGCTGGCTCACCCTCCCTTCCCCCTTTATCCTGTGTCGACTATTCCACCAGTCCAGACACCTGCTCATCCTGTCGCTGCGCAGGTGTCCTCCGCCACCCCGGCTGGAGCCTCCTACTGCACACGCCCACTCCCTCCCGGGCTTGGTCTCCCCATCAGGCTTCTGGCTATTGTGAAGTTGTTTGTAACCTGGGCAGGGGTTGGTCGCTGAAGCTCCTAGACACACCACAGATTCTCTTTAAGTATTTGTTGAATGAATGCTTGAGTATTAGATACTGTGTTTCAGGAACTGCCAGTGTAACCAGACAATGGACTCTAAGTTACACATTCACACAATGTCACATGACAACCCTCCCCCACTGCCATCAGGATCCTTTTTTTTTTTTTTTTTTTTTTTTAAGGTTTTACCCTATATCTTCCTCACTCCTGTGCAGGCGAGAGTTACCTAAATTCAGAAATTAGATCTTATCAATTCAGTCTCTCCACTTTGTCAAGAGATTGTGTCAATCCGAGGGTGATGCTGGGCTGGGGAGATGACTCAGTGGTGGAGGATTTCATTGATTTCTGAGCAAGCACGAGGACCCGAGTTCAGACACCCATTACTCCTGTAAAGCCAAGTGCAATGACGCTTGTCTGTAATCCCAGCACTCCTGCGAGGCGGGAGGCAGAGAGCACAGAACCCTGCAAGCCCGTGGGCAGCTAGCCTGGAGTGCACAGTGGCGACAACGAGGAAGGCAAGGAGGGTGTCCTTTGTGCTTCCATATACAAGCCATGGCATGCAAATGCCTGCGATCACACAAGCGTCCACGCACCCGCCCACCGCCGCAGCCAGTACACAGAGGCGGGGGCTTCTTTGTTTGTAATCAGAGTGATCTCGCCTCAGGAAGGGTTCTCAGCTGGGCTGGCTTGGAGTTGTTTCGGCCTGAGCAGGGCCAAGTAGGGCCCCAAGCTGTCCAGGAGGGAGGGGTCACTGGCTTTTAATTAATGCCGCACGGGTCACAGCTTTCCTTTCATCCAGCCAGCACCCTCTAATACAAACAGGACGGAGCGGGCCCCGTAGCCACGCCTCTTTTCATCTGTGTACTGTAAACTGGCCCCAGTCGGCTCCATTCAGCCCCACCCGTGCGCGCCCTTCATCTCCCCGCCCATCCTTGTTAATGCCTGGGTTTTGGCACATCTCCTTTGCAACACAGTGTTTTACAACGGGTGGGCCAGGGAAGACCTGGCTGGGAGATTGCTCCAGAGGACAGTGGAGAAGACAAAGGCCCACCACCTCTCCAGCCTCCTGAAGCAAGTGATGCTCACACACACACACACACACACACACACACACACACACACGGAGCGATGGGATGTGAGGGAGACCCTGAACTACAGGTGGTGGTTGTGTAAGTAGCGCCCGCTGCTGTGACATCCCTCACCCGTACACAGACAGCACTGGACGCCAGGTCAGGCAAACACCAGTGCGAGCCTGTCCAGCACAGCCAAGGTATCTCCACAACTGCCAGAAGAACCTTGGACTTCAGGCAACCAGAGAGTGCAGTGCCTTAGGCAGAGGCAGGAATTCAGTGCTCAGAGTCCTGGGGCAGCCCCGGGGCCTCCACGGCTCCAACATCCTGGTACGGTGCCTTTGCGCTTGGCACGCACGCTGCAGAGACTCCTCGTCATTGTTTTGAGAACCAGTCAATGAAAACGATAATTCCCTAATTGCCTCAAAGGGGTCTCATTCTTTCCTGCCAACTCTTTGTTTGCATTGTGTACAGGTCTGTGTCTCCGTGACTGTGGAGTCCAGAGGTCATCCTCTGCTGTCCATCAGCAGCAGCCTTCGTTTTTGACAGTGTGTGTGTGTGTGTGTGTGTGTGTGTGTGTGTGATTTTGTTTTGTTTTTTGAGGCAGGATTTCTCATTGGCTTGGAACTTGCCAAGTAGGCTAGGCTGGCTGGCTGGAAAGCCCTGGGAATCCACCTGCCTTTCCTCCCTGCATTCTCCAGTGCTGGGATCATGAACATGCCTGTCTTTTTAAAAACATTCTTTTAAACATTTTTGTATGTATGTATGTATGTATGCATGCATGCATGCATGTATGTATGTATGTATGTATGTATGTATTTTATTGGTTTTTCGAGACAGGGTTTCTCTGTGTAGCTCTGGCTGTCCTGAAACTCATTCTGTAGACCAGGCTGGCCTCAGAAACTCAGAAATCCTCCTGCCTCTGCCTCCCAAGTCCTGGGACTAAAGGCATGCGCCACCACCCACTGCCCAGCAGCCTGTATTTATTTATTTGAAGATTTTTTATAGCTGAGCAGTAATGGTGCACACCTTTACTCCCAGCATGCAGGAAGCAGAGGGAGTGGGGGTCCCAGGACAGTAGAGATACACACAGAAAACTGTCCTAGCCACTCCCCAAAAGACTTTATTTCTAATTATATGTACCAGGTATGTTTTTATGTGGGTATGTACATATGAGTGCACATGCCCGCAGAGGCCAGAAGAGGGCATTGGATCCCTGGAGCTGGACTGACTGGTTGTGAGCCACCTGACATGGAAGGTGGATCCAAACTCAGGTCTTCTGCAAGAGCTGAGGCATCTCACCAAACAGATACATTGGTCTTTATTTTTGATTTGTTTTTGAGAAGGGGTCCCACTTTGTAACCCTGGCCAGCCTGGAACTCACTCTGTAAACCAGGCTGGCACCTGTCTGATAGGGATCCTCCTGACCTTGTGGTGCCCTAAGTATTGTCATTAGAGGTGCCATCACACCCAGAAAAGTTCTTCTGTTAAAACAAATGTGTTCCTATGTAATCCCTGCCATCGATAATGAATATACATAGTATAACTTATACACTGTGAGTTAGAGGTCAGGAAAGCAGAAGGCTCAGAAGTGAAATGTATGAGGGAGGGAAAGGGAGAGGGACAGGGGGAGGGGGAGAGGGAGAGGGGGAGGAGAGGGGGCAACAGGGGGAGGGGGAAAGGGAGAACAGGGAGATGGGGAGGAGAAAGGGGGAGGGGAAGAGGGAGAGGGGGAGAAGGAGAATAGGATGAGGATGAGGGGAAAAGGGGGAGGGAGAGGGAGAAGGGGAAAGGGAGAGGGGGAGAGAGGGGAGGGGGAGGGAGGAGAAGGAAAGGGAGAGGGGGAGAGGGGGAGGGAAAATAGAATGTTGGAGTGTCTGGGCAACTGTGTTTAGGATTTCATTGCAGGGAACAGGAAGATTTCAGGAGGTAGAAGAGAAAGGAGGAGAAGGTTGTGAACTTGGGGAAGGAGCTTGGCAGTGCGGTGCACTGGGCAAGGCCCGACCTCAGTGTAGAGTACTCACTCTTCTGTCTTCTCACTCTTTTGGGGTGTGTACTGTCTCTCTCTACCTCAGGCTCCCATCTGTTCCCTTGTGGTTGTAAATAGGATGTTTAAGTTGGTCGAAGAGTCAGTCTGCTCCACTCCGTAGAGCATCTGAACAGACTCTAGCCTTGTATGGGCTCTGAGAATTGCTCAACTGGTCACTCGAACCCTTATTCTCTGTTCAGCGCTGGCTGGTTGGCCACTGAGAAGTTTACAGTGATCAAGGGCAAAAGGTGTTTGACTGAAGACTCACTAGAAGGCCTTCGTATACAACTGAGTTTTGCCAGCGTGACTTTTTCTTTCTTCTTGTAAACATCTCACAGTGACTTTTTCCATTCTGGTTATGTCTCAACAGTGACTTTCTCTAGTCTGGTAACATCTCACAAAGTTTCCAAAGCCTGCCCTAGGCTCCAACGTCTGCCCCTTTCGGCCTTGTTATTCTTTGGGTTCCTTATAAATAGTTGACTCCCCCCCCCATTATGTTTATTGACTTCCCTTTGTTGACTGATTCTGTTTTTTGTTGGTTTTGTTTGTTTTGTTTGGCTAGGAAAAGTTCTTTAGTTTGATGTCATCCCATAATCCCATGGGCTTGCTGTTGCTGCTACCCACTTCTCTCCCTGGTTGAGACAGGGGTTTTCTGTGTAGCCCCAGATAGCTTCAAACTTGGGATCCTCCTGCCTCAGCCTCCTGAGGTCTGGGATTATAGGCATGCTTTGTTACAAATGCCTTTTTAATGCACTCAAAAACTCAGTGTCCAACCAATTTCTCCTAGTTCATTAGTTTTGGTCTTACCTTTGAGTTTTTCGTCAAGCTCAAATTGGCTTTGTGTAAGTGAAGGGGTAAGGGTTGAATTACTTTGCATGTCCAGTTTCTCCAACACCATTTCATGAAAGGAATAAAAGGTGTGCTCCCTGCCCAGAATGTGGCCTCTGTTGGCATGCCTGGCCTTAAATGCACAGGTTTCTTCCTGGACCTGCTCCCTTACACTGGGTTTTGTATCTGTTGTTATGTGACTACCTTGTAACTGTTCATTACTGAGGGTATTTATTTTGTTTTCTTTTTATTGAGATGGAGGTTGTTTCTTTTGTTTTTGAAACAGGGTATCACAACGTAGCCCTGACTGGCCTTTAACTTGCTACAGAGAGCAGTCTGGGGGAAAACTCACAAAGATCCACCTGCTTTTGCCTCCCAAGTGCTGGGATTAAAGGCATGCACCACCATGTCTGGTTTATTACTGTGGTTCCAGAGTATATTTTCAAATTAAGTAGCATGAAGGCCTCTTGCTACCCCCCTGCCCCCGCTCCCATTTGCTTGTGCATTGTGATAGTTTGAATTGAGAACTGTCTCTCATAGATGTGGGTGTTCGAACCTTGGTCCCCAGTCGGTGGTCCTGTTTGGGGGAGGTTTAGGCGGAAGAAGCTCACTTGAGGTGAGCTGTGAGATGAAAAGCCTTGCGCCACTTCCAGTCCACACTCTGCTTTGTGGTTTCCTTTGAAGCTGTGAGCTCTCAGTTTTTTATGGCTTCTGCTTCCTGTCATAACCTCCCTGCACTCTCATCCCTCTGGAGCCACAAGTGGAGACCACGTGCTCCTTCTGAAAGCTGCCTTTGGTCGGGATGTTTTGTCGTAGCGTCAGAAAGTGACTAATACATTTGTTTTGGTCAAGATCTCCACGATCACTAGTCTTTGTTGCCAACTTGACAGGCACACACACACACCTCTGGGTGTGTCTCAAAGGATGCTTCAGAAAGATTTTACTGAGGTTGAGGTGTGTGTGTGTGGCATCGATCCATAGTTTAACTGAGGTACATGAGGGAGGCGCCCTTCATGGGCTGAGATCAGAGATGGATACGGAAGAGAACGTGAGTTGAGCATTAGCGGCCATCACTCTGCTTCACGGCTGTGAACGCAGTAGGGTCAGCTGTCGCATGCTCCGATGCCATGAGAACCGGACCCTAAAGCTGTGCTACCCCTGAATTAACCCTTGCTCCTCTAAGTTGCTGCTTATCAGATATTTTGTCACAGAAATGAGAAAAGCCATTAATACAGAGGTTCTCGATTGTGGGTCACAATTCCTTTGTGGTCTAAGGACGTTTTTGCTAGGTCTAGGACAGGGGTCACCTAAGACGACTAGAAAACACAGATATTTACATTATGATTCACAACAGTAGTAACATTACAGTTATGAAGTAGCAACGAAAATAATCTTATGGTTGGGGGTCACCACAACCTGAGGAACTGTACTAAAGGACTGAAGCATTAGGAAGGTTGAGAAACAATGAATGCAATTGCTTTGGCTGTTCAGAGTCCTTTGTGGCTCTGTACACCTTTCAAGACTACTTTTTCTGGGCCAGCGAGACAGCTCAGGAAGTAAATTCCCACAGAAGCCCTGTGGCCTGAGTTTAATCCCTGGAACCGACCGACATACAACTGGGAGTTCTGACTCCACAGAGTTGTCTTCTGACTTCTGCTGTGACCCCCTCCCGTCGGCCCCATCTCTCTCTCTCTCTCTCTCTCTCTCTCTCTCTCTCTCTCTCACACACACACACACACACACACACACACAGAGTAATAGATGATTAATGGGTAATTTTGAAAAGATCACTTTTTACTATTCCTGTAAGGACTGTAATTGATCTTTTTATAGGAAATGCAATGGATAGGTAGGTTTCTTCAGGTTGTATGATTATTTTAGCAATATTCATTTTTCCAGTCCGCAAATGACTTATCAGTTTCTTCTACCTTTACTGGTGTTTTTCTCATCTTTAGCAGAGAGTGTGTTTGTCTCCCTGGTTAAATTTCTCCTTAAATGATTTTTTTTTTCCAGTAGTTATTGTAAATGGGATTGTTTTCCTTCTCATGTAATTTACCATTATATTTTTGTATGTTGATCTTTATATTCTACATTGATTGACTTTATTAGTTCAAATGACTCTAGTGAAACCTTCAGGACTTTCTCTATATGAAATCCTGCCATCTGCAATCGGGGACAGCCTATATCTTCCATTGCAATTTGTAGCCCCTTTATTTCTGTCTTCTGCCAAGTATTCTGGGTAGTACTGTTAGTATTATGCCGAATAGAAGTAATTTTAAAGTGAGTCTTCTTGTCTAATTCCAGAACCTAGAGCAAAAACTCTCTTTCCCCCAATCAGTATGATATTAGCTGTGGTTTGTCCTGCATGGTCTTTAGTGCTGATGTGCATGGACTTGCACAGACTTGATTTGGGTTGTGAGTTTTTATCATAAGAGGGCGTTGGGCTTTGCCAGATGCCCTTTCTATAGAGATCATCATATGGCTTTTGTACTTTTTTCTGTAATATGTCATATTCATGTTTATGTTGAGCTATCTATCATCCTTAAGATAAATTCCACTTGATTGTGGTAGATGACTTTTTTAAATTAGCTTTTTGTTGATGAGTTTCTAAGAGTGTAGAGCGTAGAGTGAATTTGGTATGGTAATCTCTTTTTTAAAGTGTGTGTGTGTGTATGTGTGTGTATGTGTATATGTGTGTCTGTGTGTCTGTATGTGTATGTGTGTGTGTCTGTGTGTGTATATATGTGTGTGTATATCTGTATGTTTGTGTGTGTATGTGTGTGTATATGTGCTCTCTCTCTCTCTCGCTCTCTCTCTCTCTCTCTGTGTGTGTGTGTGTGTGTGTGTGTGTGTGTGTGTGTATGTTCCATGGCAAACATACAGAAGACAACTCCTCGTGGGAGTCTGCTCTCTCCTTCCACCATGAGAGTCCTGAGGATGAAATTCAGGTCATCAGGTTTGGGGTCAATGCCTTCATCTACTGAGTCAGCTCGCTGTCCCTTGCCAGCATTTTCCCCCCACTAAGGACCTTTGTGCCTCTGTTTATTAGGGATTCAGGTCTATAGTTTGCTGGCCTCACAGAGTGAGTTTGGAAGAGTAGATTTCTCCCCAGTTCTTGAGATAGTTTATAAAAAATCAGAGCTACAAGCCGGGCGTGGTGGCGCACACCTGTAATCCCAGCACTTGGGAGGCAGAGGCAGGCGGATTTCTGAGTTCGAGGCCAGCCTGGTCTACAGAGTGAGTTCCAGGACAGCCAGAGCTACACAGAGAAACCCTGTCTCGAAAAACAAAAAACAAAAAAACAAAAAAAAAAAATCAGTGCTAGTTTCTCTCATGGAAGATGTTTTTATTATGATTCAACCTCTTTGTTTGTTCTGGTGTTTTTTTGTTTTCAATTTATCTTGTTAGATTGTGGCTATCCAAGAATTTATCTGCTTTTCCTTTTTTTTGTTTTTTGTTTTGTTTATTAGTGATCAATTGTTTATGTTAGGTTATGATTTTTTTATATTTCTATAATAACCATTATGTGTGTTCTTTTGCTGACTATTTTCAGGTCTTCTACATTATCTCTTTTTTTTTTCTTTTTTCTTTTTTGGTTTTTTGAGACAGGGTTTCTCTGTATAGCCCTGGCTGTCCTAGAACTCATTCTGTAGACCAGACTAGCCTCGAACTCAGAAATCCACCTGCCTCTGCCTCCCAAGTGCTGGGATTACAGGCGTGCGCCACCATGCCAGGCTCTACTTTATCTCTTTTACTTGGTTTAGCTAATACTTTCTCCTTATTGCTCATAGTCTCAAAAAACTGCTGTTAAGTTGATCTATTGTCTTTTAAAAAACTTATTTATATTACCTCTTTGATCTTCTTGTACTGATTTACTCTTTGGATTTTTCCTAGTCTCTGTTCACCTAGTTGCATAGTGAAGAGCATCAGGTTGCCTGAGGCCTTTCTTAAATGCTTATGGAAACCGGAGATAGACACTGGTCAGGTAGGGTAGGGACCCCATAGCAGTAGTCCTGAGAACGTCGTTGCAATCCTGTCTGCAGGGCCGGAGACCTCTGGTTCCTGGCTCCCTGAGTGCGTTCCTTGCAGCTGTAGGCCTGTAGGCGAGGGCAGAGAAACGGAGGGGGACACCCGGAAGCTTGTGGGCCGCCCAGCTGGACTGATCGCCGCCCTTTCCCCTCCCCACATCTCACACCAGATTCTGCCCAAAGTCCTGTATGAAGCCCCCAGACTAGCAGCGTGACGATGGCCCCATTTTCCAGGGCCCCTCCTGCTTTATAAGGAGCCCTCCCCCTCCCCTCCCATTTTTCCCTTCTTAAGCACCCACTGGTAAATCTATAATAAACTTTTCTCTGAAACTCAACCTTTATGGCCTGTAAATCTCATTCACTGGGTTCAGGGTTTTTTGTTTTGTTTTGTTTTTTTGTTTGTTTTGTTTTTGTTTTTCGAGACAGGGTTTCTCTGTGTAGCCTTGGCTGTCTTGGAACTCACTCTGTAGACCAGGCTGGCCTCGAACTCAGAAATCCTCCTGCCTCTGCCTCCCAAGTGTTAGGATTAAAGGCGTGTGCCACCACCGCTGCCCAGCTTAATTTTATTCACTGGATTCAGGACAAAAGATCCTAAAAGTCAATGGCTCAAGCCAGGCATGGTGGTGCACGCCTGTAATCCCAGCACTTGGGAGGCAGAGGCAGGTGGATTTCTGAGTTCGAGGCCAACCTGGTCTACAGAGTGAGTTCCAGGACAGCCAGGGCTACACAGAGAAACCCTGTCTCAAAAAACCAAAAAAAAAAAAAAAAAAAAAAAAAAAAAAAAAGTCAATGGCTCAGGGTTGTTTTGGGGTTGCTGTTAAGTTTTCCAGGACCCTACCTCGAAGTCAAGCTCAGCAAAGACTAAGAAAGGTCTGGCCACTCTCAGAGATACCGCAATACTTCAAAACCGCTTCTGCTTCAAACGTGCATCTTGGGATCGCCTATCCCCAACACCACAGACTTCGCTTCCGTGTATGGGGTCTTTACATTTATCTCAAGATAGTTTTAAATTTCATTTTGAATTTCACTATTGGTCTGTTGGTTGTTCTGGAGCCTGAGGTTTAATTTTCTGAACTTCCCGCCTGTATTAGTTTTGACTCCCAAAGCCTCGAGGTCTGAAAGGATACATTGACCTTCTTGAATTTGGGAAGACTTCTCTGTGGGCCCACTTGTTTTTCTGTTGTGACTAACAGACACTATGACTGGCTTGTGAACTTGTCTTGCTACCATCTTCTTTCAAAATAGACTGTATTGGGGCTGGAGAGATGGCTCAGCAGTTAAGAGCACTGGCTGCTCTTCCAGTGGTTCAATTCCCAGCAACCACGTGGTGGCTCACAACCATCTGTAATGGGATCTGATGCCCTCTTGAAAACAGAGCACTCATGGACATTAAATAAATAAATAAGTCTTCTAAAAAACAAACAAACAAACAAAAAAACCAAACCAAAACAACAACAAAAAACAACCCAAAAAATAGATTTTATTTTTATCTGTGTGTATGTGGGTAAGTATGTACAGGAACATGCAGAGGCCAGGAGAGGGTAGTGGACCCCTGGGGCTGGGGCTACAGGAGCTGTGAGCTGCCTACTATGAATGCCAGAAACTGAACTCTAGTTGTTTAATGTGTAGTTGCAAAGGATGTGTAGTTCACATTCTACATTGAGTTGAGTATTTTATAAATATTTGCTGGATCTGTTTGGTCTAAAGTGCAGGTGAGTAAGACATCTCTTGATTTTTCTGGCTATATCATCTTTCTCTCTGTTGAGAATGGGATGTCAATTCCCATTTATTACAGTTTATCTCTCCCTAAGAATCAGCTCATATTTGCTTTATATATTTTAAAACTATATATTTGGGGCTTGTTTCATTTTTTTTTCCTTTTAAGACAGGGTCTCATGATGAATTCCGGATGGTCTAGAGCTCTCTATCTATGAGCTCACTGGACTGGCCTCAAATTCTCTGTCTACCACTGCCTCCCAAGTGCTGAAATTAAAGGCATGTGCCACCACCCTGGCCCTCTGATATTGAAGTATATATGCTTCTAGTAATATCCTCTGGTCATTGTGTGCCTTTGTTATTATCCAGTGGCTTTCTTGCCGCTGTTTTTTTTTTTTTTCTAACAGTTTTTGACTGCTTATCTTATGTGTATAAGTGGAGGAAGCCCTGTTCACCCTGCCACTTGGGGGAGGAAGCCCCATTCACCCTGCCACTTGGTGGAGGAAGCCCCATTCACCCTGCCACTTGCTGGGGCGTCCTTTAACTACCCTTCAGCTTCATGATGAAGCATCTTTATAGGTAAAATGAGTCTCAGATGGGCAGCGTGTAGCTGGGGCTTGGGGGATCTTGGGATTTGGATATAGAGTTTTGCTATGTACCCCATGATGAGTTTACACTCATAAAAAGCCTCTTGAGTGCTGGGAATACAGAAACCAGGTCTGGCTTATAGGTTTGTTTTGCTGTTGTCTTCTATTTTAATTAATTAATTTACTGATTTAGTTGGCTTTGAGACAGTCCTGTGATATAAGCATGGTGGCCTGGAATTTGCTGTGGAGACCAGGTTAGTCTCAAGTACTCAGAGTGCTGGGATCGAAGGTGTGTGCCACCACACCTGCTGCTGCTTTGCCTTCTTTCAAAATAGCTTCTATTTTTATTTATGTGCATGTGTGTGCACATCTGCGTGTGGTCATGCACTGCTGCATGGAGTTACCTTTGAAGGATAGAAAGGGGTGTCTGATAACCCTGAGCTGGAGTTACAGATGGCTGTGACCCCCTCCCCCGTCCAGGGCGCGGGGATAAATGAATTCTAGGCTTCTGAGAGAATATTAAGTACCTATAACAGCTGAGGTGCCTTACCAAGCCCTGCCTTTGTCTTTCACACCTTCCAGTCGTTTTGTTTGTGTGTTATCCATAGCATGTTATGAAATGTCTGAGAATGTCTCTTTATGTCTCTTATGAACACAGGACCGTCGGGTAGTGATGAGCTATCTTAGCTCTCATCTGGGCAGGAAGGCTTTAATCTCTTGTAGGCGGGTCAGGGGAACTTGGGATGATCTGGGATCAAGGTCTGACCCCTTTAAGGGAGTCCAGAGGTTGCCCTCATCCTATCCCCAGATGGCAACTGTTAACAGTGGAGGAGGGGCCGGCTGCCTGCCCGATCTATACCTGCCATTTTCTGTCCAGGACCCTAAGGATCGCTGCTACTTTCATGCTAGGACAGCTGCCTGCTTCCAGGTGCCCACCTCAGATCTGTCAGGAGCCCCTCTGTCTCCTGTGTCTGTGTGTCCACTTTGTAGAATGTACAATTCTTGGTTCATCCTATAGGATGGACAGGGGAGCCCCTAGCCGACCACCCATCTTCACCTAGTACCCCTGTAGGAGCTTTGTTTCCGAAGGCTAACTTTGCTAGATACAGAATTATTAGTTGTTGGGTCTTTTGTTATTTTGTCTTTTTCTTCCTCCCCAAAGCTGAGGACTGAACCTAGGGCCTTGTGCCTGTCATTGAGCTCAGTCTCCACCCCATGAGCTCAGTCTCCGCCCCGTTGAGCTCAGTCTCCGCCCCGTTGAGATCAGTCTCCACCCCGTTGAGCTCAGTCTCCGCCCCGTTGAGATCAGTCTCCACCCCATGAGCTCAGTCTCCACCCCAGTTGCTGGGTCTTTTGAAATCTTTTTCCCTCTCTCATTTAGCCGCAAGTCCCCTCTGAGCTGGGCAGAGCCTTTAATCCCAGCACTCAGAAGACAGAGGGTCCCTTTGAGTTAGAGGCAATGCAGGCCTACAGCGTTCCAGGACAGCCAGAAATGAAACCCTGTCCTGAAAAGCCAAAAGAAGAAAAGAAAAGGAACTCACTGCTATGTTCAGTTTTCTTTCTGCTTTGCAAGATGCTTTATAATATATTTAATATATCTATGGGTGTATATATGTATTATATTATAATAACATTATATTATTATAATATATATGTATTGCCAGGTAGTGGTGGCGCACGCCTTTAATCCCAGCACTTGGGAGGCAGAAGCAGGTGGATTTATGAGTTCAAGGCCAGCCTGGTCTACAGGGTGAGTTCCAGGACAGCCAGGGCTACACAGGGAAACCTGTCTCTAAAAAAAAACCAAAAACAAACAAAAACAAAACAAAACAAAAATATGTATTAAATATATTTAATCTATCTGTGGGTATATATAATTTGATCAAATCTGATTGATGATCTCTGATATTCCTATACATGAATGCTTATATCCTACTTACATCTTTCGAAGTTTTTTTAAAATAAATTTTTGTATTTTTTATTTTCCTATAACCTCTTTTTGTTAGTTACTTTTTTATTACTTTGATAAAATGCATGACAAGTGCAACTTAAAGAAGGGAACGGATGGGGGAGAGGGAGGGAGAGAGGGGGAGGGGGAGGGAGGAGTTTATTTTGGCTCAGGATTGGAGGAGACAGAGTCCACAGGGCAGGGAAGGCTTGTCAGCAAGAGCCCGAGGTTGCTGGTTTTACTGTCTGTAGACAGGAAGGAGAAAGAAAGAAATTCTGGTGTTCAGCTTTCTTCTCTTTATTCATTCTTGGGTGCTTGCCCATGTGACTAATCCACCCACATTAAGGTGGACTTTTCCTCCTTAGCGAAACTTCTATAGAAACACCCTTGTAGACATACCTGGGTATATACTAATAGGATTTTCTGTCAATGCAATAAGCCAATTCAAGTGGAGTCAAGAATATGAAAGCAGTTTTATCGAGAGGCGACTCTGAGGAAGATTTCCCGATCTCACGGTGAAGGTCAATGAAACCACACACCCAGGCTATAAAGCAAGAGCTTAGTGGAGGAGTGATGCCGTGACAGCTAGGAGCTGGGATTGTGCCGGATGAGGTAAAACCTGAGCCCCTGGGTGTACTCTTAGGTGGGTTTCCGGAAGTGTAGGGGGATGAGGAGTGATGGCCTGTTCGCCTGGATTTTTGTCCTGCTGGCAGGGTTGAGGGAAAAAGAGCAGACAGGGTTTCCCAGCTTGTCTGGGACAAGCAGGAGGTGCACACACACACACACACACACACACACACACACACATATACATATATATGTGTATATGTATACACACACACACACACACACACACACACACACACACATATAAAGTCAAATCCATGCTTGCATAATTCAGAGGCAAGTTTGGGTGTTCCTGAACAGCTCTTTAAAGCTTCATCCGTGGTGTTTTTCAAAATGTCCTGGGCTCCTCAATCAGTCATCCAACCAAAAGGCCAGCACCTTGCCTGCCTTGCCCTGCTGAGTGGGTCAAGTCGCAGCTCCTGCAGTGAGGACTAATCCAATAGAGAAGACCCGAGAGAGTTCTGGGGTCACTCCTCACTTGGCTTGCTCTCCTAGCCCCTCCCAGCGGAGAGGGAGGCCCCATTTATCATGACCTTCAGCTCTATTCAAAGGTCCAGCTGTTGCCGCTACTGCAACAATGGCTTAGGGATGGAGGCAGGAGGGCTAGAGAGGGAAAGCCTGCAGCGGTCTGGGGCTTAGGAAACCTTTCCCCTATTTTCTAAGCCAGAGCTGAAGAGTTCTCCTGGGCCTTTCCATGTCTGCAGTATCTGTTATGAGTTGTAGGCAGGGTTTTTGCTGGGAGACACTAAAGGAGGAAGGCCTGGCCATTCTCAGCTCTGACAGTGATGCGTGAGATTCTGCTCACCTTCCACCTTGTGCCTGTCAGAGACTTCAGTTAGCTGCTCCATGTCCTGTTACAGGTCTAGAGAGCTGGCGGCCCGTGCTTCATGCTGTGAAGACGAGAACCTGTATTCTGTCTCTGCAGCTTCTCAAAGCCCCATGAACACTTACTGTTTTAGTTTTTCACATAAACACAGAAACATCACAAATATTCCTTCTAGTATGCATGTTATTTTGTTAGGTATATTTTATATTCATTGGTAATTGTTATATATTCATTTCTTTCCCTCCTCTTTTTGGTTAGGGTTGCCATAACTTAGCAGGGTTTCATGTAGCCCAGGCTGGCCTTGAACTTCCTATGTTGCTGTCTTAGTTTTCTGTTGCTGTGACAGAGACACCATGACCAAGGCAACTTATAGAAGATAGAGTATATTGGTGCTTACAGTTCCATAAGACTAAAGTTTATGAGGATCATGGCTGGGAGCATGGCAGTAAGCAGGCAGGCAGGCATGGGGATGGAGCAAGAGCTGAGTGTTTGCATCCTTATCAGAAAGTAGGATGGACAGAGAGAGAGAGAGAGAGAGAGAGAGAGAGAGAGAGAGAGAGAGAGAGAGAGAGAGAGAGAGAGAGAGAGAGAGAGAGAGAGAGAGAGAGAGAGAGAGAGAGAGAGCTTAAGGCCCACCTCCAGTGACACAGCTCTTCCCACAATGCCAAACCTCCTAAACCTTCCCAAAACATTTCCATCAACTAGGGAACAAGCATTCAAATATGTGCGCCTACGGGGACATCCCCATTCAAACGACTGCAGTAGATACCCTCAAACTCCTGATCCTACTACCGTCCCTCCCAAATGCTGCGATACAAGAGTGGCTTTTCTTCCAGACAGAGGTTGGAAGGGTGTTGAGACAGGGTCTCCCACTGTAGTTCAGGTTGACTTTGAACCTGCATCAGTTCTACTGCCTTGGTCCTTTAGTACTGGGGTTACAGGAGTGAGCCACACACGGTGTCTTCATTTACGTCTGCGGATCTGGGCTTTCGTCTGTCACCAACACCCTGTACTCCAAAGAACTTCCTGTCCTGTGGCTTTGTTAGTGACACACTTGTCTTTTGCATGAAAATTCCTTTTTATTTTGATTCCTTAAGGAGAATCTTTGCAGTACAAAGACTTCTGGATTAAGGAGGGTTGTTGTCATGGGTGATCAAGGTGGTTTTCTTATTTCCTTTCTGGTGCCTTAAAGATGAGAGTCTTCTGTTCTCATTCCTATCTATGATGGTTTGTATATGCTTTGCCCAGGGAGTGGCACTATTAGGAGGTGTGGCCTTGTTGGAGTAGGTTTGTCACTGTGGGTGTGGGATGAAGACCTTCACCCTAGTTGCCTGGAAGTCAGTCTTCCACTAGCAGTCTTCAGATGAAGATGTAGAACTCTCAGCTCCTCCTGCACCATGCCTGCCTGGATGCTGCCATGTTTCTGCCTTGATGACAATGGACTGAACCCTTGAGCCTGTAAGCCAACCCCAATTAAATGTTGTCTTTTATAAAACTTGCATTGGTCATGGTGTCTGTTCACAGCAGTAAAACCCTAACATAGACAGTATCTATGGAGCATGAATTGGCATCTCCGTGGGTGCTCACCATATGTAAAGCGTTGGATTTCTCTTTCAACTTTCCTGATGTCCTGTTCCTATCTGGCTCCCAGATGTTTATCAGTTTATGATGTTCCCACGTGGCCCTCTTTATATTTGCCAACTTTACTATTTAGTGAGCACCTGTACTCTGTAAACATCTACGTTCTGTCTTAGTTAGGGTTTACTGCTGTGAACAGACACCGTGACCAAGGCAACTCTTACAAGGACAGCATTTAATTGGGGCTGGCTTACAGGTTCAGAGGTTCAGTCCAGTATCATCAAGGCAGGAAAATGGCAGCATCCAGGCAGGCATGGTGCAGGAGGAGCTGAGAGCTCCATCTTCATCTGAAGGCTGCTAGCAGAATACTGGCTTCCAGGCAGCTAGCATGAGGTCTCAGCCCACACCCACAGTGACACACCTACTCCAACAAGGACACACCTTCTAATAATGGCACTCCCTGGGCCAGGCATATACAAACCATCACACCTTCCATAAAATTTCATGAAAACTGTACCATAAGTTATATTGTTTAACATTGCCTATTGAATCCATAAGACTTTAATCTTTTCTCTTCAATCTTTATACTCGTGTGGTAGTTTTAAGGAAAATAGGCTCCATATTTGCATGGGTAGTCCCCAGTGGGTGAACTGTGTGAAAAGGTGTGGCCTTGTCTGAGGAGGTGTGTCCTTGGAGGAGGAGTGTTGCTGTGAAGGAGCTTTGAGGTTTCAGAAGTCCATGCCAGGCCCTGTCTGCCTCTCTCTGCTGCCTACGGATCCTGATAGCCACCGCACCAGTGCCACGCCTGCTTCTGTGCTGCCATGCTCTCCGCCATGGTGATCATGAACTAACTCTATGAAACTATAAGGAAGCCCTCATTCAAATGCTTTCTTTTATAACAGTTGCCTTGGTTATGGTGCATCTTCCCAGGACTATATCAGTGACCAAGACACCCTGTTTTGTTTTGTTTGGCTTTGTTTGAGAAAGGGTTTCTCTGTGTAGCCCTGGCTATCCTGGAACTCACTCGGTAGTCCAGGCTGGCCTCGAACTCAGAAACCGCCTGCCTCTGCTTCCCAAGTACTGGGATTAAAGGCGTGCACCACCACTGCCCGGCTACACTCTGTTATTTTAATCAACTTCATGTTTATTTACTCTTTACATTTATTAGTTCCATTTGGATACTGAATGCATACAATGAGTCTTCTATTTCAGATATATGTTTTTCAGTTATAGAGGGGTGTTCATCTGTTCATTTATTTTGTAAACACGTCTTATTTTGCTATGAACACGATTTATTTGACTGTATGGATAGCAATTATAATAGGTACTTTTTAAACATTTATTTTTATTTTATCTGTATTAATGTTTGCCTGAAAGTATGGAGACGCCAGAAGAGAGCACCGGCTCCTGGACCTGGAGTAGCGCCGTGTTGACGGCCGCCACGCGGGTGCCGCCACGCAGCTGCTGTCGTGTTGTCGGCCGTCACGCGGGTGCGGCCACGCGGGTGCTGGGAACCGCACCCTGGCCGTCTGCAGGGGCACCAAGGGCTGCTGAGCCATCGCTCCAGCCCTATAACAGACCCTTGAAAACATTACTTCCAACATCCGTTTCGTTTTGGATTTCATCAGTCTCCTTCTTTTCTCTGGACAGCGGGTTCCATTTTCCTGAGCTTTGCTTGTTTGTGTGAACGTGAAGTAACTCTGGACTTGACAGACACTGGAAACATTACCTGTGAAGACTCGGGCTCTGTACTGTTCCGTTTTCTGTTGTACTGCTGAGTGTCAGTTCCTGGATCCCACAGTCCACCATGCTGTTGGGTAGCATCTTGTCTCCATAATTTTTCTTTTAAGTAGGTCTTCTTCCAATCTGTCCTCCATACGCGCAGTTCAGAGACCAGCCGGATAGATAGATAGCTAATTTCCCTTCTGCTTTAACCTTCGAATGATTTTCTCTCTGTCATTCATATTCATTCTCTCTCTCTCTCTCTCTCTCTCTCTCTCTCTCTCTCTCCCTCCCTCCCTCCCTCCCTCCCTCCCTCCCTCTCCCCAGCCCCTCTCTTCCTGCTTCTGCCTCTTTCTTACCGTACCCCAGGCCATGCCTAGATGCTATAGTGCTAGGCTTGTGCAAGGGTCCTCCTTTGAATACGGAATCCACCCCTCAACTACCAAGACTCCACACCCCTTCCTTCTGCTATACCTTTAGGGAACAGCCTTTTGTACTGCATCTACATTTCATAGTCATTTCCTGTGTGCTATTTGCCTAGCAGGATCTTACTAGTCATTACTAAAAACAGGGAGGCAGCTTTATGCTTAGAACACAATGTACACTTGTATGAAAATTCCCTCAGGTAATATAGTTCCATGTACAGTAAGAATGCGCAGTGAAAGTTTAAAATATAACCAGGGAAGAAGGCTTCTCTTAGCTCGTGAGAAACGCTCTTGCTCTAACACCCATGCTCTCCATCTTTCTCAGTAAGATTTCAATGGCAATTTCGGTTTTAAAGCCTGTCAAGATGTTAGTGTGTAGGGCTAGACAGATGGCTCAGCAGTTCAACGCACTCGCTGCTTTTGCATAGGACCAAGGTTCAGTTCTCAGCACCCACACCAAGTGGCTCATAGCTGCCTATAACTTCAGTTCTGGGACAGCCAAGACGTTCTTCTGGCCTCTGTTGGCATCTGCACATACAAGTACACACACACACACACACACACACACACACACACAATATCTATCTCTATCTCTATCTCTATATATCTATATCTATATCTATATCATCTATATCTATATCTATATCTATATCTATATCTATATCTATATCTATATCTATATCATCTATATCTATATCTATATCTATATCTATATCTATATCTATATCTATATCTATATCTATATCTATATCTATATCATCTATATCTATATCTATATCTATATCTATATCTATATCTATATCTATATCCATATCCATATCCATATCCATATCCATATCTATATCTATATCTATATCTATATCTATATCTATATCATCTATATCCATATCTATATCCATATCTATATCCATATCTATATCTATATCTATATCTATATCTATATCTATATCTATATCTATATCTATATCCATATCCATATCCATATCCATATCCATATCTATATCTATATCCATATCTATATCTATATCTATATCTATATCTATATCTATATCTATATCTATCTCCTTACTCTCCTTCATCTGCTCCTTATTTCCTAGTTAGTCACTGTCACCAGGATATAGCTGTGAGTTAAAAAAAAATTCCCACGCTTTAATACCACCCTTTGGCTAAGTAAATTTATTTAAAAATTTTTACATCTATCTATCTATCTATCTATCTATCTATCTATCTGTCTGTCTGTCTGGCACACATGTAGAGGTCAGCGGACCACCACAGGGAATGGTGTCTCTCCATGTACCGTGTGAGCTCTAGGGAATGAACTTAGGCTATCAGGCTTGGTGGCAAGAGCCCTTGCCTGCTGAGCTGTCTTGCTGGCCACAAGATCACATTTTTACAACTTTCCCCATGATGTTCCTTTTTCATCTCTATGAAAAATTGCCCCGTCTATAAATACTGATTATAGACACGAGAGACTGATGTGAGGCGGAGATAGTGCCCAGGGAGGCATTGGAAAGTGATTCATTAATTTTATTTTCTGTCTTACTGGGAATTTCATTTTTCTTCTTACCATGGTTTTGGTTTTTTATCATTCAGTAATTCCCCATGCCGCTACCGTCCCATGGTACTCTCCCAGGGAGACGCTACGTCTCTGAAGACAAAATTGCTAGTGTGGAGCAGGCTAACTAGACTTCTCCTGATTTCCTTTTTTCTTTTTTCCTTTTTCAACTTAATTAGTGATTTCAGTGAAAATGGCCAAAAATAACATGCCCAAACAAAGCTTTCAGAGAAGGCCATTTGATTAACCCATAGAGACTAGAAAAAGTGAGATCAATTTGTGGTATTTGGGGTTTGGTTTTGTTAAGGACAAGGTTGAGCAAAAATTTACTTTTGAGGCGGGCTGTGGTGGCACATGCCTTTAATCCCAACACTTGGGAGGCAAAGGCAGGTAGATTTCTGAGTTCAAGGCCAGCCTGGTCTACAGAGTGAGTTCCAGGACAGCCAAGGCTACACAGAGAAACCCTGTCTTGAAGAAAAACAAACAAAACAAAACATTTATTTTTGAATATTTCAGTAAATGTTCAAAAAGTGTACCTTTTCTTGGATAAAAAACAAAATAGAGAATTCACAAATGAAAGGACAATTCATATCAAAATCTGCCTATAGACTTAGCCAAATCGCTGAGCACAAAATGAAGGCTTTATTTGTTTGAATGGCCTATAAAATTGTTTTATCTTCCCCAGAACCTTGGTGAAAAAAATAGAGGGTCCAGGGAAAGACATTTAAAAACCTTTAGTACATTTGTTCATTTCTTCTTGTGTGTGTGTGTGTGTGTGTGTGTGTGTGTATGTGTTTAGAAGTGGGGGCACAAGCACCATGGCACAAGCAGGGAAGTCAGAGGAATTGGTTTTTTTTCTGAACTGTGTGGTTCCAGGGCACTGAGCTCCCTCACCAGCCTTGGTGGAGAACCATCTTGCCAGGTCCAACATTTTAACAAATCTGCTTTAAGAAAGCCAAGAACTGAGGCTATGGTTCTGTTGGCTGAGTGTTACCTCACGCACAGGAAGTTCTAGATCCATACTGCATAGAACCAGGGGGGAGGGGCCCCACGCACAGGAAGTTCTAGATCCATACTGCATAGAACTGGGGGGAGGGGCCTCATGCACAGGAAGTTCTAGATCCACACTGCATAGAATGGGGGGGAGGGGCACCCCTGTAACCCCCATACTCAGGAAGTGAGGGTGGGGAGAGCAGAAGGTCAGATTGGAGGCCAGCCTGGGCTACACGAGAACAATGACAATAACACACTGATAGGGAAACAAGGCACGTATATGAAGATGCAATCCTAAAACCACAGATAAAAAGTCTCCGCAAGAGCAAGGGGCTGGCAGGTGAGGGTTAGAGGAAGGAGGGTAGACATGACTGAAGCGCGATCTGCAAGGGTGGACATGCCAGTGCGAAGCTCATTGATATGCATAATTAATCTGCATTATAATTATAGTAAAAAGAGATAGTCAGGGTCTGGAGAGATGGCTCAGTGGTTAGGAGCACTGACTGCTCTTCCAGAGGTCCCGAGTTCAATTCCCAGTAACCACATGGTGGCTCACGACCATCTGTGATGGAATCCAACGCCCTCTTCTGGTGTGTCTGAAGACAGCAACAGTGTCCTCATAAACATAAAATAAGTACATATTTTTTAAAAAAGAGATAGTCAATAAACATACAGAAATGACTTATGTTTCACTATTAGTCTGAGAAAATAAAGACAATTGTTAATAAGATTTTTTTTTTTTGCCTATCATATTAACAAAAGTTAGAAAATATGAAATGATAAACCTTGAGTAAAATAAATGTTCTTAACTGCTGTTGGAAGACTGGTTGGTTCACACTGTTGGGTAGTGTTCTATTGAGTCTGTCTTCTATCGCCATGACCTCAGCAGCTCTTAAAAAGAAAGCGTTCAACTGGGGCTTGCTTACAGTTTCAGAGCATTCAGTCCAGTCTCAACGCGCCAGCTAGCGCGACCACGCACAGGCAGACAATGGCGCTACAGAAGGAGCTGAGAGTCCTACATCTGCAAGGAGCAGGAAGAGAGCAAGCTGGGCTTGACTTGTTTTGGGAACCCCAAATCCCACCCCTCCGACAAGGCCACACCTCCTAGCCCATCCCAAGTTTCTCTGAGGCTGTGAGTGCAGGTATGTGAGTCTATGGCAGCCGCTCTCATTCGAACCCGCGCAAGCTGTGTAGACAGCTGTTGCTACTATGTATCCAACCCAGTTCCCCAGTAAAAGAAAGCTCAACTCAGCGGTTAACAAAACAAGCTACAAGCCTAGACTGGGCAGGCCTCCCACTCTACTACTCTGTTTCAATCTATTTTATCCCATACAACTTGCAGTTTCTCTAGGCCCCAGCTTCTCTCCCTGCCGCCTCTCCGGTTCTCTAACCGTTTCTCTCTCCCCGTTTCTTCTCTTCATTTCTTCCCTCCGTTTCTTCTCTTAGTTTCTTCTCCCCTCCCGTTGCTCCTCCTCCTCCTGTTTTATACCCTGTAGCTCCTCCCCTAGACTCTGCTCCTCCCACTTTCCTCCTGCCCAATCATTGGCTCAAGCCTTTATTTGAAAAGTCAAGGTGGGGAGATGGTTCACAAGGCAACTCCTCATCTGCAGCCCCTCTGAGGAGTGGAATTAACATCAAAGTACGAGCCCAGGGCTATCCACAACAGACAGCCTTCATCCTCTACCTCTCTGTGAACCAGCACCCTGCCTGGGGACTTCGTGATGCTTTCTTCCAGATGCTGGGCTCAGTGCTAAGTGCTATGACTTGCTGAAGCCACGGAATGTCAGCAAAATTCAAACGAGGCCACGACAGGCTTGGCTGGCTGCCCTCTCCCCTTGCCGGTGCTCAGTCATCCCAGCCAAGCTTCTGTCAATCTGCAGACACAGGGTAGCAGCAGCCTGTGGGCGTGGTCAGCAGAGCTGCCGCCAGTCACTCATGTGGGCGTGTGCTATTGGATTCTGGTTGTTATCGAAGGAAATCAGAAGGCAATGGCTTCCTTCTTGGTTGGTAAGTTGGTTGGTTGGTTTGTGCTGGGGTCTCATGTAGCCCAGGAACTCTCTATGTAGCCAAGGATGGCCTTAAACTCTTCTGCCTCTACCTCCCAAGTGCTAGCGTTACAGGCAGGCGCCGACACCTCTGGTGACTGTAAAGATATTTTAAAAGCTTAATGCTTGACTAAGCAACTGTAGTTTTAGGACATGGAAGCATTACTTATGGAAAAGTGGCCTAAACATTCTGAATTTATTTCAGTCGGAAATTGAATAAATCAGAGTGTGTCTGAGTGACATAATGTCTTGGACTGTACATAATGCCATAACAAAATACTTGAGACAATATATATATATATATACACATCCACGCCCCACTCTGGGATCTCCAAGCAGTTCTAATAGTAAACTTTTCCTACAGAAAGGGAAAGACCACTCATGTTTACAGCAACTATTTACTTGTTTTTAATTCTTTATTTACATTTCAAATGTTATCCCCTCTTCTGGCTTCCCCTCCAAAAACGCCCCATCCCAATCCCCTCTTCCCCTGCTCACCAACCCACGCACTCCGCTTCCCTGTCCTGGCATTCCCCTACACTCGGGCATCTAGCCTGCTCAGAACCCTTTGATGTCCAACAAGACCACCCTCTGCTGCATATGCAGCTGGAGCCATGGGTCCCTCCATGTGTACTCTTTGGTTGGTGGTTTTGTCCCTGGGAGTGCTGGGGGTACTGGATGAGTCATATTGTTGTTCCTCCTATGGTGCTGCAAGCTCCTTCAGCTCCTTGGGGACCCTGTGCTTAGTTTAATGGTTGGCTGAGAGCATCCCCCTCTGTATTTGTCAGGCGCTGGCAGGGCCTCCCTGGAAATAGCTATATCAGGTTCCTATTAGCAAGCGCTTGTTGACATCCACAACCATGTCTGGGTTTGGTGCCTGTATATGGGATGGGTCCCCAGGTGGGGCGGCCTCTGGATGGCCTCTCCTTCAGTCTCTGCCCCACACTTGAGCCAACATAATTTATTTCTAGGGTGGGAAATCCAAGGTCAAGCCACTAAATGGTTCTGTCTGGGGAGGGCTCTTTATTCTGCTTCCAAAATGGCACCTTGCAGCTGTTTTCTGCAGAGAGCACGAATGCTGTGTCGTCGCTAGCCCGGAGGTCAAAAGCAATGAGCACCATGTCCTCTGTGGCTCTACTACAGGATCCATTAATGAGGGCGGTGCCCTTGGGGGGGTTAATGTTTCTCAAATCTCCATCTCTTAACACAGCTGCAATGGGGGTAAAGTTTCTCTTTTCTTCTTTTGAGGTGGAAGAATCTATTTTGGTTCATTATCTAAGGGTATATATAGTTCATCATGTCAGGGAGGCATGGCAGGAGATGCGAGCGGGCTGGTCACTTCGCATCTACAGTCAGGAAGCAAAGAGCAACAGATGCTAGTAATCAGCTTGTCTCTTCTCCTCCCCCCCTCCTCCACTTCCTCCCCCCTCCTCTCCCTCCTTCCCCTCCTCCTCTTCCTCCTCCCCTCCTCTTCTACCTCCTCCCCCTCCTCTTCCCCTCCTCCTCTACCTCCTTCCCGTTTCCTCTACCTCCTCCCCCCTCCTCCTCTACCTCCTCCTCTCTTCTACCTCTTCCCCCTCTTCCTCTCCCTCCTCCTCCCTGCTTCCTTCTCCTTCTGCTCCTCCCCCTTCCCCTCCTTCTCCCCCTCCTCCTCTACCTCCTCCCCCTTCTCCTCTACCTCTTCCCCTCCTCCTCCTCCCTGCTTCCTTCTCCTGCTCCTCCCCCTTTCCCTCCTTCTCACCCCCCTCTTCCTTCTTTTTCCTTCCCACCCCTTTTATTGCCCCATGCTACCCACCCCTGTCTCTCCTTTCCATTTCCCTTGTCTCTACACACCCAGGACTGCTTTATGTCCCTGGCTTTGTCATCCTAGGTCTTCCTTGTCCTCATTCACTGACCCCGACACCGCTCCATTTCCGTCTCCCTCCGCTTCCTCACTTGGGTGTCGAGTTCTCATGCCGGGAGCCAGCCACCTATTCCCGCGACAGAAGGCGAGGTCCGTAGGTGGATTGCAGACCGGGGGCCTGGGACGAACAGCTTCTGGGGGAGGGGGATGCAGCAGCTCAGAGTAACTTCTGGGGAGTGGTAAGAGACCATCCTCTTAACGTCTGGCCATGCAGAGTCCAGGCCATCTACACACGCACTCATTCCTGTGCAAACCTGCTCCTGGTCCCCTGACCCCTCCTACTCTAAGAAAACTCAGATATAAGCCACCTGCTTAGGGGACATTGGGTCCCATTTACCGGCTGGAAATCGATAGCTTTAAATGTTGTTTTCCCTGATGTTACACTCACCCACGGTTCTGTTTACATGGTCCCCCCTCTCCACACATGCTAACTAACTCCTTCTGATCCTCCACGAGTATAATGTTCACAGTCATAATGGTCAGAGCACAGCTTACTTAGTAGGTGCTTGTCAGGCAAAAGCCCCGGTCTGATCCACAGCATTGCACAAACTGGCCGTGATGAGTTATAGGATGCATGTCTGTAATTCCAGAACTTGGGAGGTGGAGGACAGGCGGCCAGAAATTCAAGGTCGTCCTGAGCTACAGTTAAGAGACTAAACACTTTCTCTGAACATTGTCACTAAAGGCTAAAGGCTCTCTCTCTCTCTCTCTCTCTCTCTCTCTCTCTCTCTCTCTCAAAATTGCTTGAAAGCAGTCGTTTCTGCTGAGAAAGATTATCAACTTGGGCTACAGCTCTGACTGAGTCTGGAGTCCAGCCCTCGGGCGCGTCTGGCCTTTGATTGTGCCGTTATCTGACAGTTATTGACTTGAGCTGTGCATGAGCCTTGTGCTGAGGCTGCCCAGGAAATTTGGAATCCAATATAAATTATTTACTTATTACTCATTCTCTCTGCCCCAGGACAAACGTCTTTTTGTTTTTTGTTTTGTTTTGTTTTTTTCTTTTAAAACGTGATTAAACTTTTCCCAGGTGGGTTGGCAAGCCTGGTGTTTTGTAATTGACTAGATACAGGAGATTCTTAGAAGTTCTTACCGCCTCTGCTGCATACAGGCAGCAGCTCTTCCCGGGAAAGAGTACCGTTGAGCAAAAAGCCCTCTGTGCTGGTTCCTTCAGCAAGGACCCTCATCCGAGCCTCGCTGCTAGGTGTGCCCAGACGTCACCCTGGGGAAAGCCCTAGTCAGAAGTCGGGGTGACCAGGACAGTAGTTGAGGAGCAGGGCCCCTGCCCTATGCCAGAGTGGAAGTTTTATATCTGGATTGCCGTCCCTTTATAAATATAGAACATAAAAGGCACCTGCAAGTCCTCAGCTATCAGCAGCTGTGGGAGCCGGTGGAGCTGATTCTCTGTCAGTAAGCTGCTGGACAGAGGACTCCTGACGCTCAGGGGTTGGTGGGTGGCTCGGGGCGGTATCTCCACAGAGGGCTGGAGAACACAGGCTCACTAACGAGCTAGCGAAGTGTGGGGGCTTGAGAAAGCTTTGAGGACTGGGGAGATGGTTGAGTGGGTAAGAGCGCCTGCTGTGCAATGGTCGTGAGAGCCTGAGTTTGGATCTCTAGCACCACATAAAAAGCTGGGCATGGCCACATGTGCCTGTGACCCTAGCACTGGGGTAGGCACAGACGGAGGCACGGCTAAGGCCGGCAAGCCTCAAAACCTATCTGGGCCAAAAAACGTGACGCCCAGATTCCATGAAAGACCCTGTCTCAAGGGATTAAGACATGGAGAAGGATGCCCGACATCCTCTTTTGGCCCTTGTGTGCACATGGCTACTGAGGTGGTTCGTATATGATTGGCCCAGGGAGTGACCCTATTAGGTAGTGTGGCCTTGTTGGAGTAGGTGTGTCACTGTGGGCTGAAGACCCTCCTCACCCTAGTTGCCTGGAAGTCAGTCTTCCACTAGCAGCCTTCAGATAAAGATGTAGAACTCCCAGCTCCTCCTGCACCATGCCTGCCTGGATGCTGCCATGTTTCTGCCTTGATGACAATGGACTGAACCTCTGAGCCTGTAAGCCAGCCCCAGTTAAATGTTGTCTTTTATAAAACTTGCATTGGTCATGGTGTCTGTTCACAGCAGTGAAATCCCAACTAAGACAGCTACCCACCTGCACACATACAGGCACATACTCATAAACACACAAGTTAAAACCTGTGGCAGTACAGCCTGTAATCTCAGCACTCAGGGGATAGAGGTAGGAGGATCAGGGGTTGAAGACCACCCTGGGCTACATGAGACCCTGTCTCAGAAAACAAAAATAAAGACAAACAACCAAAAGCCACCTTGCCGTACGCCGCCCTGCACATCACAGTATTCACTGTGTCCCCCTCCTTGGTTTGGGGACTCCAGCAGGGAGGGAGCAGGACCACAGTGCTGCTGCTTAGGCTGAGCTCAGAGCTGCGCATGACATCACAGACCCTGACCCAGCACTGGAGGGTAGACCTGGGAGGATCAGGAGTTAAGGCCCAGCTTGGCCATAGTGAGTTTGATGACAGGCTAGACTACATGAGACCCTGTCCCATGAGAGATGGAGAAGGGCTTGGGAGCCAGCTCAGTTGGTGGAACGCTTGCTACACAAGCTTTAGGACTTGAGTTTGGGTGGCCAGCATCTACCTAAAAGTTGAACGGGGTGGTATTCAGCTGTAACCCTGGTGTTGGGGAGGTGGAGACAGGAGGATCCTTTCAGCTTGCTGGCCAGCCAGTCTAGCTGAACTTTAGGTTTATTGAGAGATCCTGTCTCAAAAACTAAGGTAGAAATGCAGGCAAGATGACCCAGTGGATAAAGGCATTTGCCACACAAATCTAACCTGCTGAGATCAATCCCCAGAACACAACGTCCATGGGAAGAGAGACCCGGCTTTACAATACGTACACTTTGGCACATGTGTGCCCATACACAAACACACCGTGCATAAACACAATAATACATAATTTAAAAAGTGAGAAGAGATAGAGGAACATATGGGACATTAATCTTTCATCTCTACACACTCATACTCTCTACACACTCATACTCGCACACCTATGTGCACACACACATATGCACATATGAGTACATACTCAGGAACCGACACATGGAGAGGGAGAAGGGAGAGAAGAAAGAAAGGGAGGGAAAGAGAGGGAGGAAGGGAAGGAGAGAGAGACAGAGAAACACAGAGAGACAGAGAGAGAGAGAGAGAGAGAGAGAAACAGACAGACAGACAAAGACATAGAGACACACACAGAGAGACAGAGACACAGAGAGAGAGAGGTCTGCCCATAGCCAGAATTGAATTTCAGGGCACAAGCCCCCACCCCAGCCGCCTGACGCTAGGCTTTGCCCCCAATCTTAACCCCACTGAAGGGGTGAGTAACGGTGAAGAGCAGGGAGTGATTCCGACGTTAGCCAGCACGCTGGGAGTGATCCCGACGTCAGCCAGCACGCTGGGAGTGATCCCGACGTCAGCCAGCACGCTGGGAGTGATCCCGACGTCAGCCAGCACGCTGGGAGTGATCCCGACGTCAGCCAGCACGCTGGGAGTGATTCCGACGTCAGCCAGCACGCTGGGAAGAATGCGGGTGCACGCACTGCCGAGGCCACCTTTGCAGTGCTAGCATCGGTCAGGCTTAACAAGTCCAGCCAGGAAGGGAGCACGCAGGTGCGTAACGACAGAGCAGTCCCAGTCTAGGTGTGGTCTTCCCTGTCACTGTCGCAGCTCTGGGTCTGCACTGCACTCTAAACTGTCTTCCCACTAATCGCTGTCACTGTAACCAGAGCTTCTAGCGTCCGAGCCTGGATTCTCACAGTTATAACAAGAGGCTCGGCCACCCATCCTCAATATGCCAATCAAAGCAACAAGGAGAAGTGGAGAAAGGAGGTTTATTCAGTGTGACTACTAGGAAGAACAACAACAACAACAAAAGTCAGGTGATCGGCCATCTTCCACTTGTCTTCCGGGGTCGTTAAGAGCGAGCGCCACTGCTCCGGCAGGGGTCCCAGATCCAGTTCTCAGCACCCACGTGGCAGCTCGCAGCTGCTTGTAACAGTTCCAGGGCCCCTGGTACCCTCACAGAAACATGCACATGACAGAACACCAAAGCACATAAAATAAAAACAAATTATACTTTTTTTTAAAGGTCTGTATAGCCAGGCAGTCCTGATGGAGGCCTAGGCCTCCAGTGTGTCCTGCATGGTTGCCTGACAAGTTATCAACGCTGTTTTAAATCTCTTCCTGGGAAGCAGGTTCCTCTCTGCCTAACGTGCCCCCACCCCCCCTGCAGCATGAGTTTCCTGTAACTGGAAGTCTAGTCCAAAGGTCCAATATCTAAAGAGGAGCACACATGTCTGTCTTTAGAGTATCTCCTCTCTTGCCAGGATGGTTACGTTAGCATGGAGACAGCCACTCTGGTCTCTATCAGAACAGCGTTAGGTCACAGCCTCCCTCCATTGGAAAACTATCTTCACCTTGAGGGCCTCCCCTCCCAAAGGTCTTGCTCTTTCTGGAATCCAGGGCAACTACAGGTTTAGAACAATGGCTTGTCTCTGTGCCTTCCCACCTGAAGGGTTGTGAGATGGTCAAGCAGACGGTCATTCCTCAATGACTGTCATGCTGTCCAGAGTCTGGTCTTGAGTGAAGGAAACACAAATGGAGGCCAGGAGGCCAGGAGGCTGGGAGGTCAGGAGGTCAGGAGGTCAGGAGGTCAGGAGGTCAGGAGGTCAGGAGGTCAGGAGGCCGGGAGGTCAGGAGGTCGGGAGGCCAGGAGGCCGGGAGGCCGGGAGGTCAGGAGGCCGGGAGGCCGGGAGGTCAGGAGGTCAGGATGCTGGGAGGTCGGGAGACCGAGAGGCCAGGAGGCCGGGAGGCCGGGAGGCTGGGAGGTCGGGAGGTCGGGAGGCCAGGCTTTCCTCCTGCTTCTACTGCCTCATGGACCAAAGTGAGACGTCAGTTTAGTAAGACTGGTCATTATATGTGCGATTTGTTTTTTCAGTTCTCTGTTTGCCCATCTTGGAGGTAAAAACAAATTGATAGAGAAGTTATGGAATATATATGTTATATATATTATATAGTATATTATATATAAAATATACCTATATAGGTATAATATACCTATTATATATTATATAAGTGTATATTTGTATTATGTATATTATCATATAATAAGTATATATATATATATATATATATATATATATATATGAGAAAGAGAGAGAGAGAGAGAGAGAGAGAGAGAGAGGGAGAGAGAGGGAGAATATGCTTGTGAAATGGAGGCCAGAAGAGGGAGTCAGTTCTCTTGGAGCTAAGGTTATACGTAACCTTGATCCAACCAGTATGGGTGCTGGGAATTGAACTTAGATCCTGGGCAAAAGCAGTCCAGGCTCTTAACCATGGAGCCATTTCTACAGGCTCCAAATGAAAGCATCTTAATTTGGTTTGATTTCAGATTTGGATAAAGCTAGAGAGTATGGCTTGAAAACTGTTAACATTCTTAGTGTCCAGAGAGGGGAGTTACTGTTGAGAATGAAGGTGGTGGCGGTGGGTCGAAGAGGAGGTGGACTAGGACCGCTCAGGGGCAATACAGGGGTCTTGGGTGCATGGAAAGGAATGTGGATTTGCGTTTACAAGCCACTAGGGTTCGGCCACTGAATGCAGAGAGCACCTGTGGATGATGGCGGGTTCTGTGTCAACTTGACAAAGGCTGGAATTAACACAGAGAAAGGAGCCTCCCTGGAGGAAATGCCTCCATGAGAACAGGCTCTAATGTATTTTCTCAGTCAGTGATCAAGGGTAGGAGGGCCCCTTGTGTGTGGTGCCATCCCTGGGCTGGTGGTCCTGGGTTCTATAAGAGAGCAAGCTGAGCAAGCCAGGGGAAGCAAGCCAGTAAGGAACATCCCTCCATCAGCTCCTGCCTCCAAGTGTCAACCCCGTGTGAGTTCTTGTCCTGACTTCCTTTGGTGATGAACAGCAGTGTGGAAATGTAAACTGAATAAACCCTTTCCTCCCCAACTTGCTTCTTGGTCATGATGTTTTGTGCAGGGATAGAAACTCTGACTAAGACAGATGGTGACAGGTAGAGGGGAAATTCCCAAAGACTGAATCACTATCTAATCCTTCAAGAAAAGGAATGGCAGGGTCTGGAGAGACAACCTCAAGTTCACTATGTAGCTGAGGATGACCTTAAGCTCTGGATCCTCCTGCCTGGACGTCTCAAGAGCTGGGGTGGCTGCAGTACCCCAAGCACGACCCCATTTGGTCATTAGCTATGGGCCCTGCTCAGCCTTCTGCTTGCCCCTCAAAAGCCTGTCTTCAGTTCCTAGTTCAGCCCATTCCTCCTCAGATCCTTGTGGTCTACCTGTCCTTACACTGACCACCTCTGTGTCTGCGTTCCTTTTACCACATGATGTTCTTTATTTCCACATGTTGGTGTCTCTTCAGACAGCTTTGAAAAGATCTCCCCTATCAAGAATTCTGCAGCACCATTTACCACAATGTGTGTGTGTGTGTGTGTGTGTGTGTGTGCTATGCACATGTGTGTGTGTGCTATGCATGTGTGTATATGCTATGCACGTGTGTGTGCTATGCATGTGTGTGCTATGCACGTGTGTGTGTGTGCGCTATGCACATGTGTGTGTGTGCTATGCACATGTGTGTGCTATGCATATGTGTGTGTGTATGCACGTGTGTGTGTGTGTGTGCTATGCACATTTGTGTGTGTGTGTGTGCTATGCACATGTGTGTGTGTATGCACGTGTGTGTGTGTGCGCGTGCTATGCACATTTGTGTGTGTGTGTGTGTGCTATGCACATGTGTGTGTGTGCGCAGGTCCACTCAGCCACTGTTGCATGTGTGGGAGTCAGAGGTCAACATCAGCTGTCTTTCTCTGCTGGTGTCTACCTTATGTTTTGAGATGAGATTCTCTGTGAACCTGAAGCTAGGCTGGCTGAACCCCAGGGGTTCCCCAGCTCTTCTTACCTCTTCTCTAATGTGCTTTTATGTACTTGTCAGGGGTTTGAACTCAGGGCCTCCTACTTACACAGCAAGCACGCTGCCCACTGTGCTGGCTTTCAACTTGATGCAAGCTGGAGTCATCAGAGAGGAGGAAGCCTCAATTGAGGAAAAAAAAACACACTTATGTTTCCATAAGATCAGGTTGTAGACAAGCCCGCAGGGCATTTCTTAATTAGTGATTGGGGGGGGGGACCCAGACCTTTGTGCTGAGTTCTGTAAGGAAGCAGGCTAAGCAAGCCATAAAGAGCAAGCCAGGAAGCAGAACCCATCCATGGCCTGCGCATCAGCTCCTGCTTCCAGGCTCCTGGCCTGCTGGAGTTCCCGTTCTGATTTCCTTCAGCTATGAGCAGTGATAGGAAAGCAAAGCCAAATACACACTTGCCTACACACATTGTTTCTGGTCATGTTTCATCACAGCAATGATAACCCAAAGGAGGACAGCCCCTGAGTAATCAATGGGAAATTCCTTTTTGTACTTTCTTATGTCTGTCAATCTGGTGTGTGTTGTGGGGGTGTTTGAGTATGTGTATATGTGGTGTGTGTGTATGTGTGTATGAGTGTGTGCATGTAGTATGTATATATGAGTGTGTATGTAGTATGTATGTATGAGTGTGTGTGTAGTATGGGTATATGTGTAGTGTATATATATATATAGTGTGTGTGTGTGTGTGTGTGTGTGTCCACTTGTTATAACAAGCACATCTGTGGAGTCAGATGACAGACAGCTTTCAGGAATCACTTCTCTCCTTTGGTCATGTGGGACCACTGGATGAACAAGGCCATCGTAGTGGCTATTCCTGGTCGTCAACTTGACTACATCTGGAATGAACTAATTCAGAATTGGAGAGCACACCTGTGATCCAGATCTTGAGGGTGGAAGATGCAAGTTTCTGACCTGGATGGACCTTGACATGGAGATCTTGAGGCATAGTGGCCATGAAAAGCTCAGGCCCAGGCAAGGAGACGGAGGCAAGGCGATCTCTGAGCCCAAAGTCAGCCTGGCACAAAGCAAGCTCCAGGTCCAGGGGTAACGGTACACGCCTTCTGCTGGAGGCCTACATGGGGACGTTGGAAGGAGGAAGACTCTCTCTTCTTCGCCTGCTTGCACTTACTTACCATCACATCTGCTGGAGCCCACTTCCACAGAAGACCAGCAGAAACAGCCTCGTGGGACTGAGCGACTGCCAGATTCTTGGACTTCCCGTCCACAGCTGCCCTTTGTTGTGTTAGTTGGACTACAGACCAAGTCATCACAATAAATTCTCTTAATAGACACAGACATTCCATAAGTTCGGAGACCCCTGACTAATATAGTTATCACGCTTGATAATAAATGCATGTTAAGCCATTTCACCAGTCTTACTCCTGTTTTTAAACCAGGATCTTACTATGTAGTCCAGGGTGGCCTTGACCTTCCTACCTTCCTGCTGTAGCCTAAGTATGGGCCACCATGCCTAGCTTTGATTTATTTTGAAGTGGATGGTTCTGGTGATTTTTCTTCTAGGTTGCTACAAATGCCATGTGGTTGGCATGTGTGTGCTAGGAGGAAGTGTCCATTAATAAGTGTCATTTTTGCCTAATTTGCATTTTCCAGGAAACATATTTTTCCTCTACTAATTCTTCATTCTGAATAAATAACAAGCATATTGGTTAAAATCAGCTTCTAGACAAAAAAAAATGTTTATTTTCAGTTTTATATTTTTAGATTTTTTGCTATTTATTTATTATTTATTTATTTATTTATTTATTTATTATCTATCTCAATAATTCAGTCAAGAACACCACAAGAAGACCCACAGAGTTAACTGACCTGGGCTCAGGGGTGCTTTCGGAGAGTGAACCACCAAAGAGCATGGGCTGTACCTAGGCCCCTACACGTTTGGAGCAGATGTGCAACTTGGGCCCCCTAACAACTGGAGCCTGGGGTGGGGTGGGTTCTGACTCTGTTGCCTCCCATTGTACCCACTCCCCTACCTGGACTGCCTGGTTGGGCCTCAGCGGGAGAGGACATGCCTGGATTTTATTGTTATTACATACCAGGGCACTTGTATGAAGGACAAGTGTTTTCTTTCCTTCTACCATGTAAGTCCAGGGGTACACTTGGGTTGACAGGCTTGGTGGCAAGCGCTTTTATCTACTGAGTCATCTGAAGGACTGGGGCTCTCTAACAGATTAGAAACGTGCTACAGTAAGTCCAAGAATCCAGGAGGTGTCTCTAGAGGGGCCCCAAGGGCTCTGCTCTGTGGGTCACGAAGCTCTTCCTCCCTCCAGATCCCATTCTGAACAGTATTGGGAGTCATGGGAACTTCAACACTCCCTAAACCCATTCCAGGGACCCAGAGCTCAAGAGTCCAATATAGTCATTCAAGAAAGAAAAAGAGATAGGCTTCTTTAACCGGATAGTGGTTCAAGATCCGGAGACACAGGATGGACACCACTACCATGAGGTAATAAAGTTAGAGCCAAAAATGGAAACTTGTTTCAGGGGGTTGGGGGGCAGCTTCTTCGTAACCACTGTGGTGGTTTGAAAAGGTTTGGCTCCCATAGACTCATGTGTTTGAATGTTTGGCCACAGGGGTCCCAATTAGGGCTAATAGTACCAAATAGGTACTATTAGGAGGTATGGCCTCTTTGGAGTGGGTGTGGCCTTGTTGGAGGAAGTGTGTCCCTGTGGAGGTGGGCTTTGAGGTCTCCTATTCCTGAATTCCACCCAGTGTAGAATCAGAGCCTCCTCCTGGCTGATGGTGATAGGCAGACTCCTTCTGGCTGCCGTTTAAAGAGATGTAGAGCTCTCAGCTCCCTCTCCAGCATCATGCCTGCCTAGATGCTGCCATGCTTCCTGCCATGATAATGCACTGAACGTCTGAGACCTGCAAGCCAGCCCCAGTGAAATGCTGTCCTTTATAAGAGTTGCCTTGGTCATGGTGTCTCTTTACAGAAGAAAGCCCTAATTAAGACAACGGTTATCAAATATTTGCAGAGTTGGACACCCTGCTAAAACACTCCTGGAGGTTCATGAATTCAAGGTAAATATGGCAACCACCATAGAGTAGGAGACTCTCTCCTGCTCTTCCAGCAACAGGAACAGGAAGAGGTAAAACCAACCTGGCAAAAACATGAGTGAAGGAAAGGAGTGAGACTAACTGCGGTCCTAATTGGTGCCCCAGAAAACAGGGGTGACGGCTGTTATGACCTCTCACTGTCCCTTCCATGCAGAAGGAAGCATTCTTAGGGATTTCCACTAACCCACCAATCACAGGGAAGCAGACTGGCAGCTTGCGTAGACAGTCCAAGATGAGCACAGATGCCTGGCCCGTTCCAAAGCATTCCATTAGGTTGACGAAGTGTGTTCCAATTCAACAGCCCTCAGGGCAAGGCTAGATAAGAGGCATGGTCCTTGCGGGGAGGTGAGTGTTTGGTTTTTAGAACACAATGGGAAACTTGGATATGTAAGTCAGTTGACACAGAGTCCTTGCAAGCAAGCCTTTCCCTCTATCACTACCCCCCTACAATATATCTATTTTTCTCTTTCTTTGCATCCTCATAGCACTTCAAGCTATGAGGAACCCCCCCCCCCCGTCCCCAGTTTTCATACTTCTAGTGGACAAAAATATCTTGTATGAGAGATGCAGGCAAGGACCAGAGAGATGGTTCAGTGTAAGGGCACTTGCCAGCAAGCCTAATGACCTGTTTCATCTCTGTATCCCACAAGGAGAGAACGGACGCCCTCAAGCTGTCTTCTTTCTTCCACAGTAGTAAGCTATAGTTCTTGCCTTACCCATAACTAACAAATGAACTAACTAACTAAATAAATAAATAAAATAATGTACCATGTAATAAAAATTTTAAAGAGATAAGTGTGAAAAGTGGGCTTTAGGGTATAAGGAAAGATGCCTGCTTTTTAAAATGTATTTTTAGAGCTGGAGAGATGGCTCAGAGGTTAAGAGCACTGGCTGTTCTTCCAGAGGTCCTGAGTTCAATTCCCAGCAACCACATGATGGCTTACAACTATCTGTAATGAGATCTGGCGCCCTCTTCTGGCTGCAGGCATACATTCAGGCAGAACACTGTATGCATAATAATTCTTTAAAATAAATAAATAAATAAATAAATAAATAAATCTTAAAAAAATTTATTTTTAAAAAAAGTTGAGCAAACTACACACTCACATTTTCATTTCTATTAAACGCTGCTTCAAAGACACAAGAAAGTGGAGACTGATGGCAGTATGGCATGTGACCTAAGATGGTTTCAACCACAAGTACACCGTCATTGAGCTAATCACGGTGACAAAGTGTCATTGTGTCCCGGGATGCTTGAGATGATGTCACAAACAAGCAAGCAGACAAAACAAGATCTTCAGCTATTAGGAAGTCACTCAATGGCTGTTCAAACCATTGCAATCCGTGTTGGTAGCGTCAGAACTCACTCTCCCCACCCTCACTAAGGTACCTTTGGAACTGTTCTTGGGAAGAACCGCTTTACCTGGAGATGTAAGGTTTCACCCGGAACTGTTCTTGGGAAGAACCGCTTCACCCGGAGATGTAAGGTTTCACCCGGAAGCACTGCCATATGTGCCCTGGCTCACATTCATGCTCTTTATCTCGTAGTCGTTTTTTTATGGTGCTTGGTTTTTATATGTGCCATATATGTTTATGCTGAAGCAATTTTATCTTAACTTTTAACTGGAAGCTTAAAAAATATTTAAGTGGATTAAAAAAAACAAAAACAAAAACAAAATGTAAAATTTGAGAGTACTTCCCAAGTAGTCATAAAATGCAGACTGTCACTGAAGTTAAATTTTATCCCCAGGAAGGCACACTTAAAAATAGACTCTTGTGCCTGTTCTGATAGGTAGCTCTCAGGGTTTTCTAAGCCGGGCCATCTCTAGGTGAGGATACTCCGAGGCCCAGCACACAATGGCTTCCCCCAGTGCCGCATGAAAACGGGAAGCGACCCTGGAAAGCGACAACGGTTAACACTGGCTGTCATTGACAAAGTCTACAATCACCCGGGAGACAACTCGCTGGGCCTGCTTGTAAGGGGGTTTCTAGATTGGGTTAAGAGGTGTGAGAAGATTGGCCCCGATGTGAACAGGACCATTCCGCGGGCTCCCTGCCCAGACTGCATTCAAAGGGGAACGCCACCGGGCCCAGCTCTCAGCGCCCTGCTCCCTGACAGCAGGCGCTGTGTGACCCGCCAGCCCCCTGTTCCCTCTACCATGATTCCCCCGTCTTGATGGACTGCATCCCCTTAAACTGTAAGCCAAATAAACATACTTTTCTTTTTTTCTCAAACATTGATTCTTTTCAGACGTTTGAGCACAGAGATGAGAAAAGTAATTGATCTACGGAGTGTTAAAGTGGCCCAGCGGGGTGGCTTGGAGCCAGAATGGTGCCAGCATGTATCCATATTGGAGGGATGTACTATGCCCCCGGCCCATGGGCTCCGTCCTGTGTGTAGGTGTTCTAGTTACAATGCTGTTGCTGTGGTAAAACCCAAAACAAAACAAAACAAAACCATCTTGGGATGGAAGCGGCTTATTTGGCTTATACTTCCTGATTGCAATCTATTATCGAGGGACTTCGTGGCAGGAACTCAAAGCAGGACCCATGGAGGGGTGTTGCCTGAGGTCTCACTTCCTGGCTCTTCAGTGACTCAAGCTCAGCTAGCGGCCCTGTGCTTCATCCAGGACCATCTGCCTGAAAGTATTGCTGCCCATAGTGTGCTGGGCCTCCCCACAGTCAGCGATCAATAAATGCCACAGACACGCCCACAGGCCAATCTGATTACGCCGTTCCTCCGCTGAAGTTCACTTTCCCCAAATAAGTCTGTTGGGATCCAGGGAGCCGTTTCAGTTGAGAAAGAGCTTGCCTTGAAGTATGCGAACCTGAGCTCAGAGCACATACAAAGAGGAGGGCGTGGCAGTGCGCGCCTGTGATTCCAGCCCGAGGGAGGAGACTGGTCTCTTTACTATGGTGGCTGGAAGCAGAAGGATGTTAGAGACATTTTTTAAAAGAATTATTCATTATTATTATTATTATTATTACATTTATTTATTATTATATGTAAATACACTGTTGCTGTCTTCAGACACTCCAGAAGAGGGTGTCAGATCTCATTATGGATGGTTGTGAGCCACCATGTGGTTGCTGGGATGAACTCAGGACCTTCGGAAGAGCAGTCGGTGCCCTTAACCGCTGAGGCATCTCTCTAGCCCCCACTTTGGTTTTCAAAACAAGTTTTTTTGTTGTTGTTGTTTTGTTTTGTTTTTCTCATTGCCCTGGAAACTCGCCAAGGCTTGCCGACCAGTAAGCCCCAGAGATCCTTCCGTCTCTGCCTCTCTAGCTGAAGCTGCACACGGACAGCACTTCACCTGGCCCTTTTTACCTGGCTTTTACAGAGGGGACCTTATGGACTTGTGCTCACACAGTAAACAGCAGGCAGTTATCAATGGTGCTATTCCCCAGACCCAATAAAAGATTTCTTTTAAACCAATATTATTTGTTTGCTTGACTTGGAGTTTTGTTTTGGCATAGCAGTGATGCACAGGCTGGTAATCACAGCACTTAGGAGGTGAGGGGGAGGGGGAGTGTACCTGAAAGAAAAAAAAAAAAAAAAGAAGCTAGTTCAAGACTAGCTTTGACTTCTATATTGAATTCAAGGACAGCTTGAGTTACATGAAGTTCTACCTTAAAAGAAAACAAATTCCGCCCTTTCGTCAGAAGCACTTAGGTCTCTGCTCCACTATCAGCACAGAAGTGTATTTACCAGCTCAAAACCACCAGAGGTTTAACAAACTTGCTGTGTAGGGTTGGTTTATCAAACAAATTCATACAACTAGGATGTACAGACTTATATATGCCTATAGCCATAGCAGGTCAGACCTCTGTGTTAATTACAGGTAATGAACATCTTTCCTTATTTTTAGTTTTGGACAGTTCTGGGGATTGAACTGAGGACCTTGCACTTGCTAGACAGATGGTCTACCCCTGAGTTACATGTCTGGTCTCCATTTCATTCTTGGATGGAGTTTATGTTTACATTTCCACATAACAGATTACATTTTCTTTTAGGGGAAAAATGCTTTTTTAGAAAAGTCAGTACATAGAGCTGGGGAGGTAGATGGCCTTGTAGTTAAGAACACTTGTTGCAGCTGGGCGGTGGTGGCACATGCCTTTAATCCCAGCACTTGGGAGGCAGAGGCAGGCAGATTTCTGAGTTTGAGGCCAGCCTGGTCTACAGAGTGAATTCCAGGACAGCCAGGGCTACACAGAATACACAGAGAAACCCTGTCTCGAAAAACAAACCAAACCAACCAACCAACCAAACAAACAAACAAACAAAAAGAACACTTGTTGCTCTTCCAGAGGACCTGGGCTCAGTTTTCCAGCACACACATGCAGTCCTGACCCACTATAGCTCCAGTTTGACCTGATCTGGCATCCTCTCTTGGCCTCCATGGGAAACAGGACTGCGTTTGGGTGCACAGACATGCGTGCCAACAGAACACTCAGGCATATGAAATAATAAAAGTTTGTTTGTTTTTGTTTGTTTTAAAAAGAAGTTAGTAGTAATCCCCACTCTTGTAAGGGGAACGAAGGGCTGTGTCAAGTAGCCTCTGACACAGAGCCTGGCTCTTACGCTGGAGAAAGCCCTTCAGACGGCTGCTGTCCCTCCGGGTGTCAGTCTGTTAGCCTTGTGTGTAACCACACTGCACTTCAGTCTGTGCAGACTAAATGTTCACGATGTTCACAAGAAACAACGCTGGCTTCCAGTAGTTCCTTCTTTTTCTTTTCTTTTCTTTTCTTTTCTTTTCTTTTCTTTTCTTTTCTTTTCTTTTCTTTTCTTTTCTTTTCTTCTTTTCTTTTCTTCTCTTCTCTTCTTCTTCTTCTTCTTCTTCTTCTTCTTCTTCTTCTTCTTCTTCTTCTTCTTCTTCTCTCTCTCTCTCTCTCTCTCTCTCTCTCTCTTCCTGGTAAATGCTCTTCATTTTTAAAAAGTATTGTCCTTAGACCAGTCTGACTCGGGAATAAGCTAACACACAGCTTTTATTCCAAATTAACACTCCAGAAGGGGGCAGTGGGCAGAGATGGAGGGGTAGAAAAGCGCTAGCTGACTTCTTATCTCAGATGAAAAAACACAATTATCTCTGTTTAGAAAGAAACTTCATTTTCCCCCAGTGGAAAATTATTTCAAGAGAGCAAAGAATAACAATTGCTTTACGTTCCCTCAGTTAAATCGCAGAGCTGCTCCTCACCCCTGTGAAGGTGTCACAGGGAATGCGTTTAGCCTCAGCGGCACGTCCATACAGGCACAGCGCAAAGCTGAGTCAAGCCCATTGCCTTTTCGGTGCTGTTGAGAAAAAGGAGAAAAATAATACAGAAGGCGCCTCTCCTCTTCTCAACAGGGATAATATTTATGGAAGAAACCAGGTGCAGCGGCACAGGCCTACAATCCTGGCCTCTGGGAATCAGAGGCAGGAGGATCAGAGTTCACAGATATCCTTGTCAGAAGTTTAAGGCGAGCCTGGATTTGAAACTATGTCTCAAAAACAAAACAAAACAAAACAAAAAACAAAACAGGGGCTATGGAGATGACCCAGTGGGCAAAGGGCTTGTACATAAACAATAGGAGTAAAAGTTTGGACACGAAGAGCTCAAAGGAACTCTGGGTGTGTGCAGTGTGCCTGTAATCCCGCTCCTCAGTGGGCAGAGGGGCCTTCCCAGAGCAAGGTGACTAGCTAAGCCAGCTCCCTTGGTAAGCCCTGGGTTCAGTACATAAGGTGGAAAGCCATCGAGGACATTCAAAGTCAACCTTTGGCTCACATACATGCACCCAAGTGTGCACACAGATGTGCATGCACACCACATACACACTCTCAAATGACCAACGTTTGAAATTATCAAAGGGTAATAAAAATTTAAAAGCCAAAAGAGAATAAAGGAAATCAAATACATGAACCAAGAGCTTGACTTGACTTAGGTTTAGAAAGGGAGAAATTCATTTTGTGTTGTTGTTATTTTAAATGGGGCCTCACTCTGTGGCCCTGGCTCTTCTAGGGCTTGCTGTGTATCTCAGGCTGGCCTTGAACTGGCTTTTAACTGAGGATGGCCTTGAAATCCTGGTTACCTGCCTCCACTTTCAGAGTGCCAGGCTAGCAGTAAGTGGCCCCACGGCTAGGTTCAATTAATCTTTGATGAAAAGCAATCGTGCATATTCTCAGTACAATGTGGTCATCAACACATGTATAATGATCCTCTGTTATCTGTGAACCACCAGCCTCCGTGTCCCCTCCCTGTTCCCTCCTCTTCCTGAGTTCTGAAGTGACGATTCAGATTAACTTTCCAGTTTCCATTCCAGGTGGCAGCATTTGATAGTTCCCACTCTGTGCCTGTTTGTGATACACTTTTAAACAGCTATCTGCTCCAATCCCCCCTTCATCCCGCTGGTCTGTGTGGACGCTTTTATCCTCTCACGGTTCTAGGTTTGGTGACCGTTGTAAATGGACTTGTGGTCAATTGTCTCCCATTTCCCTGGAGTGGGAATATGACTGCAGGATCTGGTTCTGGGTCCTGGGTGCTTCCTGCTTTGGCCCTTAGCGCTGTATGCTTTGTGGCATAATGCCCTTTCGGGTCCTAGTGATGACCTGTCTCTCATCCCAGCTGCCTTTATGCTCCCCAAATCATCAGAGTCAGTATTTTGTTCTAAAGCACACACACACAGTTGTGAAACTATCTTTCTGTAATTTCAGTAGGTCTCATTTGGTTTAGGACAAGGGACAAGAAACTGGGGTACATATTTTACAGAGCAAAGTAGACCTGGCCTCCAGGTTCTCCCAGCATCCCTCGGTCCTAACCTGGTGTACCCGGCCCCCACACCCCCCTCTGCAGCCCCCACTCCCCCCCACCCTGAACTTTCTTGCCCCGCCCCGAGGCTGGGCCGCCCTTCCTCCAGAGGCTCTTTCCTGTATAATCCAGACATTTTGGTTTCCTTGCTCTCCTTTCTCTCTCCTTCTCTCTCTGCACCCTTTCCCTCCCCCTCCCCCTTCCCCCCTTTTCTCCCCATGGTTCCTTCCCTGGCCTAGGTCCTTGGGGCCAGTGAATTAATCTTCCCCAGAGCAGCCTCCCAATAAACCTGCATTTAACATAATCTAATCTGGTTTGAATCATTTCACAGTTGGGGAAAACAGACACAGAAAAATAAGCATTCGAGCAGGTTAAGACCAGCATCTAAAGACTAGGAAGTGGTGAGCTGGGGCTGGCCCTCACCTGGCAAAGAGCTTGCCTTTCAAGCATAAGGACCTGAGTTTGATTTCCCAGAACCCATGTTAAAAAACAAAAACAAAACAAAACAAAAAAAACCCAAAACAACAACAACAACAGTCTGGTGTGATGGTGTACACTTGTAATCCCAGTCTACACTGGAAAGGCAGAGCCAGGCAGATCCCTGAGGCTCACTGGCTAGTAGTCTAGCCTGCTGGAATTCCAGGCTAGTGAGAGACCCTGTTATGAGAGAGAGAGAGAGAGAGAGAGAGAGAGAGAGAGAGAGAGACAGAGACAGAGACAGAGACAGAGAGAGAAATCGTCTTCTATCCACACATGTGTTATGGCATCCATTTGCACCCCCCTATATATGTAAATAAATAAATGTAATTTTAAAAAATGGTGATTGATTGACACCTGAGGAATAAGAGCTTTAGGCTGTCCTCTGTACATATACATACATATACATCGGGCACACATGAATATGCACATACCTGTCCCTTGGACTTCTGGGGCATGCTAGTTACCTTTGTATTGCTGTGAAAGATCACCTAATAGGAATAGCATAAGGGGTGAGAGATTATTTTGGCTCCTGTTTTCAGTTCATCACGGTGAGGGAGGTGTGGTGGACAGCTCAGCTCATGGCTGCATGGGAATGGCGGGTCAGAAAGGCAGGAAGCAGGAGCCAGCTCCGGCCTAAAACTAACGAGTCCAATTCTGCTGTTCTACTTCTACCAACTAGACTCTGCCATTTAAAGGTATCCTACCCCCCAAAACAGCGCTACCACCTGGAGGCCACCCGTCAGCATCATGAGTTTGTAAGACATTTCGGATTGGAACCATAACGTGACGCATTCATGCTGGGCTTCAGGGTCACCTAGCTCCTGTGACATATGTCGCTGTGCAAGGCACTGGGACCCAAGAGCACTTGAACTGAATGCTTATCTCCTCCAGGGACAACTCAGATCCTCTCCAGCCTGGACTAACTTAGCAATATCACAGCAGCCCCCACAGTGGCTTTCCACTTCATCCCCGTCACACAAGCCAAAGCAACCATGACAGCCAAATTCTTCTTTGTTTTGCATCCGTGTCTACAGTCTACATAATTTAGACAATAAATATTCAATGAATGCCTGAGCAGATGAGCATGTGAATGAATATGGGTGAATGTTCTCTGACTCAGAGAACAGTCATTATCACGAGTCAGGAGAGAGACTCATCTTGGAGTCGGTGACTTCAGCAGGCCAAGTGGGAGGATCGTGGGTGCGCTTCAACCCAGGAGACGGGGCAGCTTCTATTCTGCTGCTGCTGTGAGACAGATAGCTATCTGGAGTGTCCTCAGAAGCTGGGTCTCGGTTTGTCTCTTACAGTCTCCTAGAGCCTACTGTGCTGGCAGAGTGTTGCAAAGCAGTGTTTGCTACGGCATTAGTTTCTCAGGAAGGCTTCTGCTTCAGTTTGCATGCTTACAGCAGCCAGCATCCAGTTCCCATGTATGACGTCACTTTGTGGGAACATTGTAAGTTAAAAATATACCATCTTGACTAGTAGATTAGACACAGTCAAGAGTCTGTAGGTGACTTCAACACCCCACTCTCCTCAATGGACAGATCGGGGAAACACAAATTAAACAGAGACACAGTGAAATGTCCAAATGGATTTAACAGATATCTATAGAACATTTCATCCTAAATCAAAAGAATATACCTTCTTCTCAGCACCTCATGGTACCTTCTCCAAAACTGACCATGTAATTGGTCACAAAACAGACCTCAACAGATATAAGAAGATCAAACTAATCCCATGCCTCCTATCAGATCACTATGGAGTAAAGCTGGTCTTCAATAACACCAAAAACAACAGAAAGCCCACATACACATGGAAGATGAACAATGCTCTACTCAATGATACCTTGGTCAAGGAAGAAATAAGGAAAGAAATAAAAGACTTTTTAGAATTTAATGAAAATGAAGGCACAACATACACCAATTTATGGGACACAATGAAAGCAGTGCTAAGAGGAAAACTCATAGCCCAGAGTGCCTCCAAAAAGAAACTGGAGAGAGCATACACTAGCCACTTAACAGCACACCTGAAAGCTCTAGAACAGAAAGAAGCTAATACACCCAAGAGGAGTAGAAGGCAGGAAATCATCAAACTCAGGGCTGAAATAAACCAAGTAGATACAAAAAGAACTATACAAAGAATCAACAAAACCAGGAATTGGTTCTTTGAGAAAATCAACAAGATACATAAACCCTTAGTCAGACTAACCGGAGGGCACAGAGAAAGTATCCAAATGAACAAAACCAGAAATGAAAAGGGAGATATAGCAACAGAAACTGAGGAAATTAAAAAAAAATCATCAGAGCCTACTACAAAAGCCTATACTGAACACAACTGGAAAATCTAGATGAAATGGACAATTTCCTAGACAGATACCAAATACCAAAGTTAAATCAGGATCAGACAGACCATCTACACATTCCCACAACCCCAAAAGAAATAGAAATGGTCATTGAAAGTCTTCCAAGCCCCCCCCCCAAAAAAAGTCACAGGACCAGATGGTTTTAGTGCAGAATTCTATCAGACCTTAAAGAAGACCTAATACCAATACTCTTCAAACTATTCCACAAATAGAAACAGAAGGAACACTACCCAACTCATTTTATGAAGCCACAATTACTCTGATAACAAAAACTACACAAAGATCCAACAAAGAAAGATAACTTCAGAGCAATTTCCCTTATGAATATTGATGCTAAAATACTCAATAAAACTCTTGCCAACTGTATCCAAAAGCACATCAAAATGACCATTCACCATGGTCAAGTAGGCTTCATCCCAGGGATGGAGGGATGGTTCAATATACAGAAATCCATCAATGTAATCCACTACATAAACAAATGCAAAGAAAAAAAAACCACATGGTCATTTCATTAGATTCTAAAAAAGCATTTGACAAAATTCAGCATCATTTCATGTTAAAAGTCTTAATAAGAACAGGAATTCAAGGCCCATACCTAAACACAGTAAAAGCAATATACAGCAGACCAGTAGCCATCATCAAACTAAATGGAAAGAAACTTGAAGCAATCCCACTAAAAACAGGGAGTAGAACAAGGCTTCCCTCTCTCACCATATTTATTCAATATAGTACTTGAAGTTCTAGCTAGAGCAATTAGACAACAAAAGGTCAAAGGTATACAAATTGAAAGTAGGAAGTCAAAGTATCACTATTTGCAGATGGTATGATAGTATACTTAAGAGACCAAAAAAACTCCACCAGAGAACTCCTACAACTGATAAACAACTTCAGCAAAGTTGTTTGGATATAACTAACTCAAACAAATCAGTAGCCTTCTTATACTCAAAGGATAAACAGCCTGAGAAAGAAATTAGGGAAATGACACCCTTCACAATAGTCACAAACAATATAAAGTATCTTGTCATGACTCTAACCAAACAAGTGAAAGATCTGTATGACAAGAACTTCAAGTCTCTGAAGAAAGAAATTGAAGAAGACTTCAGAAGATGGAAAGATCTCCCATGCTCGTGGATTGGCAGGATTAATGTAGTAAAAATGTACATCTTGCCAAAAGCAATCTACAGATTCAATGCAATCCCCATCAAAATTCCAACTCAATTCTTCATAGAGTTAGAAAGAGCAATTCTCAAATTCATCTAGAATAACAAAAAACCCAAGATAGCTAAAACTATTCTCAACAGTAAAAGAACTTCTCAGTAATCACTATCCCGGACCTCAAGCAGTACTACAGAGCAATAGTGATAAAAACTGCATGGTATTGGTACAGTAACAGGCAGGTAGATCAATGGAATAGAATTGAAGATCCAGAAATGAACCCACACACCTATGGTCACTCGATCTTTGACAAAGGAGCCATCCAGTGAAAAAAAGATAGGCTTTTCAACAAATGGTGCTGGTTCAACTGGAGCTCCGCATGCAGAAGAATGCAAATCGATCCATTTTTATCTCCTTGTGCTAAGCTCAAGTCCAAGTGGATCAAGGACCTCCACATAAAACCAGACACACTGAAACTAATAGAAAAGAAACTGGGGAAGAGCCTTGAGCACATGGGCACAGGGGGAAATGTGCTGAACAGAACACCAATAGCTTATGCTCTAAGATCAAGAACTGACAAATGGGACCTCATAAAATTACAGTTTCTGTAAGGCAAAGGACACTGTCAGTCAAGAGGACAAAACAGCAACCAACAAATTGGGAAAAGAGCTTTACCGACCCTACATCTGACAGAGGTCTAATATCCAATATGTACAAAGAACTCAAGAAGTTAGACCCCAAAGAACCAAATAACCCTGTTAAAAATATCCCATTACAGATGGTTGTGAACCACTCTGTGGTTGCTGGGAATTGAACTCAGGACCTTTGGAAGAGCAGACAATGCTCTTAACCACTGAGCCATCTCTCCAGCTCCACAGATTTTTTTTAAATGAGGGACTGTATATGCTTGTCCCAAGCAGTGGCACTATTAGACGGTGTGGCCTTGTTGGAGTAGGTATGTCACTGTGGGTATGGACTATAAGACCTCACCCTAGCTCCCTGGAAGCCAGTATTCTGCTAGCAGCCTTCAGATGAAGATGGAGAACTCTCAGCTCCTCCTGCACCATGCCTGCCTGGATGCTGCCATGTTCCACCTTGATGATACTGGACTGAACCTGTGAACCTGTAAACCAGCCCCAATTAAATGCTGTCCTTAAGAGAGTTGCCTTGGTCATGGTGTCTGTTCACAGCAATAAACCCTAAGACAATGAGTAATGAGAATAAGTGCTAAATTTGTGCTGTGGTGAGCATTTCAGGTCATATAAAATATAAAGGAAATTTCCAACCTGAATAGTCTTAATATACCAAGTAATGAACTCATTATGGTACTCTCTTCACACATGCAAATCATGTGCGTTGCTTATGTTCACCCCTGTTACTCTCCCTTTTCCCTCTCGTCCCTTCAACTACTCTGCTTCCTCCCAGTCAGTGTCCTCCTTCTACGTTTATGGCATGCATGGTGTAGATTCTACCTGTGGGGAAAACACGGCATTTGTCTGGCTTATTTCATTTGGTACGATGAGCTCCAGTTCCATTCATTTTTCCTAAAAATGTCATGATTTTGTTTTGTTCCCCTCTGTGCATCAATAAAACTTGTGTGTGTGTGTGTGTGTGTGTGTGTGTGTGTGTAAAATTTTTATTTGTCCAGTCATAGAACCTGCATTAGTTATTTTTCTGTTGCTGTGAGAAAACACCATGACTAAAGGCAACTTAGGGATGAGAGAATTTATTTTGCTTTATGACTCCAGGAGGACGAGCGTCCATGATGGCAGAGCAGAGGCCTGAGACCAAGCATTAGGAACAGCAGAGGGAGCAGGAAGTGCAGAGCTCATGCCTTGAACCACTAAGCAGAAACTGTGAATTGGAAGGGGGTGAGACTTTAGGTACTCAGAGCCCTCCGTCGTTGACATCTATCCTACAGCAAGGCTGCAACCCCAAGCCTCCCAGACAGAGGGCTCAGGCACTGGAGGGAGTCTATGGGGGACACCCTCATTCCAACCACCCCAGAACCTATGCTGGTTCCATGAACCAGCTGAGCCCGAGGTAAGCAAGAGTCCTGAAGCAAAGCTGGCTTGCCTTTTACATAGAAGACGAAGGAAACCCAAGCAGGAGCCAGAGGCATGGCTCAGTTAGTGCGGTGCTTGCCTAGCACGCATGAAGCCTTTTGAGTGTCATTTTCAGGGAGCCATTGGTGTGTAGGGTCGTGTCAATCAAGGAGTGAGACTTGGTTTCTTTACCTCCTCTTTTACATGCACATGTAGACTTGGCCATGGCATTTATGTCATTTTTGCTGTTGGCGATTTTGGTTTTAGACAGTTCCAGGCTGGTCTCAAACCTGTTATGTAGACGGCCTTGGGCTTTTGTTCCTTCGCTTCTTTAGTGGTGGGATTACAAGTGTGTACCGCCATTCTGGGTTTATGTAACACTAGGGGTCAAATGCAGGGCTTCATGCGTGCTAGGCAAACACTGTACCAACTGAGCAATGCCCCAGCTGCTGCTAGGGTTTCGTTCCTCTTTTGTGTTAAGGGCAAGCCAGCTTTCCCTCAAGACCCTTGCTTACCTCACTCAGAGTGCACAGGTGTTACACAACCAACATTACTGGTGATCACGGATGGGGACAGCCTGGCTTCACTTTCCCTATGACGCGTGTGCCCCTGCAGCTGCATTGGACTATGGCTTCAGAGCAAAGCCAAGCCAATCTCAAGTGAAACTGGACATCTACGGCCAGCACCTGAGGTAGAAAACATTCGTTCCTTGCTGGATTTCGGAATGAAGAAAGATGAAATATGAAGTCAAATCAAGACCAATGGCATCATATTTCCTTTAAAGTTCACATAATTTTCAAGCTTTAGATTTGCACGAATCCTTAGCTTATTGTTTCCAGAACTATATACATGCATAATGAAATCAAGACAAAGGTCTAATCTGTAAAAATGGGTTTATTTAAAAAGCCATGCCCCTTATCTGGGGAGGATATGTTCATGATTCCCAGTGAATGTCCAAAAGAAGAAAGAGACGTCACATAGTAGGGTACATACCTGTAATCTCAGAACAAAGGAGGCAGAGGCAGGAGGATCAGAATTTTGACCATACTTGGCAAAATAGTAAGTTTAAGATCAGCCTGGCTATATGAGATTTTGGTCTCAAAAACTAAAGCTAACGGCAATCTATCTATCTATCTATCTATCTATAGAGGTGTGTGTGTGTGTGTGTGTGTGTGTGTGTGTGTATGTGTGTGTGTATGTGTGTGTGTGTGTGTGTGTGTGTGAGAGAGAGAGAGAGAGAGAGAGAGAGAGAGAGAGAGAAGAGAAATTGTATCAAATCTTATGACCTAGGGCTTTTTCTATCTTCTCCAAGCAGTTACCACACACTGTGGCCATACCTTCTACAGTTTGAGACCATGAGGTCGTCAACACTCTGGTGTGATGTTAAGCCTCTGATGAGTTGACTCAACCCTTCTCCCTGTTCAGGCCCTTGACGCGGAAGGTGGGCGTCCTAGTCATCTTCTGCTGTCACCTCCATACAGCCTAGAATCATCTGAGAGAAGAACCCCAACTGCGGAACTGACTCTTTCTGAGCAAGTCTGTGGAGACTTGTCCTATTGTTAGTGATGCAGGCAGACCCAGCCCTCTAGGGGTGGGACTCTTTCTGGGTAGACTGTCCTGGACTGTTTGTGGAAGCCAGCTAAGCGTGAGCCCAAAGCACCCGTCAAGCTGCATTTCCCCATGTGAGTTCCTGGTCAGTGCTTCACAGAACAGCAAGAGACCTGCCCTGAGTTCCTGCTTGGCGTTCCTCCATGCTGGACTACGGCCAGGAAGAGTAAGCCAACGCCATCTAAGCTGCGTCTGGTCGGACTGTTTCATCACAGCAACAGAAATGCAGCCTGAACAGTAAGAAGGACAGGCTGCCAGAGACGGGTCCTGCCCTGGGCCCATGGGCCACTATGTCTACTCCCAATAGCACATTCTCAATTCTAAAAAAATAGAGTCAGCCTGGGTCCTGGTGGTAACAGAACAATTCACCTTCCGAAAGACTTTTACAGAATATTGGAATCCTTCATATTTAACTTCTCTTTTTCCTGAACAACTCCTTCTTTAAACTTGTTTATACATGGCTTTTGTGCAATGGCATAATGCTTTCTGTAAATATCACCTGGGAGAAGTAATCTCCCCCAGCAGGATTCCCATGTGAGTGAGGAACACGTGCGGAGAATGTATGCTCTCTACCTCCCGGCAGTGCTACCTGACAGCAGTGGCATTTTGATGCATAATGTCCCAGCAGAATCCTGTTTAGGATGCTATTATGCTTTTTAAAATTACATTTATTTGTTTGTTTTGTTTTGTTTTGTTTGGGAGTGGGCATCACATATGTGCCACAACTCATGTGGCCGTCAGAGGACATCTTGCAAGAGTCACTATGTAGGTCCTAGAGAACAAACTCGAGTCATCAGACTGGATGGCATACTCTTAACCCACTGAGCATCTGGCTGGCCCTGTTGTTTTGAGATGAGGAGACTCTCATTCGGTAGTTCAGGTTGACCTTGAACTCAAGGATTTCTCCCGAGTCCTGAGGTTACAGGTATGATCCACTTTGAGTAGTATCAGACTCTATTTTTGGTTTTTCTTTGTTCATTTGTTTTGTTTTTTGTCTTCCGAGAGGCTTTCCTGTGTGACTTTGGCTGACCTGGAGCTTGTTCTGTAGGTCAGGCTGGCCTAGAACCCACAGAGATCCTCCTCCTCAGCCTCCTGAGAGCTGGGATTAAAGGTGTGCACCAGCACTGCCTGGATCTCTCTTCTTAAAATTTTAATTACGATGAGTTAGTGAAATGGCTTAGCAAAGGACAGACACTTTCTGTAAAATCCTAGTGACCTGAGTTCAACACCCAGGGAGAGGTGAAAGGACAGGACCAATTATATAAAACAGCCCTTCATGCTGACATCATCCCTTCCCACACATCCCACGCATGCACATGATGACGATGACGATTTAACATAAAAAAGACTTTCCTTTCAGAAGGAAGAAAGCCTATGCTCATTTACAATGGGGATAAAAAGGATAATACTAGGGTTGATGAATATGCATTGGATCTTAGGAAAATGGAACCAAAGGGCTGGAGAGATGGCTCAGTTGTTAAAACCGAGATCTTCCAGAGGACCGGAGAGCCGTTTCCAGCATCCTCATTGGGTGGCTCAAGGCGCTGCGGGTTTCTTCCTCCTCATAAGCATTTGTATAACCTTAGATTTGGTCGTCTAGTCTACCACGCTCCCGAGTACTGTTCTGTTGTTCTTAAGCGTACACCTTGACATTATCTATTGTGAGGTATTCTCCCCACTGAGGGCAGACAAAAAAAAAAAAAAAAAAAAAAAAAAAAAAAAAAAGCTTTCTATTTTTATCCATTTAAACAAGAACACCAAGACATTTTCCAATTGAAAGAATTCTGAAGGGTTAGCTTGTTTTTGTTTTATGGTTCTGCTGCTTGGTTGGAGTGTGTGGGCTGACTCTGAAGTTGCACCTCCAGGAGGGTTTCGCTGTAAAGGGGTTGGTCTGGCTTGAGGAGACTAAGCTTTGTTTCAGAGTGGATTTGACAAGACAGAAGAAGATGCTTTATGCTTCTCATATCTATAATGTGGACATCCCATTTCCAACTGAAATGAAATGAGAAAGATGCCACGTGGGGAAAATAAAAGAAAATACCATGAAAGCATTAAGAGAAGGCACTGGGGAAGCTCCAGAGCAAGGTGAGCAGAAAGGCTGGAGGGTGCTCTCAGGTCAAAGCTCTGAGCTACACACACACACACACACACACACACACACACACAGCCTGAAAATGGGGGCGGGGGGGGGGGACCTGGAGCAGGGGCGGAAAAGGAATGGGTGGCCCAGGGTGGGAGATCTCAGGACATCAATGTCACCAAGGTCAACGGTGGGCTGCCTGTCTGGCTCAACCCCTGGGACCTCCCCCGCGGGCTTTTCAAGAGTTAACAGAGCAGAGGAGCGAAGGCTATTTGGGAGCTGTGGGTACAGGCTGTGCGAGCCACATCTGATCCCCTCCTGGAGGCTGTGATCGTACCATCCCTGAGACATCGTTCAAGAGTCACTAACGCAGATCTTCCATAAATACTACCAGAAAGCAGTAAGAGAAGAGACAGCCTGACCTGTTTACAAGCCGAGAGCAGCCTAAACACAGAAACCAGAGAAAGGCACCTCAGAAAAGAATTCCGGGCTAACCTGCCTTTCAAACACAGGTGCGAAAATATTAAACACATTCGTAGAGTTGCAGTCGGCAGCGGAAGGAAAGGCCTGTCATTACCACGCGTTTGAAGAGTAGGCTTGGCACGAGGGATTCGGCCAACATCGGATCATCGCAGAAACGCATCAAATGAGGGACGGACGGCATGATCCCTCCAGCTGGTTTATAAACGGCTTGGGGTAGAGTTCAGCACGTGCGACACTGACTTTTCTTGTTGCTGAGATTATTCCTTACTAAAGGCAACTTAGAAGAGGGCTTGCTAGTTTTCCTTCTCAGTTCAGAAAAGCGCAGACCACGTGACAGGGAGGTCGTGGCCACTGGAGCAGTTTGATGCGCAGTGCTAACCGGAAGCAGAGAAAAAGGAAGGCTGGCGCTCTGCTAGGGTTCTCCTTTTTTTTTTCTTTTATTCTTTTAAAAAGTGTGTGTGTGTGTGTGTGTGTGTGTGTGCATGTTGTCATGTGCGAGGCCAGAGGTCAGTCTCCGGTGTTGTTCCTCAGGAGCCGACCAACTTCCTCCCTCCCTTCCTCCTTCCCACCCTTCCTTCCTTCCCCTCCTTCCTTCCTTAGTGTGTGTGTGTATGTGGTATATGTAGGTGTGTGTGGGTATGTGTGTGTGTGTTTTGTGTGGGGGTGGATGTGGTATGTGTGTATGTGTGTGTGGTGTGTGTGGTGTGTGTGTGTGTATGTGTGTGGTGTGGGGGGGCGTGTGTGTGTGTGTGTGTGTGTGTGTGTGTGTGTAGCGTTTATGCACAAGCACATTGGGGGAGTGAGAGTTAGGTCCTGCGCACGCATGGTGTCAGAGGAGACTGTTTGGATATCCCACTCCATCACCCTCTACCTTAATCCCTTGAACAGGGTTTCATTGAACCTGGAGCTAGGCTGCCAGGAAACAAGGCCCGGCAATCCTCCTGTCTCCACCCTTCCCAGTGCTAGAGTTACACGCGTGTGTAGCCACACCTCACTTTTTTACTCAAATGCAGGTTCTCGTGTTTCCACAGCTCTGTTACTCTAGATCAGTGGTTCTCAACCTGGGGGGATCAGACACCGCCCAGGGGTCGCACAGATATTTATGTTGTCACCACAACATGAGGAACTGTATCAAAGGGTTGAAGAATTAGGAAGGTTGAGAACAGCTGCTCTAAGGCTTCTCCCCACCCACCCCCTTTTTGATGGAGGCTCTCTTACTGGGACCAGTGGCTCACCTATTTGGGAAAGGCTGGCTGACCAACAACCAAGGATCCTCCTGCCTCTACTTCCCCAACAGTGCGATGACAGCCATTTGCACCATGCCCAGCGTTTTGTGTGGTGCTGGGGATGGGCTTACGTCCTCAAGCTTGAATCCAGGCACTTCCCCGGCTGAGCCGGCTCCAGCCCCTCCTTTTTATTCAGTCTGGGGCCATAACCCAAGGTTCCGCATACTTTTAGGGTGTGTCTTCTCTCCTCGATTAAACTCTACAAACACCCTCATGGTCACATCTAAAGGTGTGCCTCATTAGTGTCTTAGGTGTTTTGTCTATTAATTCAACTAAGCTGACAATTGAAGCCAACCATCCCAGTACACAGCCTTGGTTTTTAATAAAACACAAATAACACTTCTTAACAAGCTGGAAATGGACAGCAGCTTCCCTGTCTGTCAAACACCTTCAGCGTCATTCTCTCTGGGGAGAAGCCAGAGCTGACTCAGGGAAGAAAAGAACCGCATAAGGTAATACCACCATCTTGGTTCAATGTTATACTAGAGATATCAGCTCATGAAACAATAAAAATATATAAAGTTATAAATATTTTAAAAGAACAAATCAAACTATTATTTACCTATTATTGTGCACATGGAAAAACAGAGCAACTCACACATAAATTACTGGGATCAATACATGAGGATTTCACTGGATGTGAGTGGAAAGGTGCTAAAAATCGCACCTCTGTTCTCAAGGAACAAAGAATAGATGTTTTCAAAGATGTGCCATTAAAGTAGCATCAAAAAGTGTCACATAGCTAGAAAGAAACCTAGTAAAAGACTCGTAAGGGGAAAATTATAAAAATCCATCATGAGACATCTGGAGAGCCTAGAGAGATGAAAATATAAAGAATATCCTTGACTTTGTAGAACAGGTCCATTTTACAGACCCGACCAGGTTAAGGGAACAGCCTGGACCTCACAGCTCAGCACCGTCACCCCTTCCCAGACACAGAGAACAGTGTGGAGGGGCCTCAACCTCGCTTTCCGTGCCCATGTCCTGGGACCGAGCGTGCTGTTTCTAGAACATACATGGAATCATGAACTGCCATGAGCAGCCAAGGTATCCTAGAAAGGTTTGTTAAACATCAGTCCAAAAGTTTGGTAAGCAGTGGAAGTGTGTGTGCTGAATACAAACGGATCTCAGGGCTCAACTGAGAAGAAGAGGAAGAGGTCACAGCATCAGTTCTAATTGTACAGTTTTGTGATTGCGGTGTGCTGGTGATGGGCCGCTGCGCCAGCTGAGTACAAATGAAAACCTTGACTATGTCACATGCGTATGACATGATAGAGGGCTGTTCGAAAATGAACACCAGGCGGGCAGTGGTGGTGCACACCTGTAATCCCAGCACTTGGGAAACAGAGACAGGTGGATTTCTGAGCTCAAGACCAGCCTGGTCTACAGAGTGAGTTCCAGGACAGCCTGTCTCAAAAAAAAGAAAAGAAAAGAAAAAAGAAAGGAAAAAGAAAAGAAAAGAAAAAGAAAGAAAGAAAGAAAAGAGAAGAGAAGAAAGAAAAAGAAAATGAACGTCAAGTCAGTGGAACAACAATGGATTTGTGTGTGCATGTGTATATGTGTGTGTGTGTGTGTGTGTGTGTGTGTGTGTGTTTACAGGACTGTGAGACATCTTTTTTTTTTTTTTTAATGATTCTCCACTAAGGCTCATATTGCCACACCCAGATTCATTTTTAATTGTTTATTTATTTTAGTGTGCATTAGTGTTTTGGCTGCATGTATATACGTGTACCACATGCATGCCCACTGCTCTTGGAGGTCAGAAGGAGGCATTGGATCCCCTGGGACTGGAGCTGCCAATGATCATGAGCTACCATGTGAATGCAGGGAAGTGAACCTGGGACCTCTGCAAGAGTAGCAAGTGCTCGGAACCATTGAGCCATCTCTCCAGTCCCATGCTCAGTCTGGGGCTCTGGGTGTCCTAACTGAGACCCTCACACTTGTGCAGAAGGCACTTAGCATCTTTCAAGCCCAGATCTTTTTTTCCCCTCCAGGCTAGCTTTGAGCTTAGTAGGTAGTTGAGGATGACTGAACTTTTGGTCTTCCTTCCCCTGCCTTCTGAGCACTGGCTGTACAGGTCTGTATCCCCTCATCCAGTTTTATATAGTACTGGAGATCAAACCCAGTGCGTTGTGTGTGCTAGGCAAGCACTCTATCAACTTCACTATGACACCCATCCTGGAAATGTATTGAAAAAAATGAATCAGTGGGTTAGAAATGAGAACAGAGTATATGAAATGAGACAAGAATGAGAGAGAGCAGGCACAGGCTCCTTTAACAACATACACAGAAACAAATAGACTACAGAATGGAGAATAAATCTCAACATCTGGAGCCAAACTCAGAGCCAGCCTTCCCCGACTCTTCCTATTGTTTCAAAACCCGTGTGCATGCTCTCACACGTGTGTGCTATGGCATGCACATGGAGGTCAGAGCTTGTCGGAGTCTCCTACTGCGTGGATTGAACTCCAGCCTTCTGGTTTGGCGACAAGGACTTTTAACTGCTGAGCTATCCCACAGGCCCAGATTCTGGATCTTTTCATACTGATAGTCCGTGCTAATCATTACAGTCTTGCAGATGAGTGTGATCGTTTTGGAGCAGCTGTCATTTCTAATAAGAGGAAGACATTGACACCCTTCTCAGAAGTTCTCCTCCTAAGAATGTATCAAAAGACAGTGTAGCCATGCTCTAAAGGGTGTTGTTCACAACAGATCCAAACTGGACACCATTATAATACCCATCGATAATGGAAGGATGAATAAGCTGAAGTATATTTATTCTACAGATTCTACTCAGCAATGAAGATGAATGTGTGCCAGATATATGCCGTAGCCTGGGCGCATCTAATGCACACATGGGGTGGTGGTAGGGGATTATGAATCCCCAAAGAATACATGCAGCTTGTTTTAATTTGTATAAAATTCAAATTTTATATTATATATTTTATATATATTTTAAACATAAAATTAATATATAAATATGTTTTTATATACAGGAAGAAAAAAAAAGATTCCACTGTATGTTTTAAAGAAGGATGCACATATTGTCAAAGTCCCCAGGGGCTGGGGAGATGGCTCAGTGATTAAGTTCATGCTGTAAGTTTGAAGAGAAATTCAAGCTCCCCAGAACCCATGTAAATTCTGAATGGGTGTTATGGCCTCTCTTAATTCCAGCCCTGAAAGGTGGAGATGGGATCTCCAAAGCAATCTGGATAGCCAGACAAGCCATATCGTGAAGCTCTGGCTTTGATTGAGAGACCCTGCCTTAATAAATAAGTTGGAAGGGCAGTCAAGGAGGGTCCCAACAGCAACCTGAGACCGCCATGTGTCGAGCATCAAGTTAACAAGAAACGGATTGTGCGGGTTCATTTTTATTGCCAACTCGACACAACCAAATATCACCTGGGAAAAAAGAACGTCAGCTGAAAAATTTTCTGGATCTGTTGGCCTGTTGGCAGTCTGGGGAAGGGGAGGGGTTGTCTTGATTGCTAATTGATCCAGGGGGTCCCAGGCCACCATAGGAAGTGCCATCCTAGGCAGGTTGTCCTGAACTGTATAAGAAAGCTAACTGAGCAAGCCGGAGAGGGCGGAGAGGGCGCCAGTAAGCAGTTTCCCTCCACGGTTTCTGCTTCCACCCTTGCTTGAGTTCCTGACCTAACTTCCCTCAATGACAGATTTGACTTGGAATTACAAGCTGAAGTAAACTCTTTTCTCCTCCAGTTTTTGGTCGGATGGTTTATCATTGCAACAGAGACGGAAACTAGAACAGAAATTAATATTACGAGAGGAACTATATTCTGGTCTTAAGATCAACAAAAACCAATGGCTGTGGAGGAGTTCGCTCGGGAACACAGTCCCGTTGTGAGAGTGAGCGCTTGCGTGGGGTCAGCAGGACTCATGTACAAAGACTAGCCTTCCAGCCCGGGGGCAGAGGCAGGCGGGTCCTGGGGCTCCTGGCCAGCCAGCTCAGCTTACCTGGATAGTTGCAAGCCAAGGTGGAACCCAAGGCGAGGCTCATCTAGAGAACCCATCGCAGACATGCTTGGAGACTTGTCTGCAGTGTGTTCCAGATCCTGTGGAGTTGACAGGATCCCGCCGACATCTGTTTCCCAGCTTTGCTCTAGCCTGTCCACCCATGGGTGCCATCAAGGTGTTTGAAAACTGCCTTGACTTATGACTTTCTTTTGTTTTGTAACTATACACATTTCATGAAATTGTTACCTCGTAGGAAGTGGTATTTGAAACAATCCGAACCTGTGTTTCCAGGCTTCAGCCACTCATATTTGGCTCCAAAAGAAACTATTGTTTATCCCCCTGTGGTGAAAGCTGTGTTTCTGAGTCTGCTTTAGATTGTGACCTGAAAGGCAGAGGGCCGCCTCCACTCGAAGCCCCGCCGTTTACCTTCGCAGGTTTGCTGTTGAGCACATCACTTGACCTTCAGAGTTCTTTCTTCCGTCCTTCCTCTCTTTTTAAAGAAAGCGCATTGATTGGTTGGTTCAGAAGCTCTGAAGGTCCTTCCAGTTTAAGGACTCTGATTGCATAACACTGTGCTCTTCTCTACCTTCCCCGTGAAGAGGGCACTGCAGCGGCTTAAGAGGTCCAGGTTTAGTGGGAAGTAATTCAGGGACCACGCTGTCTAAAACCTCTATTATCCCGATTCTATGAACTATATAAAAACGCAGCAATAAAACCTAGGAAGCCTTTAAAGCAATACTTTTCACTTTCCAGAGAGTGCTTATTCCTGGAGAATAATGCATCTTAATTGCGGTTGAGCAGGCTGGGGTGTGGAGCCTCAGGTCTCCTGGTGCTCCGCTGGCTGGGGTGCGGAGCCTCAGGTCTCCTGGTGCTCCGCTGGCTGGGGTGTGGAGCCTCAGGTCTTCTGGTGCTCCGCTGGCTGGGGTGCGGAGCCTCAGGTCTTCTGGTGCTCCGCTGGCTGGGGTGTGGAGCCTCAGGTCTTCTGGTGCTCCGCTGGCTGGGGTGTGGAGCCTCAGGTTTTCTGGTGGTCAGCTGGGTGTTTTAGCAACTGTTTCACCATTTAAGGTCCATAATCCAGAGCAAACAGAAGGACGTCTCAGAACCTCTGCATTACTGATTGGCTCGTTTTTATTCTCCTTCTTAGGTCACCATGAAATATTGGTGGTTTCCAGGGCTCATTCTTGGACCATTTAGCTTCTCATTCTGTATGATGCAACTTCATCCTCCTCTGCGCTTTTAGTTGCCTATTTTATTTTTATATAAAACTTAAAAAATTCTGCATGTATGTATAGGTATGTGGGAGGTGTGCATGTAAGTTCAGGTGTCAGTGGAGGTCAGAAGAGGGTGTCAGATCCCCTGGTGATAATTTACAGGTGATAATGAGCCGCTTAATGTGAGTGCTTAGAACTGAACTCAGATCCTCTGCGAGAGCAGTAGGGACTCTTAACCACTGAGCCATCTCTCCTGTCCCATAGTTACCCTCCATATACTGAGACTTCTTGGCTTTAATTATTATAAGTGTCCTGAGTTATGAATTTTATATACCTAGAAACTTACAAGGCTTTTGGTATTTCAGTCTCAACTGATTTCTTTTGACTGGGTCGCATGTATCTCAGGACGGTTTGGGTTTGACTGAGTATGACTTTGAACTTCTAATCTTCCTGTTGAGATCTCAGGCATCCACCACCAGCTTTTATGTCAGGGGTACTAGTCATCCAGCCTGGGGCATCATGCTCGCCAGGTGGGCATGCACAAAGCATGCATCCCCAGCCCCGACGCGCTCTACACTCAGCCTTACCTTCCCCCACGTGTCCACATCTCTCCTATATTTTGGTGATTAGGACCGCCACTCGTCAGGAGAACTATAGAGGTCCAAACTGAAGTACCAAGGATTTTGTGTTAGCTTTAATCCAGACAAGGAGATCAGGTCTTCAAGAGCAAGACTCATGGAGAGTATCCACCATCGGCGCTAGGAAACAGAGTCCTACAATCATATCTGCTGGGCAGGGAGTGAACCAAGACTGGAAAATGAAGTCAAGAGTCAGGCCAACGGTGAAGGGAACGGAGAAGAGGAATGCCCTGAGAGTAGCCACCATGCTGATAACTTTTCCTGAAGTGGCCACTTGTTTTTCTCTAGTCTCACCACTTGAGAGACTGAGCTGGAAGTTCGTATGTTGTGTGAAGATACATACATGTCTTCCCCTGATAGAGCTGCTGTCCGTGTTCTCCAGCCCTCTCCTCCATCATGACTCTCCCTACAGTCTTCCCATTTTGGATGTCTGCTTACTTTCTCTTTTATTCAAATTTCATTTTAATAAAAGTGACATATAAAAATAGTCTGGTGTTAAGTAGTAGCTTCTAGTTTCCAAAACCAGCAGATTGGATTCTTTAGATAATCTTCTCAGCTAAAAACAATGGGGAAGGTTATGTAACACCGTTTGACACATTAAACTTCTTTTTATATATTAAGGATCTGGGGGGCTGAGTGTGTAGTACAACTAGCGGGGTGTTTGCCTAGCATGCCGAGCATTCATGAGGCTGAGGATTGATCTCCAGCACCAAATAAACAGGGCAAAGGCCTATAAGCTTAATGACCCGGAGGTGGAGGCAGGAAGATCAGAAATTTGACCTATCTTCAGCTATATCTCAAGTTCAAGGTCTGTTGGGGATATTTGGGATCATGTCTCAAATAAAACAGTAGTACAAATCTCAAGTGACAATAGAATCAGCAAATTACTATATGAAAGCCATTCACAAGGTTTATAAATATACATATACATTTTACATATATATGTATACCTAAGTGCACATGATCATCTATGGGTCTAATGTCTTGACAGCATTTGCTATACTTATATTTGAATTTTATATATATGCATATATAATGTATAATTTTAACAATATATGTATATATTATATATTATATACTACATATTTATTATATAGTATGTATTATATGCTATGTGCTATATATTATATATATATAAAATAAATATGATATGTGACAGAATATTCCTTGGAAATAAGCATAAGAACATTCAAAAAAACATATGGAATTTGATTTGGGGGCCTTATCAGCTTGTAGATAGTCTGGTATACAGGTTCATAATATCTATAACTCAGAAACTAAGGACAAGCCAGTGACAGGCTTGGGCTAAGCCATGTTTGTGGCTGTTGGTACTTTCAGTATCCCAAGAAGAAATGTGTAGGCTTTCTCACAGTATAGCCATGCCAGGATCGGGGTGACTGACTGAGTCATTTTCAAAGGCTACAAAAATTACAAGATTACAAATTCAAATTTACAAAATTACAAATTTAAAGCTAGTTAAGGTGGCGGTGCTGCCGCAGAGGCAGAGGCAGAGACAGCATGAATGAGAATCAGGAGACCCAAAAATCGAAGGCGGATTCAGAGCTGGCTCAGTGGGCAAAGACTTGCCACGGAATCTGATACTCTGCTCCTACCCTACGGGTCCACATGGAGGAGGTGAGACGGGAAGGCCCTCTGGGCTCCATAAGTGTGGAGCCCACACAGACACATCCATGTAATTTAAAGTTTTTAATTGAAATGTAACTGTATAGATTCTTAAAAATGGATTACTAGACATGCATTTGGAAACAAACATGTCAGGTTTAAAGAAATAAAATAAAAATGGAAATGCTTGTCAGGAAACATGACATTATAAAAAGCGATATAGGTTCCAGAAAAGAAAAATAACCAAAATTTAAAGCTCAGTGGATACCAGTAAAACCTTAAAATCAGCTAATGAAAATGGATAGATCATTTACAAATGATTGACACTGAGGCACAGCTGGGGTCCTCAACTGAGGTAGCTTTCCCATCTGAGGAAAAATTCACAGGCTTTCAATTAAAGAGGAGAACCCCAGTAGACTTCTGTCACCATAGGGGTTATCAAGTCAGAAAATCAGTCACTTAAAATACAAAATGGTCAATATAAATTAACAATCAGATTCAGAAATGCCTCTCAAGTCAAGAAAGCACATACTTCCCATCACGCACTGAATATGACCATAAAGGAAAAGCAAACCTGCTTTGAAAGAGCCAACTGCAGTACTTCGCATCTGGGCAGCCTGGGCTACATAGTGAGCTCAAGGCTAGCCTGGGCTACATAACCAAAACCTTAGCTCCAAAAACGAAACAAAGCAAAATCACAACAAAGAATTAGTCAGCATCCAAATATTTTGGAATCCGTGTAGTTAAGGGAAAAACCAATAACAAAAAGACCAGAGGAAACGCTTTTCCTCATTTAGAAATGAAGGGTATTTTTCTATATAAGCCATACTTGAAACATAATGATGGCGTTACCAACTAGAAATGTAGGTTCAAAGCCAAAATGTAACAGGGGGAGCATGCATGGCTTTCCATCCTACCTAAGCAAAAGGAAACCGAGAAAGGCACATATTGGGCTGGAGGGATGGCTCAGAGGTTAAGAGCATGGACTGCTCTACTAAAGGTCCTGAGTTCAGTTCCCAGCAATCACACGGTGGCTCGCAACCATCTGTAATGAAATCTGGTGCCCTCTTCTAGTGTGCAGACATATGTACATGCAGAACATAGTATACTAAATAAAGAAAAGGGAAGAAAGAAAGAAAGAAAGAAAGAAAGAAGGAAGGAAATTCCAATACTAGTGAAGTTCAGAGGCAAGATGGTGCAATGGGTAGGGATTTGATCTCCAGGACCCAAATGGTGGAGAGAACTGACTCCTCTAGCCTTTGACCTCCATATATGAATGTGATGGAATGAATTTGCAAGTATACCTACACTAAATAAATGTAAACATATAATTCAATGAGTATGCTTGGTATTCATCAAATAACATTTTGAAAGTTGTGCCAAATTATACCAAAAGGGAAAAACAACATGAAGGATAAAGAGAGGAGCAGCATTTAAAACCCAGACTTGAAAGTCAGAGAAGCAGCCAATGAGAAGCTTTGAGACAATCACATCATCCAATGAGAAGCTTTGAGACAATCACATCATCCAATGAGAAGCTTTGGAACAATCGCAGCATCCAATGAGAAGCTTTGGGACAATCGCAGCATCCAATGAGAAGCTTCAGGACAAAGCTCAGCAACAGAGATCACAGTGACAAAAGCTGGAATTGGTAAAGTGACAGTTGTGGAATTGATCAAAAATAGAACAAGGCACAAATACTGTTCCTGGGATACAAAAGGACTCTGTCACTATAGCCATGCACACACACATGAGATATGAACAATGTCATGCCAGTGAATTTGAAATTACAGATGAAATGGACGATGTTTTAGAGAAACTGACAAGCTTAATTAATCAAGAAATAGGAAATTAGAATTGCCTAAAGAGGGTATTTCACACCATGAACCTCTAAGTAGGTTCCCTGCCCTGTGAGCCAGAGCTGGAATAAAAACAAGGAAAGCAATCTGGGCGCATCCTGGTCAAACTGTTAAACCAAAGCTGAAGAGGATTTATTTTTGTGTTTTGAGACATGGTCTCTTGTAGCTCAGGATGACCAAAATTCAGAGATCCTCCTGCTTTAGCCTCCAAAGTGATAAGAATCCCTGTGTGAGCCACTGTGCGTGGCTGAGGAGAAAGTCTTGAGAAAATGCCGAGGGAGGAAGAGGATAATTACAGGAAGCTACAGTGGCTGCTGACGCATGAAAGCGAGAGTTTGGTTCCCAAAGTCTCTGTGTGTGTGTGTGTGTGTGTGTGTGTGTATGCATGTATGTCTCTCTTTGTATGTGTGTATATGTAAGCATGTCTGTGTGTGTATACATGTATGTATGCATGTATGTCTCTCTTTGTATGTGTGTGTATGTATGCATGTGTGTGTGTGTGTGTGTGTGTGTGTGTGTGTGTGTGTGTGTGTTGGAGGTCGGGGGCAGGAATGGTGGTGATATATGTTCAGGAGGCAGAGACAGTGGATCCCTGGAGCTTGTTGGCAAGTCCCATGTAAAAATGAAATACTCTGTCTAAAAAGCAAATAAACAAACAAACTAAAGCAGTATGGAAAGCTGGGAATGCTGTAGAGGTGTACATCCTTAACCCAAGCACCCGGTATTAGAGGAAACAGACATATCTCTGTGACTTTGACGCCAGCCGGGGCTACATAGTGAGACTCTTATCTCAGAACAAAAAACAAGCAACAACAAAAACCAAGATGGAGAGTGATTAAGGAAGAGACCTGAGGCTTGTCCAAACACCACATTCACATATTCACCAACACACACACTCACATACATTCACACACACTCGCACACACACACACACACACACACACTCACACACACACACACACACTCACAAATTCTCACATACAATTCACAATTATACACAAAGTGATGATGTGGGTCATAGTTTATTTCTTTTCAGAAATATTGGCAACAGAATAAAATGTAGCATGACTTTAGAATGTTGAAGAATATACCCACAAACTTAGAATGTTAAATCAAGCAAAACTATCATTTAAACTTGAAGATGTGTGGTAAAGATATTTCATCACTGGCATAATTATACAAGGAAGGTCTTCATGACCCTAGAGCACAGAGAAAGAGGATCGGAATGGGAGCTGAAAAGAAAAAACATGATATACTTTACAAATTTCCTCTCCTAATTCGAAAAAGACACATGCCTGGGAAACCAAATACTGTTCCACTGATGTCGTGTTTATAATGTATGATGCGTTTATATGATCTGATGCGGATGTATAATCAACATCATCAAATGTCAGAGAGAGCTTGTTCCTTATGAAGTTCCTGCTGGAGCTATGTGAAGAGGGTGGAAACTTAATCCAGTGTTAAACTGGGTGTTTGGAGGTGAGGCCTATCGGGGTGAACAGGATTGTGGAGGTACTCAGGACAGAGCACTATGACTGGGTCCTGGTGGCTTTGTAAGGAAGAGACTAGAGATGTACCTGCACTCCACCCGTCTCTTGCCCTGTGACAACCTGCATTCCTAAGGACATCTTCACCAAGGCTATCAGCAGGTGCAGCCCCTGAAGGTGGGGGGCGCGGGTTGCCCCTCTCCCTCCTTCATTTTGTCCTTTTGGGAGAGAGTATCACATAACCCACGATACCACTGAACTCACTATGTAGTTAAGGATGTCTGTAAACTCCCGACACGCCTGCTCTTACTTTCTAAGTACTAGGATCACAGGCATGCACCATCATGCTTTTGCTGGCGAATCTGCACTGTGTTAATCTGTACTGAGATCCCAGCTGGTGATTGAGCTTCTAGTCATCCGCCTGAGCTCTCTGGATTTGCGAATGAAACACACACACACACACACACACACACACACACACACACGCACATCAGCTTGATTTTGATATGCCTAACTAGCTCCATGATTGGGCACTTCTAAGCCTCCCTGCAGCTAGCACACAGTCCCCTCTGGCATTCCTGAGTTAACATTTTCTAAATATATCTATTTTATCTTTCCCAACCCAGACCCAAGCAGGGGCACGGCCCTGGGCCCCTTCCCTGACTCTTACATGTTGGGGGGTTTTTAATTCTGATCTCTCTGCTTCCCCATTCCACCCCTCTCATGGTGGACTCCTCTCTTCTCCCTGCGTTTCTTGTCTGGAAATCCTAAAAGTCCCGCCTCTTTCACCCTGCCCAGCCATGGCCATTGGCTCTTTATTGATTAATCAAAAAATAATTGGGGGCAGAGACCCCCAGCGTCTGAACATGCAGATTCTCATGATTTTAGGAGCCGAATTAAGACAAAAAAAAAAAAATCCCCAACATGCTTTGTTTAAGATGTTTTTTCTGCTGTCCTCCCTCCCCTTCCCCTCCCCTCTCCTCCCCTTTCCCCTCCCCTCTCTTCCCCTCTCCTCTCTCCTCCCATTCCCTCCCCTCCCCTTTCCCTCCCCTCCCCTCCTCTTTCCCTCCCCTCCCCTCTCCTTCCCCCTCTCCTCCCCTCTCCTCTCCTGTCCTCTCTTCCCCTCTCCTCCCCTTTCCCCTCCCCTCCCCTCCTCTCCTTTCTTCTCTTCTCTCCCCTCCCCTTTCCCCTTCCCTTTTCCTTCTCTCCCTTCTTCCTCTCCTCTCCACCTCTGCTTTTTTGTTTTGTCTTGTTTCTTGAGATGGGTTTTCACTCTGTAACCTGTTACTCCTTAGGTAGAATGTGATTGTGATGTCCTCCACTGCTGGGATGGCAGGTGTCTGTCACGTGGCCTGCTGGGAATCTCCCTTTTCAACTTACCCATGTGTTACAATCAACAGAAACGAACTGAACCAAGAAAACAAGACACTAAAGCAGAGGCTTAAGGAAACCCAGGAACTTTCCCCCTGTGCCCATGTCCTCCAGGGTCTTCCCAAGTTTCTTTTCTATTAGTTTCAGTGTGTCTGGTTTTATGTGGAGGTCCTTGATCCACTTGGACTTGAGCTTAGTATAAGGAGATAAGAATGGGTCGATTCGCATTATTCTGCATGTTGACCTCCAGTTGAACCAGCACCATTTGTTGAAAAGGCTGTTTTTTTCCCCCCACTGGATGGTTGTGGCTCCTTTATCAAAGATCAAGTGACCATAAGTCTGTGGGTTCATTTCTGGGTCTTCAATCCTATTCCATTGATCTACTTGCCTGTTGCTGTACCAATACCATGCAGTTTTTAGCACAATTGCTCTGTAGTACTGCTTGAGGTCAGGGATATTGATTCCCCCAGAAGTCCTTTTATTGTTGAGAATAGTTTTAGCTATCCTGGAAACCCAGATGAACTAAAATGAGATGCAAAATAGTTTAACTGATTCAAACAAAGTCAAGGAAAGAAAGACAGAAAAGAAAAAGGAAGGAAGGAAGGGAGGGAGGGAGGGAGGGAGGGAGGGACCAAGACAACAAATAGCAGCATGATGGGCCTAAAACCAAGCAAACGAATGAATGCTACATTGATACTGTATTATAATATCCAGAACTTGGCAATGTAGTGCACTATGATTGTAGATGATTGCTGTATTCTGCCTATTAGATTAATGTTTTCTTTATTTGGTAACCAAATGTAATTTCACCCCATCCTTTACAACATGCCATTCATTGTCACTGCTAAGGTAATCACTTGAGTTACTCTATCAATTCTTGTTCTAATTTGTCTTCATTTTTTTCCCCCAGAAGGTATCTCCTAATGCCTCTTGCTTTCTTACACATACAGGAAACCATATGCATGCAATATTTTAATTCTTCTTAATCAATTAATTAATTAATAAACACATGCACACATACAAGATACTCTACCCCAGAAAAAGTGAAGCAACTTACCTAATAGGTGGGAATGAAAAAGAAACTGGGAGCCGGGCGTGGTGGCGCACGCCTGTAATCCCAGCACTTAGGAGGCAGAGGCAGGCGGATTTCTGAGTTCAAGGCCAGCCTGGTCTACAGAGTGAGTTTCAGGACAGCCAGGGCTACACAGAGAAACCCTGTCTTGAAAAAAAAAAAAAGAAAAGAAAAGAAAAGAAAAGAAAAGAAAAGACAAAGAAACTGGGCAGGCAAAGACAGATGGTGCCATCTCCTCTTCCTCTTTGGGGTGACAGTGTATGAGACACAAGTTCTGTCTGTTGACAAGACAGAAGCTTCCAAGAGAGGGTCTTTCCATGGCTATCTATGACCCACCCACTAATAAAAGTTGCATTGTAGGGCAGGCATGGAGGCACATGCCTTTAATCTCAGACCCTGGAAGCAAAGCCAGAAAGATCTGAGTTTGAGCCCAACCTGTTTTATATAGTGAGTTTCAGTCCAGTTGGGGTTACACAGAGACTCTGTTGCGAATGATCAAATCAGCCAAAAGATGTATTGCGAGCTGGGCGTATAGCCCAGTGGTTGTATTACTTTCTTACAATTTAGAAAGTCCCAGTTTGGATTCTCAGTCCTGCATAAACTGGATGCAGGCGCTGATGGAGGAAAGACAGTATAAAGATGGCTGGATTCTCCTGAGGTCAGAGTTTGGAGGGATGCCTCCACAAGCTAGAAACACTGGGGGATGGACTGGAAGGATGTTCCGTCAGCAAACAGCCTGCCATGTAGTGAGGATATATGTGAGTTTGAACCCAGAACTTATGTAAAAGAAAAAAACAGGCATGGGCTCTGACTTACACACACACACACACACACACACACACACACACACACAGAGAGAGAGAGAGAGAGAGAGAGAGAGAGAGAGAGAGAGAGAAAGAGAGGAGAGAGAGCCTTATATTTTAATATGCCTTAAACTGCTCAATGGCTGGGCCACCCCCAAACCTCCATGTGGCTAACACCTCCCCTCCAATATTCCTGAAATATTACTTTCTAAAAATCTATATTCTATCATTGTTTCCCTAGACTCAGTGGGGGCTGGGTGGGCTGGGCGGCCTCTTCCCTGGCTCTCACAAATACATCTCTCCCAGCATGGTCCCGTTGCCTAAGCATCTCCCTGCCCAGCCCTCAGCTGCTACCAACTTTACTTACCAGCCAAACCAAGTGGACACAGGGACCTTCAGCATCTTACATGTGGATTCTCAGGCAATTCTGGGGACCCACTTAACACAATACAAGCCTTAGACCGAGTCCACAACAGAATGTATTTTTAAAAAGTATATTTAAAAAAAAAAAAGCCAGGTGTGCTGGTGAGCACTTGTAACACCAAACACCAGTGCTGGGGAGGCTGGCTCAGACAGACAGACAGACAGACAGACAGACAGACAGATAGACAGATCCCTTAGGCTTGCTGGCAGGCTAGTCTAGTCAAATTGGTGAGTTACTGCAGAGTAAAAGTCTTGTCTCAAAAAACCAAGGACGCCGGGCGGTGGTGGCACACGCCTGTAATCCCAGCACTCTGGGGAGGCAGAGGCAGGCGGATTTCTGAGTTCGAGGTCAGCCTGGTCTACAGAGTGAGTTCCAGGACAGCCAGGGCTATACAGAGAAACCGCATCTTGAAAAAACCAAAACAAACAAACAAACCAACCCAAGGACAATGTTCCAGGAATGATACCCAAGCTTAACCTCTAGTCTCTATGTGAATGTGCACCAATGTGTGGATTTACCCTTAACATGGGTATTGTTGTATTATCTCAACAGGGGTAGAGAGAGAGACAGACACAGAGAGACAGAGACACAGAGAGAGACAGAGAGACACAGAGACAGGGAGAAACAGAGAGACAGAGACAAAAAAACAAACAAAAAAACCTCAAGACATCTACAACATTGCCAAAAGCTGAGAAAAGCAAGAATTACCCCTCCTGAGGTCAGAGACTACAGTCCGCTGACATCTTGGCTTACAGTCTTCTCTCCCAGAATGAGACAATACACTGCGTTATTTCAAACCACCCATGTGTGGCACTCTGGTGCGGCAGCACTGGGGAATTTATTACCACATCTAATTTCCACTGCAGCATTAAAAACTGCATTTTGCTTCTTTGTTTTAAAATATCTTGTCTAATATAATACATCTTAAAAATCATTACTTTCATTTGACTCCATTTCTGTCTGACATGTCTTCTACTCCATCAGTGTCCTGTGCTGTTTTGACTCGATTCTTCTTAAAGATCTATCTCTTAGAAAATGTAAATGGTGCTCATGTCCATGTTTCCCTCCATCTCTAACCCCCAAAGTTTTATCTTACCTTTTCTTTAGTTGCTATCTATTTTAAAGCTCTATTTATTTATTTACATGTATGCAGACATGCCTATGGATGTATGCTCACATGTGTGAGTGGGTACATGCTTCCGTGAATGTGCATGGAGGCCGAGGGATATCATCAAGGGTCCTCCATTATGACTCTACCTACTCCTTTGAGACAAGGTCTTTTCCCTGAACTCAAGCTGAAGTTTTCTCAGCGAGGCTGGGAGTCTGTAAGCCGCTGGCCCTCCAGACTGGAGCTGAGGTTACAGGCTGCAGTACACAGCTCACTTTATGGGTGCTGGTATCCAAACTCTGGCCCTCCTTGCTCTTAAGAGAAATTTTGTCTAGAGTTTTGTGATACTTGGATGATGTATCATCCAAGAGCGGGGATGGGTGGGCACTATTTTACTGTGAAAAGGCTTAGAGTAGATTCCGTGCAGCACAAATGTGGTTTTGAGATCAAAGCAATAGCTCCAGAGTTAACACATTTTCTTTTTTTTTAAAGATGTATTTATTTATTTATTTATTTATTTATTTATTTATTTTGTGTATGTGAGTGCACTGTAGCTGTACAGATGGCTGTGAGCCTTCGTGTGGTTGCTGGGGATTGAATTGAAGACCTCTGCTCACTCCGGTTAACCTTGCTCTCTCAGTCCCAAAGATTTATTTATTTATTATAAATAAGTACACTGTAGCTGTCGTTAGACAGCCCCAGAAGAGGGTATCAGATCTCATTATGGATAGTTGGGAGCCACCATGTGGTTGCTGGGATTTGAACTCGTGACCTTCAAAAGAGCAGTCAGTGCTCTTAACTGCCGAGCCATCTCTCCAGCCCAACTTCCTCATTCCTGACCTTCTCCAGGAACACACGTTTCACATGGCAATTATTAATCCTGCTTTATCCTGTGGTGGTTTGTGTGTATATCTTTTCCTTCCTGGAGTCTATCGATGCCACGAAAGCCAGAGAAGCCCTTGATAAAGCTACTGACTCTGGAAAAGAAGATGCTCGAGGGTTGGGGCAGTGGGGGGAAGGGGCGGGGAGGGGTGGCTTAGTTGGTAAAGTTCTTGTTGAATAAGCACAGGAACCATGTGCCCACCCAAAAGCTGGTTGTAATCCATGTCCTGGGAGTGGAAACAAGAGGCTTCCTGGGGCTTGATGGTCAGCCAGTCTAGCCTAATCTGTGAGTTCCAGGAGCAGCAAGGGATTTTGTCTCCAAAAGTAAGGTGGAGACCCATGGAGGAAGGCCTGACACTGACATCTGTCTCCCTGTGAACACCTTGGGTATGCATATACACATCCTCACATGTACTACAGCCCACACACAAATGCACACATGCGCATGCATACATGGTGCATGCCATGAGAGTCGTTCTAACTGGGTAAATGCCTCGAGTCTCTCATATTGGGGTCAACCACTGGGAAGGTACAATCCCCTCAGTCCCTTCTCTACTCACTGTGGGAGTTTGGAAGTTGACTAGCACAAGCATTTTGTTTGAGATACCAAAAGCTGTATGCACGGCCGTGCTTTTACTCCTATCTTAGGCCAGACCCTCAAGGAGATGGTGTTCTTAACTGTGGTATCAGGTAAAAGGTCGAAAGTTAGGACTTCCTCTTACTATACATTGAAAATGGACATGCAAGAACAGAGAGACTGCAAATCCAAGAGCTCTGCATTGTCTTATCTCATGTCCACGACAGAGGCAGGGTAGGAGCTAAGGAATAACACACCCATGCAAATCTATAGGCTCTGGTTCCAGACACAATACTCTAGCAGTGCTCCCTTCTGCCTGAAGTCTGCCCACACTAGTGCCCAAGGTCTAAATGCCAGAGAGGAAATGTAACTGGGTTCCACTGGTGACGGAATAGACTTAGCAGTTGAGTCTGCAGTGGGCCAGTCAGAGTCCACACAATGAATTAAATGTTGGGGTATGATGAAGTACAGCTTGGCAGGGTACTTCATTGAACCAGAACCTTTGCACAATATATAATGTTCTTTATCCAAGTATCCGTTAGGCATATCTCAAGGATGCATCCTTGTCTCCTCCAATTCACCAGCCTGTGTTTGCACTTGGGTCTTATATAAGTTACTTTTCTCTTGCTTTTCAAAATATCTGGCAGAAGCAGTTCATGGGGCAGAGAGACGGGCCAGCAAGCAAAAGCCATTGCAACGCAAGCTTGTTGGCCTGAGTTTGATCTCCAGAACCCATGTAATTAAAAAAAATTGGATGTGGATGGCACATGTCTATAATACCAACATTCCGTTAACAAGACGAGAGGAGGAGACAGGAAATCTGTCTGGAATCTTGGGGACCAGCTAGCCTGGAGTATAGAAACCTATGCAGCAGCAGAAGTAGGAGACCCTGCTTCAGCTGCAGAAGTGGGAGACCCTGCTTCAGCTGCAGAAGTGCGAGACCCTGCTTCACCAAGGTGGAAAGGGGAAGCCAGCTCTCTAAAGTGTCCTCTGCTCTGCATTTCAAACACACAATATACCACATGTGTATTTGTATATACATGTGTGTGTATGGGTGCATTACACACAAGCACGCTGTACACACACACACACACTGTGCACACACACACAATTAGAAACTTTTAAAGAACAACATTGGGGGGGGAAACAGTGCCTTTTCTTTTTCTTCTTAAAAAGCTTTTATTTATTTATTTTATATATGATGAGTACATTGTAGGTGTCATCAGACACCCAGAAGAGGGCATCAGATCCCATTACAGATGGCTGTGAGCCACCATGTGGTGCTGGGAATTGAACCCAGGACCTCTGGAAGAGCAGTCATCTCTTAACCACGGAGCCATCTCTCCAGCCCCCAGGGAAAAACGGTTTTAAGGGGAAAGTCCATCATGGCGGGGAAGGCATGAAACCAAAGGTGTGGTGTCTGGTCACATATCTGCAACTGGGACACACAGAGGTTAATGCAGCTCTGCAGCTCACATTCTTCTATTTATTTAGTCCAGGATCCTAGCTCATGGAATGGCTCCACCCACACTCAGGATATAGGTCTCCCCTACCCAGTTAAATCTTTCTGGTAAGGCCTCAAAGGGGATAGGAACTCCACAGGAAGACCAACAGAGTCAACTAACCTTGGGGCCTCCAGAAACTGAGCCACCAACTGAAGAATATACACAGTAGTATGGTTTGTATACACTCGGCCCAGGAAGTGGCACTTTTAGAAGTGCCCTGAAGGAGTAGGTGTGGCCTTGCTGGAGTGGTTGTGGCCTCGGAGTAGGTGTGTCACTGTGGGTGTGGGCTTTAAGACCCTCATCCTTGATGCCTGAAGTCAGTCTTCCACTATCAGGATTCAAATGAAGATGGAGAACTCTCAGCTCCTCCTGTACCATGCCTGCTTAGAAGCTGCCATGCTCCTACCTTGATGATAATGGAGCCTGTGAACCTGTAAGCCAGCCCCAACTACATGTTGTCCTTTATAAGACTTGGTCATGGTGTCTGCTCACTGCAGTAAAACCCTAACTAAGACCCACAGACTGGACCTAGGCCTCCTGCACATAATGTAGCAGATGTGCAACTTGGTCTTCATGTCATCCGGAACTGGAACGGGGCGGGGCCTGTCCCAAAAGCTGCTGCCTGTCTTGTCCGTGGGTTATGCTTTACTAGCTGGGCTGCCTTGTCTGGCCTCAGTGGGAGAGGATGCACCTAGCCTCACAGAGACTTGATGTGAGATGATTGGGAGATACCCAGGGGTCCCCACCCACTCAAAGAAGGGGAGGGGAAATTGAGGGAAGGATTGTGGGAGGGATGACCCAGAGGGGCCAGTGGGCAGGATGTAAAGTGAATAAGTAAAAAACAAAGAAAAAAACTTTCTGGTTAGGACAGACCAACACACCTAGAGGTGTGGTTTGTGGTAGTTCTAATTTCTTTCAAGTTGATAGAGAATATTAACCATCCTTGGCCTTGTACTTGGGTTTCAGACCCTACACAAACAGGTTACAAACCGATCTGGATGGAATCAAAGTGATTTATACCAATGACTTTGTAAGATGTTGCACACGTCTGAACTCATCATGAGTGTATGCAAAGTAAGTGAAATCCTTTAAACAATTCTTTGTCTTGGTTGAATATAAAAAATAAATAAATACAAAATAAACACTCCCCCACTCCACCCCCAAAGCTCAGTCACTTAAGTCCAGCTTCCGTTTCTGAGATTACACATGTTAATTTTGTGATTCTCTTCGCACAGATTCACTTTAGGGTGAATGTCAACCTTTACATTCACAGAAAAAGAATCCAAAAATCACAAATCAAGACATTTTCCCAACACACAGGCAGGGGTGTCAGATGAATTACAGTAGAAGGAAAAATTCTGCTGCAGGTTTTAGATACTATCAGATGATGTTTTTGGCTTTAGGGTTGATGGAAGCTTGTGGTCTACTGAGTTAATATATTCTGTGGGTTTTACCTGACAAGGGATAGGACATTAGGTCAGGACAAATCAAGCAAAGGGTGGCTGGTTATTACAGGCACTAAAAATAAAGATATTTTGGTTCTGTTTGTAACATTTCAACTCTCACTGTCATATTTTTATCTAATCAGTTAACCAGCCTTGTAGAATCTTTATGTCTCCCCGCCCCCCCGACCCCCATCCTTTAGAAGTGCCCTTTCCTCCACTACAGGTAATGGGTAACTTCTCCACGACATCTGGGCAGGGTGGTTGCCTGCCCAGGTGGCTCTGTGCACAGGTGCCCTAGAGCCAAATGCTTGGCGTTTAGATAGAGCCATGGCGATGAGTTCTTTCTCCTTCCCTGCCCAGTGTAAACACTTCTTTCTTGTTCTTCCTGTGAGAGTAGGTTCAATAAGACATATACCCCCCAAAACCTTGGTCTGCTTCTTGGTGGTCTAACCTGAAATGTTACTCTACTCTATTGACACACTTGGGTTCTGCCATGGACTGGTACCTGTTAATTAAAACTTCTAGGCAGACAGGGATTTGGCTGTCTCTTGATTCGCTCTCATACTCTCTGCCAGATTCCCATTGTCAGAAGATTCATTTTCTTGTTTGGCTGGGTGGTAGTTGGGAAGGCCTGAGGCCCCTGGATGTTCTTAGGTGAGCATGTCCTTATACAACCAATGGAGGTCACACCATCTCTTGTACAGCAGCTAGTACAGAACCAGTGGGAAACATTGCTCTTAGCTTCACAGTGACACAATTCCAATGCCTTTTTGCAGAAAAAGAGAGGAGCAAGAGAGAGAGAGAGGAGACAGCAAGCAGCCCCTTTTATGGTGACTCAGGCACACCTGGCTGTTGCCAGGTAACTGTGGGGTGGAGCATACTTGGCTGTTGCCAGGTAACTATGGGGTGGAGCATACTTGGCTGTTGCCAGGTAACTGTGGGGTGGAGCTTAGACAAAATGGTAACAGTAAGCATGTGCATTTCATAACACTGTGTATGGACGTCAGAGGACAACCACGATTTCAGCTGTCAGTTTTTACCTTCTGCCTTGTTTGTGACAGGGTCTCTTGCTGTTTGCCCCAAAGCTTTGCAGAGATTCTCCCTCTCACTCCCCTGCCCCGACACCTTCTTACTGAGGCAGTGCTGGGACTGCAGGTGCATGTGGGTGCTAAGAATTCAAGCTCTGACCTTCACACTGATGCTGGAGAGGCTTTATCCAATGAGCCATTCTTCTAGTCCTACTGTGGGTTTCCTTCCTTCCTTCCTTCCTTCCTTCCTTCCTTCCTTCCTTCCTTCCTTTTTCTCTCCCCACACCCTATGATCTTCCTTTTCTGAGATAGAGTCTCAATGCTAATAGCCCTGGCTGGCCTTGAACTCACAGTGGTCCGCCTTCTCTAGCCAATCAGTTAGTGGAACGAAAGCAGTGTGCCACCATGCCCAGTTCCCTACAGTGGATTTTCAGCAGCAAACTTTAGTTCTCAACTTCTTTCTCCTCTACTTCAAAAGTCCTTGTGTTATTTGTCTCAGCCATTTGCAGATACAGATTCTGGGAATGCCAATTTGGACAATAGTTTAATTATCAGGCATTAATCAATGACAATTGGCAAAGGAAATATGCTGCAGAAAATTCATACAATCTAACAGCAAACATGAATAATGTGCACATAATTTTCTACTTTGTGTTAGCCACAGCACCATTAGCAGAAGTGGTTTAGAGTCCACCAAATTATCTAAAATATCAGAAATAATTACCTCATTGATAATTGTACTTTGATGTGTGAAAACATATACAACAAAACATTTAGGCGGTTTGCCCAGGACACACATTCATAACTTGCTTTTCTGTGAAAACATCTTTGACTGGCAGTTGAATTCTCAGTATTTGCATCAATGGTGTGAGAAAGCAAATCTATGTAGTTTTAGACTCCCTAGAATCATCTGTGGTTTCTTTTCCTTTGCTGCTGCAATTGCTCTTAGGTAAAAGGACCAAGTGGTGCGTTAGTTGCTGCCTGATTATGACAAAAATACCTGGAAGAAGTATCCTAGGGAAGAGCTTATGCAGGCTCCCAGTTTGAAGGCAAGATCCATCATGGTGGAGAAAGCAGGACAGCAGGCAGGAGCGTGAGGCAGATGTTCAGACTGCATCTTCAGTCAGGAGTCAGAGAGATGAATGCAGGCGCTCAGCTAGTTTCCTCCTTACCCCTTCTAGTGCTATCTGGGACCCCACACCATAGGATGATGTCATCCATGTTAGGTTGGGTCTTCTTTCCTTAACTACACCTCTCTAAAAAAAAAAAAAAGAATACTCCCCTGGACACATGTGTCTCCAGTCAAGTTGACAAAGAAAACTATCACAGATAGTTTGCTGTTTCTGAAGAGAACAGTGATAAAAGCGGAAGCAGAAATGCACACACAAGTCTCTGAACTTGGTTACAGTCGTGTAATTCAATATATGATAAAATGTTTCTATCTGTCATTATCTATCTGTCTATTATCTATCTATCTATCTATCTATCTATCTATCTATGCTGTAGAAATGCCTCAACAATATTAATGATCTTGAAATACAAAGTTTCATGCTGTTTTCTAAATGACAATTAAATAAACTCAAACGTTGTGCCACATCTGTCTTGTCTTTACACCTGTCTGAACCCAGTTTTGATAATATGTTAAGATATGGTTGAACCCTAAGCAAACCATGAGTTCCCAGGCACAGTTCTACATGGAAGCTGCAGTTTAGAAAGATCCTGCAACCACCACAGGGCACTATGCCACCCTCCTCCATGGGATTTATCACTCAATTATCTGGAGAGTTCTAAAACCAATAGTTTACAACCAACTCTTTTGAAGAACCTTGTGGGGTCAGGGAACAAAGGAAAAAATGTCACAAAATAGAGACGTGTCACAAAAATGAATACATTCTTTGTTACCTTGATAGAGATTGAAGTCACCTCGCACTGTGTGGTGGTTTGAATGAGAAATGTCCCTCAGAGGCTCCTGTATTAGAACACCTGTTTCCCAGCTGGTGGCTCTGTTTGGGGAGGAGGTTCAGCCTTGTTGGAGGAACTGTCTTCATGGGTAGGTTTTAGGGTGTGTAGCCTTGCCCACTCCCAGTTCGCTCTCTCTACTTGGTGTTTATGGTAACAATGTGACCTCTCAGCCCCTGCTCCTGCCGCCTTACCTGCTGCTTGCTGCCCTGCATCTCTCTCTAGAGCCATAAAGCAGTTAAACCGGGTTTTCTGTAAGCGGCCTTGGTCATGGTATCTTATCACAGCAACAGCAATAAGATTTAAGAAGCCAGGGTGCAGTTCGAGATACCCTTCTGCAAGGGGAGCAGTGACTCTGAGCCTTTGTTTTCCTTTCTGTTAGTGATCTCATAAATAAATAAACAAACCCTCTCTGGCCAGCACTGCTACCTCTAACATACTCGGATTTAACACATTCCTTTACTTCTCCCTTATACCTTGGATTTGCTAAAATCACGAGTCCAGTAAGAGGTTAGGTAGATACTTCAACAGAATAGGTTTGAAATTTAACAACACAAGAAAGAAAGAAAGAAAGAAAGAAAGAAAGAAAGAAAGAAAGAAAGGAAGGAAGGAAGGAAGGAAGGAAGAAAGAAAGGAAGGAAGGAAGGAAAGAAGAAAGAAAGAAAGAGAAGATGGAAAAAGAAAAGAAAGAAAAGAAAAGAAAAGAAAAGAAAAGAAAAGAAAAGAAAAGAAAAGAAAAGAAAAAACTGGAGGCATCGTCCTCCTGGTAGAGACAAATGGTGACCAGCTGGTGGCTAAGATACGGAAAGAAGCACTTTGCTACAAGCTGGTGTGATGAGTAAGTCATTATTTAATTAGATACTTGTAGCTGCCCCTTCGTGGAAATTCAAACACTGTGTCGAGGATGATCTGGGTACAATTCTGAGTAGCACAGATAGCTTGCAATGGTCCATATCACTGTCTCTTCAGAAAGCGTCTCCCTTACCCCCTTGTTCCTGAGCCTGCCTCCTTGATGGGGAGGCTGTCTTCCTTCCTTCCTTCTTCTTCCTGGCTATTTAAATGCTCTGATCCGTGTCTCATGTCCCATGTCTCCTGGCCTTCATTTTAGAGAGGTTGATTTCTTGGATAATGTAAATCACCTACTGTATTAACAAATGCTGGTGCATGGACGGGATGCAAATGATGGACGGGATGACTTGGTGAGCAATGGTGCTTGTCACGTCACTACACCTGACCTGAGTTCCCCGTGGGTCTGTCCTCTGACCTCAAACTGTACCGAGTGCTGACAATGCTGGGGACGTGGCTCAGCTGGTGGAGTTGGCATTTCTCAAGCCTTCCGTTCAGTCCCCGGCCCTGCATAAACAGGTGTGGTGGAACATGGCTTTAACCCCAGACCTTAGAAGGAGGATCAGGAGCTCCAGCCATCTTCAGGTAAGCAGCAAGTTGGAGGCTAGGTTGAGCTATAAAGACCCTGTCTAAAAAACGAATAAAAAATGCTGGTGATTGGGGAGCCATTTCCTAAATAAAACTCATAGGGCTCTACATCAGTTCACTGAAGGTAGAAAGTCTGGGAGAGTAACTCTGGTCCCAGATGGAAGTGTTGGGGCTTTTAGCAGAGTTTTTGAGCCAATAGGCCTTAGAGTCTATTCTAGTTATCTTTACCAATACCAGCTCAGCTACTTGTAGGCCTTGATGCACATTTGAACTAGTCTTCTGCACATGTAAACATGTGCTATACATACAAAGTCATGCATTCTGTGAGGTTGAGCATGAATGAAACTGGACATGATGACACAGACAACCAGAGCGGGACTACTCTTTGAGAAACAATATGTTTCTTGTTCTGCCATTCAACCCAATGCTGGGGTTGTAGATAAGTTAACTGTCAGATAAGGCACACCTATTAATTACAAATCCCAGAGAGAACAGATAGATAACGAGGTGTGTAATTCCAGAGGTGACATTAGGCTTGGCTTCAGGGAAGGATTAGTGTTTGTTTGGGGGAGAAATTTTAGAAGATAGGGTTTTGTTGTATTGGCCTCAAACCTTTGCTTGTTTTGAGACAAGGTCTTACTATGTAGCTCTGACTCTACTGGAATTCACTGTGTAGACAAACTATCCTTGAATTCAGAGATCTGCCTCCCAAATGCTGGGATTTAAGATGCGAGCTCCATGCTGGGCTGGCCACAGATATTTTAGTCTGAGTCTTCCTGCCTCAGCCTCTCAGTAGCTGGAAATAGAGATGCATATTACTGTGCTGGGAGTCACAGTATAAAATTTTACATGTGGCTATGACACAGGTCAGAAACCTAGTGAGAGAAGATGAAGGGAGGTGCCGGTGAGACAGAGATACAAGGAACTGGGCTCCTCATGACCATGGGAAATTAGATGCATAGGAGAGAACAGCAGATCTTTTTCTAAATGCCACAGTGGATTGAATAGGCTCTGCAGTCTGCAGCAAATCTCGGTCTCTCTTCTACCTTCTCTCTTTCCTCCCATTTTTATCCCCACTCTTCTGTCTACCTCCCAAACCAGGCCTGGTTTGAGCTGTATCAGCAGGACAGAAAAGAGGAAAAGATTCATGAGAAAATTATCGACAGAGGCTATTGAAACTTGGTCTCTGGGACAAGAAGGGATAGGTAGAGAAAGGAATGTTATTATCAGAAATAATGAGCTGGGGTGAGGGCCAGGGGGTAAGATGAGTTTGGATTTTGACATCATAGCTTTGAGGGAAATGGTAGAATTTCCTGATAAAGTTGGGTATCGTGTTATTGAAAACACTGTTAAGAGCCAAGAGCACACACTCTCTCCACTGTATTTTGTAGTCAAAGGCCTGCTGAAACGAAGGCCTGTCATCTCAAATCCAACTATCCAACCTATGCATTTAATGCCAAATACAGGTTTTCTCTGAGATCGACATTCACAGATAAATCACGACCTAAACGTTTCTTAAAGGTGTGTGTGTGTGTGTGTGTGTGTGTGTGTGTGTTGTTGGAAGTGAGTTCTCTGTTTCCACCATGCGATCTCAGGAATCTGAGTCAGATTGTCAGGTTTGATGGTCCAGCCTGACCTGTATAGTTCCTAACAGCAGACTATAGAGCTTGATCCTGACATCATCCTGTCTTAAATTTCCTTGGTGCCACATTCTGTTTGGAATGTAAAATGAATCCAGGACTTTCTACTTTAGAGACTAGGATATTTTTAAAAACATTAAAAAATATTTTTGTTAATTCTTTGAGAATTTTATATGAGATATTTTTTATTATTATTTGTCTCCCGCTCCTCTCAGATCCATCCCTACTTCCATACTCCTCAACTTTTTTCTTTGCTTTTTTTTGTTTGTTTGTTTCTTTTTAAAATTGAGTTAACCATTAAGACCAAATTGTTCTGCCCACATTCTCATTGGTATGGCTATCCAATGGAGTATGGGTTAAACCACAGCTTTAAAGAAAATTTACCATCTTTTTCCCAGAAACCATCAGGGTCTATAGCTCCTGAGCTAAAGGAGGGACTCATTAAGCTCCCTTAGTCCATGCTAGGGTGGTGATTGGCTTTTTCTTGACCTTATCCTGATGCACAGTTATAGCTGCTAAGCTTTATCTTATAACTTTAGGATGTTATCATTGTGTTCATTTATTTTAATTGAAAATAGATTTTTTCATTTTTATTTTTTTTCTGGAACAAGGTTTAAGGAGACCTTATTGTTACAAAGTGGGATCCCACCAAGTAGAACCAATATATGTGGTGTCAGTTGTCACCTTGGTGACATCAAAATGTCATGATTGCAGAAGAGGTGACTGGAATTGAATAACATGATCCAGGGAAGGCCAGCCAGGAATGCAGGAAACATGTCAAGGTGGGCTGACAAGAATGGTCTAGTCAAAGGATGAGGGGAGACAGCGCCCTTCACTCCTGCTTCTTGTAGCTCTCCAGCAGTGACAGGACCCAGCCCACAGGCAGAAGATAACACACGAAACAGGATGTGAGCCCAATGGTGATATCCAGCACCCGGGGCTGCTCCTGCCACGGCTTCGAGTGGACCCGAGTCCTTGGCACCATGAGCTGCCGGGCGGAGCTGGTCAGGCTCCTCAGCAGCGGCGTCAGGACAGACATGATGGCACGGGATGACAAAATGAGGAAAATAGATTATTTCATACAGTATATTCTTATCATGGTTTCCCCTTCATCATTTCTTCCCAGATCCTCCCCACCTCCCCAGCCATTCAACTCCACACCTTCTTTCTCTTTCTTTAGGAAATAAACAGGCAAACAAACAAAGGGGGAAACAAAGGAAAGGCATGAGAAACACATACACATTTAGAGACCACACATAGAAAACCCGTAGCAACACAGAACTGGAAACAATATATATGCAAAAACAAGTAAGGAAAAAATGCCCAGACAAAGCATTATGGGACAGTAATGGAGACTAGGGTTTCAGTCCTGGGTTTATTATATTTTATTTCCTTAATGTTTTTCATCTGTAACATGGAAAATGAAATGCAATCTCTAGAGATTTCTTAGTTAGTGGCTGGATTGATCATAATGGGAAGAATGGGGCCAAATGTTGTGCCAACAGGATCTACTTTATTTTAATATGTTCTTGAGTAAACACCAAACCAATGGACATACATCACAGTAGAGGACACAGCACAGAACAAAAACAACCAGCAGTCTGGGGCTCACAGCTTTCAAGTTCATCATCGCTAGTGGTTTATTTCTGTCCTACAGTTCTCTACTGAGAAGCAAATCTTCATAAGACAATACTTGTCAAATGGATGGGATTTACAGAGGCAGGTAGGTTTGTTCCCTGTCTTCAAGGAGTCTACTCACAGGCTGAAGATTAAGACTAACTGAAGGTCAAACTGGATGAGGTCAGAGTGACAAGAACATAGTAAGGAAGAAGAGAGTTGACAGGGAAAATTCTGAGATGACAAGAGAATTCATGATCAAGATGAGATGGCTCGGCCGTTAAGAGCACAACTACTCTTCCAGATGACCCGGATTCCATTCCAAGTACCCACATGACAGTTCACAACTGTCTGTGACTTCAGGTCCAGAAGATCCAACATGCTGATGTCTATACATAAAAATAAACATGAACAAAATGAAAAAAATTAAGAAGAAAGGTGTTCCATTTGGGGGCTGGGCTGAAATCGGGGTTTAGAGTGTTGGTTTGGCCCTGGAACGGATCCCCAGCAGTGCATAATCCAGGCACCATGGTGCACACTGCCTTTGGTTACATAGTAAGTTACACGAGGTCCTGCCTCAAAAGACTGATGTCCTGTTGAGGATGGGCCTGGTATTGTTCTCGTGAGCCAATCCCCTAATGAATAAAGGAGCCCATCACTGGGCAAGTAGGCGGGACTTCTGGTTGGACAGAAGAAGAGAGTTAGGTCGTTTCAGAACCAGGACAGCAGAGGAGTAAGATGTAACTGCTAGAGTTTCTTAGTATCACAGTGGATGCAATTTTAATAAGGCTTACAAGAGGAGGTTTTATTTGTTGCACCCAGATATTGAGCTACCACTGTTTCTGAACTAAGTTTGTGTTGTGTTTTCCTTTACACAGTGGCTTGTCTTGGTTCAAGAGAGGAAAGTATGGTGGCCAAGCGTGGGTTTGCCTGAGGTGCTCCACAAAGTCTGTGGGTAATTTGGAGCACGGGGTTGGCATGGCAGCCACTCGCCAGTGGGAATCTAGTGGCTGGGTGGAGAGACTGGAGTTCAGAGTCAGAATCTCCACGAGATCAAAACAGGTCAGTCACTGCCTGCCAGGGCATGGCCCGCCAGGCCACTGGGGCAGAGGCACAGGCTCGGGAATGAGCTGGTTCGACTTTTTAACTATTTCAACAATGGTACTCACTTGCATTCCATAACGAAACGCACTGGAGTACTGTTGAAAGCAGAGTGCCGACAATTGTAGGTCCCGCTGTCGGGCGCGCCATCTCTGTGGTCGCTAGACTCTTCCAGGCTGGAGGAAGAGTGGGGACTAGAAGCAGTGCTTGCAGGCATGGCGAAGAAGCAGCGGGTCAGTGTCTTTTGTGGGATAGGTTTGAGGGGACTGAGAAGCAAAGGCTGCGTGAAGATCAAGGAAGATAGAAAAGTCAGGGTGACTTTAGCCTAGATAATTAATAGCCTAGATTTTATTAGCTAGTAACTGATCAAAACTGGCAGATGATGGGTAAGACCCTAATACTGAAGGCACCACACACATTGTTCCCAGGGCATGGCAGAGTCCATCAGTGCTGATCAGGAAGGTTCTTCTTGTTGGCTGTCTTGCATGATACTGTGAACATCTCTTTCTCTTTGTCTCTGTCTCTGTCTCTCTCTTTCTCTCTCTCTCTCTCTCTCTGTCTCTCTCCCCCCTCTCTCTGTCTCTCTCTGTCTCTCTCTGTCTCTCTCTGTCTCTCTCTCTCTCTCTCTCTCTCTCTGATGAACAGTCTTAACCATCTATGAACGCTGCAATAATAACCTGCCTGATATTCATGCTATGTGTTAAGATCAAGGTCATATGCTTTCCTAACTGCTGTCTGATTGGGTTTCAGACCTGCCTCACAGGAGGAAACATGCCTGGCACTGCAAATCTGGCCAGGGAGATCACGGCTCCAGGAGTGACCCGAACCTACTGTTACTCCTCTGATAGATGGGCGAGGCGTCAAGCTGCCCTCTGAACCTGTGTCTCTACCCACAGACTGCTGCAGCCTCTGGCCTCATCAGGGGAGCTTCTTTGTGTAGTGGCTGACACAGAGACTCACAGCTGATCAAAGTGGAGAGAATACATGTTAGTGGGGCGCTCAGCCACAAATAGGGCGTCTGTGTCATAACCCCACCCCAAAGCTCCGACACTACCACAGACGATGGAGTAGAAAGATTGTAAGAGCCAGAGGTTTAGGAAGACTGGGAGCAAAACTGTCTTCTGGACATGACAAGACCTCTGGACTCACAAACGTACAGAAGCTATGGTTGTCTGCACAGGATCAAGCCAGTTAACATCCCAGCATGCCACGGGAAAAGGCTAGTGAGCCCCTACCCCTATGACCAGTCGATGGCTTCTTAGGGAGGGAGAGTAGGGGTTTTTGTTTGTTTGTTTTGTTTTTATATAAGGATGTGTGTCATGGGAGATCACCACTCTGAAATATTTGGACAGAACAAATTGGAGCCCATAGGTTATTAAATAATAATAATAAAAGACTTGCCATTGGGATAGTAGAGAGGAGGGGATGGATCTGGGACGAGCTAAGAGATGCATTGTATGAGAGTCCCAAAGAGTTAATAATACGCTTTAAAAAGATGCTTAATGTTAGGAGATGCTGCCTTTTCTTTGGTTTTGTGGTGTTTGGGGCTTCAGGGACAATGAGGTGAGGTTATTTGGGAGACGGTTGGCCTCCACTCCGTTATCAGCCACTCAGAATAGACACCGATACCAACAGAGGTGGTGACCAAAGGGAAAAGAGTTCAAAAGAGGTAGAAGAAAAGCAGGGGATGATATTTTAGGAGGTGAGGGAGAAGACACTTGCTGAAGACTCCTCATGCATAACAGGTCCTCCTCAGTCTCAGGAAAGGCTGGACAGTGTGTGCAGACCCAACCTAGTCTGTTTTAGGTCCGTGCTTTTAAACTTCAAACCTAGTACTCAATCTATGGCTCATGCTGTTGTTGTTGTTGTTGTTGTTGTTGTTTTAATTTTTTTTCTCTTAAAAGTATTTAAAAAAAATCAGCCCTCGGCTATCCATAACATTTGAAGTTTTAACAAGTAGGCTAGGGTCGCTTCAGAATGCCTTCTTTATTTTTCTCCTTGGGTCTTGAGGAGCCTAAGCCTCGGGGTTAGGAAGACTCCCCTAAGGCCAAAGGCAAGACTGTCCCACGAGCGCGCTCTCGAAGTAGTCGCTGGAGGCCCCGCCCCCTGAGCGCGCGCCGCCGTGGCACGTCCGCGCGCGCCCACCCTCCGCGCGCTCCCTCTCGTTGCCCGGTGCGCGCGCAGCGGCGCTCGCTCCCGCCGGGGCAGGGCGGCCGCGGAGCAGCTCGAGAGCCCTGTGGCCGTGACCGCGGGCGGGCCCGTGATCCGGTGCTGGCCGAGCGGGGCCGGAGCCCGCGGCTGGGGGAGGCGCGCAGAGAGCCGGGCGCGAGGCCACCGCCAGGGTCGGGGCCGCGCGGAGGAGGCTGAGGAGACTGACGAGGCACTGAGGAGGCGCTGAGGAGACGCGAGGAGGCTGACGAGGCGCTGAGGAGACTGAGGAGGCGCTGAGGAGACTGACGAGGCTGAGGAGGCTAAGGAGAAAATCCCCGCGCGCCTGCCCGCCGCCGCCCGGCCTCCCGCTGCCGCCCGCCCGCCGCCGCCTCCTCAGTGCGGTTCCTCCGGGCTCGAGCGGTGGCCGCTGAGGAGCCCTCCGTCGGCGAACAAAGAGGAGGCCGGCAGGGCGGGGGCGTCTGCGGTGAGCATGGCGGACCGCAGCCTGGAAGGCATGGCTCTGCCGTTGGAGGTGAGGGCCCGGCTGGCCGAGCTGGAGCTGGAGCTGTCGGAAGGTAACAGCAATCCCCCTCATCCCCGCGCCCGGGCCGGGCCCGGACACCGCTTCTCCGGCGCGCGCTCGGGGCCCCGCGGGCCGGGCCGTGCTGTCACTCCCGGGAGGGCGCGCGCCGGGCCTGGGGGTGGCGGGACCCCGGCCCTGATCCTGGCCCGGGCCCCGAGTGGTGGCCCCGGGGCGGGTGCATGTGTGTGCATGTGCTAGTGTGCGCGTGTGCGTGTGTGTGTGTGTGTGTGTGTGTGTGTGTGTATGTGTGCACGCGCGCGCGTGCCGCGGCCCCCGCCCTCCAGGCTCAGCTGGCGCGGTGCAGCCGCGATGCCCCCTGCGCTGCGGCTGGGCCCGGGGCTCCCGGCTACCAAGCAAGATGGAGCAACCTTTAGGGCTGGCGGAGAATGGCCTTGGTTGGGATGTGCGCTCTTCTCTAATGGAGAGGCGCCGCGTCCTTGATGCAGCTGCTGCAGCAGCGGCAGCAGCAGCAGCAGCAGCAGCAGCAGCAGCAGCACCACCACCACCACCACCACCACCACCACCACCACCACCACCACCACCACCACCACCACCACCTCCACCTCCACCTCCACTACCAGTAGCAACAGCAGCAGCAGCGCCAGCACCAGCACCAGCACCAGCACCAGCGCTGCGCTGCTACCACGTTCCAGGCTTGGAGACGGCCTCTGAATGGCCTGATTTTAATGCGAAACTTGTCAGTGGACTTCGGGATTGGATCTCTTGGAGGCTGCAGGCACACGTCCTGTCAGCAGGAGGAAGATAGTAGTACTATTGTTCTGGCGTGTTTGTGATGAGCTGGTTGAGTTAGAGCCCTAAAACCTGCCCCCTCAGGCCAGGTTGGATGCCTCATTCCCATGTGTCGGATAGAGAGATTGAGACTTTGCGGCTGCTCTGCTCTTGGGATTTCACGGAGTGTTACATACGCTTTCATCTTTGCTCTTCTGTGGTGGACATCATGTGTTCAACTGTCATAAGTTTCAACTCGGCTTTTCAAGGGTCTCTTTCTTTTTCCTCCAATAAAGTTCCAAAATGTGTTTAATAATAAATATTTAATGGTCACCCCACTCATTTGAGAAGACTACAGTGTAATGGTGTGGAGATGGGCTGTTGCCTCCTCTTGAGTTAATATTGGAGCAGTTTAGTATGGTGAACTTTTTTTTTGTAACGGTTTGTGAGGGCCAGCAGCCAGAATGTAAGTTCATTCGTGCCAGTTTCCATCATGGGAGGAGCTGACGTTGACTTTGTGTTTTCCCTTTTAACGCTTTCAGGGTGGAGAGGGATATAAACCGGGTGACTGTAAGCGTTGCTTGTGTTATCAGATTCTCCTAGATTGGACATTTTCTTATATCCCAAACTTGGGGTTCTCCAAGGTGTTTTGGGAGCAGTCCCTGCGAAACTCCAATGGAAGGAAAAAGACAGTGTGTACCAGACTGTGCTTCTTGCCTCTGTTCTGACCAGCTAGAGATGATAAGAGAGAGCATCACTCTTCCACAGGCAGAAAGGCAAGCCTGAATTCTTTAATTTAAACTGGAAGATGAGGTCTGCAGTGTGGACAGTATATCCCTATTAAGTAGCTATAAAGAAACATTTGTCAGGCTTCAGATAGACCGTCTTCTTCAGTTTACCAGCTCTGTTTTATCATCTGCACCCTGTATTTAAAGCACCCCTTCCTATTCATGCTCTCACTTAAATCAAGTACCTCTGCTCTGTCTGCATTATGCTAATGTGATGTGTCTGTACCTACCCATACTTGAAAAGTGAGAAGCCATCTGAACTCACCCACACTGAGCCCTTTCTGCAGGGTCTGGATCTCCCTGTCTACCAGGAAGGCAATTCACTTTTACTCTCAGAGCCTCGAATAATGCCCGGGACCACATATCCCGCACTTGCCTTGTTGAGAGTAGCTGTCCGTTTTGTTTTTAGGTAACAGCAGTTGCCTGTCATCATCAATCACTCCTGAAGAGTGAGTGTTTGCTTCTTGCTGCCCAGAGCAGTATGGAAAGCCACTTTAGATGAGGTGTACTTAGCTTAACGCCCTGTGAACACCTTGTGTCTGTGTAGAACTTAAAGGACTCAGTGAGTTTCTTGGTGAATGGGTGGGCTTAGGGTGTGTATGTATATTTGTGTTCAGGAAGTCCTTTTCTATTTTCTTTTTGTATGTGAGCTATGTTGAGACCAGACCTAAACTTTTAAGGATTACAAAAAGAAAAGAATGAAAGCCTTTCGTCACTCTGCTCTTTGTTACTGTGCTCAGCCTCTGCTATGCCATGGAGCCTGCTCTTTCCCCATCCCCCATCTATTAGCTGTGCTACCTTTGACTTTATTATAAAGGGTGGCTTTGTCATTGTTGAGTTTTAGTTGTGATTTATAAAAGATCATTTGAAATTCCATGTCTTGTAACTAAGAGGATCGGTTTCCTGGAAGAGATGAATCAATTTGTTTTCTAGTATTGCTGCTATTCTAGTATAGAGTTGGTTATTATTTTATTTATTCAACTATCAGAATATCAGAAAGTGTTACAGGAAAATATGTAGAATTTTCAGGGCTCATTTTCTAAGAGGAGAATGAAAGAAAATTCCATTTTAATCACATACCATATGTTGAAAAAAATGATCAGACTATTAAAGTTTTTATGTCAGCTACTAGTCTAAATGAGTTGTAGATGATCTAGATTTCTGTACCTTGGTCCACTTTGGGTCTGTACCATCTTCTGGGTGCTGTTATTATACGGGTGCTATTTTTGTTTGTTTGATAAAGAGTTCTACACTGGTATCTTGGCTGCAGATTTTCCCTAACCTTCCTGCTTTGTTGCACCTTGTCCCCTTTTCTCACCATGCCACTGCCCAGTGCTTCCTTCACTGAGAGAAGCCAGGCTTTGTTTGCCTCTGTAGCTTCTTGTCACATAAAGCCAAGAGGTTTTTGCAGGAGGTGTAGTGTGCAGCTTCTTATATTGATTCAGACAGCCTGCATGTGTGGAGATGCTTACTGGTTTTGGGCCAGGTATCTTGGATCCATTCAGACACTTGGGTCTGAACATGAGCTGGGGAAAAAGCCATGCCAGATCTGACTTCTACAGTATGCGAGGTAGGGCTGTGGTGGGTCTTTCTCATACTCTTTTTCTTAGATTATTTTTTCTTCTTTAAAACCAACAAGCAAACACAACAGCATTAAACATCAACAATGACAACAAAACCTCTATTCAGGCCTTTTGGAATTACACATTTTTTTCTTCTCTTTTTGGGTTTAAAGGATCTAGACACAATTTCATTAATATGTGATTAAACATTATCTGGCTTGAGGAAAAAAGTTTATACAGGAATGCCAAACAAATTAGAGGAGGAAACAGAAAACATGGTATAAAAACAGATTGATGTTTTATTAAAGGAAAAAAAATCGTTGCTTGTCAGCTTTTTTTTTTTTTTTTTTTTTTTGGCTAAGATCAAATATAAAAAGCAACCCAGTTTAGTTACTGACTGTGGTGTCAGTAGGTTTCTTTGTTAATTGGTCACTTGTTTCTGGCTGTGCCTATACTTCATTGGCCTTGTAAGAGCCAGGGAAGAGAGAAGCTTCTTCCTGTGCTTTCCTTTTAGCTTGGTTTGATACAGGGTCTCATCACGTGAGAGTTCCTGGACATGAATTCCCTAGGCAATTAAGGATGACCTTGAGTTTCCACCTGTCTGTTGCTGAGATTACATGCATTTACCACCCTGCTCAGTTTATGTGTTGCTAGAGATTGAAACATTGGCTTCATGTTCTTAGGCAAATTCCTTACCATGGAATTGCTTTTAAATTGTTAGCATGTCATATCCCTAATATCTTTGTAACTTCCTCTAATGGGAGTTGCTTAGTTTATGCTCTGATTTAATAACTAACATACCAGATTATTTCAGCTGTTACTTACACTTCAGAAGAGTCCAATTTAACTTTTTTTTTTTCAATATATGAAAGTGCTCCAGGAAAATGGTGAAAAGTCTACTTGAATGTCAGGTCTTTCTGTATTGGTTAAAGAATCAATACGTTTTTTTTTTTTTTTTTTTTTTTTTTTTTTTCCGAGATAGGGTTTCTCTGTGTAGCTCTGGCTGTCCTGGAACTCACTCTGTAGACCAGGCTGGCCTTGAACTCAGAAATCCTCCTGCCTTTGCCTCCCAAGTGCTGGGATTAAAGGCTTGCGCCACCACCGCCCGGCTACTGTTTTATTTTTAATGTACTCAAGCAGCCCTATGTAACTAGCCCACTGCTGTCACAAGAGTGGCCTCTTAAAGCAGTGGCTATCTGAAGCTTTGGGATTGCATTGTTCCATTGGAACAACACAACAGACATTTCATTCGAGGGCCAGAGTTTGCCCCCTTCCCTTCTCCTCAGTCCTTGAGCCTTGCTTAGGTGTTCTGTTGCTACAGAACGAGTAAGATACAGTTCTATACAGCTTCTGTGCTGTGACCACCTCTGGGAGTCTGTAAGGGAGATTTGGTATCTCTATTGCCATCCAAACATTTCATACCTTCTTTTCATTGGAAGGAAACAAAGCAAAACAATTTCTGCAGAAGCATGTTTTCTTCCAAAGTCATCTGTCTGTCTGTCTGTCTATTTATCCACATATACATAAATATGAGCATAAAAGCATTAGGAGTACTCTTTGTAGGGAGAGAAATGACATCTATGACGGCATAGAAAGGACATGGTAGAGCATGGAGGGTGAATGAAAGGCTATAAAGGATATACATGTATGAAAATGTCATATAAAACCTACTATTTAGTACACTTAACATGAATAAAAAATATGTCAGTAACATTGATATTAGTGTACAGTTTAAGATTCTTCATAGGGAAATAATTGGATTTGAATGTTCTTTCCTTAATGAGTAATTCGATGTCAAATTTAGTTTCTCTGTCTCTGTCTCTGTCTCTGTCTCTGTCTCTGTCTCTGTCTCTGTCTCTCTCTCTCCCCCCCTCTTCCACCACATTTGTAAGATTGTTTCAGGTACTAGTAAGATATTTGCAGTGCCATGGTCACACTCCTTAGATCTGACTTTTGAGGTGAAAGCTTAACAGTGTGTCTATTTTGTTTCAAATGGGACTCTTATGGATGCTGTTGGATGTTATGAGTCACTTTTTGTCTTCCTCCTCCCAGTCTTTTCCAAATGGGTTATTTTTTTATTTAGAACTGGTATTTTTTAAATAAAGCAGTGATTTATGGAATGAGTTGTAGCATTTTTTTGAATTGCAAAGGAATGTATTGAATAATCTTAGTTTTGATGTCACATATAACTACTGACTTACCTGTTTGAATCTTAGTTATAAGATCATTTCTAGTTCTTCATGTTGAAAAAAAAAAAGCACCTTAAAAAGCAAACTTCTGGTTGCATGGGTACAATTACTGACTTACTTGTGCACATTGATAGTTACTCTGGGGAAGGAGGACATTTCTTTCTTTTTTCTTTTTTTGTAACAGATAATATCTTTTGTTTGGTTCTTTTTTTTCCTGTTCCTTTTTTCCCTTTCTGTATTCTACTTTTAAGATATCTGACTTTAATTTTCCTTCTTTTGTGGAGTGTGTGTGTGTGTGTGTGTGTGTGTGTATGATTCAAAGGATGATTCAAAGGTTACCCCCTGTTGTCAGTGCTCTCTGTTCTTTTATGCTGAGGGTCAAAATCTTGTCACATCTCAAAAGAAGTAATTGCATCCATTTGTTCCTGATGATGATAAATAGCGCTCTTAAAGAGGAGACTCTAATTGGGAATCCCAGCTGGTGTATGTGGGGCGGGTGGCACATGGGGAAGTCAGCATGCCAGGGGATGACTATTTAAAGTCATCTTAGCATGCGTAGCCTGTAGATCCTTTTGCTTCCTCAGCATCCAGTCGGGAAGAAAGTAGGGAATGCTGTGATACTGAATTGTAAACTGAGTTGAAATAAATTACTAGTCATTTGTGTGTGTGTGTGTGTGTGTGTGTGTGTGTGTGTAAGGGTTGCAATTTTTCTCATTGTTGGATATCTTGAGTGTTAATATGAGTTGTGTTGTGAACTATGAATTGAGATAGTTTTTTTTTTTACACCTTCCAAAATGCTTTGGATAATAGATATAAAATCAAAAGAAGAAAGGAAAGAAGAAGGAAATATATCTTGTTAAGTATGTAGGAATTTTTTTGATTGATGTGGACTGAATAGGTATTTTTTTCTTCTGTGTTGATGACTTTAAATCATTATTTGATTAGTAGCTTGCGAAATGGTTTCTGTGAAAATGTTTTCTTCTGAAATGACTGGAGACTATGGACAGACCTAAACCAACTCTATTAGTACCAGAGAGGGAGATTCTTATTTATTTGTTCCATGGATCTTTATTCTTTCAAAGACTAAATTCTTTGGTTAGTCCATTATATATATGTGGCCTTACTTATTTGAAATGTAATGGAACACTAAAAATTATAAACTAAAACTTTTCTATGTAAAGTTACCATTTTCCTCATTGCAGCCATGGGAGAGGTACAGCCTAAGTTTCAACCTTAGGCTACTTTGTTGTTGGTTTTTAGTCATCGGGCTGATATTTTAGTTTAGCTGATCACTTGTTGTTATTTGGTTGAGTCTTTTAGATTGTTGTTCCTTTCCTTCTGAAAATTAAATGTATGTATTTGGTTGATCATTTCAAGTTTAAAGCTAATCCCAATGGAGGGAATTCTATCTAGTTTTATGATTGTCGGTTTGGGAAGATGGTGGCAACCTGGCCTCTTTCCTGAAAAAAGGTTCAACCATAATGACACATAGTTGATTCCCTTTGGGTTGGCTAGTTTTGCAGAATCAGAGCTGAAAGTCAACAGTTGGTCCTGTTCTTTCTGGGGTCCTGGTCATGTTGTGGGATGGAATAGAAGGAAACATGACCCTTTGTCTTCAAGGACAGTGTTCCCAGCTCCTGCTAACCATTCATGTGTTGATGGGGTGGTTCAAAGATAGCTGAAGAATCAGAGCTGCCTTAGTCTTATCAGCCGTAGGTTGAACCTTTTGTTGAGGAAGATGTATGGTGTGTTCATGCGCTGACTTATCTGGGTACTTATTTCTATATAGAGAGTAGCTAGCCCACTGATGAGCAGTTTGTAAAACAAAACTTTGGAGACTTGGAAGATAAACTCACTCCAGCCTTTCCTCAGTTGGTCTATTTAAATCATTCATTGCATGCAGCATGTCTTTACTCTCAGATCATGGTGAATCTGTTCCTGAATTTTTTCTGGGCTTATAATGGAACCATATTTGTTGTTTGTCACTCCAAGGAAAACTAGGAACATTTATTTTATATATTTCTTTTACTCAGTTTCCTTTCTTGCTAAACTAAAATCTGCTTTTCTATAGAGAAGAAAATATTGGAGACTCAGTATTGACCTTACAGATATGCTAACAAAATGTAGTTTATTAAATCTTGCATTAAAAAAATGACAAGGATGTAGACGTGATGCTGTATACCTGTAGTTCCAGCTACTCAGAAGGCAGAGAGATTGATACCAGTTTGGGTAACATCTCAGAGTAGTGACCATAATAATAATGATAATAATTATAACCATAATAATGTCAAGATGTCAAGTATATGAAGAGTGGTTGTAAAGCTGATATTCTCAGAGAAGAGGAATAAGGAGAATCTTTTAGTTGGCCAAATGCTACAGAAGACTAAGTTCACTTAAAAGCCATTTGTATGAAAAGACTGGATGTGGATATTTGAAGCACCAAGATCTATATCACTTCTGGTGATCTTCTGTGTTTCTTGAATTTCTTTGGGTTTGTTTTTGAGTTTTAATGTGGAGGAGTCTGTGCTAGAATGGTTAGAGTGTTTAGGGATAAGCCTTCTGAATCTGCCTCTTCCTTGGCTCTGCCGGTCAGTTTCTCTCAGTCTCAGTTTCCTCTGCTAACTACTGGGTGTCAGCGAAACCTATCTTCAGGACTGAACTGAAGAGCTAGGCATGGCAGTGCACATCCCTCGTTCCAGGTCTTAGGAGTCAGAGGCAAGAGGATGAAGAGTTTGTGGTCTACCTGGGCTACATAACTAATCCCTTCCCATTAAAATAAAAAGCAGCGAGAATGGGATCATATGAGGCCGGATCCTACTCTTACAGGGTACTGGGTAAGATCCACCTGTTCTTTCCTCCACAGTGTTGTTAGCTGGGGTGGAGTTCCTTGAATCTCTTATTCCTGAAAAAGAAAACACTTATTTTTTTCTTAAGATGTCTCATGAGGTTGCCACTGAAGTTACTAAGTAGCTGAGGATGACCATGAGGCTTCACTGTCAAGAGTTCTGGCATTACCGGCATTTGCCACCACAGCATTTTTGATTCATGAACTGCTGGGGATTGAATTTAGGGATTTGAGTTTGCTAGGCAAGCATTCTACCAACTAAGCCACATGCCTGGCCACGTAGTTTAAATATGTATGTATGTATGATGTATGTATGTATGTATGTATGTATGTACTTGAATACCTACTTAGGTATTCTAAGTACATGCACACACAGTAGAGGCCAGAGGTTATCAAATTCTTTGGAACTGGAATTACAAGCAGCTGTGAACTCCCTGATAGGGGTAACTGGGAACAGAATCCCATTATTTTGCAAGAATATATATATATATATATATATATATATATATATATATTTTTTTTTTTTTTTTTTTTTTCGTTTTTCGAGACAGGGTTTCTCTGTGTAGTCCTGGTTGTGCTGGAACTCACTCTGTAGACCAAGCTGGCCTCGAACTCAGAAATCCGCCTGCCTCTGCCTCCCAAGTGCTGGGATTACAGGCGTGCGCCACCATGCCTGGCTTGCAAGAATATTCTTAACTACTGAGCTTACTTAGTTTTTAAAAAAGCAGTTCATCCAGGTGGTTTGAAGTAGTAGTGACTGTTGAGATGGTGTTTTTAACTTTTTTTAAAACACAGGTTTCTTGTAAACCAGACTGGACTGCCAATCATGCCTGGTTTTCAGGAAATCTTTCTTGATAGATCTTTCCTGGGTGATTATTTTATACTAGAATAGCTATCATGTTGCTTCAGTTTAGATTTGTTTGCTTATTTATTTTTAAAGAAAATATTTTTTTTTCTCAGTGGCTTCTTTTAGTTAGTACTCACTTAAACTCTGGGGTGAAAGTTTGGGAAGGATGTCCTGAGTCTGTCTTAGTTTCTAATGTACATCTGGGGCTGCTTTTGAATCTGCACCAGAGGTAATCCCAAAGCCTCCTGAATGTCTGGTGCCTTCCTTTCCTCTCCCTACTAATGGAGAGCAGAGTTCTATTTTGCTTTTGGAAGTTCTTCCTCTAGACTGGTGGTGTTCACATCAACATGGAGGAGACAGTCATGGTCAGCTCTGTCCTGGGTACTGGAGATGCGTTAGCTGAAGACCACATGAGCAGGTGACATATGGAGCCTTCAATTGGTTGAGGCTGGGCAGAGTCCAAGGGCGCAGCCTAGGGCCTCATTCTTTTTAGCTGTTGGCTGCTCCAGGCAGGGTCTTACTGTGATGGTGTGGCTCTGAGCCCATCTTCAAGTGCTGGACACCTATGCTAGGTCCTGGGAGATTTATAGTTTGCAGCCGTTGAGCTTTGAGCATCGTGTACATTTTTTCTTACTCACTCTCTTTGATAAGCTTTTTCTTTTAAGATAAAAACCCAGAGATAGACTTTGAAGTTTACCCTCTCCCTCTGTGAATTTAATGGTGTTGCAGAAATCATGGTTTCAATTATGTATAACTACCTATTTAAAAAGAAACAAGTAATGAGGTAGAATTGCCATTTTAGGGTACTTTATTCTGTATTCTTAAGTGAATGTCATCAGGCTCTGAAAACATGTTCTGGTCTTATTTTCCTTAGAGAATGTAATGGTTGCTTCAAAGCTGTTGAGATTTAGTAATACATAGTAATCTTTAAGGACTTATGTAATCAAGGGGACAATTTCACTGAAGTCAAGTCTTTGAAATACACACATAGTGGTATCAGCCCTTCAGGGTTGAAACTTTGTTGCTAGTTGCTTTTTATTTCTATGGTTACAATTTCAGTGCTGTGTCATATAGAGAAGTTCTAGAAACACAAGTCTTATTTGCAAATGTCTAGGCGCCAACCCATGGATCCCAACATTGATATGGGCCCAATCAGAAATAGAGCTTTGGGTTATTTTGCTGTTGTTCTCAGAACCCAGATTATAATTTTACCCACATAGTTGACTGCAATTAAAGTGAAAAGGAAGTAGAATCTGCCTTTCTTTGGTTCGTTGTAAACTGATATTTTATTTTGACTTCATAGAATCAAAAGACTTATGTTTTAGATTTTAATTTTTTCACTTTCTATTATTCAGAAGAGAAAGTCTAGTTCCTGGACTCATCCAGCAATCGTTTGAATATCTTCAGATTTCCCTTATGTGCCTCATTTTCTATTTTTCTCTAAGTAACCCTTTTTAATTCTAGCCCTAGATGGAATTTTCCTTCTTTCCATGGTGTGTGTGTGTGTGTGTGTGTGTGTGTGTGTGTGTGTGTTTAGGACAGAGGTTGACATCAACTACCTTGCTCTTCATTATATTTGTTGAGTCAAGGTACTCTTACTGAACCCCAGAAGCTTGCTGATTTGGCTTGTTTTTGCCAGCCAGTATGCCCCAGGGATGCCCTATGTCTGCCTCTGGAGTTTTGGGATTTCAAGGAAGCTCTCATGCCCTTCTAGCTCATATGTGGATGCAGGGGATCTGAACTCTGGTCCTCATGCTTCCTTGGCAAGGACTTTTATCCACTGAACCACCTTTTCAACTCTATGTTGAACAGTTTTAGTTCACTTTAAATGCTTTCCAAAGATATGAAACAGGGTCCAGTTCAGTGGTAGGATGGAATGCCTGAGGCCCTGCATGGAATGTGGGGATGTTGGGTTCTGTGGTTTTCTAAAAACTTTTCAATGCAAATGTATACCATGAAAGTTCAGAGCAGCCTACCTATAGTTGACACCAAAGTTGGAAATCTAACTTTTGCCTGTGAGGTGGGCTAGAGAGCTTAGTGATCATCCTAGTTGCTTGGTGGAGAGCCAAGCTGTAGCACTTTACCCCAGTCAAGTAGCAAGTCCATGAGGAGAACTCATTTTCAATACACTTGGCTGTAGAGATGGGTAGAGGCATATGCTATGTGTTTGTAGTGCTCAACCTCCAGAACGGTGGTCCTCAGCCTGTGGATTTTGACATCTTTGGGAGATGTATATCAGATATCCTGCATGTCAGATATGTGCACTGCGATTCATAATCATAGCAGAATTAGTTGTGAAGTAGCAACATAATAATTTTATGATTGGAGTCACCAGAGCATGAGGAACTGTAATAAAGAGTCTCAGTATTAGGAGGGTTGAGAACTACTGCTCTAGAACCTTATTTAAAATCGAATCCATAGCTAGGCATGTAGCTCAGTTGGTAGAGGACTTGCCTAGCATTCATGAAGCTACAGGTGAGATTCCAAGCACCACATAAACCAGATGTGGTGGGTGCCTGCAATCCCAGCGCTTGGGAAACGGAGGCAGGAGGATCAGAAGTTCAATACCAGCCTGAGTACATAAGACTGTGCCTCTGTATAAAGCTGTAGAGAACACTTGTGAGCTTAAGGGTTCATAAAGAGTGTCTGCTATGTAGTTCTTTACATTTTCTTTGTGCTTTAAAATTTTGCATGTTTTTCATAGAAGGCAGATAGAGGAAACTCTATCTGCCTTCTATGAAAAAGAGTTAATCTTGGGATTAACTCTTCTTCATAGTATGCTTTAAGAACCAGAAGGCTGGATATGACAGAGCTTCATGAGGAATCTTGATTTTTTTTTTTTTTTTCTGATGAGAAAATGCTGCCCATTCTTGGCTGTGTTGTTGGGAAAACAAATTCTAAACAAGGTTCTAGGAATCACTTCAGCATCCTTATAGTAAAAGATTGACCTCTACTGAAGCTTCCTTTATCCTAGCCAGAATGATGTGATCATTTTAAAGCAGCCACCAATCACTTCCATGCAGTCAGTGTTTGGCTGTTTCATGTTTTATGCTTTGATTTCATGTAAAGTGCCTATTCAGTTTAATAGTGGTCTTCAGTTCTTGCAGGGATTGGTCCATAGTTATCACACAGGAGAGCACAGCTCATTTATGTACTTCCTACCCTGAACCACAGTACAAGTGGAAGCAGATGGTGTGTAACTGAGATTTTGGTGTATTTGTGTTTTGCTTTGTAATTCCTGGGCAAAAGAGGTCTTCTTGCATCAGTGGCCTGAGTAGCTGGGACTACAGGAGCTTCTTGCCACTTTACCTGATACTGGCACTTGTAAATGTTACTACTACCTAGTGTGAGTGAAGTTTCTTATCTCTGTCCACGGGGTACACCTCTCTGTCATCACTTACTGTGGATCACTATATGCTGATCACTGAAACAGCTGTCTTGCATATATTGCTTTTCTTCTTTTACACCTACAATCCAAGTGTCATGCCATTTTTATGAACAGGAAAGTGTGTTCTGACAGCTGAGGTGATATTAGGCCAAGATCATGTGACTGAGTTTTAGGTCAGTCTCTGGGTCATTTGGCCTCAGCCTTGGCTTAAGCATTGCTGCTGCCTCATGCTTGGATTCAGCTGTAGCTTTCTCTGTTTGAAGCAGATTAAGCACAGCTAAAGGAGGGAACAGAATTACTTTTTATTCTGTGGCTACCCTGGGAATGAGACCAGAACTATAAGCCTGCTGGGCAGGAACTTTACCACTAAGCTAGCTCCCATCCCAAGGCAACAGCATGCTTTAAAAGAGAGATTTCATAGAATATGTGGTAGTTTTTAGTTTTTACATATTTACTTTCATATACCTTAAATGGTTCACTTTTCTTTACTGGTATAATAATTACCTTAATTACAGCCATCCCTTGTATAAAATTCAATGAAGGATATTTTAGGAAAATGTAGCCTCCAAAAGGTACTTTACTTCCATAACTATAATTAGTTGAATAACATTGTCAGGATTATTGCTTTCTAATTATACTATTTTTATCTTTATATTCTTGAGAGGAAACTATCTAGGGATTACATATAATTGTGAAAATAACCAAATAATTAGAAAATTCTGCTAGATTATATATTATGTTTATTTTACAGGTACACACATATCTTTGTTTTCTTTAAGCAAATGAAAATTATTTGAAACTTTTTTTTTGTATGTGCATATAATGTGTGTGGATGAGCGAATACCATCATCTGTGTAGAGGTCAGAGAACACTTTTGGGAGTTAATTCATTCCATCCACCTTGTTTTAAAAATTGCATTTTGTTTGTTTATTAATTTTGGTGCTCATGTATGCGCTTGTGCTATGGCTTGTATGTGGAGGTCAGAGAGCAACTTGCAGGAGTCCTCTTTTTCCTTCATGTAGGTTCTGCGGATTAAACTCAAGTCATCAGGCTTAGTGGCAGGTGCCTTTAAGTCTGCCAAGCTGACTTCTGCACCCATAGAACGTTGTTGAGGTAGGGCATCTCTGGTTCCTGCTTAGCGCACTCCAGGCTAGCTAGTCCATGAGTTGCTGGGTGATTCTCCTGTCTCTGCTTCTCGTTTTGCTGTAAGAGCAATGAGATTAGAGGTGTGTGACAGCCCATGTGGCTTTAGGGATTGAACTCAGCCTTTGAGCCATCTCTCAGGTACATCAATGAAAATCCTTAGTCCACAAAAAGGTTAACAGAAAGGATCATGTCTAAAGTAGCTAACATTTTTGTGTGGCATGTGGTCATCTTGGGATATTGCCTTGAGACGTTTTCTATTCACTCAAGTCTACTGACATTCACACTTTATTCTATTTGCATTATAATTTTGTATGTATACCTGAGATAGTAGTTATATGCATGTATTTGTATTCATTATCATTTTTCCTATAACACAAGCTGAGTGCAGGTGTTAAGTAAAGGCATTTCCCTATTTCTTTAGTCAGAAAATGTGTATCTCAGGATTAATAAAGATAAATATGCAACTATAAGGAATCCTTTAAGTTGGTACTAGCTATATTAAATAAATAAGTTCCAAAACAAGATAATTTTTATATTGTATATACATCAAAATTTTCTTTTAGAAAGTAGTGTAAATGCTTCCTACATGTTTGAATTCACATGACAAGTTTAAATATAAAACATGGAACATTAATTGTATCTTCATATAATTTTTGAATATTTATGAATCCACCTGTTCTTTAAGCCGTGAAGTTATTCAGTCTTGTTTTAGGTGGTGAGATGGTTGTCAGAATTCAAAAAACCAAAATATTGGCTCATCGAAATGTTTTAAATCTAAAGCTTTCCCAATCTGTATAATAACTCAGTCTTAAAGATGCAATTTGACTTTTGGTGGATTATATTAAGTTGATTATGGATGACTGAGTCATTATGCTACATTTTGAATTAATTATATTTTTCCATGTTGTATTCATATTGTAGAGGGGTTCTATAATATCTACTGTAGGATCAGATAAAAGTGTTGATATTGTGACTGCCAACTACTGTATTCTCTGGGAAGATAGCTAGAGTTATATATTTAATTTATTGTTGTTAAGCATATATACATGTTTGTGTATATACATGCAGATGTATGTACAGTGTGTATGTTGAGGCTGGATGTTGTTATCAGGTGTCTTCCTTGATTGCTCTCCACCTTAAGTTTTGAGACAGGCTCTCTCACTGAACCTGGAGTTCACTGATGTGGGTAGGCTGGCAGTCCAGCAAGCTCCTGGGATCCCTTGTCTCTGTCTCCTCAGCACTGGGATTACAGGTGTCTGTAACAACTGTCTGAGCCATCTTCTTAACCTCTTAATTTCAGTTGTGACTTTGCTTTAAATTCCAGCTTTATTCTTGGGTCATCTCTCTTCCATGTATTCACCCTTCTTCCTCTATTCCATTTTCTGTTTTGTTGTCTTTTTGATTCACAGGCTCTCAGTATATAGTAATTATTTTTATATCTATGTCTGTATATGTAATGTTGTGGTAAATCTTTGATAACATGCAGCAGATCTTTTCTTTCAAGCAAGTTACTGCTAAGTAAACTGTCTAGTTTGTGGAATATTTCTGGAAAATTAATCCTCTTTTGTGGATTTTGTCTATCATTCTCTGACCAATCAGTTTCTTTTTCGAGTCTTTATGCTGTAGCTCCTTGAGCCTGTCTTAACACTGGTTGTCTGTGGGACAGTGAAATCACAGTTCTATAGGGAAGAAGCCAAGTGCTGCCTTGCAAGTACTGTCCCCTGGCATGTGCATGCTGGCTAGTTAGTTCCTTCTAGTGACTCCGAGAATCTTGGTCTTTTGGGGGCACAGTACCTCACAATGAGTATGGAATATTGTGACAATTCTAATTATTATAAGCTGTGGAGCCCATAATAAAGGCAAATGATTCCAAAGAGCAACTAAAAATTAAGATATGTTATCATTTTGTAAGTTGGATGTTGTTTTTGAAAAAAAAAAAAGCCATATGCTTTTTTTTCTCTTCATACTGTGAAAATTCAGCTTATACTTTTCTCTATTTTAGACTTAAATTTCAGCAGTTTCCTACAGGAAATATGTGCTTAAAGGGCAATTGCTTTGGTGATAAAAATGATCTCTAGAGATTTATATCAGTAGATTTGTTATATTGTTTACTACTTATTAAATAGTAGACACAGTAGTCTTTTGAAAATAGTTGAACATGTTCTTGCATGTTCATATGTACTTTAATGGAAGTTTTATGTGTTTGTGTGCATGTACTTGTGTTTACATCTATTTGTGACCAAATCCACCTCAGAGATTGCCTCTGCCATTTGAGAGCTCTTGAAATATTTATTTTCTTTAAGCATCCATTTCTTTAGCAGTTTTTAAAGTACAACTGGATATTAGCCACTACGAGAGTGGTGGGCGACAGCCTGGTTTGTAATCTAGAAGGAGCTAAGAAGTAACATGTGGGAGGTTCAATACTAATAGAAAAACAGTTGAGTAGATCCTATTGAAAGTGAGTGTGCCGAATGGATTTTCTTGGCAAGGAGTGCTATTGAGTTTAGAGGAACGTGAAGAGTCTGGAGGGCCAAGGAGTCAGGTGCCAGGGAACTCAGGGCCATTAGGGAAGCTGGGCTAGGAGACCAGCACTGAGGGGACTGAGCCGGTGCCAGGAAGCTAGGAGGATACTAAGGGCGTCAAGTGCAGGGCACCTGGGTAGGGCAGCTGAGAGGGGAAGCCTTGGGGACCTGGCAGTAATGAAGGACCAGATGCTAAATACTTGTGGGGACCAGGTATTGAGTAGCTAGTTCAGATGGAGTACAGGCATGGGGAATTTGGGGGTTTGTAGAGGGCTAAGGCCAACTTATGCTGAAGTCAACCAGAGATACTGATGTCTGTGGGCTGTATCTTGTAAGGCTGCCAATAGTATTCAGTATTCCCAGGCAGATAGTGGAGAAGGTCCAAGGTTTAAGGTTGCAAGCTCCTACTAAACCTGCTAAAAGAGGGCACTGGGCCTGGATGTGTTTCTTCCTTGTTTTTAAAAAGACATGTATATGATTTGGAGCTTTTTTTTTTTTTTTCTTTTTAGGATTTCTCTGTCCTGGAACTCACTCTGTAGACTAGGGCTTGCCTCAAACTCAGAGATCCATCTGCTTCTGCCTCCTGAGTGCAGGAATTAAAGTTGTGCACCACCACTGCCCAGCCATTGTTTTGTTTTTATATGCATGTTTATCTTGACTGTTTTTTCTTTTCAGTCCCTAACCCCAGTACAGTGCCCACCAACACAGGGTTGCTGTGTGAGAGCTGTAATTTCTTTACTTTTTATGAAAATATTTATTTATTTTATGAGTACACTGTAGCTATCTTCAGATACACCAGAAGCGGGCATCAGATCCCATTACAGATGGTTGTGAGCCACCATATGGTGGCTGGGAATTGAACTCAGGACCTTTGGAAGAGCAGCCAGTGGGTTAGGTACATCATCTCTGAGTGAACACAGACCCAGAAGTCCTTACTGTATGTGTATTGGGGGCCTCATATCAGCTGGTGTATGCTGCCTGTTTGGTGGTCCAGTGTTTGAGAGATCCCTGGGATCCCGATGAAATGAGACTGCTGGTCCTCCTACAGGATTGCTCTTCTCTTCAGCTTCTTTCAGCCTTCCTTAGTTCAACAACAGGAATCAGCTGATTCTGTCCATTGGTTGCAATGGACAATGTGCAAATATCTGCATCTGACTCTTTCAGCTGCTTGTTGGATCTTCTGGCGTGAGGTCATGCTCGTTCCCATTTTGTGAACACTTCATAGCCTCAGTAATAGTGTCAGGACTTGGGACCTCCTACAGGGGACTGTTGAAAATCATGGTCTTATACTTCAGCAAACTAAGGTAGCCAGGCAGGCAAGAGTCTCTCCAGTGCCTGCCTTATACCACCCGCATCTCTCCTTTGGCTCCTTAGCTTGTCATGCTACAATGGGCATAATTTCTATTGCCTGTGGAATGTTTAAGTCTTTAATTGCCTAGGCTGCAAAACTGCTGTTTATTTTAAAGATCAGAGTCTTTTGTCTGGCAACCTTTTAGTTAGAGTATACTGTGTTTTGGGTTTTAAGTTCCACTTATTCCAGGTCAGAATGGTAGAGTTTCTTTTGGAGATTGTTTCTGTTAATTTACTATTACTAGAAGGTTGGGGGTTGTGTCGTCAGTCTCTCCTTGAGGTTATGTTCTGTTTCAGATGATCTGGCCTTGGCACAGCCTAGGGGGAGCTGAGGGTTTGTACTTGGTCAGTCACCTGCTACACACAACAGAATGCCTTGCTTTGTCAACCATGTAACTTTCTTAATACTCAGATAACTGTTCCTGAGAAACTTCTTATAGGAGAAATCTGGGTATAATTTTACCCCTCTTCTGATTGAAAAAAAGTGTTTGCAGATATATAAGAGAATCTGTTCTCTCTTAATAGTGGTTATCTTTTAGATATATATGTGACATATTTCCATATTTTATTTTGTAAAACAAGTTTTATACTCCAGTAGTAAAAGCTGTGATTTATAGTAGCTTTTGAACTAATCCTGGAAGTTTTGGCAATGTAAATGAAAACAACGCTTGGTCATTGCAAGTTTGAGAGTTAATTGGAACCAAGACTTTTCCTTGTCTTCTCATAAATGCCCCTTGCTTTGATACTCCTTTGAGGCTTTTTGGTGAGGCCCGTGGTTGAGGGACTGTACTTTGTTGTACAGGGTGACATTCCCACTAAAGGCTGCTTTGGAGTAGTTTCTAGGGAGCGTCTTACCTCTGTCCTTGTGGGTCTTGGCAGAAGGACGCCTTCAGCCACACTGCAACAAACATCTTCAACCAGGCCCTATCTGTGGGCCCATGTTCAGATGCTACCTGTGTGTGTGTGTTTGTGTGTGTGTGTGTGTGTGTGTGTGTGTGTAGCTGTTACTGCCATTGGAAGCTTAATATCTGTGAGCAAATAGTGCAATGGCAGGCTGATGTGATTATCACTATCTCACGAGTTTTCTCTTACCACTTGCTACAGTCACCCAAAGATCCAGTTCACATTGGTGGTTTCTCTGCCCCAGTGCAGGCCTCCAGGATCCAGTCTCAGGTGATTCCAGTGCAGCTGGCTAGTTTTTGGGAGCCAGTGGTTACTTCTCTCATCTTGTCTACCATATATTCATACCAGAGTGGCAAAGAATGAGGCAGGGCAATTCTAGTTTTGTCTTGCTTCTCCTACTTTCTAGAAAAGCTTTGTGAACACGGATGAACCATACTCCTATTTTCTCATAGATATTTAGTGTTGGAAAGGAAGTCCCTTGCTTTCTTTTTGTTTTCCAAGTAGGCAAGCTATATATAGAAATCTGAGGAAAACCAAAAAGCAGAATTGCACCTGTAATGTGAACTCTTATTTGGCATTAATAGCCCCCCTCTCCCACTGTGCAAAGGAGGAAGGCCTGGAGAATAGCGCCTCAAGGTCGAGAGCAAAGCGGTGCTCCTTCTACTTTCTAGGGGTAGGTAGCTCCTCAGCATGCCTTAGCAGTGGAGGAGGTTATAAAGCTGAAGCACTGTGTGAGGGCTCCCGTGATGTCGTTAATATCACGGAGGGAGGAAACAAGTGCTTTTTTGAGTGATTTCTACATCATTTTATATGTGTAGATTGTGTTGAGGGACCCATGGGTTGAATGCAAAATTTATGGCATCCTAGTGTTTGATCTAGAATTGATAAGTCTGGCTTTTGTCTTTATGTTGCTATCACAGGCCTCATCTGTTCCACATCATTGGTGGAATTCCTTTTGGAAAGTGACGAGGGGAGAAGGTGATCTGAGGTGGGGGTGGGGGTCGGGGTTCCCCGGGGTAAGGACCTGACAGTATGGTTTCTGTGAGTCAGCACTCACAGGAGGGAGGGGCGAGCAAGAGTGACGGCCCAGGCGATGTGGGTCCGTCCTGCTCTGGGAAAGATGTAGATCTTACAAAACTTTTTATTATTTATTTATTTATTTAATTGAATATATTCTTCCATTTATACCCTTTCAAATGTTATACCCTTTCCTGGTTTCCTCCACTCCTAGAAAATCCCCAACCCATCCTCTCACCCCCTGCCTCCAAGAAGATGCCCCTCCACCCAACCCACTCCCACCTATCCCCCCTCACTTTCCACACACTGGGACATCTATCGAGCCTTCATAGTGCCAAGGACCTCTCCTCCCACCAATGCCCAACAAGGTATTCCTCTGCCACAATTGCAACTGGAACCATGTGTATCCCCTTGGTTGATGGCTTAGTCCCTGGGAGCCCTGGGAGTCTGGTTGGCCAACATCATCGTTCTTCCCATGGGGCTGCAAACCCCTTCAGCTCCTCCAGTCTTCCCTCCATCTCCTCCACTGGGGGACCCCAAACTCAGTCCAATGGTTGGCTGCTAGCATCTGCTTCTGTATCTGTAAGGCTCTGGCAGGGCCCCTTTCGGTATGCACTTCTTGTCATGCATAGTAGTGTCCAGGTTTGGTGACTGTTTATAGGATGAATCCCCAGGTAGGACAGTCTCTGGGTGGCCTTTCCTTCAGTCTCTGCCCCACAAGTTGTCTCCATAATTGCTCATGTGCGTATTTTACAAAACTTTTGGGTAGGAAAAAAAAAACAACCAACCAACCAACCAACCAACCAACCAACCAACCAACCAAAGACTACCACTACCACCACCACCACCACCACCACCACCACCAACAACAACAACAACCACCACCACCACCACCACCAAAAAACCTCTCAGAAAAACCTAGAAAAAATTGAAGAAGGTCCCAAACAGTACAAACTGTTGTTCTTTTGAAATTTTGTCATTTGTGACATGTTTAGTCATCTAATGTTTTGTTGCACTGCAGTCTTATTAATTGTTAACTATTATTTTCCATGCTAAGTAATATCATTTTAATCTTGTTAGGTGATGAAATTATTTTCTTCTTTTTTCAGGTGAATAAGAGTAATCCAAAACAGTTTATAGTACTAATAATACTGGATATAATTACTGAAATGGATAAGAGAATAAGTGAAATAGCAGTCATCACTTAATAATAATAAAACAGTTAAAGGATGCCTATATTTTATAAACCCTTTTAAAAAAAGCTCACAGCTGGACAGTGGTGGCTCACACCTTTAATCCCAGCACTTGGGAGGCAGAGGCAGGCGGATTTCTGAGTTCAAAGCCAGCCTGGTTGTACTGGCTAGTTTGGTGTGTCAACTTGACACAGGCTGGAGTTATCATAGGAAAAGGAGCTTCACTTGGGGAAGTGCCTCTACGAGATCCAGCTTTGGGGCATTTTCTCAATTAGTGATCAAGTGAAGGAGGGCCCCTTGTGGGTGGTGCCATCTCTGGGCTGGTATTCTTGGGTTCTATAAGAGAGCAGGCTGAGCAAGCCAGGGGAAGCAAGCCAGTAAGTAACATCCCTCCATGGCCTCTGCATCAGCTCCTGCTTCCTGACCTGCTTGAGTTCCAGTCCTGACTTCCTTTGGTAATGAACAGCTGTGTGGAAGTGTAAGGTCAATACACCCTTTCCTCCCCAACTTGCTTCTTGGTCATGATGTTTGTGCAGGAATAGAAACCCTGACTAAGACAAATTGGTACCAGCGTAGTGGGGTATTCCTGTGACAACCTGACCATGTTTTGGGGAGGACTGTGGAAGGACTTTGGAACTTTGGGCTAGATGGTCCATTCAGTGATGAGACCTCTCTGAGATGTTGTGGAGGAGCTTGGAAGATTATGTTGAGAACAGTGCAGAAGATGGAGGCCTGGCTTGTGAAATTTCAGAGGGAAAATTAAAGACTCTTATAAGGGCCATGAAGACTCTGTGGTTCTGGTTAGCTGGGGCTGAAGAATCAGCTGTGAGTAACAAGATACCAGAACCACTAAAGTGAGTCGTTGTGTTACTGGGACTATTGATGCTGGTTAGCTGGAGCTAAGAAATTAGCGGTGAGTAAGAAGAGACCAGCATCACTGAGGTGAAATCTTCTGGGAAGTGTTTTCTGAGAGCACAGAGGATGTGTTCCAGATAGCCAAGGTTGTGCCTCGTGCTGTAGCAGGACTTGGTACTGTGTAAGAGTCACCCAGGTGGTACTGCTTTTGAAGGCATGAAGGCATCATGAAGAACAGCTGAGGCTTGGTACAGTGAGAGGCCATGGAAGGCCATTGGTGAAAGTGTACCCTCAGTTGTAATTGAAGGCCCAGGACTGAAGGGGTCATGCAAAAGAGTTGAGGCTTGGAGATGCCAGTACTATGTGATGACCACCAAGGACAGCAGCAGCAGTGGAGTACAAGCAGCTGGAGCCTAGAAGACAAGGTGTGTGCTACAACGGGAAGAGCTGGAGAAGTGACCCAAGCCCTTGGAGGAGCCCAGAAGATCGTGAGTTGGATCCCAGACTTTGGAGTTTGAGTTTTGCCTTTGATTGTGACTGTGCCCTGATATTTTTCCCTCTTGAAAGAAGGTATTTTAGTGGAGCTCACAGTTCAGAGACTTGAATTTTTAAAAGACTTTGAATTTTAAGATATTGGACATTTTAAAGGGATTGAATTTTTAATATGTAAAGACTGTGGGACCTTTTATATTATTGAGATCTTGGGGATGAATAAGAAAGTAAGGGTTGAGGCTTAATAGTGATATATTGGTGTGTCAAGTTGACAAGGGGTCAATTGTACTGGCTAGTTTGGTGTGTCAACTTGACACAGGCTGGAGTTATCATAGGAAAAGGAGCTTCACTTGGGGAAGTGCCTCTACGAGATCCAGCTTTGGGGCATTTTCTCAATTAGTGATCAAGTGAAGGAGGGCCCCTTGTGGGTGGTGCCATCTCTGGGCTGGTATTCTTGGGTTCTATAAGAGAGCAGGCTGAGCAAGCCAGGGGAAGCAAGCCAGTAAGTAACATCCCTCCATGGCCTCTGCATCAGCTCCTGCTTCCTGACCTGCTTGAGTTCCAGTCCTGACTTCCTTTGGTAATGAACAGCTGTGTGGAAGTGTAAGGTCAATAAACCCTTTCCTCCCCAACTTGCTTCTTGGTCATGATGTTTGTGCAGGAATAGAAACCCTGACTAAGACACTGGTCTACAGAGTGAGTTCCAGGACAGCCCGGGCTACACAGAGAAACCCTGTCTCGACCCCCCCCCAAAAAAAAAAACCCAAAACCCCCAAACCACACATACACATAACATACTTATTGAGAACAATAAGGGTTAGTGTTAAGGGTTAAGGGTTAGGGTTAAGGGTTAAGAGTTAGGGTCAAGGGTTAGGGTTAGGGTTAAGGGTTAGGGTTAGGGTTTAGGGTTAGGGTTAGGGTTAGGGCTAGGGCTAGGGCTAGGGTTAGGGCTAGGGCTAGGGCTAGGGTTAGGGTTAGGGCTAGGGCTAGGTTTAGGGTTAGGATTAGGGCTAGGGCTAGGGCTAGGGCTAGGGTTAGGGTTAGGGTTAGGGTTAGGGTTAGGGTTAGGGTTAGGGTTAGGGTTAGGGTTAGGGTTAAGGTTAAGGTTAGGATTAAGTATAATTTTCTTGATAGTTGACAATTAACATTCCATAGTTGCAAAGGTTTGGTGTACTTTTTTGGTTTTATTGATGTAGATTCCTCCATGGGAGGGATCACTAATTCTTCATCTTCCAAACATCTATTGTGAATTATCATGTGTTAATTTAGAAATTTTAACTTCTTTTTCTCTAATATTCATAAAGATTTCCTGTAACTTCAACTATCAATTAGATTAGGATTTTAGGACATCAACAGTTCAGAATAAAAATTTGTTTCTATTTCAGAACTAATATTGTAAATGATTGGTTATCTTTTTAAAAATTCATAATCTTGCAACTCTAACATTTTACCAATGCATTTTATTTTTTTATGGCATTTTAAGTTTACTGTCCATGAAGACAACATTGCTAAACAATTTTAGGGCTGTCCAGTTCATCCTAGTTTTCCATGCAGTAGTTCATTGGCTCCTTTAAGCGTATGAAGCAGGTAGGGTTAGAAAGTGAGAAGCAGGGCTGAAGGCAGAGCGTCCTGTTTGAGTCTCACAGGTGTGCACCTGAAGCCCAACCTACCTCCGCGTCCCTGACCCCATGGCTCAGTGGACTGGGTCATTTCTAGTCAGAAGTTCTCACCCCTAAAGAAAAATAAGAGTATTTGGTTCATATTTTACTTCTTACAGAGATTTGTCTGTTGCAAGGCAATGCACTTTGCAAAATATATAACCAAAAGTTTATACAAAAATGCCTATGACTTTGTTGAAGGAATTAAAAAGTCCTTCTAATCAGGATATCTTGCTTTAGCACTCTTGACACTTTGGATCTAGGATTTTTTGTTTGTTTTTGTGAAGCTGTCCATGCATCCTGAGAGGCTCGATATCATTTGTCTTCTGCCCATCAAATGCCATTGCATCTGTCAGGCCCAACAGGATTTTCTTGCTTTAGACTGCTGTGTTAGAAGGTGCTATAATACATGGAGGTTTGTATGTTTTGATAATAGTTTGTATATGTGTGTTTGTAAATATAGTTGTCATGAACATGAACATGAAATGTAGCCAAACACCCATTTTTTTTTAATAGACTTTCTTCTGAGCTGTGACTTGGCTTACACGTTTCAGCCTTTTAAGTTTATTTACTTTATTTTTTTGGTCTGGTGCTGGCCATGGAAACAAGGGCCTTATGAGTGCTAGGCAAGCACTTCACCAATGAGCTGTATTCCTGGCATCTTTTCTGCTGCTTGGGTCTTGCAATATTTGTGTAGCCCTGCTACTTAGGCAATAAAATACCTCCACCACACCCTTGTACTTAGAGGAGGCTGTGGGGTCCCTGCTGCTTATGATGCAGGACTGGGATTCTATACTAAGCACCCCAGAGACTTAATGGTTCTGGGGAGGGGGTGGGGACACCAAGAGGGAGATGTATGAAGACTCTTCAGATCTACACTAACCCTTTTGGTCAGGGAAGTGTTTGGCATCTCTGTGTGCTCACTTGCAGGGATGGAGGAGACACACACTGTCTTGTTCTTGCGTTATAGCTTTGAAAGTCCCAACTGAGCTCCCCCTCGGCCTCTCCTTTCTTAGACCAGTTCTAGATTTTTTAAAGCCTTTTCTTTCAGATCTTTCTTTCCTGAACTAAGCGCAGTTTCTTCCTTCCTTCCTTCCTTCCTTCCTTCCTTCCTTCCTTCCTTCCTTCCTTTCTTTTTTTTTCTATACAGGGTTTCTCTATGTAGTCCTGGCTGTCCTGGAACTCACTCTGTAGACCAGGCTGGCCTCAAACTCAGAAATCCGCCTGCCTCTGCCTCCCAAGTGCTGGGATTACAGGTGTGTGCCACCACGCCCAGCTTTGCGCAGGTGCTTCCTTGAGCTGCACCCAAGTTTTCCAGAGTTTACTTAAACTGGTTTCAAAAAGTAGATATAGATTTTTAACAGAAATTCAGCTTCTGTCAGGTAAGTCTGGTCCAGGGGTGCTCCCCTGAGACAATACTGTTTCTCGGAGAGCGATGTTGCCCTGCCTTCCTTACCAACTGCCCTGCTAAGGCCTAGAATATTCAAAAAAAAAAAAAATCTTTCCTAGATGGTAGAAACCCTTTGGCTGCTGTGGTTAGAGTCACTGTATTCTATATATTTATAAATTACTTTCCTCATTGCTATTACCAAATATTCGTCGCAAAGCAAGTGCAGAGGAAGAGGATTTCTTTTGGCTCGTAGTTATACTGCCCCTGGATCATGGCAGGGATGAGGGAATGCTGGGAGTCTCACTAGGGTGAGTGAGTGTGGTAAAGGCATGAGACTGCTTGCTCCCATCTTGGTAGACCATGGCACAGAGGAAGGGGCTGCCTTTCTCCTTTTTTTTCTAGTTTGCTCAGTCGGAGACTCCTGCTCCTTACAATCAGCATGATTCCTCCTGCTTCGGTTAATGCTCTGGAAATGACCTTACAGACATATTCAGAGTTGGATCTTGAAGTGACTCTAAATGTAATCAAGCTGACAGTGAGGATTAACTGTCTCATTTTCTTGATAGTAAAAATAATAAATTCCTAACCGTAAAGTGCCGAGCTGTGCATCTTGAGCTCTTGCTGTGGGTCAAGGCAGCTTTGAGGAAGGCTCTGCCAACCGGTGGCCACCTTCTCATCCCTGCCTGGTACAGCTATAACAGAGGTCGATTATTATAGGTTAGAGTTTCCTAAAAGAATGACCAGCCAGTACAGAACAATCTAAGGCTTAAATTTTCTTAATGCTTCATAATTGTTTTACTCACATCTAATTTTCAGTCATTAAAAAAAATTTAAAATAAGAAACATAGGTAGGTTTGGTGGTGTGTACCTATAATTCCCAGCACTAGGGAGATAGAGGCAAGATGGTTATGAATTCAAGGCTAGCCTGGGCTACAAAGTGAGATCATGCCTTTAGAAAAAAACTAAAAACAAACCATTTTCATATGTCAAGTGTTTGTAGCACATTCATCTTAGTTTCAATAGACTCATTCATTCTTTCTCAAGTCATATTTTATTGTGTAGCAAGTAGAACAGACAAACCGATTTGGGAACAAATAAGACTATCTCATTAGATACAACTCAGCTGGCTGCAGCACCTCCAGCAGTGGAAGGCCCAGCTGGCTGTGGCATCCAGGGAAGGATCCAGGGAAGGAAGGGATGAAATCTCTGCTCATTAGTTAGTCAGGCAGCTACTTAAGCAAGGCGGATGTTAGTTAGCCTTACTTGGAGAATGCTTTGTGGCAGTTCAACCTTTATGGTCATATCACAAATTTATCAAGAGTTATTTTTAAAGAATGTGCACAATTTAGAATAATAACAGATATTCCATTCAGACCTTTTAGGTGTTGGGGCCTATGAATGTTTTGCAGCTTTGCTGCTTATCATCACTTTGGAAGATTGGTGTTCATATCCAAGGACAGAATGGAGAAGTTCTCAACTTGGGACATAAGCCCTGAAGGTTTTTGGTGAAAGAATCATGAGATGCCTGGGCTGTGCATACTCCTGAGCCAGGAGAGATGGAAAGATGATCTTAGAGGTTGTCACTAATCATGGTGAAAAGAGAAAAAGAAAAGGGAGCAGGGAACAAGTGAGCTGCACGACTCAGTAGTCAAGTAGGCGGAGGAAATGCAGGGGAGGGAGGGATTGTACTAGTTCATTCAGGAAGAATGTACTAGTTACTTTTCTTGATTCTGTGGCAAAGTAACTGGCAAAAGCAATTGAAGGAAGGAAGGTTGGTAGATGCGTTGGTTCATTTATTTTGGCTCACAGTTTGAGGGTGCAGTCCACAGTGGTGGGGAAGGTGTGGTAGCAGGAACCTGGAACCACATTCAGGAAGTGGAGGTGGGGCATGGGGCCATGATGGTGCTTAGTTGGCTTTCTTGGTTTTGTTTGTTTGTTTTTGTTTTTGTTTTTGTTTTCTCTGTATAGCCCTGGCTGTCCTGAAACTCACTCTATAGACTAGGCTGGCCTCGAACTCAGAAATCCACCTGACTCTGCCTCCCAAATTCTGGGATTAAAGGCATGTGCCACTACCGCCCGGCAGCTTTCTCCTTTTTACTTAGTTCAGAATACCAGGCTATGGGATGGGACCACCCATACCCCGGGTGGTCTTCCTAACTCTGTTGAATTTTAATGGAAACAACCTCATAGTCATTAATACCCATCGTATTCCAAATCTCATAAAATTGATAATGAAGACAACTATTCTAAGTAACAAGTCTGGGAAGATGACAAGTTTGATTTCAGACATAAGTTCATGTTGCCGATGGTAACACTGAGTGTGGAAATGTGGAGTGATGCTTGGGGAAGAATCTGGACGGAGGTGGGTGGGGGAGTCTGGAATGTAAAAAATGAGTTTACTAGTTGAGGATGATATCTGCATCTAGGAAGAGAGAAGCCTAAGGAAGGTTCACATTTGGAAATCTATAAAGAGTCAGACAGTGGAGCAAGGCCTGCTTGAGTTTAGAGTGCAGTTCCTTAGGAGAACTGGTGCAATAGATGGAAGCCTAGAGAAGAGCGGGGTCCCCCCTCCCCCCCCCAGCCCCAGAAAACAATGACAAGAAGATCGGGATTCAGAAAGGAAGAATCCCTATGAAACTTTGGAGGAGGCTGGGCCTGGAGAACAGCCATGTTATAAGGGTGTTTGTGTCGAAGGCACTTTAAAAGTCGATAGCTTTACTTTGGGTGGAGAATACAGATGGAAGACAGATTACTATAGGGAGAGGGCTAGAGAGGAAGGACCTATGCACGAGGAAGACCGAAATGCGCGGGAGTCGTGAACAGCGGCTCCAGGTTCCCAAGGATGGACGTGGTTTCCCATCTTCATTTGTGAATTGGTTTTATTCTGACCTCACTCATGCAGGTTAAAGAAAGTTCTAAGAACTTTTAGATCTGCAGCATGTCTTGTGCTTCCCAGAACATGGTGTACTTTGATTTTTGGTTTATTACTGGGGACTAATTTTTAACATGCTGTCTAAGTCTGTGGAAGAGCCTTAGTTAGCATTCTGTTCCCAACACTGTCCTTTGAAAGTAAGTGTAGCCCTGGAGGGAATTTGCTGTAGTACCACAGTTAGTTCCCCTGACTGTCCCCCCCAACCCCCGTGTGTGTGTGTGTGTGTGTGTGTGTGTGTGTGTGTGGTGTGTGTAGTGTGTGGTGTGGTGTGTGTGGTGTGTATGTAGTGTGTGGTGTGGTGTGTGTGTAGGCATATGTGCAAAGGTATATAGCCAAGAGGTTGATGTTAAAATATCTTCCTCAATTGCTTTCTACTTATCTTTGGAGACAGGATCCCTCACTGAACCTAGAACACATTGATTTGGCAAGAGTGGGTGACCAGGAAGCTCAAAGTATCATCTTGTCTCTTTAGTCCACTTCTGGGACTATAGGATTGCATGTAACACATAGGCTTTTACATGGATGATGGCGATGGAACTTAATTTCTTATGTTTGCAAGGCAAACCCTTTATCAAATGAGTCATCTCTCATTGAACACCTCTATTCTGATCACACTTATTATATCGTGCTAATGAATATGATGGGGGACAACATGCATCTTGCTCTTCATTGGATTTTCCAAGCTTGCAGAAGTGATACTTCTGCCTTGATGAGGACTGTTGAAGCGTCTGTCTTTGGTCCTATGCATCTGTCTTTTTCACATGTGGGTTATGACAAAGGTGAGTCAGTTGGGATTATAAAGCTAGCCTCAGGCTTGCACACAGCACAGATGGATGATAGGAGAAGAGGAAAGTGGCGTTTGTGTTATGTATGTACTCATGTGTGGTGTATGAGCGTGTGTGTATGTGTGTGTGTGTGTGTGTGTGTGTGTGCGTGTGCTCGAGTATGCATGTGCTGATGTGCTCACCAGTGAGTGCACATGTGGAAGCCAGAGGTCTAAGTAGTCTTCTATTCTCTTCACTTTATTTTCTGAGACAGGTATTTTATTGAATCTGGGGCTCTCTGTTAACACTGGCTGGCCAGTGAGCCTCCAGGATCTCTCTGCATGTCCCCCCTCTACCCGCACTGAGATTATAGATGTACAGTGCTACAGTGAGCTTTCTGTGCATGTTGAAGACTGATCTTAGGTCCTTAAGCTTATACAGCAAATATTTTACCCCTGAGTCATCTCCCTAGTCCTAGGGGGTAAGGCTTTTTCAGTACAGAAGGTACCTGTATGGGAAGGAAAATTTTAGATTCTTTAGCAAATTATTTAATTAATGAATCATTATCTTTATATCACATGAAAATAGGTTATCTATTTTCATATATTTTCAAATGTAACTTTTACTCACCTGAAGTAATTGTTTCTGAGGCTTACTGCCTTCATTTGCTAACCTAGTCCTGGTCCTGGAGCCTTCTAGCCTCCATACAATCATATCTGGGCCTTGAGTGCTTTCAGTCTCTGAGACTTACTGCTGAATAATCTCCCTACTCCCACCCCCTTTCTTGTTCTTTCTGAACTGTGGCAGGTTAAACTTAGCTGTTCTGGTTCAAACGCCTCTCTAAGCTGACTGATTCTATCTGACTTCTCTCTAGGGTTCTAACTGCTTTGCTGTGCTTAGTCTCAAACTAATTCTGGCAATCTGTTCTAATCTTCTGACTCCTTCTCATTCTCTATCTCGTTCTGTCTTCATATGCGTCTAGCTTGTTCTCTCTTCAACCTGTAAACTCTCTCTGTAAAACTGCCTCCTCTCTCCTCTGCCCTGCCCGTCTCTTAAGTAACCTCTTTCCTCTCTGTTCTCATGAGAGTTGGCCATATCCTATTCTGTCAAATCTTTGGCTGATTCATCACTTTGTCTGCCACTCAATTAGACATCACTTTCAAACATAGGTGCTTCCTTCTAAAAACTAACTTTACCTTCATAGTTTGGGATTGAAGGTGTGTACTAAGGGCTGCGCCACACCACAACTAGAAATAGGTTCTTAGTAAATAACACAATCTTGGGGTTCATAGTGTGACCAAATATCCTACGACAAATCTGTATATTAGAAATAAGAAAAACATAAAGCAACATAAGGAGATTTAGATTGTATTTTTCAGATACTGAGATTTTTGCTTGAAATGCTACTTTTATTTTTGGTTAGTTTTTTTCCGGTGTGAATAGTATTTGGTGCCTTATATTTTTATGATATGTTAGTTGTAAAAATGTTTAAAATTAGATTCCTAGAAATCATATATGAGGAGCCCTTGGCCACACTATTTGGGTTATGTTTTGAGCATTGTAGAAGACTCCTACCGGGCTAGAGAAATGGCTCAGTGCTTAAGAGCACTGACTGCTTTTCCAGAAGTCCTGAATTCAAATCCCAGCAACCAGCAACAACATGGTGGGTCACAGCCATCTTTAATGAGATCTGATGTCCTTGTCTGGTGTGTCTGAAGTCAGCTACAGTGTACTTAGATACAATAAATAAATCTTTTTTTTTTTTTTTTAAAGAAGACTCCTACCATGTTGGCTATTGTTAGTATTTGTAGAAACCCAATTCATGCTGCTACAAGGATTTTATTTGCCTTTATTTCTAAAACCAAGTCCAACACCGTTATGGACTCTTATAGCCCTTTCTTCTAAATAAGGTTCAGTGTGGTGAGACTATGTCCTCATTGTACCCTTGAAGAGCAGATGTGGTTTGAAAGTTATCTTCCCTTCTCTCTAGTTGGCTAGAGTTTTTCTGTTTTATTTGTTATCACTTCAGCTTTATGAAATAGGGGACAAAGCAGTCAGATGTTCTTTTATACACAGAGCTCTCAACTGGACTGAGGGATGTGTTTCCCTGATTGCTTCTGTTAGTCTCTTGTCCTGTGAAGTAACTCAGGATTTCTTGAGTTTCTGTTTTTATAGATTTCTATAAATAATCCCCTTTTTCTCTTTGGTTCATTCTCTGTAGTGATACCTCCCGAGGCTGTTTCTTTGCCTTCAGTTTTGACAACTATGATTTAGTTTCTGAGATGATGAAAGGGTAGTGAAAAGGGCATGGAAAGAAAAAGCAGGAAGGGAAAGAATTAGCTCATGATTTTAGTCAGAAGGAAATCACTCAGACAGAAAAAAAATGTTAGAAGTGGGTCAGATCCCAGGAAGTTGGGTTGAATAAGTGGCACCATGTTACACAGCACTATTTTACATCATTGCTGTTACTGTGGCAACTGGAAGAATGAGTGTATTCATTCAGAGGTCAAATATATGTCTCTGCTGACTCTGACTATAATTAGCAGAATTTGTTCAATTTAAGTTTGAGAATGCTAGTGGAGAAGAGATTTTCATGTGTCTATGTGTGTACCATGTGTTAGAGTCTGAATATATTTATATGTGTTTGTGTATATAATCTGATTGTCTGAAATAAAAAAAAAAGTGCAATGAAATAGAGTCATTCATTTCCAGTAGGTGCATTCAGGAGATAGATATACGACCTTCTTTTCTTTTCATGTGTTTATGGTATGTGTGCATATATGTATGGATATATGTGGAGGCCTGTGGTTGATGTTGGGACTCTTCCTCAATAGCTCCTTTGCCTTATTTCTTGAGGCAGGCTCTCTCAGTCAAACCTAGAGCTTGCCAGTGCAGCAGGTCTGCTAGTGAACTTGCTCTGCGGGATCCCCTGACTCTGCCTTCTGAGACTGGAAATACAGGTAGCCTACTAAGCCCACCTGCTGTTTACATGGGATCTGAACTCTAATACTTTTGCTTTTACAGCCACATGAACCCCTTTGTATTTTCATGTGTGTGTGTGTGTATGTGTGTGTGTGTGTGTATGTGTGTGTATGTGATTTTGTGTGCAATGCTCATATTTATGCATATGTGAGCATTTACATATATTGCACTTGTGTAAGAATATATGTATTCATGTATGTATATTTGATATATATGTGAATCTATTATACCAATATTTATATAGGATTATGTGCATGAATACATTTGTGTGCATATCTACATTTATATACATGATTATGTGTAAATGTGTATAGATTATATACACAGTTACATGTGTGCACAGCTTAATGTACTGGATCCTTGGAAGTTTTTTGTGTATATATGTGTGTTTGTGTGTGTATGCATAATTTATTCCCTGGGGAGACAGTTATTACTTTATAGCCTCTAGTGACTTTGCAGGTGCTCTCTTAGGAAGGGATTGGAATTGTAAATGTTCTTGCCATTGCTTAAACATGCTCGGATTTGTATGAAATGCATGCCTGAATATAGTGCGAGGTTAAATATATTTTTAAAGGTTCAGTGGTAATGTATTGTAATAAAATAATGTAATATTTGTTCCCTTTGCTTTGTGGTTAATTTTTTTTAGGCACAGGATGTAAGATGTTATACAAGATGGCAATGGTGATGTTGCCCTGGAGATCTGGTTAATGATTAATATTTATATTCCCAAACATCGGGCTAGAACTTTGGAGAAGGGTCACTGACATGCTGCCTGTTTAATAATTTCAGCATCTTTGTTCTGTTTTAGTCTTCAGATTAGTTTTATTCATAAATGCTCTCTGAAGCATTTTCTTTTTTAAAAAATGTGTAGGATTGGAGTCACTTAATAGGCGGTCCAGCTGCTTATACATGGCTCGTTTGCAAACCTTCCTTTCCTACCCTGTCTCTTCTACACAACACTGTTAGCTATGCATTCTAGTCTATGTAACATTTTGTAGTGTGTTATTAAATATGTTATTTCTTCTGTCCTATACTATACAACACTGTGCTGTAATACACTGCCCTACACTGTAATATAAACATATACCCATTACCACATTTCATGTAATGACCATGTAGACAATAGTCATTAGTAGAGCTGATTGCTATTTCCTCCTCCGGTTCATCACTTCTATCAGAATAAAGTTAGGGCCCTGGGGAGATAGCTCGGCGGGAATGCAGTTGGTGTGCAGGTGTGAAGTGCTTGGGGTTTAGATCCTCAGTTCTACATTGGGGAAAAAATCTGGGCAGGCGTGGTGGCTGCCTGTAATTCTAGCACTAGAGAGGCAGAGACTCTGGAGCAATCTGGCTAGATACACTCTCTGGAATTGGTGAATTCCAGGTTCAACAAGAGACTGCCTCAATAAATACATTAGAAAATGATTGAAGAAGTTACCTGATGTCAACCTCTGGTCTATGCATATGCACACTGCACAATTTACACACGAGCAGAAATACATCAAGTACAGGTAGAAAATAAAGTTAAGTTCTGTACTGTTTATGATAAATAACCCATGTGTCGTTTTGGGTGAAGCTGAATTGTGACCTGCCTCCAGTTGTGCTGGAGCATTGGTAGCTGTCACTATTCTGAATATTGCTTTTCATTCCACCAAAACTGTTTCATCTCTTCAACATGTAGAACCTGGGACATGTGTGTGAAGGTAAGCATGTACTAGTATAGGTTTCCTAAGATCTCAGTCTTTCTTACTAGGATGCTAAATATGGCAAAGGATAGAAAGAATTCACAGAAAAATATAGAGAGAATTATTCAAAGATAGGTAATGCCATTGATGATGTAAAAGTTCACTTATATAGAACAGACTAAAATTAGAAAAGAAGACAATGACATGAAAGTAATGATGGGTATATGTTTACATTCTAGTGTAGGGCAACATATTACAGCACAGTGTTGTGTAGTATAGGACAGAAGCAATAACATATTTAATAGCACACTACAAAATAATGTTACATAGACTAGAATGCATAGCTAACAGTGTTGTGTACAACAGAATAAATACTATAATGTAGTTCAGATGTTCCTTGAATTATGATAGGGCCATGTCCAAAAGCCTGAGAATGTGAGTAGTCTATCTATCTAATGTTGGGTCTGTGGGCAGTGGTGTGCGTTGTCTATCCTGCTAATTGTGTAGCTGGATGGAGAACTGAGACTGTGACTACTTCCCAGCACCATAAGAAGTATTACACTACAACTCACTAGCTTGTGGAAAGATCAAAATTTGTAATTCAAAGTATAGTTTCTACTGACTGTGTATTGCTTTTGTGCCTTTGAAAAGTCCAAAACTTGTAAATTGACATACTTTATAGACCAAGGAACATCTGTGGTATAGTATAGGATAGTATAGTGTCAATACAATTGGAAGTCTAATATTAGACTGTGTATTATAGTATCTCTGCCCTTGATCTTTCTTTGATTTATTCTGAGAATCAGGACATAGGTATAAGAGGGCAAGGAAGCTGGTGCTTAATCCTTTTTTTATTTTTATTTCTTTGCTTTTTTGCTTTGAAGGCCATTTCTTTTGGTAAGATCTGGTAGGCTCTTTGTTTGGTAGTACTTTCTGTAGCAGCCTATGCATTCTTTGTTAAGTTTAGTATTGTCTCTTATGTCAGTAGGTGAACATGTTTGTTACCTGTCACATCTTCAATTGATTATAGCTATAGCCAATACTTTAATTATTTCTCTGTCTTCTCTCCCTTTTGTTGGAGAAAAAGTATGTGATAAATGCCAAGCATCCTGTAAAGTCATAGCCTCTTCATTATTTGAGGTTGTATCTGAACAGGAATGGAAAACTTTCTCATCTTTGGAAAGCCAAACCTTTGTATTGTAAGTGACTGCATGTGTCTGGTGCCTAGTGGGGCAAGCATTCCTAATGTTTCTTGTTTTCCTTCTTTCATTGGGTGACTGTTTCAGAGATTTCTAAGTTCTTTATGGGGAATGAGTAGCCCAAGATTTGGCCAGCAGCCATGAAGGATGGAAGCCCAGCTGGGAAATGTCCTGTGTAGTAGCAGTGCTAAGGGGAATGTGGCAGAGGGTTGCAGGGGTCTTCCAGAATTCTCTTGCTGTCCCCACTGTCTTTGATCAGTGTCTTAGTTACTGTTCTATTGCTGTGCGAGAGACCATGACCTCGGTAACTCTTATAAAGGAAAACTTTTAATTGAGGCTTGCTTGTAGTTTCAGAGGTTTGGTCCTTTGTCATGGTCAAAGGCGAGGCAAAGCGAGCAGACAGGTGTTGGTGAAATAGCTGAGAGCCCTGCATGGGGCTCCACAGGCAGCAGGAACCCCCAACCCCACACACGGTAACACACTTCCTCCAACAAGGCCACACCTCCTACTCTGTCCCTAAAACCTCTCTGACGACCAAACATTCAAATGTATGAGATTATGCGGGTCATTCTTATTCAAGCTACTACAATTAGCATACTCAGAGGGTCATCTCCTAAATCTACTTAGTTATAGCCTCCTGAGGAGTAGAGTGAATGTCAGGTGATTTGGGAAAGGTACCTGTGGTGTTGCTCTAGACCGGCCTCTTTTTGTAGGAGCATTTTCTTCTGAAAAGATAATTTGGAGGGCATCTGTTAATCTAAATGTAATTAGCAAAGGGCATCCCGCCAGATAAGAGCATTGGAGTCACTTTGATGAGCTATTTTTTCTTTCTTTCTTTCTTTCTTTTTGTTTTTTTTTTTTTGTTTTTTGTTTTTTTTTTTTTTTTTTTTTTTTTTTTCGAGACAGGGTTTCTCTGTGTAGCCTTAGCTGTCCTGGAACTCACTCTGTAGACCAGGCTGGCCTCGAACTCAGAAATCCGCCTGCCTCTGCCTGCCTCTGCATCCCAGAGTGCTGGGATTACAGACGATCGCCACCACTGCCTGGCTTATTTCGTTCTTTTAAAGAGAATGGTTTTACAAGCTCAACAACTAAACTTAAAGAAAAATTCAGTATTTTCTTTGGGCTGTCTGCTTTACTATGAGGTTAGGAGGCTAGACCACACTTTGGAGTTCCTCTATTTCTCAGTCTGGTAGAAAACTTTTTTTCTTACCCAAAGAAATATATTCTTTTTAAAGTGTCTGAGCCAAGGTATTTTAATGAGAAATTTAAAGTGCTTGCTTTAGCTTCTGATGAATGATTAAACTAACAAGATTAAGAATTAGACTTGTAGGCCAGGTGTGGTGGTGCATGCCTTTAATTGCAGTGCTCCGGAGGTAGTCAGGTAAATCTCTGTGAGTTCGAGGCCAAGCTTGGTCTACAAAGCAAGCCCAGGACAGTTACACAGAGAAACTCTGTTTCAAAACAACAAAAGAAAAAAAAGGAATATGACTTGTGATATAGTTAGTGTAAGACACTGACAAAGTAGCAACAACAAGAAGAACAAGCTATTGCTGCTGGTGCTAAAGGGCTGATGACTTCCTGTCCTTTACCTGCTGAGGCCTCACTTGACCTAGAAAGGCTAGCTTCCTGAAGATTTCTGGTGGAAACATGTCAGATCACAGAATATTTTTGATATTTCTTTATTTACTTAGTTTTGAGACAAGTGTAGTTGTGGCCTGCAATTCACTTTGATAGCTTTGATCCTCTGATCTTCCTGCCTCTGCTTCCTGGGTTCTGATATTATAGGTGGAAGCCACCATACCTTGTTCATATAGTGCTGGAGTTCAAACCTGAAGCTTTGTGGATACTAGGCAGGTGCTCTACTAACTGGGCTAAGGCTTAGCCTTTCCTTTTTTTTTTTTTTTTTTTTTTTTTTTTAAAAAAAACCACAGCCCAGACTGTCTTTAAACTCTCTGTGATGTGGAAGATGACTCTGAACACATGATTATTCTATCTCTGTCTTCTAAGTGTTAAGATTCCAGGACTGTGCCCCTGTGTTTGTGCCCCTGTGTTTGGTTTGTCTCTGTTTTAAAAGTTACTTGCTTTTAATTGTCACTAGAGTACTTTGTTAACTGTTAGATCTTGAGGTACACTTGAGACTCCCCAGGCATTGTGGCTCTTCTGTTGTCTTGGGCGGTGCCCAGAGTAACTCTAGGTATGTGGTGTGCTTGGTGACATTCACAGGTCTGTAGCTCTCCGTGGATATCTTCCCCTGTGTTCCTCTACAGCTGTCTCTGTGGACTGTCTGAAAGTGGAAGGAATCAGGAGAGGGTGTGGTATGGCTGCTTGGGATTTCTGAGAAGCCTTTTATTTCAGTGGACAGCCTGGTGTGAACACTTTTTCTCTCCCCTCCTCAGGTTATATAACTGTTTAGTGAACTTTTGTCTCTTTACTTGGATCGGGGCAGTACTTGTTTAAATGCTCTCTTTGTCTTTAGGCCCAGACCTGTAAATTCATTAGTGAGTAGAGGATCCCACTCAGAAGTCTCAAATGTCTTGATAATAGACATTTCTTGAAGCATTTCCTTAAAACATTGCAAACACACATATTTTATATTTGAGAGAATCCATTTTCTCAGTACACCCCACAGTGCTATGGATCTACAGGCTGTGTGCATATAAAGGTGCTGGGCATGAGGATTGTGGGGGTAAGACAGTTGTGCTACAGGTTGAAGCTTATTCATAAACACTTAAAGAGATGATTTAGTTGCCTAGTCATTGTAGGGTTTTTTATTTATTTATTTATTTTTTTAATTTCAACCATTTATTTTCAGAATGTTACTTGCTGTTGGAATCCTGGTGGTTTCATGAATTTACCCCATCAACATATTTTCTGGCAAGCTCCTGTTTGTGGTTGATGGACAGTAGCTCAATCACATGTCCTGCTACATTGTGTCTCCCCACAAGCAGCTGCTAGAGAGTCTGATTCTCCTTCCTTACCAAGCATTTCTGCTTCTGAGCTGTATACGGGGACATCACTCTTGCTGATGTCCCTGAAGGGGAATGCACTCTGGTCCCAGCATACTCTGAGGAGTGGACTGGTGGAGTATGTGTCAGGCTGGGTTGCCTGGCTTGTATTAAGCAATATTCAGAGTTGGTTGCATTTGCATGCAGGGCATCTCTCCTACCTGCTTCACGTGGCAGGGGTCTTTCCTCACTTTGTTATATTAATGAAGCCCAGGGAAGGGTCGGCTCAGTACTGCACGACGCAGATGCATGTGTGTTTGGAGATATGCAGGGATGTTTGTCACTCACCTGTGCAGGCAACCCTTGGCCCCAGACCCCGCATCTGACAGTCAACAAATATGGTGCATTGCTGTTTGGGAAACTAGAGAAATTGTAGTGGTATCCTAAATGATATTAAAGAAATTAATTGAGTTTGTCCATGGCATGGGTTACACACACACACACACAGACACACACACACATGGCTTACTAGCTGTATAGATGGCATATCAGATCTTGCACACCTGTTTTGAGGGGTGGGGATTTTGTTTTTTAGGTATTGAAGATATTTTCTAATCATAAGTGAATGGTTCTAAATATGATATGTCAATGATGTATATCCCAAGTCTAGAAATATTCAGTATGAACTGAGGTGCGTATTGGATTTCAGACCCAGGGTGGAGGCCCATATTTTGTGTACTAAGGCAGACCTGATTTCCAGGTTCTCCCAGCATTCCTCAGTCCGTGCCTGGAATACACCATCCCCTACCCTGAACTTTCCAGCCCAGAGACTGGGCTGCCTTTCCCCCGAGGCTCCTCCCTACATAATCCAGACATTTTGATCTCTCTCTTCTCTTTCTCCTTTTTCTCTCTTTGCACAGACATGCGGCTTTTTCTCTCTCTTCCCCTTTCCCTCTTTCTTTCACCCCATGATGACTTCCCTGACTTTGGTTCTTGGGGCTGGTGTACTTGCCAGAGAGCAGTTTCCCAATAAAACTATGTTTAATTAATCTAATGTGGTTTGAATTGCCTCATTTCATTGGTGGAGAAATAACATCAGTGCCAAAGCCAAATTTCCAACTCAACAAAGTATCACCTCCTAAGGAAGTGAGATTAAAATACTGGGGCAATGAATTCTGTGCATTGGACTTATCCTGAGCAGGAGAGTAGTGTGAATCATTTGTATTCAGAGAGAAACAATTTCTATAGCGACAGAGTATAATGACTGACTATGAGTGCAGCTGGAAAAGCCCTTCTTTCCCTGAGGTCTTATTGTTCTATAAATCCATCTCAGATGATTTACTGTGTGAAGATGAAGAATAGAGATGACCCTATCCTCGTGTGAAGGGAGAAGTTAACCTTTCCCCTTTTTGGCGCACGCTTGTCCTGTCTCGAAAGCCTTGTATGTACATATGGAGGCTAGACCAGAATCTCAAATGTTTCCTTTTATTGCTCACTGCTTTATTACCTTGTCTCTCACTGAATTAGAAGCTTGCTGTTTCAGTTAGGCTTGCTTTAGCGCTTTCAGGACCTCTGCTCTGAAATGCTACAAGCATACTTAGTATGCTTTCCTTCTTTTTTTTAATTGTAGGTGCTGCGGTCAAAACTCAGGTCCTCATCCATGCTCATGAAACACCCACAGAGCCATAACCTCATCCTCAGGTGTTTTTTTTTTTGGGGGGGGGAGGGTTACAAGTAAGGGGGACAGGTAGAGTGGGTAGACAAAGCCGTTGGTACTATTTTCTTTTCTAAAGCAAATTATTCAAGTTAAGATTGAGCCCAGCTGCTCTGCAGCCTTAGCAAGGGGCATTATGGGCTATTCTATCTCAACCTACAGCAGTGGTGGAAGAGAGTCGGGAAGGTTTGTGGCAGGCTTGAAGGTGACATACTTCATGTTCTATTACTGGGTCCTCAGTCTCACAGGGTGTGGGAATGTGGTCAGGTGTTTTGTCAAGAGCATTTTGGCCCATAGCCAGCAGCAATCCTTGTACAGGGGAATTCATGTGCCAGTTTATTACAGTTGATACTGCTTAAGCTTTTAAAAATTATTATTTTGAAACAACATCTCACTATGTCTGGTCTGGGTTTTTACTATGTAGCTCAGGCCGGATTGAAGTCGCAGTTTTCCTTCTCCAGCTTTCTAGTGGCTGGGACCCTAGGCATGAGCCATCATGGCCAGCCTAGGTGTTTTGTTTTGTTTTGTTTTATTTTTTATTCTGTTAGCTATGCTGGGTGTTCAAAAGGAGGGATAGCTAGCTCAGGTTGTAATTTGACTGCACATTTCACCAATAGGTTATTTTTTTTCTATATAGCTTTCTTTTAAATTTTCCCTCCTAAGTTTCCTTTTGTGATGCTGTCACTGCTAATGATGTATAGGTTTCCCAGGAGGGGACAACAGCCTCTCTTTTCTGGCCATTCATCAACTTAGCTCGCTTCAATAGGCTGTGTCAGGGTTGGTACTTAGGAATCCCACGGATTCAGGATGAGGAAAAGCTTTAAGGTGTGATTTCATTTGGGCAAATGTTCAAAGTAAACTTTTAGATGCTTTCAAAGGGCTGGAGTAAGCTAAGAGCACTTATTGCTGCTTTTGGAGAATAACCAAGTTCAGTTTTCCAGCACTCCCATTGGGTCCAATACACTATTCTGGACTCTTGGGCATGCCACACATGTCACACACACACACACACACACACACACACACACACACAAATCTTTAAAACATAAATTATTTTTGAAAAATGCTTTCAGAGGTATATAGTCTTATATGTCTTTCACATGAAGTAATTATTAGAAACATTTTATTGAAGGTCATTGGGACAAAAATTAAAATTGTAGATGTTTTTTGTTAGCCTTTCTTTTTAAGATAGGGTGTTGCTATGTAGCTCAGACTAGTCTTGAGTTTATTGTGTACTCCGGGCTAAAACTCAAGACAGTTCTCATGCCTTAGCTTCTTCCCAAGTGCTGGGATTATATGGAGCACACCTGGCTCTGACATGATTTTTATTTGTCTTTCATGTGGATACTTACTGCCATAAAGTTGTAATTATTGTGCATCTGTATTTCTATTTTCTGCTCTTTTATACTTTGGAGATGTATTTTTTCAATCATTTGGTCATTCCACAATGCTTAGTGAGATCTTTCTGATGCAGATACTATGTTGGGAAATAAGATCACTGTTGGTGAGGAGTACACCTCAGTGGAAAAGCAGATGAGAACAGAAAACCATTATGTGGTGTGATCCATGATTCAGGACAGGAGATGATAATCATTGTGGATACTTATGGGGTTGTGGTCTAGCTCTTTAGTAGTATAAGGGAAAGCCCGCCAAGAGGCCCTGGTGGATGTCCTTTGGAGGTGGGAAGAGTGTCAGGAGCTGGCCAGGTAAAGAGGGAGCTACAGGGGACTTGGCTGGACTGTGGGAGAGACGAATGGGCTGTGTAAAGGCAATAAGGCTAGGCAGGAGCTCAGACAGAAAAGGAGAGCTTCTGTTGATTTTGAGAAAAGGAGCTGAGAGAGATAATGGGTGATATTTGCAGAGGGTAGCTAGCTGTAAACCGTAGAAAGGAGTGTAGGAGCTATCCGCTGTGTACCTTCAGACCTGTTCCAGAGCACACCTGCAACATGCCCACAGCCACAGGCATTTTAAGAAGACTTTTGCAGACTGTTGTTACAGATCTTTTATGAGTTAGAACAAAAGTAGAATATCTTAGCCAAATGGTGCTGGGTCCTGTCTGCAGTTCACCAAGGCCTAAGGACATCTGGAGTGATGTCCTTGGAGAGAATTAGATCCTATCTAATTCATCCTATGAATTAGATAAGATCTTGGTTGCAAATTACAGGAAACAACTCAAAGTAAATTATTTAGAAGAATTAGTATGAAGTTGAAAGCTTAGTTCTAAGCATCAAGATGTAGAAGGTGTCTAGCTCAGGGACCAGGAGGACTCAAAGCTGCCCCGGGTACAGAACAGGCTCTGCTTCTGAGGTCCAGCTCTCTGGGGTATCTAGCTGGCTTTGAGCCCAAGTTGGTAGGGAAAGGACTCTATTGATCAGTAGACCTCAGTAACAGTTCTGAGTCACCACCAGCTGTGACAGTGGGGTAGAAAGGGCACATAGCAGAGGTGGGTACAGGGGCTCTTATTTGTCTTGTAAGATGGTGACAGTAGCCTTGTTATACACAAAGACATGTATCAGCCATGTGATGTGTCATTTGTGTTGGCCTAGCCATGCAGAGTTATTATAGAATTAGGGTAGTCCACAGACCTGAACATTGTAGTCACCTGACCTTGAAAACATAGCATGATGCTGTTGTCACTACGTGCTGACTGTGGCAAAATGAATTCTCAAGGTGATTGCCACTAACAAAGGGACAGGAAAGGAAATCACTCTCTGTGTTGGAGCTGTCCAGAGTGTGACTGTTTGTGTCTCCAGTGTGCTTCTCTCTCCTGAGTGTGGGAGGTCATCATTTCAACAGTAGTACTCCAGGTGGGGTGCTGGGGGACACTTCCTTCTGGAATTTTGTTGCTTGTATCTCTTAGATATAGAAGACTCAAAATTACTTCTCAGGGATTATAAATCCCACTAGAACAGCTCAAGTGGACACAAGCTTTGGGCAACAAATACCTAAATTTCCTTTTCTGTTTAGTGTGATTATAATGTGCCTCAAAGCAATGGTACACTTAGATGTGAGCAGTGACTGAGCTCAAGCTTGCTGGGGACCAGAAAGTGCATTGTTCGTTTCTCTCAGCTAAAGTTTCAGTGCAGCTCTTCCAGATAGAGCCCATTCTTTCCTTAAAAGACACGGACAATTGCTGGCAAGTCATTTAGGATTTGGGAGGTTAAACTAAAAGTAATTTTATTTTGCAGCATCCTGAAGGTGACATTTGAGTTAAATATTCTTTGAAAACTTATTGTTTTAGTTATGGTTTTATTGCTGTAAGCAGACACCATGACCAAAGCATGTCTTATAAAGGACATTTAATTGGGGCTGGCTTACAGGTTCAGAGGTTCAGTCCATCATCATCAAGGTGGGAACATGGCAGCATCCAGGCAGGCATAGTACAAGAGAAGCTGAGCGTTCTACATCTTCATCTGAAGGCTGCTAGCAGAATACTGGCTTCCAGGGAGCTAAGACTAGGGTATGAAAACCCACACCCACAGTGACACACCTACTCCAACAAGGCCACACCTCTTAATACTGCCACTCCCTGGCCCAAGCATATACAAACCATTACATTGCATTCCCTGAATTGTAGTTCATTTCAGATATAGTCAAGTTGACAACCAGGAATAGCCATTAGACTTATGTAATACATATGCACAGTATTCCGGTGTTGATTCCCTTTAATTCATAGCATTTTCTATAAAGTTATAGAACTTTAAGTCTTACTCTTTTTGGAAAATGTGAATAAAGGAAGAGCTGGGTTGGAGTGATGGCTCAGCAGTTCAGAGCAATGGCTGTTCTTTCGGAGCTCCTGAGTGCAGTTCCAGGACCCGTATGCAGCTCACAGCACGATACTCTCCTTTGGTCTGCAGGCATATGTGCAGAAAAAAGCACCTATAGTCATAAAAAGCACATATTAAAGAAAGAAAAAAGAAAGGAGAGGAAAGGAAGAGTTGATTCTCTGTTGTTTTGCTTTTAGGTGATTGCATTATTTAATATTTATTTAATTTTTACAACAAAAAGTATTAGTAATTATCTGAAATTTAATAAAGATAAAACCTAGCACTCTAAAGTGGGTTACCATAATTTACAACTACTAAACTACCCTACAGTGCTGTCTGAATTGCATGTTTATTCTTTGTCCTTACATTAATGAGCAATGCTGCCACCCATTTCTCTGCTTGCCTACAAAAAGATCTATTTTTCAGTAGTATTACTGTAGTATAATTGTTAGTTGTTTTGATCCTAAGGGTTGGGATGTAGGTGTAGCAGTGGAGATGCTTAGTTGAATAGGTAAAGTTTGGGGATGAAGAAAAAGGTATCCCCTTTCTTCCTATTGTGCATGTAACCCATGCCACTTTGAGAATCACAAACATAATTACCTTGACCTTGGATTTAAATATAATTTGACTGCTTAACAAAAGCTATAATTCTACAAAGTTGTGCTGTTATATTTTGCTTTTCTTCTTTAAAAGCATGATAAATTAGTGCCTATCAATGTATCATGTTTTTCAGTTCCTTTAACACAATAAATTAGTGCAAATTAAAATGTATTCTAATCAATTATTAGAAAATTAAATTTTTAGCAAAGTCAAGATGAAATTTTATGAAGTGTTTTTAATGACAAGGGTAGCTTGTTTCCTTTTTCTTTTTAGAACATCCTTCGTGCTTTCTTGTGGTTCTACGATGCCCCTATCCAGTGCATGCCCTGCCACTCCTCCAGGCTAGGGCTTAGGAGGTCTTGTGAACTTGGCTGTCATCACTGTCACATGCCTTAGGTTGTGTGGTGGGAAGTGGAGGGGGTTGTTATTGAATAGAAGAGATGTGGACTGGAACGCTGCCCAGACTCGCTGTGGCAGTGTGCCACAGTGTGTCTCGGAGGTGTCAAGTGGTCTACCTGTCAGTGTGACGTGGGCAGGGTGCTGTGGCCAGTGAGACCTGTGTAGAGGTCCCCTGGGGTCCTAGCAGAGCTGCTGCCTCACCAGGCTTCTGCTGGGTTCTGGGGTTGTCAGTGGCAGGCAGGAATGGAGGCTCACTTCTCCAGACGCCTATGCCAGGATCTGCCGGTCTTTCCTTCAGCTTGTAGCCTGTGTACCTGCCTGAGGTAGTCCCAGAACGAAACAAATTTTATTTACATGTTCACACATCACCTTCTAGTATTTAGTCTTTACCAATGTTAAGTCCATCATGAGGTAACCATTCTGAACACTGAGCATGAGGTTTTTTTTTTAAACTGTATTTATTATTATCTAGTGTGTGTATAATGTGCATATGAATCCAGGAATGCATATTCCATGGCATATATGTGGCTTTCCGAGGAGAACTTTTGGGACTTGCTTCTCTTTTTCCAATATGGGTTCTAGGAATCAAACTCAAGATGTTGGGTTTGCACAGCCTCTTACCTAGTAAGCCATTTTGCTGGCTCCTTCTGCTACTGTTTTTTGTTTTTCCGTTTTTGTTTGTTTGTTTTAAAATTACATTTGAATTTGAAAATGGATTTACAAAGTAATAAGCTTCCATATGAGATTTCCATATGTACTTAAATTTAGTTGATTTCTCTGCCTTTGTACCCTTTCTCCCATACGTTATTTGACCCATGGATTCCCTCTTCCAGTTTGTTCTCCTATCGTCCCCACCCCTCCTCAAAGCGGCTGCTGCTCTGCTCCTTTCCCTCCTCCTCTTCCTCCTGGTGGGCGGGGATGCTGTGACCCCATGCAGTTTGAAGCCTTGTAGCCATTGGTGGTGGCAGGGCAAGGGGAACCAGGTCCAGGCAGCACGCAGTCACCTACACGGTTTTTGCTGTTCATTTTTATATTTATAAATACATTTTGGGTTGTCCTGGGAATGGGAAGTTAGGCAAAAGAGCTCTGGCCTTGGGAGATGAAGTGCTGCTCTTGGTTGAGTCTAATCAAACTCCAGTTTTGTGGATTTGCTTTATTAATGCCTATGAATGCTTTTAACTTGGGAGAATGTCCTGTGTAAGGGGAGAGAAAGGTTATAGGTCTGGAAAGTCTTTTAGGGCTCAAGGAAAACCCAGCAATATGTATTGCTATGTGTAACATTTCAAATGAATTGCTTTGTTTGTTTATTTGTTTCAAGACAGGGTTTCTCTGTGTAGCCCCGGCTGTTCTGGAACTTGCTCTGTACACCAGGCTGGCCTCAAACTCATGGCGATCTGTGATCCCATGCAGATGTGTTGTGTCTCTGTACATGTATGTGTATGTGGAGGCCAGAGGTTTCTTTCTTTATTGTTCTTAGTTTTTGAGACAAAGTCTCTTATTGAACCTGGAGCTCACTGGCCCAATATGTCAGTGCTGTGGGTATGCCTCTCTCTGCCTTCCCATCACTGAAATTACAGATGGGTGCCACCATGCCTGGTCTTTTATGTAGGTGCTGGGGATCTGATTTCAGACCCTCATGAGTGCACAAGTACTTTACCAATGAGTCATCTTTCTAGCCCTGTAAAGCAATTATACTGAGAAACAAAACAAAACTCTTTCTCTGGAGAACATGCTAGTTGAAGTAGAGTAGAGTTCATAGACGTGTGTATTCTATTCTCAAATTATCTTCTTAAGCATCAGCTACAGTAGACAAAATGTAAGGAGGTGAAATGATTCTATGTTGAAGACATGTGGAAATATGGGTTCCTGGTGTGATTTTTCTCTCTCTGTGTGTATGTGTACATGTGTATGTGTGTGTCCATCTATAGTGTGATGGCCATAGACATAGCATGGTGTGTGCATGTGTGTATTGGGTGTGTGTCTAACCATGGTGCAGGTCCTTTGCTACACCATTTTTCTGAATAGAATTAGTGAGCAAAAGGTCTAAGGTAAGAATAGTATTTGTAGATGGTTGGTTTCTTATTTCATTTTTTCTTTTGAATTTAACTTGATAACGAGTGGCACTGTGTTTGCACAGAAGTTTGCACACTTGTTCTGCAACCTCTGTGGTAGTGGTACCAGCATTTTCACCAGCAGTTCCCTTGGGCAATCTAATGGAAGTTGGAACTCTTTCCTCTCTCACACCGGATGATGTAGGAATTCCAGAAAGGAAGAGTGGAGCAAAGACAAAAGGATTTCTTCCAAATGGGCTTGGCTTTCTTCTTATAAAGAGGATTTCACATATTTCATATAGTCTCAATGGGAGCCCTCCATCAAATCTCTCCTCTCAGAGTTCAGGGAGTCTCACAGAAGAAGAGACAAAGGATTTCAAGAGCCAGAAGGAATGGAGGACACCAGGAGAACAAGACCCTCAGAATTAAATAGGCAAGGTCCACATGAGCTCACAGAGACTGAAGCAGCAAGCGCAGGGCCGCCTTGGGTCTGCCCAGGTCATCTGTGTGTGCTCTAGCTGAAGCAGGTCCTCTGTGTGTGTGCTCTAGCTGCAGCAGGTCCTCTGTGTGTGTGCTCTAGCTGCACCAGGTCATCTGTGTGTGCTCTAGCTGCAGCAGGTCCTCTGTGTGTGCTCTAGCTGCAGCAGGTCCTCTGTGTGTGCTCAAGCTGCAGCAGGTCCTCTGTGTGTGCTCAAGCTGCAGCAGGTACTCTGTGTGTGCTCTAGCTGCACAAGGTCGTCTGTGTGTGAGCTCTAGCTGCAGCAGGTCCTCTGTGTGTGAGCTCTAGCTGCAGCAGGTACTCTGTGTGTGCTCTAGCTGCAGCAGGTCGTCTGTGTGTGTGCTCTAGCTGCAGCAGGTCCTCTGTGTGTGTGCTCTAGCTGCAGCAGGTCCTCTGTGTGTGTGCTCTAGCTGCAACAGGTCTTCTGTGTGTGTGCTCTAGCTGCAGCAGGTCCTCTGTGTGTGTGCTCTAGCTGCAGCAGGTCCTCTGTGTGTGAGTTCTAGCTGCAACAGGTCCTCTGTGTGTGTGCTCTAGCTGCAGCAGGTCCTCTGTGTGTGCGCTCTAGCTGCAGCAGGTCCTCTGTGTGTGAGCTCTAGCTGCAACAGGTCTTCTGTGTGTGTGCTCTAGCTGCAGCAGGTCCTCTGTGTGTGCTCTAGCTGCACCAGGTTGTCTGTGTGTGCTCTAGCTGCAGCAGGTCCTCTGTGTGCGCTCTAGCTGCAGCAGGTCCTCTGTGTGTGCTCTAGCTGCACCAGGTTCTCTGTGTGCGCTCTAGCTGCAGCAGGTCCTCTGTGTGTGCTCTAGCTGCACCAGGTTCTCTGTGTGTGCTCTAGCTGCAGCAGGTCCTCTGTGTGTGTGCTCTAGTTGCACCAGGTCCTCTGTGTGTGAGCTCTAGCTACAGCAGGTCCTCTGTGTGTGTGCTCTAACTGCACTAGGTCTTCTGTGTGTGTGCTCTAGCTGCACCAGGTCCTCTGTGTGTGTGCTCTAGCTGCAGCAGGTCCTCTGTGTGTGAGCTCTAACTGCACTAGGTCTTCTGTGTGTGTGCTCTAGCTGCACCAGGTCCTCTGTGTGTGTGCTCTAGCTGCAGCAGGTCCTCTGTGTGTGCGCTCTAGCTGCACCAGGTAGTCTGTGTGTGCTCTAGCTGCAGCAGGTCCTCTGTGTGTGCGCTCTAGCTGCACCAGGTAGTCTGTGTGTGCTCTAGCTGCAGCAGGTCTTCTGTGTACATGCTCTAGCTGCAGCAGGTCTGTCTTCTGTGTGTGTGCTCTAGCTGCAGCAGGTCCTCTGTGTGTGTGCTCTAGCTGCACCAGGTTCTCTGTGTGTGCTCTAGCTGCAGCAGATCGTCTGTGTGTGTGCTCTAGTTGCACCAGGTCCTCTGTGTGTGCTCTAGCTGCAGCAGGTCCTCTGTGTGTGTGCTCTAGCTGCACCAGGTTCTCTGTGTGTGCTCTAGCTGCAGCAGATCGTCTGTGTGTGTGCTCTAGCTGCAGCAGGTCCTCTGTGTGTGTATGCTCTAGCTGTACCAGGTCTGTCTTCTGTGTGTGTGCTCTAGCTGCACCAGGTCCTCTGTGTGTGTGCTCTAGCTGCACCAGGTAGTCTGTGTGTGCTCTAGCTGCAGCAGGTCTTCTGTGTACATGCTCTAGCTGCACCAGGTCTGTCTTCTGTGTGTGTGTGTGCTCTAGCTGTTAGCTTAGGGTTTTTATGGGGCTCCTGAGTGTGAGAACAAGTGGGTATCTGACTCGTGTGTGCTCGTTTCCTCCTGTTGGGTTGCTGTGTCCAACTCTTATATGATAGTTTTTATTCACTTTACTATATTTTATTTTGTTGTGTTTGGTTGTTATCTTTTGGAAGCCTGTTCTTTTCTAATGAGAGACAGGAAGGGATTGGATCCAGAGGGGAGGTAAATTGGGGGAGAAACTAGGAGGAATAGAAGGAGGCAAAACTATAATCTGGATATATTATATGAGAAAAGAATTTATGTTCAATAAAAGGTAAAATATACAAAAAGAAATTAAGTTTTTTTCAATAGTAGGACATTTTACAAAATATTGTTCTTCTGTCCAACTTGCAGAAATGTACATAAACAGTGAATACTACCTAGCACGCCCTATTGGATTATCTGTATATTTTATTATCTTTAAGTGATTTTTAAAAGACATATCTGTAGAAAAGTGTTATTAGGGCTGGAGAGATGGCTCAGTGGTTAAGAGTACTGGCTGACAAGTACTGGCTGCTCTTCTGAAGGTCCTGAGTTCAAATCCCAGCAACCACATGGGGGCTCACAACCATCCATAATGAGATCTGATGCCCTCTTCTGAGGTGTTTGAAGTTAGCTACAGTGTACTTACATATAATAAATAAATATATCTTTAAAAAATGTGTTATTAATGTAAGTAACCTTTCTGTCCATTAAATGCAAATTAATTTTAACAATAAATAAATACAATTATTAGACCACTTCTAACTTTCTTGCCTTTCTTTTATGAAGGAGGAGATAGGAAACCATTTATCAGTTTCAACACATGATTCCCCCAGTATATTCTAACAGTAATATAGGCAGTGAGAGTGGCTAGCAGTAGTTTTGATTGGCTAGTAGGAAATCAAGGTAGCTGTTGAAGTTGCCTTATCCATATTGACTGAAAGAAACAGCAGTTGATCAGCAGCAAGAGGGAAGGGCTGTTATTGAGGATTATCTTTCTGAGGTGATCTGGTGGGAGGTAATGCCATCTTCCAGGTAACTAATATCAAATAATGAATGAAGGCCCAGAAATATACTAGACAATAATGAGTGATAAGGAGTGATTCAGACTCAGAAGCAATACCACACGTTTCTCTGCATTCATTTTGTAGCCAAAATTCCCTGAGTGCCTTATTAGAGACCTTACTGGCTTTGTTGTGTACTTGATGGTGTCTTGAAGTGTAGAAAAAGGTTACTGCTGTCTTGGCCATGGTCACATAGCCTAGTTTAGACCCAGACTATTAAAAAAGAACACTAATGGCTTACCCAGCAAATTGCCCTTGAAGGTGAAACACAGAACTGTTGTAGCTATGTGTTTTCTCAGTTATGATCTGGAATACTATGGTGTGACCTTGGATCTTGGAGTTCTAATGAACTCTTTTTTTAAAGATTTATTTCTTTATTATATGTAAGTGTACTGTAGCTGTCCTCAGACACCCCAGAAGAGGGCGTCAGATCTTATTACAGATGGTTGTGAGCTACCATGTGGTTGCTGGGAATTGAACTCAGGACCTCTGGAAGAGCAGTCAGTGTTTTTAACCACTGAGTCATCTTTCCAGCCCCTCTAATGAACTCTTTAAGCTGTTAGCAGTAAGTAATTTGTTGTGCATGATTTTGGATCTCTCTCTCTCTCTCTCTCTCTCTCTCTCTCTCTCTCTCTCTCTCTCTCTCTCTCTCTCTTTCCTGGAGAAGAAGAAGAGAGGCAGAAACCCATCTTTAACAAGGCTTAGGGTGCCACATCAAATGCTTCACACTAAGCCAGTGCCATTGGGATTAATGTATTCATAAATGTGTGTTATGTGCCCTGTATGTGCAAGCTCAGTTAGCATGTTGGTTGGGGATAACCTCCCTCTTGGGGTCTAGGATTTTGCTGTGACACTTGGAGTCCTGGGACTATGCATGTCTTGTTCTCCTGTTAGTCATTCAAAAGGCTAGAGGAATGCTGGCTTCTACTCTGCCTTCCATTGTGAGCTTGCTTTTCTTAGTGTGTGGTGAGACACTAGTAGAAGAGATTGTTTTATAGTCGTTCAAGAAAGAGTTGTGCTTTAGGGTGTCCTTCCCCTCACCCCCCTGGTGTTGGTGGACCAGTTATCTCTGAGTGTTGTCCTTCACTTAGAAGAGCTAGTTCCTGTAAAAGCCAGGCAAGGTTCTTTTTGCTAAACTTTAGTTTTTAATGCTTGGATACTTGTTGCTATTATACTTGCTTCTTAGTCAAAGCATTGGAGGAATACTGAATCTCTCCGTAACCTTGATAGAAGGCCTTAGGGTATATTCATGTAGCTTATTAGTCTCCTGCCTTCCTGCTTTCTGGGTGCTCTGCCAGCTGTTGGAATGTGCAGGCAGCTGCTGTGCCCTAGTGGAGGCTGGCACCTGTTCGTGGCCTTGTGGAGGAAATACACACACCCAGGAGCGTGGGGAGTGGCTGAAGGGGCTGCGAGGCACCCTGGGAATTCCCAGAGTGAACAGGAGTGAAAGAAACATTGAAGCCATACAAGCCAGACAGAGGAAGACTTTTCTAGACACATTTCAAAATTGACTTTAATTATACCAATGGGTAATGTTTTAAGTCTTTTTTTCTGATCCAAAGATGAAGTATAATAATGCTAATGGTTTGTGATGACTTAGGTTAAGTTTCTAAATTGATCAGGGTCTTGTTTTACTCTGTGACACAGGTACAATCTGTGCATTTCAAAGAGATCCTAGACTTGTAATGTTCTATGAACTATTATATGTAGTAGAAATGTTAGTTTTCATTAACAAAGTCAAATGCTCTTATGTGGGCTTTTTGATGCAGAAATATGTCCAAAATGATTTACTGGGTTTTTATCAAAAGCCCTCCTGTGGTGTTCGTCTTGAGATAAGGGTTAACTTCCTTGCTGTACCAACTGATCCCATTGTGTCAATTATATGCTGGGAATAAGTATGCCTTAATGGATACACAATTAGTACTTTAAAAATCAGTAACGGGCAATGGCAGTTGTTTCTTAGTCTCTTTGGTGAATAACGTGATGAGCACTCAGTACCTGCCTCCTTATCTCGGTCTGTCCTTCCACCAGCTTGGTTTTATGTCTTACAGCTTACCAGTGCAGCTTCTATAGCAGAGATTGAAGCCTGTGGGCTGGGCTTTCTAAATTGGGAAGCAAACATTTCAGAATCTTTCTAGCTTTAGCTGCATTAGAGGACTTATTTATTTTATAACAAAAGTCACACAGGCAGATATATTTTTCAGATCATGGGACCTGTATCAAGCAGGTCATTGCCTAAACACATGTTAAATCAACTCAGGGCAGAAAGTTCAGAATAACAGTGGTGAGTTTCATAGTTTATCTTTTAGAGACATTTTGAGAAGGGAGGCAAGGACTAGAAGTTTTCCTCGTGTGAATTTCTGGTGCCTTTAGGTTTCTATCAAGGTCATTTTGCACACAGCCCAGGAATGGAATTGGAACCTGCAGGGTATGGAGGAATGTATGGTCTGCACCTCTTTATACTAGTCAAGGTGCATCTGGAATTTTAAATGTTAACGTTGGTGATCTTGTTCTTACATTATTCATGAAGAAAATAAATGCTAGAAACACTCACATGTCTGTAAACCAGAAACAGAATTTCACTATGTAAAATTTATCACCAAAATGGAATCCAAGAAGAGAGAGGACCCTGACCTGTACCAGCCCTTTTCTTGTTCCTCAGAACCAAATGCTGTCAAGTTTAAGGCTGTCTGTTTAGTCATGATAGTGGCTTGCTTTTTTGAGTACCATGTTTGGGAACTTAAGTATTTAGTTGAAATTTTCATGTGTGCCTGAATTACTAGTATTTTATTTTTTATAAAAATGTTTTGGTTTCCCATTAGAATTATTTACCTGAAGCATTTTGCCTGCTGCCAATGTGAAGAAACTGGTTTAGTGAGGATGTCAAATCAAATACATGTTCTAAAATAGAACATGTTCTTTTCATACTCTTAAAAATTCATGTATTCATCAAACATGTATTGAGAGCTTGCCCTCCTGGTTGCCTAGTCACCGTTCCTATATATTTTTAAAGAGTCCCTGCCATCCAGAAGTGGAATAAGCATGTATCTAGGACTTAGCTTGAAGGTAGTTAACGAAGATGCTTTCCCACAGCAATTCTGTCCTTGTTTCCATTAGAAACATTTTCTCAGACTCAGCACGTAGTTGCTGCCCAGCCCCGCTTTACCTGAGGCTCTCTTTCCTCCAATTGACTGGGGCCCACGATGATACACATCCGGGCAGAGGAAGGCCAGGGAGAAGTTAAGCAGCTGTTAGCCTGAGTAGAGAAAATCTGAGCATTCGTTGTCTTACTCTCAGCATTTTAATATGTTTGAAAATTTGTATAATAAAATGGGGAAAATAAAAGTAAATCTGGAAATGAAAAATGATGTTAATTTAGCTGGGCGTGGTGGCGTACGCCTGTAATCCCAGCACTTGGGAGGCAGAGGCAGGTGGATTTCTGAGTTCGAGGCCAGCCTGGTCTACAAAGTGAGTTCCAAGACAGCCAGGACTACACAGAGAAACCCTGTCTCAAAAAACTAAAAAAAAAAAAAAAAACAAAAAACAAAAAATGATGTTAATTTTAAACTGTACTTTTGTGGATTAAGACAAAGTTAGTTGCTCTGTCGTTTCTGTGTCAAAGTAAAAGAAGATGTATTTTTACTCACAGTCTGAAGGAATGGCCCATGTTGGCAGGAGACTCGCAGCAGCAGGAAGGCCTGCCATGACGGTCCCACTGTGTCTGAGGTTAGGAAGAGAGTTCAGCTCCTTCCTCTCCTGTGCTTTCTCTTCAGTCTGAGACTCTAGTCCATAGATGGTTTCATCCACCCTCAGGGCGGGTCCTCCTCCCTAAACCTCTTTAGAAAAGTCCTAGGACCTACCTAGAGATACGGTCGTTTCCATGGTGATTCCAAGTCCACTCAAGGTGATAAGGTGAACTGTGTATGCGTGGCACTCTCTCTCTGGTATTTCTTTCTCTTGGGTTTACCATGTGGCTTATTTAAAAGATAAAGTTATTTTATATATAGTCAAGAGCTTAGATGATACCAAAAATAGTCAGTCAGTTTGATCTGTCTTAAAATGGGAGAAATGATTGGTTGGAGAAACAACTTGTAAGGTTTCATGATAAGCACTGTCAGAGTTGATGGTTATTATCTATGCAGGATCCAGTTTACTGTTACCTCTCTGTGTCAGGGATAACTTCTGGCCTGCTCCTCTTCCTTCCTTCCACTGGTTCTTCAGAGCTGGCTAATCAGGCCTTTCCTACTAGAGGTGAACGCCGGAAAGCAAGGCCACCTCCTGTCCTTCTGTGTTCCTCGCTGCTGTGAGGACTGCCTAGTTAGGCAGGTAGTTCTTTAGCAGTGGACTTTTCGTTAGAATAGATTTGTTATCTCTCTTGCCTGCTGCAGAATGTATTGTTAATAATAAAGTCTCATGTTGTTGAGGAAGACCAGAACTTACTTTTATTCTTGGTCAGGGAAAGATCAGTGATGGAGCATCATCAGTTGCTAAACACAGGCCAGGCCTTTGAGCCATAGCCACGGGGGTCAGCTTGGTCACTGGTAATACTTTGTTCAGGTAGGCAGTTAGAAAGTTCCTTGTGAGATCCCAATGCATAGAAGAAATTGAGAAGCCCTCTGTACACAGGTTTGTGCTTAAAATTCAATGTGCCATTTTTCAGATATTATTTTTCATCCATCATCAATATCAAGATACATGCAACTCTGTTTAATTTTTAAACTAACTGGATATTTGTTTGTTTCAGGACTTTTGGAGCAACAGGCTGGTGGAAACGGGCAATAAGGAAATAAGTAATGACACCTGTGCAGTGACTCCGGTTCTATTCCACAGGTGCCTGTTCGTGCCAAATGGCCAGTGTCCTTCCCTGTTGCCTCCTCTCACCAAGCTGTGTGTGGTAACAGTCTCTGTGGCTTCTGAAAGAGCTTTGGAAAAGTTCACCTAAGACCTAGCCTGCCACTGGCGGCATAGATCTCAGTAAAGCAGCTCAGTAATGAGAGAAAGCAGGGTTTAACCAGTCAGCCACTGGGAAGAGCTATGATGCGCTGGGGGTTGGTGTAAGGGAGCAGCTCTGAGTGACTGCACTACCAGAGACAGACAGTCTCTGTCTATTGCACTTTCGGGGGATAGTTCCTTTTTCTTTTTTCTTCCTCTCTCTTGAGCACACAGAGAGATTCTGGTGTTATTTATTTATGGTTTTCATTTTCAGCTTGTCTTCTTGGCACAATTGCTGGGCGCTATTATCTCCACCTGGAAAAGCGTGCCCTTATCTCCGCTCCTCCCACTGCCCTAACCTTAGTCGGTCAGTTGAATCTAGTCCCTGCTAGATGGCTCTGACCACGCCCAAATAGGAGCGGCCACAGCCCACCGCCTCTCCTGAGATCTCATGTGGTTGTCTGGTTCACCTCTCTCCAAAGCACCTCTGGGTTTTGTTGTTGTTGTTGTTGTTGTTGTTGTTTTTTGTTGTTTGTTTTCGAGACAGGGTTTTTCTTTTTCTTTTTTCTTTTCTTTGGGGGGGGCAGGGGTGGGGGGGCGTTTCTTTGTAGCTCTAGCTGTCCTGGAGCTCACTCTGTAGACCAGGCTGGCCTCAAACTCAGAAATCCTCCTGCCTCTGCCTCCGAAGTTCTAGGATTAAAGGCTGTGCCACCATTGCCCAGTCTCTGTGTTATTTTTAAAGGGGTGCAAAGAACAACAAAGTAGTTGATGTGGTGGAATTTTGAAGCAAATACCAAAGAATGGAAATACCTTCAAAAGCCAAGATGTTTTAGCTTAACAGTATTTTGTTAAATGTTTCTCAGAGATGACATAATTTATAAAATAGATCTCCATTGAAATAGGATTTCTCACCTGTTACCTTTAATCATGTCCCTGCTGAATTTTGAATTCAGTTGTAGAGGTGTGCTAGTCATGTAGAGTGGCCCAGGGAGAGGCAGACCAATGGTTATTAGTACAAGGACACTCAGAATTCATATTCGTACCATGTGCCCAAGTGGCTTCTAATACTGCATTGGCTGCCATGTGTCCTGCTGAGATTAGAAGAAGGAATCACTCCATTTTAATCTGCCTTCCTATATCTGATTTTACTAAGTTATAGTGAAGGTAGTGCTGTCTACTTTATGATCCTTATGACCCTTACCTGCCTTTACTTTTGCTTAGTTTTTGAGTTATGGTCTCCATATAGCTCACACTAGCCTCAAGTTCGCTCTGCAGCCTTGGCTGGTCTGGATCTCGCAGTGATTCCGCCTCAGTCTGAGCCTCCTGAACTGTAGAATGGCACGTGTATGCTAGAGCACCTGCTTCCACTTCTGCCGTTTCTCACAGTGCAGTGTGTCGCTTTGCAGAATCATAATTTTTGTGAGTATCACTACTCTCTAATTAAGTGATTATGCTATTCGTGTTCTGCTTCAGTCCCTATCCTCTCCCCTAGTACAGAGTCTTTTGGCCCCTAAACTCATACTCCATGTGAGATACACACTTCATATGTCATTTGATCATACTTCATAGTTTCTAAATTAACAAAAGTTTATTGGTATATTGGTTATGCCAATTATAACATTATATTCTAAATAGAATATTTAAGTGAAAATGATACCTTGATTTTTATTAATGGATTGGTGTAAAGTACTAAAATATCTTCACAGAATATTATACTTTTGAATATGAAGTCATCAAATTATGAGCTATACCCTATAGACAATAGAAATACATTAGTAGAGTCCAAGCACAAGCATTGTTCTTCCTTTAAAAAAAAATCTAGTTAGTTTTGAAAGGATTGGGTTAAGAAGGGGAAGTTCATACTGAATGAATGTTTGGTAAAGATTTGTCTCAATCTAAATAAAAATACTTAAGAACAAATGCTTGCATTTCCTCTAGTGGTCTGCTGATGTGTTAAGAGCTTTGACACCTAGAATTGCCAAATGCTACCCTGTCCTACTCTCTAGACATTACTTATCTTGAAGGGACATGTTTAAACAGTACTGGTGTTCATAGTTAGCCATATATCAGATGTGATCACAAGTTACTGTACAGTGAACTCCCTGCCGAAGAACTAATCTTCGGCAGATCTAATTATAGTGGAGATCACTACAGAACAGTTTACCCCTTCCCCCCAAGGGACTGATAAAAGCTTGAGAAATAAGACTCCAGAATGTATTTTTGTAGATGGCATCTTACTTTCTTTCTTTTCTTCCTTCCTTTTTGTCTTTTTAAAGATTTCTTTATTTATTCTAGGCAAGTACACTGTGGCTGTCTTCACACACTCTTTTCTCCTTGCTCTGGCCCCGCTTGCTCACCTGCTTGCTCACCCGCTGGAGCTGTCTTCAGACAACTCAAAAGAGGGCATCAGATCTCATTACAGATGGTTGTGAGCCATCATGTGGTTGCTGGGATTTGAACTCACAACCTTCGGAAGAGCAGTTGGTGCTCTTAACTGATGAGCCATCTCTTCAGCCCAGCATCTTACTTTCTAGACCAAGTAATACTTATTATTTTAGTTGTTTTGAATAAGTTATTAGTGAATAGAAAAAGAAATAAAAGGAGGATGTGACTGCTTCTAAGGGTTTGAGGTTTTTATTATAGATATAAGGGAGATCACAGGCAGACAGTGACATCTGGGAGACTGAAGAGTGAACATGACTGACAAAGGGAACCAGGCCAGGTGAGTAGAGAGGAGAGGGGAGGGGAGGGGAGGGGAGGGGAGGGAGAAAGCCAAGAGGCCAAGAGAGTGGGGACCAAGAGTGGTGACCAAGAGGCCAAGAGGCCAAGAGACCAGTAGCCAAAATGGCTGTGTTATAGGAATTAGAAAAGCTGGAGGCAGGAAAACCCAGCCTGACTCTTCTATGCTGGAGAGTTCCGGGACCTGGCAGGGTACTCCAACCATGATGTCTCCATAACAGGTAGGGGCTGAAGGAGGCTAGCAGCCAGAGTCTGGGTTGATATGTTCGCAGTGACCCCAACCATTTGTCCAAGTTTGAGAACAAACAACTAAAGTTATTGTAGTTACTTAGGTTAATAATGAAAACAATTTTGTTGTTGTTGCTTTATTGAGACATGGTTTCACTTTGTACTCCAGGCTGTCCTGCAGATCACTGTATTAGATCACTGCCTTAGTCTCCCCAGTGCGGACACTACAGGCATAAGCCACCATGCCCAGACAAAATAGTTTTAATAACGTGTGAATTATTTTAAATCTTAATTTATTATTTAAAATCATGCAAATTGATTTTGTAAATTATTTGAATTATTTGAGTCAGTAGAACAGAACTGATGTTGTCTTGGGAGTCCCTCTCAGGAGTTAGGAAGGACAATGAAGAGAGAGAAGTTGAGGGCAGGTTGAGCAGGAACTTCCCTGTGAGAAGCTGCCAGCAGCAGGCGGCCCAGAAGGCTGATTTCTGCAGCATCTCCTGCAGCGCTGACTCTGCTCAACAGCTCTGCTGCTGGAGCTGAGTCCTGTTTCCAGTTTCCAGGCCCTGCCTGTGTAGGGTTGGTTTCCTCAGGTGCTGGAGAGCAGTGGGTGGGGTCCAGGAACTCTGGCCTGGGTTCTGTGGCTACAGGCCTTTCTTTTGTTTGACCTTCTGACAAGATTTGCCAAGTTCCTTGAGGCAAGAAGCCCTCTTCCTCCAGCGTTGTGTTCCCCACTGCCCTGCTTACCTCAAGCTAGAGGCCCTCACTCTAACAAGATGGCTCTACATCAGTCCAGCAGGAAGCAGCACCCTGGGCAGTGCTCTCCTTACTGTCTGCATGAAGCATGTGAAAGGCCATGCCTTAGTTTTGGCGTCTTATAGAAATAAGCACCTTTTTGCAATCCCACCAACAGTGGAGGAGTGTTCCTCTTTCTCCACATCCTCGCCAGCACTTGTTGTCTCTTGAGTTTTTAATCTTAGCCATTCTGACTGGTGTGAGGTGGAATCTCAGGGTTGTTTTGATTTGCATTTCCCTGATGACTAATGATGTTGAACATCTTTTAAGGTGTTTCTCGGCCATCCGAATTTCTTCTGGTGAGAATTCTTTGTTTAGCTCTGTGCCCCATTTTTTGATAGGGTTATTTGGTTCTTTGCGGTCTAACTTCTTGAGTTCTTTGTATATATTGGATATTAGCCCTCTGTCGGATGTGGGGTTGGTGAAGATCTTTTCCCACTTTGTTGGTTGCCGTTTTGTCCTTCTGACAGTGTCCTTTGCTTTGCAGAAACTTTGTAATTTTATGAGGTCCCATTTGTCGATTCTTGATCTTAGAGCATAAGCTATTGGTGTTCTGTTCAGGAACTTTTCCCCTGTGCCCAAGTCCTCCAGGGTCTTCCCAAGTTTCTTTTCTAATAGTTTCAGTGTGTCTGGTTTTATGTGGAGGTCCTTGATCCACTTGGAGTTGATCTTAGTACAAGGAGATAAGAGTGGGTCAATTCGCATTCTTCTGCATGTTGACCTCCAGTTGAACCAGCACCATTTGTTGAAAAGGCTATCTTTTTTCCACCGGATGGTTGTGGCTCCTTTATCAAAGATCAAGTGACCATAAGTCTGTGGGTTAATTTCTGGGTCTTCAATCCTATTCCATTGATCTACCTGCCTGTTGCTGTACCAATACCATGCAGTTTTTAACACAATTGCTCTGTAGTACTGCTTGAGGTCAGGGATATTGATTCCCCCAGAAGTCCTTTTATTGTTGAGAATAGTTTTAGCTATCCTGGGTTTTTTGTTGCTCCAGATGAATTTGAGAATTGCTCTTTCTAGATCTATGAAGAATTGATTTGGGATTTTGATGGGGATTGCATTGAATCTGTAGATTGCTTTTGGCAAGATGGCCATTTTTACTATATTGATCCTGCCAATCCAGGAGCAAGAAATATTTTTCCATCTCCTGAGGTCTTCTTCGATTTCTTTCTTCAGGGACTTGAAGTTCCTGTCATACAGATCTTTCACTTGTTTGGTTAGAGTTACGCCAAGGTACTTTATGTTGTTTGTGGCTATTGTGAAGGGTGTTATTTCCCTAACTTCTTTCTCAGCCTGCTTGTCCTTTGAGTACAAGAAGGCTACTGATTTGCTTGAGTTAATTTTATAACCAGCCACGTTGCTGAAGTTGTTTATCAGCTGTAGAAGTTCTCTGGTGGAGTTTTTTGGATCGCTTAAGTAGACTATCATATCATCTGCAAATAATGATACTTTGACTTCTTCCTTTCCAATTTGTATCCCTTTGACTTCCTTATGTTGTCTGATTGCTCTCGCTAGAACTTCAAGTACTATATTGAAAAGATATGGAGAGAGAGGACAGCCTTGTCTAGTCCCTGATTTTAGTGGAATTGCTTCAAGTTTCTCTCCATTTATTTTGATGTTGGCTACTGGTTTGCTGTAGATTGCTTTTACTATGTTTAGGTATGGGCCTTGAATTCCTGCTCTTTCCAAGACTTTTAGCATGAAAGGATGCTGAATGTTGGTGGGATTGCAAAATGGTAAAACCGCTCTGGAAATCAGTTTGGCGGTTCCTCAGAAAATTGGGCATGTTACTTCCAGAGGACCCTGGCATACCACTCCTGGGCATATACCCAGAGGATTCCCCTGCATGCAATAAGGACACATGCTCCACTATGTTTATAGCAGCCTTGTTTATAATAGCCAGAAATTGGAAGCAGCCCAAATATCCCTCAAAGGAGGAATGGATACAGAAAATGTGGTATATTTATACAATGGAATACTACACAGCAATTAAAAATAATGAATTCATGCAATTTGTAGGTAAATGGTTAGACCTGGAAAATATCATCCTGAGTGAATTAACCCAATCACAAAAGAATGCACCTGAAATGCAATCACTGATAAGTGGATATTAATGAGCCCAGAAGCCCTAAATACTCAAGACACAAATAGCAAGTCAAATGATTCCCAAGAAGAAGAAAGGAGAGGACCCTGGGCCTGTAAAGATTGCTTCCAGTTTAGTAAAGAAACCGAGGGGGGAGGGGGAATTATTGGGGAACAGATGGGGGGGAGAGGAACTATGGGAACTATGGTGGGTGGGAACTGGGAAAGGGGAAAGCCTTTGGAATGTAAACATAGAATATAGAAAATAAAATTAAAAAAAAAAAAAAAAAAAAAAAAAAAAGAAATAAGCACCTAAAGGAAAATGCTCACTTGTACTTTTAGGGCAGGTTAAAGGGATATTATGAACTTCTGTTTTGGCTACCACATACTTGATTTATTTAATAAGTTGTTCTCATAATCAAGAATAACAAGGGAGCTTAGAGCCTGTTAGTGTAGCTTCCCTGATCTGAAGCAAATCAAAGACGTCAATTAATTAGTCATGATAACATTCTATATATTATTATTTTACTTTTTGTAATTACCACAGTTCTTATAATTAATCTTCTAATTACTTAAAACACTTAATATTAAGTAGGAATGTGATTTCAACTTAAAAATATATGGAATAATTTTTTAAAACTTAATTAGAAAGAAAAATCATACAGCTCTTTTATATACCAACAATTATTTGTAATTATTTAAGGAAAAAGAGAAAAATAATTCAGAAAAGAAAAACAATCATTGGTGTTCTGAAAGGTGATAGATGTGCACCTCCGTCAGCTCGGGCCTCCATCAGCTTAGGTAGTTTGGTTCTTGGATTAGTGATGGAGTCAGTATGTGAACATCTTTGATTTTTCTGTACAAACTATAAGAGCCAGAAGTAAATGTGGAGACAATTTCCTTCTATCTGTTCTTTTATGACTGAGAAAGCAAACTATCTTCAGCTCCTGTACATCTCTGAGGCCTACCAAGGGATGAGAGCCGTGTTCTTTCTCAGGCAGTGGAGGGGCCCAGCATCAGCTCGTCATCACTTACTGGAGGAAGACCTTTCTTCCAGGGTCTGACATCAGCTCAAGTTACACAGTTATTGGGGGAAGGGACTTAATATTACTTATCACTGAAGAGAGTGAATTTCATTCAGATCCAACTAGATTGAATTAGACCGTAAAACAAAGTTTAAGGATGTGGAGTGGTCAGCTTGTGTCAAGATGTCATGTGTCTTAGCAGAGTGGCTTCTTTTCATGTAACCCTTCCCTGTTCTACTTTAGGACACTTCCAGTTTTCACTCACCAACTGACACAGTGACTCACATTTTGGTAAACTTCAGGCTGTGCTCAGCAATGAGACAGTCTTAAGGTTGGCTGCTGCTTGTGGGCCTTGTGGCTTTTATGGATGGAAATGACAACCTGTCTTCACTTTGTGAATGTGAGCTTCAACCTTGAAGCCCCGGGGTAAATTTCGTCTTGTTCTTCCATTTAGATATGGCCCTGAGGGGTCCGAACGGGAAGCATCTTCAGAGCGAGGTTTTATACTGTTGGTCTTCATCCTTACAGCCCTGGGCTGTCTGGGCTTGAGCTCCTTGACACATCTTTGTTTCCATTCTCATGTAAAGTGGGGTCACAGCTGAATCTTCATCATAAACTAAGTATAAATGTAGACAATGCCCAGCGCATCCTCAATACTGATTGAATATTATCAGTTATTAATATTTATTTTAACATGACTATGGGTTAAGTTTAATGGAAAAGTGGAACATCCCATAGATCAGTAATTTTTTTTTTTGTTGTTGCTGCTTTTTTTGTTGTTTGTTTGTTCATTTCTTTATGCCCTACAAGACACCAGTCTTGTTAGGTAGCTGTGGCTATCCTAGAACTCACTATGTAGACCACGCTAGTCTTGGACTGTGCTAACTACCCTACCTTTCCTCCTGAGTTGTTTTTAAATGTATTTGAGAACGTGACTAGCCCAGGCTGTCCTGGAGCCTGTCATGTGCCCAGAGTGGTCTCAGGTTCACAGCAGTCCCTTTGTCTTAGCTTCCTGAACTTATAGGGGTGTACTATCACACTTGGCTTTACATTTTTTTCTTTTCTTTCTCTATTTTTCTGTGGTCCTAGGGGCTGAACTTAGGGCTTTATGCATGGAGAATAAGCCCTTTACCACTGAGATATTTTCTTAGTTCTGTTTTAACTTTTATTTTGACACAGGGTCTCACTCAGGCCTTGAATTTTCAATCCCAATACAAGCTGGTTGAAAGGCTTGTGTTAAGAGACAAAGGTTTTTTAAAGAACAGTCTGGGGAGGATTCAAGTGATTTATTGTATATTTCTTCAGGTACATCACTTCTGTTTTCTGGCAGAAGAATCTCTTTGGACTGTGAGTTGGGAAATACAATTCTGGCAGCCTTTCCTCAAGTTCCTCAAAGAATGTAACCTTCAGAGTTGTATTCTTTTACCTGCTAAGATATACTTCAGTATCTTTTATCATATTATGATCAATTTTATCCATTTTCAGGTTGATTTATCTTCTGTTTGTATTTTAGGCAGTCGTTTCTCATTAATAGTTTTATGTTTGTTTGTTTGTTTGTTTTGTTTTTAATTTATTATGGGAATATTCTGAGCTTGTAACCTGGGGCAGCAAGAATAAAATGGCATGATGGACAAGGCTTTACTAGCCTAGTAGGTTTGTTTATTTTGTTTTGATTAAAAATCTTACTCACTATGTAGCCTAGGCTTGTCAGGACTTTTGTTGACCCTGCTACCTGAGTGCAGAAAAATAGTGTTTGATTTTCTTTGCTAAACCTTCTCCATTTTATGGAGAAGTTTATGAAACTTTCCTTTCTCAGCATTAGGAAGCTGTGATAGTGATCCTTGACAGTCAGACTATCCTGTATGATACTGGCAGCTGAGGTTTCAGGATAAGTTCTACAAAGCTGAGTCCAGCACCTTAGTCACCCTTCATAGGGCACCATCTACCATGAGCAGTGCTAACCTCTACAGACCCCTGAACAATGCTTGATTCAGAAGTCTATTGTGACGGGTTGCACCTTTCTGTGATGCAGTTTTTGCATGATTCTGTTCTTTACTGCAGGAAAGCTAGCATGTGCCTAGCTCTTAGAATCTGTCATGGGATGTGATGCTGGTGTTCCTAGACTGGCAGAGGGGGGCTTGCTGCCTAGAACCCTCGTCCAGCATGTCATGAGGCAGGCTAGAGGATGGATAGATAAGGGGTTTGTTGTCTGCTGGTTACAGTTAAGTTCAAGCTGCTTTGTAATTTTTAGCATAAACAGAGAGGCTTACTGAAGGAATACTTCAGTACTCTAAGTTGACATTTTTATTTTCATAGCTGATACCAGTACCAGTGGCTATGTAGCAAAAATGCAACTCATGCTAATCTTCCTCCAGATCTTTTTAAGAAGCTTCTTCTTTCAGATGGTGTATGTTCTTTGAAACTTCAAGTGAGTTGAGGGTGGGAGTGCTTCCCAGGTCTCTGGAGCCCAGGATTTTTCAGGAGTCTGGAGTATGCTTAGAGCTTTGTCTGCCTGAGGACTGGCTCTTCCTGCTCTTGTGTGATGTTTCCTTTTCTGGGTTATCATAGTAGTAGAGTGTGTCTCTACCTCAGCAACGTGTGATTTTTCTCACTAGTGCCCACTAGACAAACACTTGCTGAGGGTTTATATTCTAGTCTTTTCTCTTCAGCTGTGCCTGGCACATAGCTAGTAAATCCTTTTTGACTTGGTAAGTCACTTCACTATGTACTTGTATACTTGAGATATTTATAACCGGGTGATATAAAGACAGGGATTCCAAATGCTCTCCTTCCTTTATGGCACTCCTGGTAGCCAGGGTGTTGGGCTGTGGAGATGAGTTGGCATGCCTTCCTCAGATTCTTGCTGGCAGGAATGGAATGTCTACTTTAGTTGAAGTGAATTCCAAGTCACTCAAGTATCGTACATTATAAAAACTCAATCATATTAAATTTTAATATGCAAGTTCCTTGTACTTTTTAACTGTGATAGACAGTAAATAGAAAAACAAACAAATATTAAAAAATAAATAAAAATCTGGGTTTCAAAGTGGAGCTGATTAGCCAAATCAGTATCTTCTAGGTCCTGCGCTGCACTGGTGCTTCAAAGTCCTCAAAAGAACTGATGACTCCTCAAAAGAACACTACTGTCTCTTCAAGACGCTAGTGTGCAGATGGCTGCTGTGGTCTCCATCATATCTTGGAGATATGAAGGCAAAGCAAGGCTTTGGGCATTCAGACACTGAATGTGCTTCCCCATTGCCAAACACCTGCCCTGAGCATAAGCAAGAAAGTCGGCATCCTGTGAAGCTTGAAGGGAACATATTTCTGAAAACACTTTAAATCCATTAAAAGTTATATATCCTCACAGCATCCATCCGTCTGCTTAACTCTCGTTTCCCCACCAAATCAGTAATATATAATGAAAAATGCCCATGTACTATTATGAGTATGTGAGTATTAGTTTACTCATTGCTATTGGTCAAATACTTGGGAAAGGCAGGCAGAAAGGATTTGAGTTGGCTTGCAGATTGAAGGCCCATCGGCCTGTCAGTGTGGGGAGGCCGGCTTTGTTAGGGCGGCTCTAGCCGTGGCAGCAGCATGTGAGGCAGCTGCTCGTACCGCATCCTCACTCAGGCAGCAGAGAGAGGAGTCTAGTGTTAGTTTGCCCTCTCCTTTCCCCTTGTATTTGTTCAAGGACCGCAGCCCATGGCATGGTGCTGCCTACACTCAGCATTTTCACTCTGAAACTATTCTCCCTGGCAATGCCCTCAAAGACATACCCAATGATGCACCTTACTAATCCCTGCTTCTTAAACTGTCCCGGTCGATAATGTAAAAGAATCATTGCACATGTTAAAAATAATATGCATGTGATAAGCCACTTTGTTGCTGCTGTTTGTTTTTGAGACAGTGTTTCTCTGTGTAGCCCTGGCCCGCCGCCGCCGCCACCGCCACCGCAGCCACTTAAAAAAAAAAAAAAAAAAAGATGTATTTATTTATTATTTGTACTGTAGCTGTCTTAAGACACCCCAGAAGAGGGCATCCAATCTCATTACGGATGGTTGTGAGCTACCATGTGGTTGCTGGGATTTGAACTGAACACTTTTGGAAGAACAATCAGTGCTCTTAACTGCTGAGCCATCTCTCCAGCCTGAGAAGCCCCTTTTTATGGCTTTATTGTATATATATATATTTCTGAATCTTAATAGCAATCTAGATAAGAAGAAACCACTGCTGTTGAACATGGATGTGCATTGTCTCACAAAAGGTACAATCTGAGCAGAGTTGTGAGACGTTGGAATAGTGGGAAATGAGCTGAGAAAACCCTTGATGTGTGTTCCTTGAGGTAATGGTGCCAGGGCTGGCCTCTGACTCTCAGGGTTCCTGCCGAGGCTCCTAAGTGCTGAGATTACAGGTACGTGATATCACTCCCATTCTTCTGTGACCTGTTAGAACAAGCTTTCTGAATGGTTCTTATAAGGGCTAAAGCTTAAGAACCATTGCTGTGGTTAGTATTGACGTGTTCAGACCTACTGAGAATACAGTTTGTCTACTTGAAGTCAGATACTATAATTCACTCAAAGGCATCTTGCTGGAAAGGCAAGGTACAATGGGAAGCAGGTACCATTAGTCTGGAGACTTTGCTATGCAGGTATAGAAACTGAGAAGAAAGGCATAAGGCCAAAAGGTAGATGACTATATAGAAATACCTGATGCCAATAGGAGGGTTCAGATCCTACCTCCATTAATCTAAGATTTAATTAATTTCTGTATAATAGGTACTATGCTGGGGGCTTGAATTTAAATAAGCGAATGCACTTTGTTTTAAAGGTTTAATGGTGAAATAGTAATGTGCCAGCGTGTAGGCTATTTGTTCATCAGGTGCCAATAAGGAATATGAGAGATTTGCTTTTTATGTAGTGGTCTCTTCTGTTCAATACAGGTAGCAAAATATACACTGGGCTTCAAACATGCTTGGCAAAGGTTTTAAAATGTTTTGCATCTAATGTCTTAAAGGGGCACCACAATTCAGCCTTCCAGGTGTTCCATGACTTCAAGTGAGCTGTTATATTAACGTGTAAATGCATTTCTTCCTGAAGGTGTCTAAGTTTAGCTTTTGATTCAGACTTTGGTACCTTTACTCAAACTGGAGTTCTAGCTAACGCAACTGCTGAGCTTGCAAGCACAGGGCTCCTGTAGAGGAAACAGGCATGCTGTGCTTATTCGAATTGCTTACTTATTATCCTTTTGGTTTCCCCCTCATCTTGCTGAGATAGATGAAAACAGTTCCTTAGGCTCTTTTTCAATAAAGAGTCTAGAATTCATGTACAGGTCATTCCATTTCCCGAGAAATGCTTGATAATTTGCAGACAACTTAGGTACATTATGCCTTGTTCCCTCAGCTCAAGCAGCATTGTCCCTTTTTAGGAGTGGTTAGATAGCAAGGTGTCCTTTCCTGCCTAGCCTGCTGGAGGCAAGATGGCTCATAGACACATTCCCTTCCTCATCTAAGAGTTCCTGCACAAATCTATGAGTCAAGAAATGAAACAGGGAGTTGAACACAATCATCCTACCTACTTTCCCCTTTATCTTTTCTTTAAAATCCTCTTTTAAGTAAACAGATGTAATTTCAGAAGAAGTATTTTCAATAATTACATAATCTATGGATTTGAAATAAATTTGCCATGGAAAAGGCCCACCACTTTTCTTGAAGTTTCACACTGTTAGAGCTTATTTCTGTGGACTGAACATAAGATACGATGTTTCCCTCATGCGCCTTGTTTCTGAATTTATCCTTTAGTGATCCCCCCCCTTACCACTTCATTTCAGCCATAAACCATTCTGAGTTTGACATGCCCCAGCCCTGGGCACATGTGCTCACAGTATCCTCAAGTGGAGATGAAGCATATGTACATTTCTTTGTTCCCACCGCAAACTCATTTTCTCTCCTATCTTAAAGCCTTTGCAGCCTTTGTGACCAGAATAGAGATGAGCCAGTTTTGTCTGTTACTCTCCTCTAATGTTAACTACCTCTTTAGTCAGTCCCACTCCTCACACATCTGTGTGTTGTTCAACTGTGAAGAGTTAATATATCCCACACCTGTCAGAACCTCTCCGTCCATTTGGACATTCCAAAATTAGTGATACTTATGCTTTGACGTTTTGAATTGGGATGAAGTGAAAATTACTATTATACTCACTGGGCTAAAGTTGGTTAGTGACCTTTAGTACTTTTAGAAATGGACATTATGGAATTAAAAGAGAACTCTGAATATTCTTGAGCTCTTCTTTACTATCTGGTATCCCACTCGCTCTGTAGCTCAACAGCTTTTGGCTCAGTCAGTTCTTAGTAGATGATTAGGTTAATAAGCTAAACTAAGCTTAGCATTCTCACCCCAAGTAAGAAACTGATCACTGAGGAATTTAGTATTGAGTGCTGTCTTGTGTCTTCACTCATGGTAAAAGGCATTCCATATTCAAAAACTAGTCCATGCTGGGTATTTGATCAAATAGCTCTCAGGTATATTGTTGCTGCTTGGTCAGTGATCGCAGCATCTAGTTTTTATAGACTGAAGGAAACAGTTTTCTATCTTTTTCTTCCTTTGAGGGAAATGGAGGGGGAGAGTGGAAATGAAGAGACCCCTCAGGAATCTGCACACTTGGTCTGAATGGATTTACAGAGCCAGAGTCAATACCAGCTGCTTTACCAACTCTGGCAGATGTCTCAGGAAGGTATTACTAATGGAAATCTCAAAGTGCTGTGTTTTAAAGTGCGGCAGAGAAGGCTGTTGGATGTCCAGAGCTGAGATGGATTAAAAAGGAAAGCTAAGATACTGTTATGTAAAACCACCAGAGGATGCTATTTGGTTTTTCTTTTTTTCATTTTTTTATTGGATATATTCTATATTTACATTTCATTTCCCTTTTTCTGGTTCCCCGCCCCCCAAAGGTCCCACATGCCCTTTTCTCTCCCCCTGCTCCCTCATCCACCCCTTCCCACTTCCCTGTTCTGGTATTCCCAATACACTGATGCTTTGATCCTTTCCAGCACCAGTGTCCACTCCTTTCTTCTTGTCGGACATCATTTGGTGTGTGAATTGTGTCTTTGGTGTCCCAAGATTCTAGGCTAATATACACTTATCAGTGAGTGCAAACCATGGGTATTCTTTTGAGACTGGGTTACCTCACTTAGTATGATGTTCTCCAACTCCATCCATTTCTCTAAGAATTTCATGAATTCATTGTTTCTAATGACTGAATAGTACTCCATTGTGTATATATGCCACATTTTTTTTTTTTTTTGGTATCCATTCCTCCACTGAGGGACATCTTGGTTCTTTCCAGCTTCTGCTATTATAAATATGACTGATCTCACCAGGCTAGACTCACAGAACAACAGAGTCAACACTTGAAATAGATCTAGTCAAGCCAGATCAACTCTAGACTCCTCATGTAAACAAGCTTTGGCTGCATGTGGCCCTGATAATGGTGAAGTCTGGTATGTTATTTAGCACTATAAAGACAGTAGGACTTGGGAGAATGGAGCCTAAAATTAAAGTCTCATGGACTTGCCAACTTTATTCACATCATCAGACAATTTATACTCTGAGGATTAAGAAAGGTCACATGGATAAACTCACGAATTCAAGCTGCATATAATCACAAGGATAAGGTGCACGTGGCAAAAATGTTTTCCTGTACAGGCATTTAAACAAATTACAATAGCCAGTTGTAATGAATAATCTGAAGTAAGCTCACTCTCATCTGCTGTATCTGGGAGGAGCAAGAAAACTCTCCAAGAACAGTTCTATATTTTTGAAGAAACTGACTCTTGGTTGTTTGGAGTTTTCTCACAAGAAGCACTCAGAATTCTCTTTTCACTCCATTTTGGTTAAAAGTATTTTTACTGGAGCTACCCTCATGTTGCCCAAGTATATATGGTTTATTGGGCATCGTGGAAGTGACTACTTAAAGAGTAGTACAAAGGCAGAAGTGGAGAAGCAGCTTTAACGCCAGGCACAGAACTGTTGATGTAAAGATTGTTTAGTAATGGTATTATCCCTGGTGTTGATGACTTCACTAACACTAAATTGGCCATTTTTGATTGTTGTTCCCGGGCTAATATAGAGTCTGAACCTACCAGGAGTCAGCTGGAGTGGGGATTGCTAGCCAGAGATGAGCCCACTTCCTGAGGAGGTGTTGGGAGGTCCCTGGGCTGGCCTCAGCACGTGCTGTACTGGCATCCCACGCTTTGCTGTTCCCTGAGTGACGCATAGGCAGGTGAGTTTGTTTTTATGGTCATTGCATGGGTCTCTGTAGTGCAAGTCCGCAGCTGGTGCTTTGCATCCCAAAGCACAGGTGAAAGGCAGTTAAAGTAAAACCCATAGAACTTCACGGGAACTTTGGGCAAAGGCTTGAGATAGAAGCCAGAAGCTGGTGCAGACACTGGAGAGCTGCCTCTTTGTTTTTATCAAGTAGTGTGGGAGAAGCAGGTCAATGAACACTGTATTGTGTGTTAAGTGACTACGGAAGAGGGCTCGGTGATTCCCAGTGAAGGTTCAGCAGGCTTTTCATTTGGCTTTGAAGGTCCATGCTCATTCTCAACCAAGGACTGGGGGACTCTGGAAACAGGATGAAGCAGGAAGGAGACAACATTCCTTGGGAAGTGTCTGGAAGTATCCAGCCCTGTGTTTGCCCTGCTGTTAGTCAGATGAGACAGTGTCAGGCTTAACTTCCAGAAGTGTGAGGGACATGGGCACTGCTTAAGCCAGTGAGTTTGTGGATTGCTTCTTATGGATGTACTAGAAAAGGGGGTATCAGGATCTGTGTGTAGAAGTAAAACTTGCCTAATGATTTACAGTTACATGGGAGAGCACCATGAGAACTTCTGTTATTGTAAAGTTTTGAGGAAGAGAATTTGTTTTCTAAAAAATTTAAGCTCTTAAAGTTTTAACTTAATAGAAGGGACAACTTATTCATAGTAGTGTCAGCTATATAGCTTAGGGAGGCAGCCACTGTTTTCAGTTTATTCCAATTCAATGAAAAAAGACTGCTCTAGCCATGGCTATGACTGAGATAAACCTATTTACATTTGATATCTCTCCCCTCTTTAGGTTTTTAAGTTCTAGGAAAAGTGAAAAGTCACACCAGTGTTCCACAAAGATTTTTATGCCACTGTGTAGCTGTAGACTGGAAATAGCAAAGTGGAGAGGTTGGGTCCTGAGTTCTGTGCCTGGCTTTAGAGCTGTTTTTCCTCTTGGTGCATGTGGGATTATTTCAGGACATAATAGGATGGTACTGAGACTGTTAATGATTTTCCCGATTATCCATAAAATGTTTAGTTCCTCTAAATAATGAATTATTCTGTGATGTCAGAGTCTGTACCCTACTGATATTTGCCAATAGGTTGCCTAAAAGCTCTCGGTAATTCTGGTTTAAAAATGATTGCTCTCAGTATATGTGATATATAGTTATGGCTTTGGAATCCAATGTATCATGCTGAACTCCATTGTCACCTGTGGTGCGAACATTGATGGGTGTTTTCCATGTTGATCAGAGCCTGTCTTCTTAGCCATTGATTGATAATTGTGATGCTGTGAATTAGATGCAGCCCTGCGTCTCAGTACTGTGGGTTGGTCCATGTGGGGATATACTGTGAGTGGTGAGAGGTGGGGTCAAAGCTACATCCATATTGACTGTTTCAGTTTTTGCTCAGCATTGGTCTTCTGCTGCTACAAACCTGTATGTCTGCCAGAGATAGTTTTCTTTCATAATCTGGCTCCAAAAACTTTAAGCATTTAAGACAGGTCTTCTGCAGCCCTGTCAGGTCTGAAACTTGTTTTGTAAGCTGAACATAACCTTGGACTTAAGTCTTCCTGCCTATATCTCCTAAGTGCTGGGATTACAGGTATGTAATCATGGCACAATTTAGAACCACAATTTTTAAAGAGGTAATTACATTTTTTTTTTACTATTGACTTGTATTTTAGGTATTTAGGTTTAAATACCTAAAATACAAGTAATAAAGTATCTATTTACAATGCATGCATGAAAAGTTAGGGTTTCTTTATGTATGACAATGGAATAATAATATAGCCTTTGAAGATTAAAAATTTTAGTTACTTTTCTATTGATTATGATACAACACCATGCATTTAATTGGGCTTGTGGTTTCAGAGGGTTAGAATCTATGATGATGGAGCGAAGGCATGGCAGCAGGTACAGCTGAGAGCTCATATCATGGTCCATAATTAGGGAACAGAGAGGGAATACTAGGAATGGCATAACTCTTTTGAGATCTTGAAGCCTGTTCCCCAGTGACAAACCTCTTCCAACAAGGCTACCTCTCCTGATCCTTCTTAAATAATTCCACAACGTGGGACCAGGTATTCAAATATATGAGCTCTCTGGGGTCTATTTCACTCACACCACCATACAACATATCTATTTCATTTGGTAGGGTTTCTTTTTTTAATTCCCCAGTATAAGCATAAAATTAATAGCTTTTTAAGACTCTCAATGCTCTGTAGACTTAGCTAGTTGGGTACTGTCAGTGGCATTTTAAAAAGTATTTTTTTTTTTAAATTTAAAACCTTGAAATTGATACTGTACTGTCTGAAATCTACCATGACCCCTTGTCCTCCTGCTGGAGCTTGCACACAAGGATCCAGTATTTTCTGTAGCAACATGAGTGTGTGTAGCACTCGTAAGTAAGGTTGATTTCTTTCTTTCTTTCTCTCTCTTTTTTTAAAAAAATTTTTATTGAATATATTCTTCACTTACATTTCAAATGTTGTACCCTTTCCTGGTTGCCCCCCTCCCAGAAACTCCCCAACCCATCCTCCCACCCCTGCCTCCAAGAAGATACCCCTCCACCCAACCCACTCCCACCTACACCCCCTCGATTTCCCCATGCTGGGGCATCTATTGAGCCTTCATAGGACCAAGGACCTCTCCTCCCACTGAAGCCCTCTGGGACACTTTTGGCTGGAACCATGTGTACATACCCCTTGGTTGATGGCTTAGTCCCTGGGGGCCTTGGGGCGTCTGGTTGGCTGACATCGTCGTTCTTCCCATGGGGCTGTAAACCCTTCAGCTCCTCCAGTCCTCCCTCCAACTCCTCCATTTGGGACCCCACGCTCAGTCCAATGGTTGGCTGCTAGAATCTGCCTCTGTATCTGTAAGGCTCTGGCAGGGCCCCTCAGGAGACAGCAATAACAGGCTCCTTTCGGTATGCACTTCTTGCCATCCACAATAGTGTCGGAGTTTGGTGACTGTTTATAGGATGAATCCCCAGGTAGGACAGTCTGTAGATGGCTTTTCCTTCAGTCTCTGCTCCACATTTTGTCTCCATAATTGCTCCTGTATTTTGGTCCCTTTCTCAGAGGAACCAAAGCACCCACATTTTGGTCTTTCTTCTTGAGCTTCCTGTGGTCTGTGAATTGTAACTTGTTTATTTTGAGCTTTTGGGCTAACATTCACTTATCAGTGAGTGCATGCCATGTGTGTTCTTACCTCACTCAGGATGACATTCTCCAATTCCATCCATTTGCCTAAGAATTTCATGAATTCATCCTTTTTAATAGCTGAGTAGTACTCTGTTGTGTATATATACCACAATTTCTGTATCCATTCCTCTGTTGAAGGACATCTGGGTTCTTTCCAGCTTCTGGCCGTTATAAATAAGGCTGCTATGAACATAGTGGAGCATGTGTCATTATTATATGTTGGAGCTTCTTCTGAGTATATGCCTAGGAGTGGTATAGCTGGGTCCTCAGGTAGTACTATGTCTAATTTTCTGAAGAATCACCAAACTGATTTCCAGAGTTGTTTTACCAGCATGCAATCCCATCAACAATGGAGGAGTGTTCCTTTTTCTCCACATCCTTGACAGCATCTGCTGTCCCCTGAGTTTTTGATCAGCCATTCTGACTGGTGTGAGGTAGAATCTCAGGGTTGTTTTGATTTGCATTTCCTTGATAACTAAGGATGCTGAACATTTCCTTAGGTGCTTCACAGCCATTCAACTGAGTTTCCTCAGTTGAGAATTCTCTATTTAGCTCTCTACCCCATTTTTTAATAAGGTTATTTGACTCTCTGGAGTCTAACTTCTTGAGCTCTTTGTATACATTGGATATTAGTCCTCTATCAGATATAGGATTTCGTAAAGATCTTTTCCCAATCTGTTGGTGGCCGTTTTGTCCTATTGACAGTGTCCTTTGCCTTACAGGAGCTTGGCAATTTGTCGATTCTTGTTCTTAGAGCATAAGCCAGTGGTGTTCTATTCAGGAAAATTTCCCTTGTGCCCATGTGTTCAAGACTTTTCTCCACTTTCTCTTCTATAAGCTTCAGTGTGTCTGGTTTTATGCGAAGGTCCTTGATCCACTTGGACTTGAGGTTTGTATGAGAAGATAAGAATGATCTTGAGCTGGGCAGTGGTGGTGCACACCTTTAATCCCAGCACTTGGGAGGCAGAGGACAGCTTGGTCTACAGAGTGAGTTCCAGGACAGCCAGGGATACACAGAGAAACCCTGTCCCCAAAAAACCAAAACCACCCCCCCCAAAAAAAAAGAAAAAAAAAAGAAAAAAGAAAAGAATGGACTTGAGCTTTGTATGAGGAGATAAGAATGGGTTGATTATATTTTTCTGCATGCTGACCTTCAGTTGATCCAGCACCATTTGTTAAAAATGCTGTCTTTTCCCCACCCGATGTATTTAACTTTTTTGTCAAATATCAAGTGACTGTAGGTATGTGGGTTCATTTCTGGGTCTTCAGTTCTGTTCCACTGATCTTTCTGCCTGTCTCTGTACCAATACCATACAGTTTTTTTTATCACTATTGCTCTGTAGTAGAGCTTGAGTTCAGGGATGTTGATTTCCCCAGGAAATCTTTTGTTGCGGATAATAATTTTCCCTATCCTGTTTGTTTGTTTGTTATTTCAAATGAATTTGCAGATTGTTCTTTATAGCTCTATGAAGAATTGATTTGGAATTTTGATGGGGATTGCATTGAATTTGTAGACTGCTTTCGGCAAGATGGCCATTTTTTTTTATTTTTTATTTTTTAAAAAATTTTTTTTTATTTTCTATATTCTATGTTTACATTCCAAAGGCTTTCCCCTTTCCCAGTTCCCACCCACCATAGTTCCCATAGTTCCTCTCCCCCCCCATCTGTTCCCCAATAATTCCCCCTCCCCCCTCGGTTTCTTTACTAAGCTGGATGCAATCTTTACAGGCCCAGGGTCCTCTCCTTTCTTCTTCTTGGTAATCATTTGACTTGCTATTTGTGTCTTGAGTATTTAGGGCTTCTGGGCTCATTAAAATCCACTTATCAGTGATTGCATTTCATGTGCATTCTTTTGTGATTGGGTTAATTCACTCAGGATGATATTTTCCAGGTCTAACCATTTACCTACAAATTGCATGAATTCATTATTTTTAATTGCTGAGTAGTATTCCATTGTATAAATATACCACATTTTCTGTATCCATTCCTCCTTTGAGGGATATTTGGGCTCCTTCCAATTTCTGGCTATTATAAACAAGGCTGCTATAAACATAGTGGAGCATGTGTCCTTATTGCATGCAGGGGAATCCTCTGGGTATATACCCAGGAGTGGTATGCCAGGGTCCTCTGGAAGTGACATGCCCAATTTTCTGAGGAACCGCCAAACTGATTTCCAGAGCGGTTTTACCATTTTGCAATCCCACCAACAGTGGAGGAGTGTTCCTCTTTCTCCACATCCTCGCCAGCACTTGTTGTCTCTTGAGTTTTTAATCTTAGCCATTCTGACTGGTGTGAGGTGGAATCTCAGGGTTGTTTTGATTTGCATTTCCCTGATGACTAATGATGTTGAACATCTTTTTTCTATATTCTATGTTTACATTCCAAAGGCTTTCCCCTTTCCCAGTTCCCACCCACCATAGTTCCCATAGTTCCTCTCCCCCCCAACTATTCCCCAATCATTCCCCCCCCTCGGTTTCTTTACTAAACTGGATGCAATCTTTACAGGCCCAGGGTCCTCTCCTTTCTTCTTCTTGGGAATCATTTGACTTGCTATTTGTGTCTTGAGTATTTAGGGCTTCTGGGCTCATTAATATCCACTTATCAGTGATTGCATTTCATGTGCATTCTTTTGTGATTGGGTTAATTCACTCAGGATGATATTTTCCAGGTCTAACCATTTACCTACAAATTGCATGAATTCATTATTTTTAATTGCTGAGTAGTATTCCATTGTATAAATATACCACATTTTCTGTATCCATTCCTCCTTTGAGGGATATTTGGGCTCCTTCCAATTTCTGGCTATTATAAACAAGGCTGCTATAAACATAGTGGAGCATGTGTCTTTATTGCATGCAGGGGAATCCTCTGGGTATATGCCCAGGAGTGGTATGCCAGGGTCCTCTGGAAGTGACATGCCCAATTTTCTGAGGAACCGCCAAACTGATTTCCAGAGCGGTTTTACCATTTTGCAATTCCACCAACAGTGGAGGAGTGTTCCTCTTTCTCCACATCCTCGTCAGCACTTGTTGTCTCTTGAGTTTTTAATCTTAGCCATTCTGACTGGTGTGAGGTGGAATCTCAGGGTTGTTTTGATTTGCATTTCCCTGATGACTAATGATGTTGAACATCTTTTAAGGTGTTTCTCGGAAGATGGCCATTTTTACTATATTAATCCTGCCAATCCATGAGCATGGGAGATCTTTCCATTTTCTGAGATCTTCTCTGATTTCTTTCTTTAGAGGCTTGAAGTTCTTGTCATACAGATCTTTCACTTGCTTTGTTAGAGTCACACCAAGGTATATAATATTATTTGTGACTTTTGTGAAGGGTGTCTTTTCCCTAATTTCTTTCTCAACTTGTTTATCCTTTGAGTAGAGGAATGCTACTGATTTGAGTTAATTTTATATCCAGCCACTTTGCTGAAGTTGTTTATCAGCTTTAGGAGTTCTCTGGTGGACATCTTGGGGTTGCTTAAGTATATGATCTTAAGCGATAATTTAGTGATAGTTTGACTTCTCCTTTCCAATTTTATACCTTTGACCTCCTTTGGTTGTCTAATTGCTCTGGCTAGGACTTCAAGTAGTATATTGAATAGATAGGGAGAAAGTGGGCAGCCTTGTCAGGTCCCTGATTTTAGTGGAATTGCTTCAAGTTTCTCTCCATTTAGTTTGATATTGGCTACTGGTTTTCTGTATATTGCTTTCACTATGGTTAGGTATGGGCCTTGAATTCCTGATCTCTCTAAGACTTTTATTATGAAAGGATGCTGAATTTTGTCAAAAGCTTTTTCAGCATCTAATGAAAGGACCATGTGGTTTTTTTTCTTTGAGTTTGTTTATGTAGTGGATTACATTGATGGAATTCCATATATTGAACCATCCCTGCATCCCTGGGATGAAGCCTACTTAATTGTGGTGAATTATTGTTTTGATGCATTCTTGGATTCAGCTGGCCAGAATTTTATTTAGTATTTTTGCATTAATGTTTATAAGGGAAATTGGTCTGAAGTTCCCTTTCCTTGTTTGGTCTTCGTTTAGTTTAGGTATAAGCATTATTGTGGCTTCATAGAATGAATTGGGTAGTGTTCCTTGTGTTTCTATTTTGTGAAATAGTTTGAAGAGTATCTGTATTAGGTCTTCTTTTAAGATCTGATAGAATTCCTCACTAAATCCATCTGGTCCTGGGCTTTTTTTGGTTGGGAGAATATTAACAACTGCTTCTATATTCTGAGGACTTATGGGGCTATTTAGATGGTTTATCTGATCCTGTTTTAACATTGACACCTGGTATGTGTCTAGAAAATTGTCCATTTCATCCAGATTTTCCAATTTTGTTGAGTTAATCTCTTGTAGCAGGATCTGATGATTTTTTGAATTTCCACAGTTTCTGTTGTTATGTCTCTCTTTTCATTTCTGATTTTATTAATGTGTATAGTGCCCCTTTGTCCTCTGGTTAGTATGGCTAAGAATTTATCTATCTTGTTAATTTTCTCAAAGAATCAGATCCTGGTTTTGTTGAATCTTTGTATAGTTCTTTTTGTTTCTACTTGGTTGATTTCGGCCCTGAGTTTGATTATTTTCTGCCATCTATTCCTCTTTGATGCATTTGCTTCCTTCTGTTCTAGAGCTTTCAGATGTGCTGTCAAGCTGCTAGTGTAAGCTCTCTCCATTTTCTTTTTGGAGGCAGAGTTATGAGTTTTCCTCTTAGTACTGCTTTCATTGTGTTTTGGTATGATGTGTCCTCATTTTCATTAAATTTTAAAAAGTCTTTAATTTCTTTCTTTATTTTTTTTCTTGACCAAGCTATCATTGAGTAGAACATTGTTCAACGTCTATGTGTATGTGTGTTTTCTGTTGTTTTTGTTTTAACTTAAGACCAGCCTTAGGCCATGGTGATCGATAGGGTGCATGGAATTATTTCAGTATTCCTGTTTCTGTTAAGGCCTGTTTTGTGACCAATTGTATGGTCAGTTTTGGAGAAGGTACCATGAGGTGCTGAGAAGGTATATTCTTTTGCTTTAGGATGGAATATTCTATAAATACCTGTTAGATCCATTCGTTCCATAACTTTAGTTAGTTTCACTGTGTCTCTGTTTAGTTTCTGTTTTCATGATTTGACCATTGTTGAGAGTGGGGCGTTGAAGTCTCCCACTATTATTGTGTGTTGTTCAATGTGTGCTTTGAGCTTTATTAAAGTTTCTTTTATGAATGTAGGTGCCCTTGCGTTTGGAGCATAGATGTTCAGAATTGAGAGTTCATCTTGGTAGATTTTTCCTTTGACCAGTATGAAGTGTCCCTCCTTATCTTTTTTGATAACTTTTGGTTGAAAGTCAATTTTATCTGATATAAGAATGGCCACTCTAGCTTGTTTCCTGTGACCATTTGCTTGGAAAATTGTTTTCCAATTCTTGACTCTGAGGTAGTGAGTGTCTTTGTCACTGAGGTGTGTTTCTTGTGTGTAGCAAAATGTTGGGTCCTGTATGTATCCAGTCTGTTATTCTATGTGTTTTCCTTGGGGAATTGAGTCCATTGACATTAAGAGATATTAAGGAAAAGTGATTGTTACTTCCTGTTATTTTCATTGTTAAAGATGGAATTCTGTTTGTGTGGCTGTCTTCATTTGGGTTTGTTGAAAGAAGACTACTTCTAGGGTGTAGTTTCCTGCCTTGTGTTGGTATTTTCCACCCATTATCCTTTGTAGAGCTGGGTTTGTGGAAATATATTGTGTTAATTTTGTTTTGTCATGGAATGTCTTGCTTTCTCTGTCTATGGTAGTTGAGAGTTTTGCTGGGTATAGTAGCCTGGGCTGACATTTATGTTCTCATAGGGTCTGTATGACATCTGCCCAGGATCTTCTAGCTTTCATAGTTTCTGCTGAAAAATTCTGGTAGGTCTGCCTTTATATGTTATTTGACATTTTTCCCTTACTGCTTTTAATATTCTTTCTTTGTTTAGTGCATTTGATGTTTTGATTATTATGTGATAGGAGGAATTTCTGTTCTGGTTCAGTCTGTTTGGAGTTTTGTAGGCTTCTTGTATGTTCATGGGTATTTCTTTAGGTTAGGGAAGTTTTCTTCTATAATTTTCCTGAAGATATTTACTAGCCTTTTAAATTTTAAATCTTTGCTCTCTTCTATACCTATAATCTTTAGGTTTGGTCTTCTCATTGTGTCCTGGAATTCCTTGATGTTTTGGGTTACAAGCTTTTTGCATTTTGCATTTTCTTTGACTGTTGAGTCAATGTTTTCTATGGTTTCTTCAACACCCGAGATTCTTTCTTCTATCTCTTGTATTCTGTTGTTGATTCTTGCATCTATGACTCCTGATTTTTTTCCAAGGTTTTCTATCTTCAGAGATAGAAATCACTTTGTGATTTCTTTGTTGTTTCTACTTCCACTTTTAGATTCTGCATGGTTTTGTTCAGTTCCTTCACTTGTTTGTTTGTGTATTCCTGAAATCCTTTAAGGGATTTTTGTCTTTCCTCTTTAAAGGCTTCTACCTGTTGACCCATTTTCTCCCATATTTCTTTAAGGGAATTATTTAAGTTCTTCTTGAAGTCCTCTATCAGCATCATGTGATGTTATTTTAAATCCAGCTCTTGCTTTTCTGGTGTGTTGGGATATCCAGGATTTGCTGTTGTAGGAGAACTGGGTTCGGATGGTGCCATGTTGCCTTGGTTTCTGTTGGTAATATTCTTGTGTTTGCCTTTTGCCATCTGGTTACCTCTGGTGTTAGCTGGTCTTGCTGTCTCTGACTGTGGCTTATCTCTCCTGCAAGCCTGTGTATCTGTACTCCTGGGATTCCTGTTCCCTCTGTGCACACAGGTATGTATGCACTCATGGGAGACCAGCTCTCCTGTGGTGGTATTTGTGTATGTCTGTGGCCCAGGATCAGCTCTGGCTCTTAGGCCTCTTCACAGACCTGGGAGGCTAGCTGTCTCCCTGTTCCACCTGGACATGGTGCACTGTTGAAGAGGATGGTCCCCAGCCAGAGACAGAAACTGGAAGGTTCCTGTCTGAGGATCCCGGACAGGTTCCTCTGAGCAGCAGGGGTGGTCTTTCTTGTGCTCCCAGGCCTCTCTGAATTCCTGTGGAGGGATCAAATCCCCTGAGTGCAGCGGGTTCTTTAGGATGTATGAAGAGATGGTGTCTTCACTGTGGCAGACCCTGCAAAAGAGTGTGCCCTAGCAGAGAGGAGAAAGGGGTGGAAGGAGCAGAAGGGGAGGGGTTTTCGGGAAGGCAGGGGTTTTGATGGTTGCTGGGTAGTGAGTCCCACTGGACCCCCAGCAGCAGCTCTGGGCCTCCAGAGGTTGGAGGGGGTTATTACCAAATGCCCTGAATGCAGCTGGTTCTCTAGGATATATCAGGAGATGGTGTTTGCACTGTGGTAGACCTGGCACACATTGCCTTGAAGATGGTTGTTCTGTTCAAATAGGGTTCCTGCTTGTTCTCAGTTCTGGCTCATCTCTTCCTTGGTTTTTAAACACCAAAGTGATATTTTGGGGAGTGGGGAAGGGAGTCTGCGTCTAGATGGCTCTCTGATCAGTGCCTCAGCTTGCCCACCCTTAGCCTTCAGCATGCTATTAGAATATTTAGGTGCATCTCCTCAGTCCCTTAGATAGTATGTGTACCCTTCCCTCTCAGGCTTTTTTGCAATGAGGCTGGTCCAGGCTGGGTGCCTGTCTGTGTTGGTGGTACCTGGTAGTCACCACACATTCCCAGCCATTTGTTGTCTAACATGCAACTAAGCATTCAAACACAGGAGACGATGGAGGGCATTTGACTTTGAAACTACAATAATCCTCTAACTTTCATATCCATAAGTATCATATCAAAAGTATAGTATTTAGGGAAATTTCATTAAAATTTTTATGTAGAAAGTTCACTTGAAAAAGCCACAAACACATTATCCTTGTGGTGATAAGGGCAGAATTCACATTTGCTGATCACCTGACTATATATTGGATACACAGCTTTGCTTTAGAGACAAAGTCTTGTTCTTTTGCCTAGGTGATGTAAGTGACTCCCTTTCTTAGCCTCCAGTGCCCCACCCTTAATAATATGCTGTAGCATTAGTCCTAATCATATTCACTTGAGAAATTTTTTTGCATTTATTTTTTTTATTGGATATATTCTATATTTACATTTCATTTCCCTTTTTCTGGTTCCTCACCCCCCAAAGGTCTCACATGCCCTTTTCCCTCCCCCTGTTCCCCCATCTACCCCTTCCCACCTCCCTGTTCTGGTATTCCCCTACACTGATGTTTTAATCCTTTCCAGCACCAGTGTGCACTCCTTCCTTATTGTCGGATATCATTTGATATGTGGATTGTGTCTTTGGTGTCCCAAGAGTCTAGGCTAATATCCACTTATCAGTGAGTGCATTCCATGGGTATTCTTTTGAGACTGGGTTACCTCACTTAGTATGATGTTCTCCAGCTCCATCCATTTCTCTAAGAATTTCATGAATTCATTGCTTCTAATGGCTGAATAGTACTCCATTGTGTATATATTTTTTTTGTATCCACATTTTTCTGTATCCATTCCTCTGTTGAGGGACAGCTGGGTTCTTTCCAGCTTCTGGATATTATAAATAAGGCTGCTATGAACATAGTGGAGCATGTATCTTTATTGCATGCTGGGGAATCTTCTGGGTATATACCCAGGAGTGGAATGGCTGGGTCCTCCAGAAGTATCATGTCCATTTTTCTGAGGAACCGCCAGACTGATTTCCAGAGTGGTTGTACTAGCTTGCAGTCCCACGAGCAGTGGAGGAGTGTTCCCCTTTCTCTACATCCTCGCCAACACCTTTGTTTCAACTTGATTGATTTCAGCCCTGAGTTTGATGATTTCCTGTCTTCTACTCCTCCTGGGTGAAATAGCTTCTTTTTGTTCCAGAGCTTTCAGGTGTGCCGTTATGTTGCTAGTATATGTTCTCTCCTGTTTCTTTTTGGAGGCACTCAGGGCTATGAGTTTTCCTCTTAACCCTGTTTAGTTTCTGTTTTCCTGATTGGTCCATTGAGGATAGTGAAGTGTTGAGGTCCCCCACAATTATTGTGTTATGTACAATGTGTGCTTTGAGCTTTAGTAAAGTTTCTTTTATGAATGAGGGTGCCCTTGCATTTGGAGCATAGATGTTTAGAATTGTGAGTTCTTCTTGGTGGATTTTTCCTTTGATCAGCAAGAAGTGACCTTCTGTGTCTCTTTTGATGACTTAGGTTGAAAGTCAATTTTATCTGGTATTAGAATGGCTATTCCAGCTCGCTTCCTGCGACCATTTGCTTGTAAAATTGTCTTCCAGCCTTTTACTCTAAGGTAGTGTTTGTCTTTGACCCTGAGGTGTGTTTCCTGTATGCAGCAAAATGTAGGGTCCTGCTTCCATATCCAGTCTGTTAGTCTATGTCTTTTTATTGGGGAATTGAGTCCATTGATGTTAAGAGATATTAAGGAATAGTGATTATTTCTTCCTGTCATTTTTGATGTTATTTTTGTTTTTGAGGGGTTATCTTCTTTTGAGTTTGATGGGAGAAGGTTACTATCTTGCTTTTTCTAGGGTGCAGTCTCCCTTCTTGTGTTGGAATTTCCCCCCTATTATCCTTTGTAGAGCTGGGTTAGTGGAAAGATATTGTGTAAATTTGGTCTTTTCATGGAATATTTTGATTTCTCCATCTATGTTGATTGAGAGTTTTGCTGGGTATAGTATTCTTGGCTGACAATTGTGTTCTCTTAGAGTCTGCATGAGATCCGCTGAGGATCTTCTAGCTTTCCTGGTCTCTGGAGAGAAGTCTGGTGTGATTCTGATAGGTCTTCCTTTATATGTTACTTGGCCTTTTTCTCTTCCTGCCTTTAAAATTCTTTCTTAGTTTAGTACATTTTGGGTTTTGATTATTATGTGACGGGAGGTATTTCTGTTCTGGTCCAGTCTGTTTGGAGTTCTCATGGGCATCTCTCTCTTTAAGTTAGGGAAGTTTTCTTCCATAATTTTATTGAAGATATTTGCTGGCCCTTTAAATTGTAGATCTTTACTCTCATCTATCCCTATAATCCTTAGGTTTGGTCTTCTCATTGTGTCCTGGATTTCCTGGATGTTTTGCGTTACAAGCCTTTTGCATTTTGTATTTTCTTTGACTGTGGAGTCAATGCTTACTATGTTATCTTCAGCATCTGAGATTCTTACCTCTATCTCTTGTATTCTGTTGTTGATATTTGCATCTACGACCCCTGATTTCTTCCCAAGGTTTTCTATCTCCAAAGATAGATTTCTTAGTTGTTTCTTTGTTTGTGTTTTCTTGCAATTCTTTAAGAGATTTTTGTGTTTCCTCTTTCATGACTTCTGCCTGTTGACTCAATTTCTCCTGCATTTCTTTAAGAGATTTTTTTCATTTCCTCCTTATTGGCTTGTGTCTGTTGATCCATATTCTCCTGGAGTTCAAGTGATTTTTGTGTTTGCATTGTAAGAGCTTCTACCCTATTGATGTTCCCCTGCATTTCTTTAAGAGATTTGTTTATGTCTTTTTTGTGTTCCTCTAGCAGCATCATGACCAGTGCTTTTATATCCAGCTCTTGTTTTTCTGGTGTGTTGGGGTATCCTGGACTTGCTGTGGTTGGCGAATTGGGTTCAGATGGTGCCATATTGCCTTGATTTCTGTTAGTAACATTCCTACGTTTGCCATTTGCCATATGTTTATCTCTGGAGTTAGTTGGTCTTATTGTTACTGGTTGGAGTTTGAAGCTCCTGTGAGCCTGGCCTTTGGGGCTGCTGTAGTAGAGGGCGTCCGTGCTCCTGACCCTAGCTGCCAGTCATCCGCAGTGACCTGAGGCAAGATGATGGCCTCGCTGCAAGGCCAGAGAGCCGGAACCCAGCGGTCAGCAACAGCTGAGCTGTAGGTGCCCAGATCTCCCGCCGCACTCCTCTGGCTTTGTGCACAGGCAAGAGCCTGACGGCGTAGTCTATGCTAGGCTAGGTCTCAGTCAACGCACTTGACCTCAGCCGCCAGCTGTCCTCAGTGACCTGAGGCAAGATGGCGGCCTCGCTGCAAGCACAGTGAACCAGTCCCCAGAGGTCAGCCACAGCTGCCAAGCTGTAGTTGCACAGACCTCCTCCTGGCGACCTGCTCTGGCTCTGGACTCAGGTAAGAGCCTGATAGGGTAGTGGATTATGAGCTAGGTCTCAGTCCATGCACCTGACCCCAGCTGCCAGCAGTCCACAGTGTCCAGAGGCAAGATGGCAGCCTTGCTGCAAGCCCGGCGAGCCGGTCCCCAGAAGTCGGCCACAGCTGCCAAGCTGTAGGTGCACAGACCTTCTCCTGCCGAGCTCCTCTGGCTCTGGGCGCCAGGAAGAGCCTGATGGGGTAGTCTATGCTAAGCTAGGTCTCTGTCCACGTACCTGACCCCAGCCGCCAGCAGTCCTTGGTGTCCGGAGGTAAGATGGTGGCCTCGTTGCAAGCCCACTTGAGAAATTTTTGCCAGTGAAGAATCTGAGATTCTTTTCCTCAGATTGATTTCTGGTTTAGGTTTTAGCAAACCATGATTGCTCTATGTTAAGTGACATTGTTATGTGAATAGGGAGTCTCACTGTCCCCCTAGGGAGAAGGCAGAGACATAAATGGTTTTCCTCAAGACCATAGATTTGAGAATTCATCCTGGGAAGGAAAATTGGGAAGAAAGTGCATTAATTACCTTGGACTGAAGATGCTCATCGCTTCAGTATTGGTTTGCTTATGGAATTGGCCCCATCCAAAAATACATCAGAGGAATTGGAAGTGTTCATCTGTTAGTCTGCGATGTAAACAGCAGTTATTATCACAATCTAATTTAAGTTTAAATTTTGCATGAGATTCAAATTATGCACTGCTACCTAATAATTTAATTGATAAAATTGTTTTGAAATTGTCTCAGTTTTAGAACTCAGGACAGTTTTTTTAAAAAGCATGTAATGGGAGTGGAGTCATAATTTGAGGTTTTTGGGAGACAGACTCCCAAGATATGCTGGTGCAGAAGAACTCGTTACTGCTTCTCAGTCTGGGATAAAGCAGAAGGAAAAGCGTGGGCAGTTTAGTGCTGAAGTTCCTCACACCCAGAGCTTCTCGTTGCCCTGCAGCACGACTAGATTGAACCAGTGCAACCTACTTGAGGGAAAAAATAATCTGTGACATTGGGTGTCTCAGCAGTGTTTTATTTCCTAGGGGTCCCTCGATGACAAGGTGAGTCATGGTATCTGTGTTGGGAGGGTAATGTCATATGATTTTAAACAACAAAGCCAAGGGATTGTTGGTGTGGTTCTGTTCCAAGTGGCTTTCTGTGAGGTATGCATGAAGTGTGGTTGTGTTTTTCAGTTGAATCTGTGGGTGGCTTTGTATTGGAGGATTGTAAAATTCTAGTAAGAAAAGCTTAACAAACTCTTATGTCTTTACACATTCCAAGAAAGTTAACCTTTGAAGCATACCTAAATCTGGTAGGACGTATGTCCTCGAGAACTGACATTTGTTGATACAGCATCTTTATCTCCAGTCTATAATTGCAGTTAGTATAAAGGCCTTTTATTGGTGTAAGCTTGAGTTACAATGACCTGAGTAAAACAGCACAACAGCTTGCTCCTTCACTAGAAATTTGTGGTGTTTTGAATGAGATTGCCCCCATAGGCTCATCTATTTGAATGGTTGGTTCTCAGTTGATGGACTGGGGAGGATTAGGAGGTGTGGCCTTGTTGGAGGAAGTGTCACTGGGAGTGAAAAGCCCAGGCCAGGTCTAGTCTGGATCTCTCTTGGATCAGGATATAAGCTCCCAGCTACTACTCCAGAACCATGCCTGCTTGCCTCCTGCCTGCTGCCATGCTGCCATACTACCCATGATCATGGACTAACTTTCTGAAAGTGTAAGCCCCCTCTAAGTGCTTTCTTCTATAATCTGCCTTGATCACGGTCTCTTCACAGCTATAGGACAGTTACTAAGATGAAATCATTTGAACTCTAGAAGATTGTAAATTTAAGTTTCTTGAGTTTGAAAAGATAGCTATAGGGGCTGGAGAGATGGCTCAGCAGTTAAGAGCACTGACTGCTTTTCAAGAGGTCCTGAGTTCAATTCCCAGCAACCCAGTAATCACATTGTGGCTCACAACCATCTGTCATGGGATCTGATGTCCTCTTCTGGTGTGTCTGAAAGCAGCAACAGTGTACTTACATACAACAAATAAATCTTAAAAAAAATCTATAATACACTTTTTCCTTCACCATAAAAAAAAAAAAAAGAAAAGATAGCTATAGTAGTATTTGATTAGATGAAAGATTGGAACCATTTGCCTCTTGTTTAACATCTGGATGAACTATTTTTCCTGAAATAAAAAAAGCAGTACGCAGATTGCTGTTTTGTCACCTAAATATTTGCTATCAGAGCTGACCTAGGGCTCAATAGCAGCAACATAACAGAGTTTAGATTTTACATTTCATCGAGGAGTGGAGATGTGTCCTGGAAACTGTTTGCATAGCCATACCCTTTTTTGTGAGTTTGGAAACAGGCAATTGCTTTTTTTTTATTTGCATAGAATGAACAAGCCTTTGGTTCAGAAGTAGTACTAAATGGTTGGTGATGTAATCTCTGATCCTGATGCCAGTACTGGGTGGTCATTGGGATCACTCTTCCTAAGTGGTGGACACTGAAATCACCTGACGTTTCACTTGTTAATAGACTAGGTGTCAAAGACAGAGCTCGGGGTTGGGGTGATAACTAATTTGCTAAAGTGCTTGGTGTGTAAGTACCTGAACTTGTCCCCTAGAACCCACATAAAGAGCTCTGCATGGTAGCTTGCACTTACAGTCCCAGCACTGGGGAGGCAACAGCAGGCAGATCCCTGGGTACTCATCTCCAGGTGAATGAGATACCTCGTTTCAGAATCACACGGCAGATGTCATTTTTTAGGTCTCATTTGGTGTCCGCAGACATTCCAGGTCACATAGCGAGGCCTGTCTGACTTAGCCTGAGTTCTTATTGCACTGCTGTCTCATGCTGCCAAAGTCCTTTCCCGTTGTTTAGTTTTCCTTTGCTTAGTTTGAAGAACTCAGAGGTGGTAGACATTTTCTGTTTAAATTACACTTCCTTATTCTATGTGTATATGGGTGTGGGTGAGCCTGGGTACAGCAGCATGTGTGTGGGTAGGTTAGAGGGCAACTTGGTGAGACTGGTTTTCTCCTATGTGGCATCTATTTACATTCTTATTTAGTAGGATAGTGATGTCCATGGCAGCAGCAGTCTTGGGTGCACATTAAATTACATTTAATTACAATGCATTTGAGAAGATAAATTATAAATATATTCCTTTAGTCATAGGGGACCACAGGCTCCTGCATAAGACAAAGTAGAGTTCTGAAAGATAGTCTCTGCCAGAGTGAGGTACCTTGGCAGAAGAGCTCCTGAGGCGCTGGGCAGGTCCATGGGCCTTGGCTGTGAAGGGATCCTGAAGCCTGATGAAAAGGTTTGGTGCTAGCTGCTGGTTTCTAGCTCTGCCTGTACCAGTGGTATGCAGACTGTGATGAACTGCACTGTGACAGAGTTGGCATTGGTAGACTTTAGGTGCTCTATGCTGATAGCTGAGCCATGAGCCAGGCCACATGGAGGCGCGCAGCTCTGTGCTCCCTTGGCCGTCTTTGAGTCTGTAGGGGAAACACCAGCTTCCAGAGTCTCTGAGCTTTTTACATAAGGATGGTAGGGCTTCCTGTTGTATTATCATTATTTGTGAACAGGAAGTACACCTTAGCTTAACTGTTTGCCAGTTTGGACTGTATACAATTGTTTGTATTATCTGTGTGACCAAGTACAGAGGAAGCTGGGGAGTCAGCAAAATGGTTGCATGGTAAAGGTAAGTTTGACCCCCAAAACTGTTTTTTTTTTTTTTTTTTTTTTTTTTCCTGGTAAAGGCTAGTTATGGTGGTGTGTGCTTGTAATCCTAGTGGAGAGGCCTAGATAGATCCTTGGAAGTCACTGGCTAGCTCATCTAATCTAATTGGAAGGTCATGTCAGGGAGAGACCCTGTTTTAAAAAATGAGCATGTACACATGAACACAAAGGTGGTTGTTGATTAGTCTGTTTATGTGTTTAGGTGTTTTGTTGTTTTTTTGAAAGGAAAAATTCTTTGAATGTTTTCTGAGTTTTCTCTCTGGTCTTTAGTAGCAAAGTGCTATAGTTGATTCAGATTTCTGACTAGGGACATGGTCCTTGGTTTCATATACGCAAGGTTATAGAGGGAACATTAGAATATCTTGAGCTGGAGGAAGGTGTCAGGTTGGCGAACAGTTTAAGATTGAGAGGGATTTGGTCAGAAAGTTATGTGCTATGCCTTTCTTACCAGACTCGTGGCCTGGGCCTTGATCTATAGTACTTGAGTGAAAAAGCTGCTTTTCTTTGGTTGGGGGAAGAACCTGTTGACCTTCTTTTTCAGGCAGTAATTCCCCCTATAGAGTCCATTCTTACTAGGAACCTATGGCATTGTAACATAATAGCGAATTGTGCAATTGCTTTAATTACCTGCTGTTAAGTCCCCATGCTAATTACCATGAATTAGAAACAGCGATAATTATTAAAAGAGGTAAGGAATCTGAGATATCCTAGGTGGAAACTATTGCAGTTGTTTGCCTGGTCAGGCCTTGCCAAGAATATAAAACCAGTGGGTCCAATTTTAGGCGCCTTGAATTGGCTCCAAATCAGATTCCTTGGCTGGCTCATGTTGCCTCAGCTGCTGCAGATCTTCTCGGGTCTGGCTGCACATTCCAGGCATCAGAGTCTCTACTCACAAGCCAGAATGTGCTTCTTATTTATAGAAAATCACACCATGTTATTGTCTATTTGAACTGATATTTTATAGGTATAGAAACTGAGGCTGAGGGAAGGTCACACTCTTGGTTCTTGGTTATGTCCAAGCTCTTGGGGCTCTGAGACTGGGGTTGTGAGTGTGTTTGTAGATGCTCGCGGAGATGCAGAGGCCATCCTTGTAGTACTAGTGTCTGAATGGGAGAAGCCAGGAAGCCCTCATTGTCTGTTCTGGGAATAAGAGCATCCATTCCCGTCAGGTAGTGCTTTAACTTGGTTTCTCCCTGGGAGGTGGAAGAGCAGGTGAGCACACCTCCTTTACTGTGTTTGGCCTTGGACGGGGGAGCAGGTTGCAGCATTGCTGGAGAATTGATAGAATCCTTGCTCTATGAGTCCACTTGTTCAATAAGTTAATTTGTCACTGGTCTGTCAGTGAGCTAGCTATTTCTTGTCCAGAGATGGAGTGAGTACTCTAGGGCTTTCTGCTATATCTCAAGCAAGATCTTTGTGTTTTGTTTTTGTTTTTCATTTTATTTCAAAAATTATATATATATATATATGTGTATATATATATATAATGTTTATTTTACTTGCATCTTTGTTGTGTACCATATGTATTATGGAAGGTAGAAGAGGGAGTTGAATCTCCCATAACTGGAGTTTGGGGATGGCTATAAGCACCCTGTGGTACTGGGAATTGAACCAGGTCCTCTGCAAGAGCAGAGTGCTCTTAACCACTGATAACTTGCAGTTTTGATGTATTCTGAATAGTATCTATCCATTTGTGTGCCAGTGGACTGAAGTTCCTTTTGGACTCTGACAATTTAGTTATGATTCAGACATTGTAATCCCTTGCCATATTAACATTTTGAGGCTCTTGTGCTTGTCATATTTATTTTCTAACCCAAAGCATATGATATTCAATTGTCCAGAGTAAGTAAAATACACGTTGAAATTTTCTTTTCTGAAAAACCTTACTCCAGAAAAGTTTCTCTGATGGAAAATGTTCAAAAGTAAAGACAAAAGTGGGCTTTTGGTAGGGAAGCTATTCTAGATGTATCTCTCTAAGATTGCGAGGGTTCCTTTTCATGGCCCCTCTTAGCTGCTTGGCTGTGTCAAGATGAGGCTGAGTATCTCCTATTTCCTTTGCAGTCCTTGGCTGTCAGAAACCCTTTGAAGCTGATGGTGAAGCTTTGTATTTTCTGTGAGAATCACATGCATACAGAAGTAGCTGCTGATGCTCTGGGTGAGAAGTGGAGGGTTACATAGTCGGATTTAGTGGTGGGAACAGCAAGATTTTCCCATGATGCAAGGTGTCTTGACCCATGGCAGAAGTACCTGCTGTTGAATAAAGAACATTCGTGTTATACAACAAGGGACACTGGAGAGAGGAAGAAGGGCAGGTCTGTTCACAGATGCATTGCAGATGAGTGTTTTCAACTCAGTTGTTGTAAAAAAGACAGGTGGGGGAGAGATGTTTCTAGACTGACCCGTACTACCGTGCCTTGGTGGTTGGGGCCCAAAAAAGCTAGCCGAATCTTAAGAATTTTTCAGTCTCTTCAAACAAGATGGTTTTTGCTAGTATGTCAGAAAGCTCTTAATAAAGAAGATAATGAATCCAGGACCAAAGCACACAAGATTCAGCATCTTGTTGTTCCATACAACATAGTATAGGAGGCTGAAAACATGCTAAACATTTGGCCAAGAGAGTGAATGAAGCCAAAGCTAAACTTCAGGAACTGATTGTCAAGAGACATAGCTATCTTTGCTAAAAAGCCTCTACTACTAAATCCAATAAAAAATAACTATGAGTTACAAATAAATGATCAGACCTTGAAAAAAATATGAGGGATATATATGGGGAGTGCATGAGATGTGAGAAGGTGTATCCCTGAAGTGCCCTTGGGATGACTTGATGCTTGTAGAACTAAAGGAAGACACTTGTCAGTGTAGGGGACTTTTTTATTTTATGTTTATCTTATCTAGCTTTTTCACTGGAATATGGCCACTCCAATACCAACTCTAATCCCGTTTAGGAATGCAATGTCAAATTCCCTCTGTATATATACTAGGAAGGAACTGGAACATGCGCAGTTAGATTTGTAGCTTGGTCATCCCGAGAAGAGGTGAAAACTAAACACACGCCCCAATATACCTGAAGCTGTGTGCACTTCTTCCCTTGGGTTTTAATCTGATTCGACTGTAATTTTATCAATATTTTTGATATGGCTTGTTATCTGAACTTGTTAAATGAACACAAATTGTATTTACTGTTAAATAGTCAATAGATTAAAGTATTCAAAAGAAACCCACCCCACCCCCTTTTTTTGGGGGGGCCCTATTTCAAAGGTAAATTGGCTGATTTTATTGTTTCTGAATTGAGTAAATCTTTTTAGGAAAAAGATGCCTTTACTTGAAAGGTTAAAGGGGCTACTTAGGTTTTTTGTTTGTTTTTTTCTGGAATGAAGTGGTCAGGAAATGATACTGTGCACAGTACAATAAGGAAATAGCTCTTGATCTTCTGTGTGTAAGTTTCTCCAAAAGGTAGCATTGCTTTTGGAGTATGATGCTAATACTTAATGTCTGCTTTGATAGTCTTTGCTAGGTTGCAAGTGAATGAAATGATGAATCAAATTCTTTTGTCTCAATAATATTTTGCAACAAAAAAGTTCTTGACAGAGAAGAATATTTAGTCAATTTCTTCCTGATTTTATCTTTTCTCCCCAAATTGTCCTGTTTGTCAGAGATCATTTTAAGAAAGTTCCTCTAAGAGGAATAAAAATAGGAGTGCTTGAATGGTGACTTCAGTTTAGGTGGCAATAAATGCTTGGCCATCAGATTTGTTTCCTTGTCTCCTACAATTTTACATTAAATGTAGAGCAGTGAATCACAAGAGCTTGATGTAGTTTTAAACTTCTTGGTTTTATGATACAAAACTGATTGACTATAGTAAAGAGTGACAAAGATTTGGGTTGATGAAATATGGGGGCTGGTTTTGAGTCTCAGGAGTTGTGAAGGAACAATTGAGTCACTGTAATAGATGAGCCGTGCTGGGGTGACTAGTGTACTAGTTACATCATTGTAATGATAGTCATATGATACTTAGAGAGCTTTCAGTAAGCTAGACTTTATTATATGGAGTCTTCTTATAAAACTACGCACTTGGTTAAAGGAAGATTTATCTAGGAAGTCTGAGTGGCCAGAATTGAATTATAGTACTAGAGTTTATTGAAGGTGATTGTGTGTGTGTGTGTGTGTGTGTGTGTGTGTGTGTGTGTGTAAGTTTTCAGGTCATGAGGGAGATGCAACAAAGATAAACAGACTTGCTGATGAATATTCATGCATATTTAATTTAAAAATGAAGATGTTATATGGAACTGCATATGAGGACTTGGGTGCAGGTTTTGGGTTTAGTAATAGTGTTCTTTAGTCATGGCAATGCCTAGCCTGTGGAAGTCAATGCTAATAGCTTTGCATATCTTAGTGAAAATGACTTTGATCTGGTAAGCTAAGAGCCTAGTTAGTTTCCCCCTTATTTGAGATTCTTTTTATGAGTTAAAGGATGTCTTTCTTTCCCTTTCTCCTCCTTTCTCTTCTCCCCTCTCCTCCCTCCCTTTTCCATTTCTGGGTAAAGAAAAAACTGGTGATCTTATGCATGCAAGGCAAGTGTATATTTCTAGACTCTCCTCCATGTCTACTTCTGTGAACAACATTACTTGTATTAAAAAGTTTATGATTATAAAGACAAATTCAATTCTGACATGAAAAACCCTAAAGGCGTTTGGTATAGGCCATTTCTTAGAATGTATTTGATCTCCTTGACTGTCATTGGAAGAATCCTATATTTTCATCTTAGAATTTATTCTAATGGCAGAATTGGTCACAGAGGTTAGAGTGGATGATTCCTTGGGTGAGTTAAAGCGTTTATTTGAATTATGTTTAAAAAGGCATACATTTGAATTTTCTAAAGATATACTCTTTGATTCTTACTATATCTTCCTTGGCTCTGGCTTTTTGGAACAAATGGAAGGAGCAGAGACTTTAATGTTACACTTAAGTGCTTTCTTCTTTGGACTAAAGCACACACATTTAGGGCTAAATAGGACCCTTCTCATTTTTTGCCTTATTCATGACTCTGTACTAGGCCTACTAAAGGACCTTTAAGACAGATCTGTTTTTAAATAGTTGTGTTATTTAATAGTTTGCCTATTACAATATAGTTGTGTTGTAATCCTGACTTGTGTGTGAGTATTGAAACTTGGGGTGTGTTGTATTCATGTGTTCTGCCTTTGGTTGACTGTCCATGACACATTTGGCTAAACTCTACCCATATATCAGCCACCTTGCAAATATTTGTGCTAGTTTATCTTGGGTTGGGACTGGCTTTCTGAAGGTGAAGAAAAACTGTTCTTTCAGAGCAGCTTTAGTTTAAAGCTTTGGTGAGGGCAACATGGAGTGAGATTTTTTTAACCATACAGAAGATAATTATAGTGGTTGGCAGTATTCCTTGTGCTGAACAATAGAGACTCCAGCTGGCCTCCTGTTGTCCTTTCAGAGTCAGGGAGGGAGAGGGAGCATGCTGGGGTCTAGAAGGTTTCCTAAAGGAGCTTTTTATCCAAGGAGTGCTGCTCTATACTGTGGTTAGTCCCCAGTGCTAAGGCACTCTGTAGGCCAACATAGCATGGTGTCATGGTGTGTAGGGTTGGCTTATCCATGCTCATTTAGTATGCATTGGTGCTTCCTAATATGGAATACCAAGCAAAAGCAGGCTGCAAGTAGTCACCCTAGGAATCTTTCATTTTACGATGCAAGTAGAGCTGCAGATTTGAACTTCTGTCCAGAGTGGAAGTTGGGTAGAAGTCTTGCAGACACTAGTCCTTGAAATAGACTGAGAGATTAGTCTACAGTAACACTGTGTTCTTACAGGGGAGATGATAGATTTGAAATAGTCAGTGGTATTTTTTTATTTATTTGTCTTGAATCTCTATAAGGTGGGTTTTTAGGGGGGAAAGGGAAGCTTTCAGTATCCAAAGCTGGCTTTGAACTTACGTAGTTGAGGATGGCTTTGAAATTCTGATTCTTCTGCTTCCACCTCCCACGTGCATGTGTGTGTGTATGTGTGTGTGTGTGTGTGTGTGTGTGTGTGTATTAGTGTTTGTTTTGTTTGTTTGACAGAACATTTCTTTGTTCATTGACCTATTAGTCTTACATTGAATTCTAAGGTGCTCTAGTATGACATTGTTACTTAAATAGCACCTTTATTGACTGCCATTGTTTTTGTGGCTGGGTGAATGACCTTGAGGGAGATCATTGCTCAGGTCAGGGGTCTGAAATGAGGTAAAGCACATTTGTGATTGAGAAATATGTGCTCTGAGGTTAGAGATCTAGTTTGACAACCAACTTCACACTGAGATCCAAAATGGGGACCACTAATGTCATAGATTCTAGGTTGAGATGGGATTTACTTAAAGGTCCATTTATATTAATAATGCATGCTTGGATAATGCCAATGACAAGGCAATGCCTCCACTGAGCTTAAATATGATTATTTAAGTTTAGCTTGCATTTTTTTGCTAAAGAATTTAGGTTTTAGATTTTTATTAGATTTCACCAGGGAATCTTGAGAGACACTTTGAATAATGTTTCAATATATTCCCAAATCTATAGCTTTGATTTCTAAACATTTACTCCAATTTTAGTAGTTGAGACAATTGTAGAGATTGATTTGTAGGTAGAAAGGATAAGAAGATGGGGTTGTGATGTGAGGAGTATGTTATGTACATGGATGAAAATGTCACAATAAACCCATTACTTTTTGTATCATTAATACAGGCCAGTTAATTTAAAATAAAAATCATAGTTGTACTACTCCAGCTCCCCTTCTTAAGAGGAAAATATTCAGATTTCATATATTCAGTCTGAGGTCTGATGACTAAAGAAGCTGGAATTCTAAACTCCAAACTCTGTTCTACAGGCAGAAAGTTACAGCTACATTAATGAACAGTACAGTCAGGAACCAGCTTTCTGGTCTCTCATGTGGGGATAATTCTTTTTTCTGTCAACAAAATTAGGTGCAGGGACATCATTAGATGTTGAAATCTATCATGCTGCCTTAGTTTATAGATTTTGATTTACCCATAGGTTGTGGATTTTTCAGAAACTTTTTTTTGGGTTTGATTGGTTTGTTTAAGACATTGGTGTATAAAGCTTCAAATGCACAGCTCAATAGAGAAACGCACTGCAAAAGCTTGTTTGTTCCTTCTTGTGTGATTCCTTAGGCAAAAGTCATGCTCATAGACAAAACCCATAAATATTTCTTATCTTGTTTTCTTTGTACCTTTTTAGTTCTATATAAAACAATAGAAGTGTGCTTTCGTGGGGAAAGGTAATTTATGTAATAAGAGAAATCTTTTGATGGTTAGAAAACCTCAAGCTTTAAATATTTAATCAATGACTACTTTGTTTTAATGACATACAATTTATTTAAAAGAGCAAAGTTTAAAGTTCTTTTATTGGATTTTAAATGTTTATTAACTATCTACTCCATAATATTAAATTCTACTGCATATGGTTAGTTACTTAGTACTTGTTTGGCCAGATTTACAAAGAAAATGTACTGCTTGGCATCTCTGATTCTGTTAACAGTCCAAGTGAAATAATGCTTAGGCCTCTTAAAGAAAAAAAAACATATAGACACTTTACATAAAGGTTATTAGCATTTGTAATAGTCAGAATGGTTTCCAGTGATGTTCATGTTTTAGTCACTGACTCCTGTGAATATGTTCTATGGGAAAGGAATACTTGAGATGCAGCTGTTAAGGGTCTTGAATGGGAGATGATCCTGGACTACAGAAGCAGCCCTAGTACAGTGAGAGAGGAGGACAGAAATAGTTACAGGATATAGGGATAGAAGCAGAAATGGTAGTGGGACAAGGACCATGAGCCAAGGAATCCTGGTAGCCTCTAGAAGCTGTAAGGACAAGGGAACTGATTGCTTCTGGGAGCCATTGGGAAGGAACTTGCTCTGCCAACACCTTGACTTCAGCAGGATGATGCCTTTCAAAATCCAGAACTAAGAGAATAAATAGATTTATATTGACTGAAGCAGTTCCCTTTGTGATAATTTGTTATGATATTAATAAGCAATACTACAGTGTACTCATTCCCTGATGTGTCTTTCAAAAAGAACTGTTGTATTAGCCTCCTGTGTCCCCTAAAGACATAGTTTCTAGGAAACAGATATTTAAACTTTGGTGACAAGGAAAATGGCACAGGATTAGTGTGTTTTCTATGGGCCTGTCACTTTAATGTTTTAATTTTTTTTTTACTCACATTGTGATCTTGCTAAACTAATATTCTATCTAAAATACTAGTAAGGAGCTTAGTGGAGGAGGGCACTATTTTTGTATGTACTTTGTGTTGGATTGAAAAATACAAGAATTTCAGAAATAGAAGTTGAAATAGTGTTAATCATGAGTACACACTGGCATAATTTTCTTTATTTTCCTATTATATATGCTTCATAATAAAGCCACATAGACTTCATGTTGACATACCAAAACCTAAATGTGAGAATATAGCAAACTAGTTCTTGAGGCTGGTTTTATTTCATTTTTGTAGCATACAGGGTGTGTTTGCCTAGTTACTATGAACTCACAGTTGTCTGAGCACTGAGTATCCGGTCCTGCTGTGGCCTCAATGATGACCACTTGCAACACTGTAGCCATCACAGGAAGTGAGGCTCCGAAGAATAAGGGTGTGATATGATGCCATTCAGTCCCAGGTGTAGTTTTCTGCCACGGTTGGTCTATCCTCTGGCAAACAGAGATCAGTGCTCTTATTGTAGGTAGAATTATTCTTAACCCTCTTTTCTATCTTCTAGTGAATTTCATTTGCTGTTTTGCAGTGCTTCCTCACAGAGCTTTGGTTCACTTACACATGATAATGATGCAATGTTACCTTCTGAGTATATTCAGGTTGCTGTAACAGAATACCTTAGATTGGACAGTTTATAAACAACATATACTTACTGCTTATAGTGTTTGAAGTACAAGGAAAATACAAAATAGAGCAGATTTATTGTTTGGTGCTCATAGGTAACTCCTTGCATCTTCATGTGGCAGAACAATAAAATGGCTTGGTTCCCTCAAACCACCTCTACAAGGCCATGAAGTCCAGGCATTGAGGGTAGAGCCCCCAAAAGTCATACCTCTTCACACTACCATACTGGGGACTATATCAACACAAAAGGTGGAGTGCTCATAGTCTGTGAGTGCTGTGCTTTAAAAGAGGGGCCATTTGTGATTTATTGCTGTAGAGCCTTACTGTTCCTACTTATATAAAAGCAAGATTAAAGTACCTTGAATGAATTAGGCTTGGTGTAGGAAGCAGAAATATCTTTAGAAATATTATCAGGAAGTACTTAATACAAAGGCCGGAGAGATGAGGTGGGTGGTAGGAATGAGCCTCATCCCACTTAGCATCTGACTGTGTTGAACTTCTCCAAACTCCTTGCTTCTGCACACATGGGAGGCTGAGGTTCTCTACCATGCCAAGGTGAGGCAGTGTGTTCTTGTCATCTCAGCACTCCCGAGACTCGAGGAACTTGAGTTCAAGCTATCCCGTGCCCCAGAGAAGTCCCTATTTTCAGCTAAATAAATACTTAAAAACTTTACCATTTTTTCTTTCCTGCTAAGAAACACTTTCAAATGTCTTAAGACTTGTGGATGACTGATTTTACCTAGGCCAAGGCTAGGCCCATTCTCTGTACTACAAATGATTAGATGTGGAGCTTGTTCCCGCTGATCAACCAGCGCAACCTCTGGCCAACCATACCTCTTTGTACTCAGTCTTTAGGGCAGACCCCCGAACATTGAGCCTTATATTCCATGTCTTCCCTGTGGGCCTCCACATGATCTGCCACCTGGTCAGTCACCTTGTCATCCCATATGTGGCTCCTTCTCCACTTGTTTACCCTCCGCATGAAAGACAAGTCTCTGCCCAAACCCCTGAAATATTGTAGATGGGCAGTGACAGTCCTTCCTACTGCTTCACAAAGCTTCCCACTAAACCTCTCCTTAGTAAGTTGTGATTTTTTTCCTGCCTGTCTGCCTAGAAAAGCCAAAGCTGGGAGGAAAGATTCCCTGCTACGAGGTTGCTTTCCAAACTGTGGCGGTAACCTCCAAGGCAGGTCTTCCAATTTAAAGAATTAAAACAAAACAACTAATCATAGTATAGATGGTCTTGTAGATACCTATAGTTACATCTGCTGTGGATTTGAGGGAAGGCTTACTTATCAAGGGGGTTATATGTAATGAGTGGGTACAGAACTGTGGGGTGCTGTGTAGGAGGGAAAAAGAGGATCCTGGAGGGGGCGTTTCATTGATGGACTTGAGTATCATGATTAAATTCCCACAGTAAACGTGTATCAGTCAGACATAATGTTTTATGGAGGTGGCCTTTTGGACCAAGAAAGAAAATCCATACAAGATATTCTTTTCTTGATTTGAGAAAGTTCTACACTAGCAAACTATATCTGTAGCCACCTCTGAGGCATGCGCATGAATTCCTACAAGTGAATGCTGCTTTGATAATATCCCTCTCTTTAATAAATGAGTCATACTCCTAAATTGTTTCTCCTCGGCATCTTTGTTTTGTTTTTTGTTTTTTTTTTGGGGGGGGGCGTTGTCTGGAGACCTTAGTAAAGAATTCCCTGTGGATTGGCTCTGTGGTGTGACTTAACTTTGAGTAGTGTGGGGTCTAGACCTGACTCTAGGTTCCAACAGCTTTTCCAGAACCTGAAGTATCAATACAAAAGCAACCATGTATTCATGCTGAACAGGTGAGCACTGTGAGATGGGAGTGTGTGGAGACACATGGGTAGCAGGGGCTGTGTGGTGAGGGGCTCAGGGACAGGAGAATTCCTCAGAAAAATTTGACATGGCTAGCCATTGGAAGCACAGGGAAGATACTCTGCCCTTCCATATTTTTATAGAGGGAGAAAGGGAAGCAATTGGGGTCATCAGTACCTTATGGGTATAAGTCTGTCTTCATGTCACCCAGCTGTTGTCAGTAAATACTATTTATACTCTTCTAACCCTAGGCCTATTTGCTCTAAAAATATGAAAAGACAGAAATAGTTCAAGGACATTTAAAGACTTATATAATTATTAATAGGCCAAGTTTTGATTCATCATGCATTATGAACAAATCATGTATTAAGAACAAATTGATGTAAATTGTGTTTTTGTGATAAGCTGCCAGATGACTTAGTTTAATAAACATATTTAGTGTTTTTGATAAGTATGCCATTTTCTTGGTGGATGTTCCCATTTGAGCTCTCAGACTTCTGCACACACATTCCAGTGATGAGTTCCAATTTATTAGACATCTTTCAATTGTACTTGGAATTGTGACTGAGGGCACCAGGTCTAGAGACTAGAAGGAAGCTCAGAGGCTACTTGTAAAGTGAAATTTCTTTTATGAGATCATCCATATGTATAAAATAACTTGAGTGCTGTGGAAGTCAGATTCTTCAGGGAAGCAGAGCCAGTAAGATGTATATGTTTGTCTAGAGTGAGATTTACTGGAAAGAACTGGCTCAAACAATAATCGAAGCTAAAAGCTCCATGATGTACAGACTCAGGGGACAGTGTGCTTTGAAAGCCTTGAGAGTCCCAGAGCCACTGGTATACATGCTAGGTTGGCTTTGAGGGCTGGAGAAAGCACGCACTGCAGTCCATAAGTCAGGCACAGAATTGGTCCAGCCTCCTTCCAGCTTGTTTATTCTATTCAGGTCCTAGACATATTGGATGGTACACATCAATGGTAAAGGTGGGCCATCTGCTTTGTACAATTTATGGACAGGTGTGGGCCTGTGTGCTAGAGGCTTTCCATGGAGATCCCTGACATGGCTGGATGTGAGAGTTCTGGCAAAGGGGAGTGCGATCTGGGAGGGGAAGTCACTTCTGGTGAGGCTGCAGTTGGCTCCACCTTTGTCTCCTGTGTCTTGGTTACTCCTTGTCTCCCTGCACTGAGTCAGGTTGGGCTGGGCCTCCTGAGAGGCCAACTCGCCAGTGAGGAGTGCAGGGGAGCCTCGGGTGGCACTTCAGCAGAGCAGACCTCTTCCCAAGTGTTACCGCTCTTATGACAAGCTCTTGGACACCGGCAGTAGTTCTCGTACACCAGATCTTTCCAGATGGGATTCTTATATACAGTTTCGGAGTGGGTCAGGGTCTGACAGCAGGTATTTCTCTTTGGCTTGGTCTGAGAGCTTGGGGAAACCTTATTTGCATGTGGGAGGGCTTGGTGCTGCTCTTGGCTGATGGCCATAGACCTCAGGGCTGGTGGGGGAGGGGGTGACTGTGGGAGGCTGTAACTGCTACAGGGGCCCAAGGGGCATTACCAAACACCTGCAGACCCTTTTTGGGGTTCTAAGCCTGAGCTCAACAGGGGACCAGGCTGTCTATGCACAGCTCACCACCCCACAGACAGGTATTCTAATAATCTCTTGTAGAAACATCCTCACAGGCTTTTATCTGCCATTAGGGTATCCTGTGTATGACTCAAACTGGTACATAAAATTACATGTTCTCACTCCTGTGTCTCCACATTGTATACTCTTCCATTTCCTGTCAGTGTACAAACTCTTGAATGTTGGTACTTATGTGTCTTTATTAGGCTCTTACTCTGACTGCTAATAGGGCTGAGCAAGCTGACTGAAGTAGAAGAGGAAGCTATCAGCAGGCTTTCTGGACCCTTCAAAGGGGTTCTGGAAAGCTTGTCCAATGGAACACTTTATGTTGATACAGTCCAGAATGTGTGCATTGTTATTTTAATATCAGGTTTAACCATCTTTTAAGAACAGCCTTTTATTTATATCTCTAAAGTATAGGTTTTTTGTTTTGTTTTGAAATGAGTTCTCATGTATCTCAGGCTGGCTTTGAACTAGATATGTAGATGAAAGTGACCTTGAACATGTGATCATCTTACCTCTTCTGCATATCTCATGCTATGATTATAGGTGTGAACCTCTGTGCTCTGCAGAAACTGTATATACAGTTGTGTATAGGATATAAGGGTGAGTAAATGATAAAGCTGTGTGGTGGGAAATTGTATACTAAACCAGACTATAGTTTTTCTTTATCTCAGATTTGCACAACCCTAATAGTTTGATTCAAAATACCCTTCAACAGTAAAGGCAAGGTCAGGGATTGTTATTCCCTTTTTATATTTTTAAGTTTAAAAACATTTAAACATTATTTCACATATATGAGTGTTTTGCCTGAACATATATATGTATACTACATGTGTGCCTAGTGCTCAGGGAGGTCTGAAGGGGGAGTGTCATATTCCCTGGAACTGGAGTTAGAGATAGTGAACAGTCATGAGGGTGCTGGGGACTGAACTTGGGTCTCTAGAAGAGCAGCAAGTGCTCTTAACCTCTGAGCCATCTCTCCAGTTCTCCCTTCCCACCCCCCCTCTCTCGTTGTTGTTGTTGTTGTTGTTGTTGTTGTTTTAGTTTTTGTTCTGTAACATGTCATGGAGCCTGGGCTGCTGGCCTCAGATGATTTTGAACTTTGGTTTTTGGTTTGGATTTTGGTTTCCCCCCTTTACCCCTATGCTGAGATTGAGATTATAGATGTACATCATCACCATGTAAGGCTGATATGATACTGGGGATTGAACACCAGGGTTTTTTTGCATGCTAGGCAATATTTGTATGTCAAGTACTGATCCCCATATATATACCTGAGACTATGTCATAAAATCCATTAAAACACCAATAACATGTTTCTGCTGCCTTGCACATAACACTGTAGTAACAATTTGTGTAGTCAATTGCACAATAGGCAATTGACTTGTAGCTCTTAAGAACAGTGGGAACTTGACATAGGGCTCGATCTGCTGTTTGATGCTGGTCTTGCAGGCGTCCTCAGGTCTTATGTGTTTTGTGTCTTTCTCTGGCTTCCTTCTTCATGTATTTTCAATGTATTGGTAGAATAAAGGCTGGGTTATGCCAACCTTGGCCTCCTTGTGGGGCCCACCTTGCTTAGTCTTATGAAGAGCTGAGGTAAATCTTTGGCTTTGTTGTATCCTTCTCAGGAAACTGCAGTGTGGAATCAAGGTTATTCTCAAGTATCAAGTAAAGACTTTCCCACCCCCAAATAAGTGAATAGCTAGGCATAGTGACACAAACTTGCAATCCCAGTCGAGGAGGATCAGAACTTTGAGGCCAGCCTAAACTATAGAGCAAGTTTGAGATTAGCCTGGATTACATGAGACCTGGAGAGGGTGTAGGCAGGGATGCCACAGTGACTTTGTCTTCACATTGTAGCTGTCATGATGCAGCTTTGCAACTGAGCTGCGGTAGAAAGGGCTGCTGGCACTGTGAGCACATTAAACGCTGGAAACGTCAGCAAGCTCTGGTACTCAGTGCCTGGCGTGAAGATAAACACCCAGAGATCTCGGCCTATGGTCGCTGTTGACGGATATGGTTAAAAGTGTATAATGTCTGCAGTAGTCAAATGTAGTTATCTGACCACCAATGGTTAGGCTTCTACCTTGGGACAGTCCAGGTCTAAGGAAACCAGGTGACTCACATTGAGCCTGAGGCCAGGAAGTGCTTGTCCATTCCTTCTGTCAGTTCATGCAGTTTGTGTCTGTATGAACCAAGTACTGTCCCCTGAGATGTGCGGTAAACGAAACATCATTCGTGTTGCACAGAATGCAGTGGTCTAGCTCTGGCTTCAGAAGGCTTTAGGCCCTATTGGGTGAGTGTCACTGTGGTTTGTCTTCAGACATTGGGGCTAGAGGATTATGTCAGCTACTTCTGGTGATCTCATTCACAGTCTGGTTCTTTTACGGAGTTTCCATTGTTGACAGGTGCTATGAAGGAGTTCATTGTGATGGCTTAAATCACTACATGTGTGAGAGATACATACATGTATATGCACGCAGAAGTGAGTTGCTGCTTTGTATTTAAAGATGTGATTTCCAGGTCTTTTTGTTTTTTTCTGTTAAATGATTTTGCATGAAGTGAACTCTGTCATTGTTTCATAGCTTCTATACTAGAATAGATAGGATTAAAAAACAAAGGAACTGTGATCTTTGTTCTCTTGAAATAGGACAAGGAACAGTAGCTTAGAATTTCATGGTACTAGTGCCAAAGGACCCTCTTTACCTGTAGAACATTTAAGGCCCATAGGATATTTGTTTGCAGAGGGGGATAGGAACAATGATTCTGTAGAACTGTACAAAACAGGGCATGGGGATGCTCAGCCTTTACTCCAGGGGTCTGCACTCAGGAGCCCTACATGCAAAGCCCATTGGTAGCCTGGGTCTTATTAACTTCCTAGGGTAGCTGCTCTTCATGACCGTGGTCCTTATAAGTGAAAGGGTTCTCAGGGATGGATTCTCCAGTCTAGGGCCCTTGCTTTACGGGCTTGTGTGTTGAATATCCAGGGCAGGGTGTCAAGCGGTTCTTAAAGCCAGACCCACACATTGCCTGTTGCTGTTTTCACCGTTACTGTGCTCTGGAAAGCAGCGGCTGCCATGAGCTCACATCCAACTATTTGCCAACGTGGCTGTTTTTCCATTTTAGGAATGGGATCTGAGATCCACAGGCCTATCCATACTTCTCAAATAGACATGTTGGCACCAGTCACAGGCCATTACAAACATCAACTCTGTGATGGCACAGGAATCTGTCCAGCTTACTGTAAATTTGCCTGATGGCTGTATTTCTGTGACGATGGGAGTCTCTGCTTCCAGCCCCAGCATCTGGCTTTTCTACTTCTTTCTTTCTTTCTTTCTTTCTTTCTTTCTTTCTTTCTTTCTTTCTTTCTTTCTTTCTTTCCTTCCTTCCTTCCTTCCTTCCTTCCTTCCTTCCTTCCTTTCTCTCTCTCTCTCTCTCTCTCTCTCTCTCTCTCTCTCTCTCCTTCCTTCCTCCCTCCCTCCCTCCCTCCCTCCCTCCTTCCCTCCCTCCCTTTCTCTCTCTCTCTCTCTCTCTTTCTTTCTTTCTTTCTTTCTTTCTTTCTTTCTTTCTTTCTTTCTTTCTTTCTTTCTTTCTTTCTTGATGAGGCTGGGAATGCTATGAGTCTTGTTCCTCGTTCCTATTTGTAGCCCCATGGCTATTTGGGGCCAGTTCCTGCTTTTCCTCCATTTGCCAGTAAATGTGTCTCTCAAGGGATCATTACCAGGGAACTGCAGCCCACAATACTCATGACTAGAGAAATAATAATGATGCTTTATTGTGGGGCCCTTTCTGGTATTTCAGAGTAATTTGGCATTAAAGCTTATGGGTGGCACCAACAGTGGCTAACTAATGTAAGTAGAATTCAAAAACCGGGCCTTAAATACCCATTGAGCTGTCTCGAGAACCTTGAACAGGAACTGTCTTAACTCTGAAATAAGATAATACCATTCCATTTGTACAAGTAATGAAAAGAATAGGGGTTGCCTTATCAAGAAGTGGCACACATGTCAGTAACTGAAGATAAAGCCCATTGGCCCTGTAGTTCCCTCAAACTTTAAATCACTTATTCTCACTCAGCTCATGGCAGGCTATTTTGGTAGCATATAATAGCAAGGGTTAACCAATTTTGTAGGATATCTGTTAGAAGCTTTTCCTTTATATTAAATACTTTTCTCCTTGCCTGTAACAAAAGTACCTGACCAATGGGAGAATGTATTTAGGCTCACAATTGGAACATGCAGTCCATTAAGATGAGTTGTACATACAGACACGATGTGCGATGGCTGATTAGAGTGTAACCACCGTTAAGCAGAGTCATGAATGGTTGTATTCCACAAGCTTTCTCTTCATTCAGTCCTGAGCTCATGAGATGGTGTTGTCTACATCTATCACCAGCCAAACATTTCTGGAAATGCTCTCTTATACACTCCCAGAGGTATGTCTCCTAGGTGATTCCGGGTGCTATTAAGTTGGCAATTAAGATCAACTATCACATTCTTCCTGTGCATGTATTGGTAGAATCTATACACATAAAAGAAGGTTCTTGTTAAGGTGCAAATTGTTACATATAAAAGCATGATACATAATCTTGGTGATTTTTCCTGTGTTTTCTCACAAAAGGCAACTTTTATCTCATTGCCATTAGATGCTATAAATGGACCATTAAGGGTTTATATCAGGCTTCTTTGTTCAGATAGATTGTGATATTGAATTGAATGAAGATAAACAGTCATCAAGCCTTAAGTTATTAGTAGTTGTTAGTAGTAATTCTTGAAAGCAGTTGTTCTACTGTGATTTGGGTCATTAATATAATGGGTTGGTCGCCTGTAGATGGTTTTGCATTTCAGAGGCACTTTAGCAGTGGCAGCAGCAAGTAGATTTTGTTATGTGTATCTGCTTTACTTAATCATACTTAAGAAAATATCCGTGGTCTCCTTTCCATGTCAGGTTAACTTTGGAAATTTGAAGAGCGATGAAGGAATCTTTGGACCACAAATGCTGTGTGTGCATGTGTGTACATGTGCCAATGTGTGTGGAGGCCAGAGGTTTATGGTTGGGTTTCTATCATTCTTGATCCTTCTTTTGAGACAGTTTCTCACTGAACCTGGAATCATAAATTTGAGTAGATTTCCTGGCCAACAACCCCCTGGAATCTTTGTTTCTGCTCCCCAGAGTTGGGGTGATAGATACATATTACTGATCTGGTCTTTTACATAAGTGTTAGGAATCTGGATGTTGATTGTGCTCTAAGCCATCTTCTTTTTGTCATGTAGTTAATATTGTTAGCACTGTGTAATTGCTGTCCCCACTAATCCCTCAAAGCTATGGCCAAATTAGACCAGGAAACCTAAACACAGAAAGTTTAGGACTTTGTCTAGGATGCCCAGAGAATAGAGCCAGGATGAGTGTTGTTCTTATCTGTGGTCCTAGCAATAAGGGAAAGCAGAAGAGGGCCTCTTGGCTTGGTCCAAGAAGACTGGTGTTCAGAATGGAGGGTGGCTATATTTGAGGAAGTGGAGCTTTGCTGATCCCTTGCAGGACAAGGAGAATAGGTGGTCTGATAGTGATCATTGTGGTTAGGAATTGGCTGAGGAGGGTTGCTGAGGAGGACTGGTATACTTGTGAAGGAATAACAGTGCATTCTGAGGTAGGGATGTCTGGGAAGCGCAGCTTGTTGGGTGTGCTGACTGGACTAGGGATTCCTGACAGTAATGTGGGAAATACACGATGGAGCAATTGCGGCTGCTGTGAACCATAAAGTGAACAGGAAGAGGCTAGGGTCCCACAGCTCCCCGGAGCATGCTTCCCATGGCTTCCAGTGGTTCCTGTCACCTTTGAACACTGCCATTCTTTTAAGATACAATCCTTGTGGGCTGGAGAGATGGCTCAGTGGTTAAGAGCACTCACTAGCTGCTCCTCTAGAGGTCCTGAGTTCAATTCTGAGCAACCACATGGAGGCTCACAACCATCTGTAATGGGATCTGATGCCCTCTTCTGGCACACAGGTATACACGCAGATAGTGTACTCATGCATAAAATAAGTAAATCTTAAAAACAAGCCATAAACCTGAAACATAAAGTGCAATCAGCATTCATATGGCAGCCAAAGGTTAGGTATAAAGGTAGTTCAAATTTTGTATTCTAAGTGGAGAGTCATTTAATTGTTAAAAATCATGCTTGGAAAATGAACATATATGTTTTTTCCATGGCAGACCCATTCTTAGTCACCCTAAACATGGGAATCTTTGGGTTTTGAAGTTAGACATGTAAGAGTCCTTTGGGTTAGAACTGAGTTCTCCATAGGATGAGAAGCCAAGTTGCAGTTGTTGAGAAGAGAGCAAGGGATAGAAACTTAGATGATCCTGTTGAAATTGAACAGGGGAAAAAAAAGGTTGAACAAACAGATGCCCTCAAAGATATCCTTAACTATGGATTAGAAAGCTAGCCAGAGCTACAGTTCAGATTTATGGTGTGTTTTTGTGTTTTTACAGGCTTCGTAGGTACACATGGAAAATGGCAGTCAGTAAATGCCCTGGGTTTAAACAAGCCCAACTTCAATGGAGCTTTATTTTATAGAATTCATTTTGAAGCCACAAAACAACTAGGGGAAAGGCTTTCCAATTTTTAGAATTTTTAGGTAATCATTAGAACTTAAAATTATGTGTAGTCACTGTTTGAATGTTCCTAAACATCTTAATGTTCTTAATGTATACAACTGACTTTATTCCTGCAGCTCTAGTTTGTGATTTTGAGTATTATGTAAACATACTGTGTGTGTGTGTGTGTGTGTGTGTGTGTGTGTGTGTGTAATGTGAATGAACATGCATTTGTAATTTCATTGAACACTGGGTTATATAGGAGAAATAGCTCGTGTGTTAATTTATATTACATTTATAGAAGATGAGAATGCTGTATGCTAGCATGTTCCTGAGTCAACATGAACTTTGATTACAAGACTACAAAAAGACTCTCATATTTTACTAAGACAGAAGCATTTGCTTATATTCAAATAGCTAGAAATACAAAACTTAAATTATAGAGGTTTTCCCAGTCTTGACTCTGTAATTCATTTTTATTAATACTTCTGACATTTCAATGAGTAGATTAAGCTGGAATTTGAGAATTTAACACATTTAGAACAAGAAAATTTCATTCTTTGGCTGTGCCTTTTTTGTATGACTGTAATCCCTATTTGAAATGTAAGCTTTGTTGTTCACCAGCTCTACATTTAGACTGTGTGTGGTTCTTGAGTAAATGCTCTGTTTGTGGCATGCACTCTTCATAATAACCGAGTCCTGTGCACAGTGTGATCTTCAGCTGGGCTTGCTCTGCTGTGAGCAGCAGAGGACGTGCTGTCCACTCTATGTTATCTTGAACATGTGGGCATTGTTCACAGGCTCACTGGTTTTCTGAGAACAGTTCTTGCGTTATTTTGAAGTTCTTCAAAGCAAGAGTTAGAACCCTCCTTTAAGGAATATATAGCTTTGTGTTTACAGCAAATGTTTTTTGGGGACACTTCCTTTGTTTTATTGGCTCATGTTGATGGGCCTTGGACTCAGCTTTTGACTCAAGATGGACAGGTGAAAAGGAACTCTTAAGTAGTCAGTCATCTGCCCTTGTTGGCATGGCTCAGACCAACTGGGTATATGGAAGGTTTAGGCAAATTAGTGGTATGTTTTGTTTCTATAATGCATCACTTATTTTTCAAATACATCAGGAGCTTAATGCTTCTGTCAATAAGATATACAGGTAAGAAACTTGTTTCGTGTTGTTTTTATGCAGGAATGGAATAATACAGATTTATAAATGATTTTAATAAGAAAAAAAGTGCCCCTGACTATGGTGGTAAATTACTTAATAGAATCATTTTTTAATGACATGCCTAGAATTCATGTTGCTTGAACTGGCATACCTTACCCAACTCGAACCTTTTTTTTTTTTTTTTAATGGGTGGTTGTTCTGTGTCCTGATGGAGGACAGAAGGGGGAAGGGTTATGAGAGTAAGTGTGGTTAGTGAGCCATAAAGACTGGCTGCTGGTCATGGCTGAGGGTTCCCTTCTGGCTTCTTAGAGTTGGCATGGGCTTGGCTTACTGTTTCCCTTTTATGAATGGAGATGAGTGCTGATATAGGGACTGAGTGAAGGAGGAGAGACTACAGAGTCAACGGTTATGATCATTGAGATCTCAGGACATGGAATAGATGTGTGCCACATCACCAAAGCAGCATACACTTGGTACCAGGGACTGTGGAAGTTTCTAGGTGATACCTCTATCATGAGGAGGCAACCCCAATGGTAGAGCCAGAAAGGGCAAAGGACACTGACGTTTTGCCACCTTCCTTCTACAATTGGAGTGGTGAAAGAGCTCTGCGTGCATTAAAGGTGCCCCAGATACAGATATGTACTGTGTCTGTTCATTGCATTCTTGAGGAGGGAGAGGAGTCCGGACTCCTCAACTACTCAAGCGAGAGTTTTTGTATTTATAAGTCAGGTTACTGAAGACTTGATGGCTCCTCAGATGAGTGTGTGCAATGGGGACATTTAGGTTTGGTACACAGCAAATTTCTTCCATTTCTTTCTCAGGTTGATACCTAACAGGTGAAAGCTTGTCACATTAATTTGTACTCATGCCTCATGTTAAATTCGCTGGAAATAGTTATCTTGCTGTTGTCTACTTATGAAAGTTTAATCCTTCCAAGTATGTGAACATACTGTTACTAGATACCATCCCCAACATGTTAGAGCATTGGGTTGAGATCACATTACTTTACTGCATGCCTAAGACATTTGAACTTTTTCCTAGCTCAGAGAATTTTGTGAATATATTTCTGGCTGCTCGAAGGAAAATGCTAATAGAGAAAGGTTCTAGAAATGTTGGGTTGTTGTGTCACTAATTAATTGGTATACATGTGTGAGTTTTGTGATGGTTCTTTTTAAAGGGACTGCAGTGAATTTAGTAGTAAATACATGCTAGTTTGTTTGCTGTAACAGTCAATCACTTGACCAAGTATTCTTAACATTGTATAGATTTACACAGTGTACTCAGCTCTTTATTCTGCACTGTTGCTAGTGCAGAGTATGTGTGGTAAGCTGTTGTGCTTCTAAGAAACACAGCATCAGATTATTACAATAAGATGTTTGTTCTCACTCCATAGAATAATCAGGATTTCTCATGTTCTCAGTGTGATTTCAGGTTTTCTGAAGAGAAGGAAATGGAACATAAAAACTCACTTATTTGGGTGATGGTGGGAGAGCATTATACCTGAACAGATTGTGGCATTTCTATTTTTCCCTCAAGGTTATAGAAAGTTCTTGTTTGCAGTGGTCAGGATGTGAGTTACCTCATTCAATCCAAATGAGGATGAATCAACAAGCATACTGCACACGAAACCCCAGAGTTTAGAAGAACACCACCATGTCCCCAAAGGATTAACAACAAAGTTCTTTGAAAAAAATTTGGGTCGAGGAACTTAGTCAGGGTCATCCCTGATTATCATCATCTCATTAGGGATCACCAGTAATTCAAGCCTCTCGAAGGCTAAGTATTCTCATGTCCTGTATGCTGAGTTAATTGATTACACTTGAGGCTGTACAGTGTTTGAACCCCTTGTATTGTACTAGGCATTGTTTAGTGCTTCTACTCAACATTTTGTTGTTGTTTAGATTGGTGTTTGTGTGTGTGTGTGTGTGTGTGTGTGTGTGTGTGTTTCCTGCATGTATGCATGTGCACTGCATACATGTTTCTTGGATCTGTTGGGATTGAGTTTATGAATGATTGTGAGACACTATGTCCATTCTGGGAATCAAACCCAGTTCTTCTGAAAGAGCAACAAATGCTCCTAACCACTGAACTACCTATCTATTCAGCTCCTAACATTTGTTATTTTGTCAGCTATTATGCAGTGGTATCCAACCCATGAAATGACCTTGACATTTTTCCATCAAAAATATTTTTATTTTTATATGTTTTTCCTGCTTGTGCTCGTGGCGCTGTGTACTGGAGCTAGAGACACTTGTGAACTGCCAATGTAGAGGCTGATTCATAGATACCAACAACCTTGAATATAATTATAAGTTCCATCTTTTTTTGAAACTGTTTTGATGAAACAGTGGTATAAGATGTAGGAAGGGTGCCAAACAAAATATCCAAATCTATAGGACCCATTACAGGAGACATTGTGTTTCTCCCTGTGAAAACACACTCAAGCATTTCCCTCAGTCAGTCAGTCAGTCAGTCAGTCAGTCAGTCAGTCAGTCAGTCAGTCACTCACTCACTAAGTCAGTCAGTCAGTCAGTCAGTCAGTCAGTCAGTCATTCAGTCACTCAGTCACTCAGTCAGTCACTCAGTCACTCAGTCATTCACTCACTCAGTCAGTCAGTCAGTCAGTCACTCACTCACTCACTCACTCACTCATCACTCAGTCAGTCAGTCACTCACTCACTCTACTCACTCCACTCAGTCACTCTGTGGGTAGGTGTAGTGTAGGTGTAGACAGGTTAGCTAGTGTGTCAGTCAGCTCTGTCCTATGGTTGGAGATACCTTTATCTGCTGAGTTACTTGCTGGTTCCTGAAATGAACTTCTGATTCATAATAGTTTCTAGTTTTCACAAAGATACCAAACAAACAAACCCATTGCTTTCACTGTGTTTTTGTTTTGATCTTTGGTGTAATGCTCTGGTGCGATGCTTTGGGGTGGGGAGCAGAGGCTTTGGCAGGGTATAGATGCTGCTGTGGTCTACGGCACTAGTTAAGCCTTAGTCTGAACTCACAGGGACAAGCCACCTCAAGCTAGCCTGTGGCTGTGCAGCTGGGGACAGGTGTTAGGTGCTGAGCCCTTCATTATTGAATCGTCAGGAGTCCTTCAGGCCATCAGCTTGGAGACCATGCCATCCTAACATAATCCTCGGACTATCAGCATTTTGGCTGCTTATTTCACAGTGAATATTTTGGTTCCCTAATTTTCTTTTTCTTGGATCTGTCTTCATGGGAGAATTCTTTTGCTTCTCTAAACTTCGGGCTATCTTGAGAGAAGGATTTGGCACAGATTTCTCTGAAGGATCCAATCTGTGGGCAGCTGTTGAATTTCTTCAGTGCTGAATTTAGTTGGAATTCTCTGTGAAGCTTTTACTCTAGTATCTATGCTTTCCCAAAGCCAGAGGCAGCAGCAGCAGCAGCCCTGTTCATTAGAAATAATTGCTGGGGGCCCCAAGTAAGGCCTACAGCTCTGCCAGCAGCCCTTAGAAGCTAAGCTTTGAGCAGCACTCATCTGTCTAACTTGATTTCCATGGTATAAGTTCTCAAGATATAGAATTTTATCCAACATTAGTGGGGTAGAAGTGTGGGGGCATTAGAGTGACAGGAAATGGTTTTCTCCAAGAAAAGGATCAACTGTACAATTTTATTTTGTATTTTAAAGATAGGGGACTGGAGAGATGGCTCAATGGTTAAGGGCACTGACTGCTCTTTCAAAGGTCCTGAGTTCAAATCCCAGCACATGGTGGCTCACAACCATCTGCAATGAGATCTGACTTCCTCTTTTGGAGTGTCTGAAGACAGCTTCAGTATATTTACATTTAATAAATAAATAAATCTTAAAAAAACGATAGGGTGAAATGATCTTAATGGAATACTTAGTGATGGATTTTTATTGAATTCTTAATTTTGTTTAGTTTTTCTGCTTCCTTCTTTTTTGATAAATCCAGATCTGGCAAATCAAGATTTTATATAGTGTAATAAAAACACTACTCAGCACATGCCCGTAGATAGACTTAGGTGACATCTTTTGTGTTTTCTGTTCTCTTGCATTACCTGAGGAAGTTGTTGCTACTGTTGCATGTTGTTGAAGATCTGGACAGCCTGGCTTTAGAATCTGAGCTCATGAACCAATTTCACTGCACACTTTTTACCATTTCTATCATAGATTTGTTTCTTGTCCTCACTATAAGGCAGCATTTTCATAGTTCATAAAGCCGGACTAGTGTTTACTTAGTAATGGATGAGACTTTATTATTTTGAGACCTGGAAGTCTCCCTGGAATCTGCATTCCTGGGAGCAAAATAGAGGTAAATAAAAATCTTGTGGGATCTGTCTTGTGCTTCATCATGGCTCCAGAAACTTCTTTTCCTCAAGATGATTTTTTTTTCTGTAAAATATTGTAAGAAATGTTACAGATGCCCGATATTGTATAAATAGGAAAAGGGTTTGGGTTTCTAGTTAGCATTTTTTTTAACTATAAAGGAAATGAGTTGTGCCTTTCAAAGAAACCCTCCTCCTCTCCAGTATGAATGAATGCATAGCAACAAGCTAAGACCAGCTTGTTTGGGAGTTCTATTGGACATACTCACAACGGAGTGTTAGGGATCTATGCTCTAGTGAAGAGGCAGAGGGATCCTGATAGTGAGTGCACGTGGCCTTTAGGGAAGCCCAACTATGGGCAGCAGATTCTAGATAATAGGGAGTGTACAATCACAGACATGATTTAATTGTTTTATTCTTGGCATCACAGGCACAGTGCATTCCTGTATTCTCATTTCATGCCTGCTTTAGATCAAGTTCAAAAGTGATTCAGTTGTGACTTTATAATACAATATACACTTTGTCTTAGTGTTCTGTTGCTGTGAGGAGACACCATGACCTTGGCAACTTTTATGAAAGAAAGCTTTTAATTGGGGCTTGCTTACAGTTTCAGAGGTTTAGTCCATTACCATGATGACTGGCAGCCTGGCAGCACACAGGCAGACATGGTGCTGGAGAAACAACCGAGAGCTCTGCATCCAGAACCACAGGCAACAGGAAGAGACTCTGAGCTTGCCATGGGATTTTGGAACCCCAGAGCCCGTCTTCAATGACACATTTCCTCCAAAAGACCGCACCTTTTAATCATTTTAATTCTTCCAAATAGTGCTACTCCCCGGTTGACTAAGCATTCAAATATATGAGCCTGTGGGGGCCATTCTTATTTAAGACAACACAGACTTCAACTTTTAGCCTTGCAAAAACTGTCTATGTGTTTGGCCTGCTAAACTCTTTGTAACATCTCTTGGCATCACTTAATTCCCCCTTTCTCCTAGAGATACTTGAGAACTAGGCTGCGACTTAGAATGAACTGTTGAAAAGGGCCAGTGCAAAACTGGATTGCTGTAGGATGCCTGGCCCTACATACTTTGTGCTGGCAGATGTGCTTAGTGATATTCCCTGAATTGAGAGTAGCGGGACCATTTCTGTTAGGATGTTGTAGTAGTTTGAATGAAAATGGCTTTCATAGGCTCATATATTTGAGTGCTTGGTCCACAGTTGGTAGAAATTTTTGGCAAGAATTAGGAGGTATGGTCTTGTTGGAGGAGGTGTCTTATTGGGGGTGGGGGCGAGCTGTGAGGTTTCAAAAGTCTATGTCATTTCCAGTTGGGATGTAAGCTTGCAGCTACTACCCTATTGCATTCTTGTCTGCCCCCCTCCCTGCCGTCATGCTCCTCACCGTGATGGTCATGGATTCTGACCCTCTAAGCACTGTAAGCCTCAATAAACCTTTCCTTTCATAAATTGTCTTGGTCATGGTGTCTTCACAGCAACAGGAAAGTATTGAAGATAAAAGATCTTGTCCTTTATTCCATTTAGGAACAAAAATCTCCTCATGGTCCATGGGACCCTTAAAGAGGCTAAGGGTCTCATTGACTAAGCAAATTGATTTTCATAGTTACGGGGCAGTTAGAAGAGTTTGTTACATACAAGACAAAGAAATAGAGGATGCCACCTTCCATTTAGAAATAGCAATTAAGTGCATTTTATTATAGTTACAGTTTAAGGGCCAATGGGAGTTTATCAACTTTGGGTAATGCCGCTAGTACTATTGGTAATTAAAATCCCCAACCAAATGTATTATGCCATATGTCTCAGTTTTGCTTAATATTCTTCCCATGGTGTTTCTTGGAGAGACATTTGAGTAAGGCACTCATAGGTACTAGAGTATGTCTACTTTAGCAATTGCTAGTACATCTTATCTTAATGTGACTATAGGCTTAAACCATCAGTCATTTTTCCAGCTCAAATATAGTTAACTGTTATTGTTTCAGAATCTGTATAATCATGTTAACAGAGTTAAGATTCCTGGAGCCAAGTGAGATAGTGCTTCTTGGTTGTATAGAATTGCCTATTGTGGGATTATTAAAAGTAAAAGTCCTTGAAGGATGTTTAAATGCTGTATTCTCAGTACAATTAATATATGGTGTTTACTTTCTCTCTCTCTCTCTCTCTCTCTCTCTCTCTCTCTCTCTCTTTTTTTTGAGATCTCATTCTCTAGCTTTAAACATGTTTTCCTCCCTGCAATTATAGAAGTATCAACTATGCTTTGATTTGGCTAGTATTCTAAGGATTATTGTGATTTGAATCTTAAACAGTTTTCAAAGACAAAGTTCCTAGCTGGTGGACCATCAAGAGAGGATTACATATGGAGGGCACTAACTTCGGATCAGTCGATTAACAAATTCATACATTAATGCCTTCTTAGCAGGTGGAGCTTGGTTGGAAGAAATAGGCCATTGGGGATGCCCTGCTCTTAAAGGGTATGTTCTGTGCTCTCTCTCTCTGTGTGTGTGTGTGTGTGTGTGTGTGTGTGTGTGTGTGTGTGTGTGTGCACACGTGCATAGGGACACATACACTCATATATTTTCCACCTGTTTCTTCCTCTATTTTCTTTCTCCCCTTATTTACCCTTTCCCTTTCCCACTTCTCTTCCTCTTTTCTGGCCACCATGAGGTGAACAGCTCTCTTATGCCCTCTGAATGTCTTATCAATAATGCTATCTCACCACAGCCCCATAGCAGTGAATCAAGTGACAAAGGGTTGAAACTCCTGAAGCCACGACCCAGAATAAATCATCCGAGTTTTTCTTCTTAGGTATTTTGTCACTATGATGTAGATCTGGCTAACACAAGGGAATTCATTTGGCATCTTACACTTTCATTTTCTGCCATTTAATACTGAATGAATCATGCAAAGCCAGAGAGGGAGAGGGGAAGGGAGAGAGAATGAGTATGAAGTCAGAATGGGCAATGGAAGCCTTCATTCCACTCTTTCCCTTGTGGAAGCAGGATCAGCTGTTTTCTTGCTGTTTATCAAGTCACACATCCATGGGGAAGCACACTACCTTTGATTTGCTTTCTTGGTAAGAGTTGTGTGTTCTCAGTTTCTACTTGGCATTGTGTGGCTGAGTGGGAGTGGGAAGGGGCTGGTACCTCTTGCCATGTGCTTTGTCTGGCTGCTAGGTGACCCACAGAGACCCACTCTGGAGCTTTGGCCACCTCTCATTTCCATGACTTGTTCTGAACTGACAACCCACATCTTCTGGAAGAAGATAGCTGCGAGGCAGGGAGCACTTGATCCGGGCTTTCTGCTCCCACTGGATGCTTGAGCCAGTATGCAGCCTGGGCAATTGCAGACAGCCTTTGTGTATAGCATATCACTCCCTCCCACCCAAGCCCTGCATTGCTTTTAGAGGTTCAGTAATGTGACTTAACTCAGCTTCAATATAAAATGTATTAAAATTTAATGTTCAAATTGATGGGTATATGTTATGGTATTTGATTTTTCTTGGTTGATTCCCCTCCCAAGAGATAAAATGTTTTAAGGGAGAAAGCTTAGATGACCCTCAGTGCCCCCCCTAAGGATCAAAGTGAATTATGAAACCTCTTCTATGTGTAATAAAATAATCAGGAAAACATTATTTTAGCTAGGCTGTCAAAATGGAATGCTTGTGAGTCCCATGCAGAAAAACACAGTCCTTGGAGGGCATGGTCAGTGCTAGTGCTGGGTTTGCTCCCTTGAGGAAGGTGGAGTGTGTAGAGGTTGGGAATGACAGGCAGCTCTTGCCTTCTCCCCACCTCAGCTCCCTAGTCCTGTAGTTCTGCCATCTTAATTCAGTGTCCACGGCTCCTGTTGGATGTGTGATGTCTCTTAGTCTTCCTGGTTCTGTCTTTAGCCTTTGGGTTGTGGCTGTGATGGCTTGTTACCTAGACTGGTACTCTGGGCTGCAGGGTGTGTGTGTGTGTGTGTGTGTGTGTGTGTGTGTACATTGCTGGTGTATATAGCCTTAGGAGTCTGCTGTGAGCTGAACATGTGAAAAGGACCCACAAATGGTTCTTGTTTTTGGCCCTGGAGCCCATGGGGCCTCAGATCTGACCCTGTGATGCCACCCTTTTCTTTTCCTGAGAAACTCTGATGTTATCAGAACTAGAACTTTGGAATATGCCAGCCATTTCTATGTAGAGTAGATTTACTAAGACTTAAACACTGCTTGGAATGAGCTGTTTTTATTGTTGAAATAGGATGGGAATGTGTGCCTGTTTGTATAGGTGCTATAGGCAGGCAGTCCTGGGGTAGAATATAGTTAATGTCCCCAAATGCTTATTCATTGGTCTCTAGTCCTGTATTAGTGGCCCCATAGTTCAGCTTTGGAAGGGGAATGTAGGAAACAGTTGGGGTTAGGTGGAAATTCAGAGAGATCGTGGATCACAAAGGAGCTTCAAAAACCATAACAATATAATCAAAGCTTAAACTAAAAAGTCACACACTTGACATTTTATGTACCATATCCTCATGTGTGCTTAGGTAATAGAATGTGCAGTAAATAAGCAGTCTACATTTAATTCAGAAATAGCAAAATGTTTGTATATTTTATTTAGTCACAAAGACTATTAAATAGTGACTTGGCCAAATAACACGTTCTGGCACAAAACACCTGGAAGTAAAAAGTGCTTATCCTGCAAGGCAGTATGCTATGAATAATGCATCCTCAGTATGTCTATCAGTGATCCTGAAATCCTTAAGGAGATGAATGGGCAATGCTGGCGAGATACACAGTAGAGCATCAAGGCTGCTATGAACAGTCGATGAGAAATGGGTTGGGCCACTCATGCATAAACTAGACCACGAGGCTTCTGTCGTTAAAGTATGTGGTGACATACATTTCAAAGAACCAGTCTGCCCTGCTGGGAGGAGTCTTCAAAGAAAGTGTGTTTTTATTGTTTTGTAGCTATGTCTTGTGGTCTCTGTTTGCCTATGTATTCTTGCTAGCAGAATTTTAACTAGTACTGCGAAGAAGAGGGAACACTGTGTGAGAAGGTGCTTATGGGGTAAAGGCATTCTAGGTGTTTTCTTTTTTGCCCAGTGAAATCTCCTTAATGGCATCAGCACTTGTTACTCTGCTGGGTCAGGGGTGGTGTGGGATACAGGTGTGTTCACAATGAGAAAGGCCACATGCTTTGTACTGTGCCAGAGGAGGGAACACAGCGCTGATCATCTTCAGAGACTTGGAGGCCTGCTTGTTTCTTATATTAAAACCAGTATAGCTAGAAAAGGATAAAGCCATCACTGACAGGACAGTGGGGGTTTAAGGGAGACTACATGAGAGATGAAGGCTCCAACTGACTGAGCAGCACTCTTTTCACAGGCACCGGGTGGCTTCTACTTGAAGGCGTCCTGCATGTTTCTGATGCTGTTTGGTCACAGGCAGAGTTTTTGGCTTCTTAGATTCATGTGATTCATTCAGGAGATACAATTTTTGGCTTAGACTTCAGTGTCCCCAAGAGACACACTAAAGGAGCCCAAGACATTCTAGTCCATGGTCATTGCCTATGGAAAGCACCTGTTTGTTTTAGCCTGGCATATAGAAATGGTTAATTTGTTTTATGTGTTCACTACTTTTAGGAGAATGGCAATCTTCTCTTGTTTGTACTTATTAGCCAATCAGCGATATAGTAAGGCAGTAAGTAACAGGAGAACTTTTCAATTAAAAAGAAAAAGTCCCTTTGCAATCTTTTTAAATCAGAGCAAAACAAATCCTAGCTTGTGTCTTATTAATTCTGTCTGGAGTTGTTTTAGAATCTTGGGGGATGTGAAGGCAAGCAGTGTCTTGACTGTCTTGTCAGTGTCATTTCCCATTGGGCTAGTATTAGAATTCTTAAATTGGCAATGGCTGTGACAACAGGACTTACAATTTTTCAAATATCCTATAATAGAAGACAACAAAAAGGCAGACTGGGGCTTCTTTTAAGATCTGAAATATGGGCCGGGAGATTCCACAGCCTTCTGTGCATAATCCGCCAGGATTGAGTGATCTCCCAGCAGTGCACAGGCTTATAGACCCACAGGAGGAACAAACTCCAGCCAGAGACAATACCAACTAGCACCAGAGATAACCAGATGGCGAAAGGCAAGCACAAGAACCCTACCAACAGAAACCAAGGCCACATGGCAACATCAGAACCCAGTTCCCCCACCACAGCAAGTCCTGGATACCCCAACATACCAGAAAAGCAAGAGTTGGATTTAAAATTGTATCTCATGATCCTGATAGAGGGCTTCAAAAAAGATTTAAAAACTTCCTGAAAGAAATACAGGAGAACATCGGTCAACAGGTAAAAGCCCTTAAAGAGGAAACACAAAAATCCCTTAAAGAAATGCAGGAGATCATGGGTCAACAGGCAGAAGCCCTTAAAGAAGAAACACAAAAATCTCTTAAAGAATCATAGGAAAACAGAAACAATCAAGTGAAGGAACTGAACAAAACCATCCAGGATCTAAAAGTGGAAGTAGAAACAATAAAGAAATCACAAAGTGAGACATCTCTGGAGATAGAATACCTTGGAAATAATTCAGGAGTCATAGATGCAAGCAAGCATCAACAACAGAATACAAGAGATAGAAGAAAGATTCTCAGGTGCTGAAGATACCATAGAAAACATTGACTTAACAGTCAAAGAAAATGCAAAATGCATAAAGCAAGTAACTCAAAACATCCAGGAATTCCAGGACACAATGAGAAGACCAAACCTAAGGATTATAGGTATAGATGAGAGCAAGGATTTACATCTTATAGGCCCAGTAAATATCTTCAACAAAATTGTAGAAGAAAACGTCCCTAACCTAGAGAAAGAGATGCCCATGAAGATACAAGAAGCCTTCAGAACTCCAAACAGACTAGACCAGAATAGAAAGCCCTCCTGGCACATAATTATCAAAACACCAAATTCACTAAACAAAGAGAGAATATTAAAAGCAGTAAGGGAAAAGGGGCAAGTAACTTATAAAGGCAGACCTATCAGAATCACACCAGACTTCTCACCAGAGACGATGAAAGCTAGATGATCCTGGGCAGATCTCATGCAGACTCTAAGAGAACACAAATTTCAGCCAAAATTACTATACCCAGCAAAACTCTCAATCATCATAGATAGAGAAACCAAAATATTCCATGATAAATCCAAATTTACACAATATTTGTCCACAGATCCAGCCTTACAAAGGATAATAGATGGAAAATGCCAACACAAGGAGGGAAACTACACCCTAGAAAAAGCAAGAAAGTAATCTTCCAACAAACCCAAAAGAAGATACCCACACAAACAAAAATAACATCAAAAATAACAGGAAGCAACAATCACTGTTCCTTAACAACAATGGACTCAACTCCCTAATAAGAAGACATAGACTAGGGAGGGGGCTAATATCCAATATATACAAAGAACTCAAGAAGTTAGAACCCAAAGAACCAAATAACCCTATCAAAAAATGGGGTGCAGAGCTAAACAAAGAATTTTCACCAGAAGAAATTCGGATGGCCGAGAAACACCTTAAGAGATGTTCAATATCATTAGTCATCAGGGAAATGCAAATCAAAACAACCCTGAGATTCCACCTCACACCAGTCAGAATGGCTAAGATTAAAAACTCAAGAGACAACAGGTGCTGGAGAGGATGTGGAGAAAGAGGAACACTCCTCCACTGTTGGTGGGACTGCAAGATAGTACAACTGCTCTGGAAATCAGTCTGGTGGTTCCTCAGAAAATTGGGCTTGACACTTCCAGAGGACCCTGTCATACCACTCCTGGGCATATACCCAGTGGATTCCCCTGCATACAATAAAGACACATGCTCCACTATGTTCATAGCAGCCTTGTTTATAATAGCCAGAAGTTGGAAGGAGCCCAGATGTCCCTCAAAGGAAGAATGGATACAGAAAATGTGGTATATTTATACAATGGAATACTACTCAGCAATTAAAAATAATGAATTCATGCAATTTGTAGGCAAATGGTTGGATCTGGAAAATATCATCCTAAGTGAGTTAACCCAATCACAAAAGAATACACATGAAATGTAATCACTGATAAGTGGATATTAATGAGCCCAGAAGCTCTGAATACTCAAGGCACAATTAGCAAGTCATAAGATTCCCAAGAAGAAGGAAGGAGAGGACCCTGGTCCTGAAAAGACTGGATCCAGTTTTGTAGGAGAGTACCAGAATAGAGCAGAAAAATGGTGGGGTGGTGATTGGGGAATAGGCGGGGTGTGTGTGTGGGTGGGGGTGGGGGGGTGGAAGAGGACATATGGGACATATGGTGAGGGGGGAACTGGGAAAGGGAAAGCCTTTTGAATGTAAACAAAGAATATAGAAAATAAAAAAAAAGAAGGCATAGACTAACAAAATATTTCTCATGTAAATCTTCAATTTTATTAGAAAATGTTTGTCATTCCCCTTTTAATTAATTTAGTAATTTTTTATGTCTACTATTTTATCTGCATTATTTTTCATGATAATCTTCAATTTTAATGTCTTTCTATATACTGCCTCTATTTTATTAGAAATGTTTTCAACGTAAATCTTTGATTTTAGCACAAATGTTTCTATTCCACCTTCAATTAATTTAGTTTTTATAGCTACCATTTTATATGTAAAATTTTCCTTGAAATAGTCAATTTTAATGTTTGTATCTATATTTTTTGAATTTTACCAGAAATATTTTCCATGTAAATCTTCAATTTTATCTGAAAATGTTTATAACTCCACATTCAATCAACTTATCTTTATGCCTATCATTTTATCTATAAAATTTTCATGATAATCTTCAATTTTAACATGTTTTTCTATATATTTCTTCAATGTTATCAGAAATATTTTCCATGTAAATCTTGAAGTTTATCAGAAAATGTTTATAATTCCACTTTCAATCAATTTAGGAATCCTTTTATGCCACCATTATTATATCTATATAAAATTTTCCATGATAATCTTCAATTCTAACATGTTTTTCTACATTTTTCTACAATTTTATCAGAAATATTTTCCACATAAATCTTCAATTGTATGATAAATGTTTCTATTCCATATTTCAATAAATTTAGCAATGTTTTACATGTTTACTTTACTCTTTAATTTTCCATGAAAATTGTCAATTTTAATGTATTTATCTGAAATATTTTTCATGTAAATTTTTAATTTTGTCATAAAGTGTTTTTACTTTCCTTTTCAATAAAAAAAAATTAAAAAAAATAATCTGAAATCTGTCAACCTGTTTGCTGGTGCTGGACAAAGACTAAAGAGGAGTTGCAGCTGTATTTCAAGTGCCAGGGTCCGCTGGCAAGAGTCTGTCTCTTTTCAAGCCTCAGTTTACTAATGTATAAGATGAAGATGTTGAAAGGAGCCTATGCTTGTAAGGTTCTGAGAGTCAAGTCTATTTGCATACCTGAGTTGCTGCTGCAGCCACAGTCTCCCAACAGCCTTGAGATTTGGAAGTACTTGACAGAGAATTAGCGTGCGTGCGTGCGTGCGTGCGCTTGTTAGTATGAGTGGTGCGTGTTCCTAAAGTTGTGAGGAGGCCCAAGGGGAATGTCCTGTGCCAGTCGTGATTATTCTCTATCTTCAGTTTTGAGCTAGGTTCTTTCATTAACCCTGAAACTCATTGAATCTGCTACTGGCTGGACAGTGAGCTTCAGGGATCCATTTATCTCCGCCCCTCCTTCCAGCGACAGGTTCATGCCCCCGCACCTGTCTTTTTGGAGGTTTCTTTGGGATCCAAACTAAGACCTTCACACTTACATGCCATGCAGTTCACCACCAACCCATCTGCCTTGTTGAAGAATGGACAAACCATTTTCCAGTTTTCCAGCATAATTTTATCTGTTTTCAAAAAATTTATTTTGATAGTTTTGCCTTATTAGATGCAAATGAATGCCAAATCTAGCAGGTTGATTGTATTCATAACTAAACTGTTTTTCCCCTAAAATTATGTGTTTTCACCTTTAAACATCTCATCAGAACCAGCATGCTTTCAAAGAATAACTTTACTGTGTAAGTTATTCATGTAGAAACTCATAGATAAAATCTGGCCCACCTTTTTGGATGTCCAGTATACTTTCATTGTTCTTTTGTAGTCACATTTGAAACTATATTAACCTATGTTAATTCTTTTCTTTGGGACATGGTCTCCTGTAGCCCAGGCTGGCCTTGGAGAGTGAGCTTGAGCTACATAGCCACAGATGACCTTGAACCTTATGATCCTCCTGCCTCCAATTCAGTGCTTTGATTATTGCTTTATGTTTATGAGGAGCTAGAGATGATATCTAGGACTTTGTGTATGGTAAGCTATCCACTGAGGTATGACCGCATCGGTGTTACCTACGTATTCCAGAGTGGTTTAGGGTCATGTTGTGAGATGGAAGGGACTTCAGTATGACTCTTGGAAGGATGGCCATATTTTATATCCATCCTTCCTTAATGGCTCACGGATTCCTAGGCCAGCTCTTGTGGATCCCAGATGTGGAGGGGGAAGGGAAATTGGGACAAATGGGTTGGAGATAAGAAAGTTGGCACTTGAATGTTGGGAACATGGACATTCTGTAGGTTATTTGCATCAAGAATGACTCTAGCTATGGTCTCTACTGGAGTTAGGAGTCAGGAGGGCAGCTGGCAGGAGGGAAAACGTAAGGAAGATAAACTGGCCTGTTTTTCTTTCTGAGATGGTTAGAACCTGGATCATGAAAGCCTAACATGATGGTGGCTGAGGCAGGTTACCCACCATGCATTTTGTGAGGACCTTTTCTAGGATACCCAATGCTTTTATCTGTAGATAGCTCTTTGTTTTTAGCTTTGGCAAATCCTTCCCCAACCCCCATCTGGAATGTAAAAGTAAGACATGCCCACTAATGATTCTGAGTTGCATAGAGTAGTAAGTACAGCTCATGAATATTTAAGTAGATTTTCCAGAGGTAAAGTGTGCTGGTACTTAGAGTGAATGTCTCCCATTAATCATGGTACAGAATCAATTCAATGATCAGTTAGGATGAGTTGAGGACTGCTCTGGTTGTATAAGCTAAGCCTCTGCAGCCCCCTGACCTTGCTTTTAGAATCCTTCATTTGCAGACACTCCTTGGCATCTGAAGGCACTGACATGCTTGTTTCTGTTTTTATGCATGACTTCCAGTAGATACACCAAGATGAATTTGACCAGACATACTCATAGAAATGGAAAAGTCAGAAACTTTTACCATACATTTGGGTGAAATAATTGCTCAGAAGCATTCTGAGGGTAGAAGAGGTTAAAGCACATTTTCATAGTGATATCCTCTTGTGAATGTTTGGTACCATCAAGACTACCATCAAATGGCTGTGGCTCACATTCAGGATGCAGAAACAGATGTAATGAAACTATAACCTGTTAGGCTGTTTGGTAAAACTTCTTTGAGATGAATACTAGTTTCATTTTTATAACTTCATTTTATACAAGTAACTTAAAAAGTGGGACATGTTGGGTGTGGTAGTACATGCCTTTACTCCCTGCCCAGAGACAGAGGGATATCTGAATTTGAGACCAGCCTGCTCTACTTAACTAATGAAACAAATTTCTTTTCTTTTCTTTCTTTCCTTTCTTTTTTTCTTTTTCCTTTTTTCCTTTTGAGACTGCCTCTTGGGATGGCTAGCCATTAAAGACTAGGCTCACAACCAAAAATATTAGAGAATGCCTTCCTATGTATTCTTGGCTGTCCTAGAATTAAAGGCCTCTGCTACCATGTCCACTTGAAACTTTTTCTTGCTGTGAACTTAAAAAAATAAAATAAACTTATGAATAATAATTATGCTTTTACTCTATTGCTTCAAGTCTTCTCTAATAATTTTAATAATTTTTAAGTAGTTTAAACAATATTTAATAATTATTAAAAGTATTGCTACTTTTTTGTATACTTGCATATAATTGAACTTTAAGTTCTGAGAAACATGTTTTAGTCCCTCTCCCTGCCTCCCTCCTTTGCCTTCATCCTTTGAGGTCTGTCTTGTGACCAATTATATGATCAATATTGGAGAAGGTACCATGCGGTGCTGAGAAAAAGGTATATTCTTTTGCGTTAGGATGAAATGTTCTATATATATATCTGTTAAATCCAATTGGTGCAAAGCTTCAATTAGTTTCACTGTGTCCCTGTTTAGTTTCTGGTTTCCTGATTGGTCCATTGAGGAAAGTGGAGTGTTGAAGTCACCCACAATTATTGTGTTAGGTGCAATGTGTGCTTTAAGCTTTAGTAAGGTTTCTTTCACGAATGAGGGTGCCCTTGCATTTGGAGCATAGATGTTCAGTATTGAGAGTTCTTCTTGGTGCATTTTCCCTTTGACCAGCAAGAAGTGACCTTCTGTGTCTCTTTTGATGACTTTAGGTTGAAAGTCAATTTTATCTGATATTAGAGTGGCTACTCCGGCTTGTTTCCTGAGACCATTTGCTTGTAGAATTGTCTTCCAGCCTTTTATTCTAAGGTAGTGTTTGTCTTTGACACTGAGATGTGTTTCCTGTATGCAGCAAAATGTAGGGTCCTGTTTTCATATCCAGACTGTTAGTCTGGGTCTTTTTATTGGGGAGTTGAGTTCATTGATGTTAAGAGATATTAGGGAGTAGTGATTGTTGCTTCTTGTCATTTTTGATGTTGTTTTTTTTTTAATATTTGATAGGTTTTCTTCTTTTGGGTTTGATGATTCTAGGTTACTATCTTGCTTTTTCCAGGGTGTAGTTTCCCTCCTTGTATTGGTGATTTCCCCCTATTATCCTTTGTAGGGCTAGGTTTGTGGAAAGATATTGTGTAAAATTGGTTTTGTCATGGAATATCTTGGTTTCTCCCTCTATGGTGATTGAGAGTTTTGTTGGGTAGAGTAGTTTTGGCTGGTATTTGTGTTCTCTTAGAGTCTGCATTAGATCTGCCCAGGAGCTTCTAGCTTTCATGGTTTCGGGTGAGAAGTCTGGTGTAATTCTGATAGGTCTTCCTTTATATGTTACTTGACCTTTTTCTGTTACTGCCTCCTATCAGATCACTATTGAGTAAAAGTGGTCTTCAATAGCAAGAAAAACACAAGAAAAACAGAAAGACCACGTACACATGGAAACTGAACAATACTCAATGACACCTTGGTCAAGGAAGAAATAAAGAAAGAAATCACAGACTTTTTAGAATTCAATGAAAATGAAGGTACAACCTACCCAAATCTATGGAACACAATGAAAGCAGTGCTAAGATGAAAACTCATAGCCCTGAGTGCCTCCAAAAAGAAACTGGAGAGAGCATACACTAGCAGCTTAACAGGACACCTGAAAGCCCTGGAACAAAAAGAAGCTAATTTACTCAGGAGGAGTAGAGGACAGGAAATCACCAAACTAAGGGCGGAAATCAATCAAGTAGAAACAAAGAGAACCATACAAAGAATCAACAAAACCAGAAGCTGGTTCTTTGAGAAAATCAACAAGATAGATAAATCCTTAGCTAGACTAACCAATGGGCACAGAGACAGTATACAAATTAACAAAATTAGAAATGAAAAAGGGGATATAACGATAGAAGCTGAGGAAATTAAAAAAATCATCAGATCCTACTACAAAAGCCTTTACTCAACACAACTGGAGAATCTGGAGGAAATGGACAATTTCCTAGACAAATACCAAATGCCAAAATTAAATCAGGATCAATTAGATCAGCTAAACAGTCCCATAACCCCTAGAGAAATAGAAGGGGTTATAGAAAGTCTTCCAACCAAAAAAAGTACGGGACCAGATGGTTTTAGTGCAGAATCATATCAGACCTTCAAAGAAGACCTAACACCAGTACTCTTCAAACTATTCCACAAAATAGAAACAGAAGGAACACTGCCCAACTCGTTACAAAGCCACAATTACGCTGATACCAAAACCACACAAAGTTCCAACAAAGAAAGAGAACTACAGGCCAATTTCCCTTATGAATATCGATGCAAAAATACTAAATAAAATTCTTGCCAACCGAATCTGAAAGGATGAGGGCTGCAGGCTGGAAGGTCCCTAGCATCCTTTCCCGCCTTGCCTCCTGCGGAGAAGCTGAGGCAAGGGTGGACGCCACTGGCCCCATAACAGGAAATGCATAACAGGAAATGCCTGCGTGACTGTCGTGACCCTGTGCATGGCGGCCACATAAGTGGAAATGACTTAACTAGTTTATCCGGCTTCTATAGGAAACTGATTGGTTCTCAGAGAGCGCGGGCTCGGATAATTTAAACTGATCGGCTTAGAAGCTATGGAGTGGCTTGTGTTAGGCGGGTTCTATTATAAACCTATAGAAGCTGCCCCGATTCTGTGCTCATTGTTCACAGTTACCTACCCTGCATGGGGGAATGGCTGTGACCCCAGAGCTCTGGAATTAAAATCCTCCTGCTATTGCATCAAGACTGTTTCTTGTGAGTGATTGGGGTGACGGCTTCCAAGGCGTGGGGCGCTGGGGTGCCCCTGTTTTTCTTTCGGGTCTTACATTTCCAAGAGCACATCAGAATGATCATGCACCATGATCAAGTAGGCTTCATCCCAGGGTTGCAGGGATGGTTCAATATATGGAAATCCATCAATGTAATCCACTACATAAACAAACTCAAAGAAGAAAACCCCATGGTCATCTCATTAGGTGCTGAAAAGCATTTGACAAAATTCAGCATCCTTTCATGCGAAAAGTCCTGGAAAGTACAGGAATTCAAGGCCCATACCTAAACACATTAAAAGCAATATACAGCAAACCAGTAGCCAACATCAAAATAAATGGCTAGAAACTTGAAGCAATCCCACTAAAATCAGGGACTAAACAAGGCTTCCCTCTCTCTCCATATCTTTTCAATATAGTACTTGAAGTTCTAGCAAGGGCAATTAGACAACAAAAGGAAGTCAAAGGGATACAAATTGGAAAGGAAGAAATCAAACTATCATATGCAGATGATATACTTAATATCATCTTAATATCTTAATAGATAGTATACTTAAGCGACCCAAAAAACTCCACCAGAGAACTCCTACAGCCGATAAACAACTTCAGCAAAGTGGCTGGTTATAAAATCAACTCAAGCAAATCAGTAGCCTTCCTATACTCAAAGGACAAGCAGACTGAGAATGAAGTTAGGGAAATAACATTCTTCACAATAGCCACAAGTAAGATAAAGTATCTTGATGTGACTCTAACCAAGCAAGTGAAAGATTTGTATGACAGGAACTTCAAGTCTTTGAAGAAAGAAATCTAAGAAGACCTCCAAAGATGGAAAAATCTTCCATGCTCTTGGATTGGCAGTATTAAATAGTAAAAATGGCCATCTTGCCATAAGCAATCTACAGATTCAATGCAATCCCCACCAAAATCCCAAATCAATTCTTCATAGATTGAGAAAGAGCAATTCTCAAATTCATCTGGAATAACAAAAAACCCAGGATAGCTAAAACTATTCTCAACAATAAAAGAACTGGGGGAATCAATATCCCAGACCTCAAGCAGTACTACAGAGCAATTGTGTTAAAAACTGCATGGTATTGGTACAGTGACAAGCAAGTAGATCAATGGAATAGAATTGAAGTTCTGGAAATGAACCCACAGAATTATGGTCACTTGATCTTTGATAAAGGAGCTACAACCATCCAGTGGAAAAAAGATAGCCTTTTCAACAAATGGTGCTGGTTCAACTGGAGGTCAACATGCAGAAGAATGCGAATCGACCCACTCTTATCTCCTCGTACCAAGATCAACTCTATGTGGATCAAGGACCTCCACATAAAACCAGACACACTGAAACTAGTAGAAAAGAAACTGGGGAAGACCCTGGACGACATGGGTACAGGGGGAAAGTTCTTGAACAGAACACCAATAGCTTATGCTCTAAGAGCAAGAATTGACAAATGGGACCTCATAAAATTACAAAGTTTCTGTAAGGCAAAGGACACTGTCAGAAGGACAAAACTGCAACCAACAAATTGGGAAAAGATCTGCACCAACCCCACATCTGACAGAGGGCTAATATCCAATATATACAAAGAACTCAAGAAATTAGACCCCAAAGAACCAAATAACCCTATTAAAAATGGGGTACAGAGTTAAACAAGGAATTTTCACCAGAAGAAATTCAGATGGTTGAGAAGCACCTTAAGAGATGTTCAACATCATTAGTCATCAGGGAAATGCAAATCAAAACAACCCTGAGATTCCACCTCACACCAGTCAGAATGGCTAAGATTAAAAACTCAAGAGACAACAGGTGCTGGCGAGGATGTGGAGAAAGAGGAACACTCCTCCACTATTGGTTGGATTGCAAGATGATACAACTGCTCTGGAAATCAGTCTGGCAGTTTCTCAGAAACTTTGGCATGTCGCTTCCAAAGACCCTGTCATACCACTACTGGGCATATACCCAGTGGATTTCCCTGCATGCAATAAAGACACATGCTCCACTATGTTCATAGCAGCCTTATTTATAATAGCTAGAAGCTGGAAGGAGCCCAGATGTCCCTCAAAGGAGGAATGGATACAGAAAATGTGGTATATTTATACAATGGAATACTACTCAGCAATTAAAAATGAATTCATGCAATTTTTAGGCAAATGGTTGGATCTGGAAAATATCATCCTAAGTGAGCTAACCCAATCACGAAAGAATACACATGAAATACAATCACTGATAAGTGGATATTAATGATCCCAGAAGCTCTGAATACTCAAGGCACAAATAGCAAATCAAAAGATTCCCAAGAAGAAGGAAGGAGAGGACCCTGGTCCTGAAAAGACTAGATCCAGTTTTGTAGGAGAGTATGAGAACGAGAACAGAGAAATGGTGTGTGCGGTGGTGATTGGGGAATGGGTGGAGGGAAGAGGACTTATGGGACATACGGTGAGGGGGATATGGGAAAAGGGAAAGCCTTTGGAATGTAAACAAAGAATATAGAAAAAAAAAGTCACCCTGCCCCACCTCCACCCCCATAGTTTTAAAAGGCAAAGCCCAACTTTCCATTGCTATCTGATTAGTACTCCACCAAAAGGAAAACTGGTCAGGTTATAGGTTTGGAGATTATTTGGAACCTGTCATATGACAGGTAGAGATGTTTCTAATCACCCAAAACATTTCAAAAAGGGAACACATTAGTGCAATTTTTTTTCTTTTAGAGATGCTCTTAACTATTCTTTTGCATTATAAAAATGCTCATTGACTAGGTTAGGATTCCTATCTTGTTTTCTGTCTGAATAGTTGATCCTGGTTGGTAACTAAGTGGGTGTATAGTTGATGGGAAGAATCTGAAAGCAGGTACAATACCAATAACAACCAATATGGTTGGTGGCAACCCATCTTTATAGAGTCTGGGGACATCTTTTTTCTAGCATTTACTGAGATACACTAGGCAGTAGCCAACCGAGGTCTGATACCCTGGACTTCATTCCAAACCTCTTCATCTTGCTTGTCCTCTCAATGCTGTGCTCTTCCTGTGTTAGAGCAGGAAAAAGTAAATGTAGCTTTTGCAGAAGCTCAGCTATCTGTGGACATGAGTGTGGGCTTTGTAGATGTATATGTTTGTGTTCTCTCTCTTTCTCACTCACCCCCCCTCCCAACTTGTTACCATGATGTCTTGAAAACTCAGAATATTGTACTGGCAGTGTTTTTGTAAGTATTGTGCTGATGATATAGTAGGAGTGAGTTCATTTGCCAAGGGGCTGATTGTGGATCAGCAGTGAACCAGCATCTTTGGAGAAGCCCATAGAAATAGATGTTACTCTCATTTCCCAGAGCTCCCAGGGGCAAAACCATCAACCAAAGAGTACACATGGATTTACCCAGGCCCCAGACACATCGGCAGCAGAGGGTGATCTTGTTGGACACCAAATGGGGGAGACGCCCTTGGTCCTGGAAAGACTTGATGCAGTAGTGTAGAGGAATGCCTGGACAGGGAAGTGGGGGTGGGTTGATTGGGGAAGGGGAGATGGCTTATGGGATTTTTCAGGGGAGGGGGGAACCAGGAAAAGGGAAAACATCTGACGTGTAAATTAAGAATATACCTAATTTAAAAAAAAAGAAAGTAAGTTTTAGGGAGAAACCTATAAACAAGTCAAAGACCACCCAACAAAGCAGTGGACCGGGCTAAGTCTCATCCATTCCTCATTTGCTGTCTACTATATGCTTTGAGCCACACACCTGCCTAACTTCCTGTGAAGTTGTGTGTACACTAAAATCCAAGTGTTTAAAAATCACTGAAAAATTGCCATTTAAGGGGCTGTCACTGTAAATATTTTTTAAAAGTATCTTTTTTTTTTAAAGTAACATTATGCTGGGCGTGGTGGCGCATGCCTGTAATCCCAGCACTTGGGAGGCAGAGGCAGGCAGATTTCTGAGTTAGAGGCCAGCCTGGTCTACATACAGAGTGAGTTCCAGGACAGCCAGGAGTACACAGAGAAACCCTGTCTCGGGGAACAAACAAACAAACAAACAAAAAAAGTAACATTACGTGGAATAAGTTGCCTTTCATTTCTTTACATATTGAATAAGTTCTTGGCAGTAATTTATTCATGTAAGCTTTTCCTTTGTTATCCCTCAGTAGATACTGTGAAAATACTTTTGATGCTAGTAATGAAGCCCTTTTCCTTTCACTTGGAATTCTTGCCTGTAAATTGACCCTGCAACCCCATACTGTTGAAACCAGATTCCCTAATTAACCTTAACAAGAGTGATCAGAGAGATCATTAATTGATGCATGTGATTATATTCATGGCACTTAAATACCGTTCTAAGTGAGAGGACTTAGTTTAACTTGTTTTAATATGAATGAGAGTGATTAGCTTATCCAAGGTCAGATGAGTCACTGGGAAGAAGATGGTATTTGAAAGGCTAAGCTGAGCAGAGACTCATGTTCCTTATTTAAAACAAAAGATGTTGAGATGATGAGGATGGATGGACTATAAGCAAAAAGGCCTGAGTCATGAAAGTGTGTGTGTGGCGTGTGTGATGTGTGTGTGTGTGACTGAAAGTATGTATTAGGGCTCTCTAGGAATAGAGTGATAAAATGAGAAAATTACACACACACACACACACACACACACACACACCCCACACACACCCCACACACCATAGGATGTATTAGAGTGATTTATAGGTTGTCATCCAGCTAGTCCAACAATGACTGCCTCCTGATAAAAAGGCCAAAAAACCTGGTGGTAGTGGGATATCTTGGCTGGCTTTCAGTCAGTGTTGGAGTCCTGAAGAAGTAGGTTCTAATACTAGTAAAGGAATGCTCCAGTAAAAGATGAGCTGTGCAGAGTCTGAGGGCCAGGAGGAAAGGGCAAAGCTTTTTTCTTCCATGTTCTTTTGTGGAGACTGACACCAAAATGGGAGGCCCAGATTTAGGGTGGGTCTTCCTACCTCTAATGATACAGTCAAGAAAACCCTACATCACTGTATCCAGATGCTTGGATTTTAGTTGATTCCACATGTTGACTACCAAGTTGACTACCAAGATTAGCTCTCACAAGTGCTAAGCTCAATGCTCCATGGCTTCAGAATGGTCATTCTAACTGTATAGATGTTCACTAAGATGTGTAGTTTGTGACTTGGAAAATGTTTGAGTGGCTACTTTAATCTAGCTGCATGTGTTTTATTTGTGAGCTTATTCAAACAAAGCGATTACGTTTAATAAAGGAATGCAACTTAATGATTTAACAAAAAAAATTAAGAAGGGGAGTTTGGTTGTTATAAAAATAGCCCATTTTATTTGATGTAAATATTAAATCATTTCTTCAGAATTGTCATCTTTGGAATTGGCAGTTTGTGTTTTCCCTCTCCTGAGTCCTGGCTGTGGTGTCTCCTTAGGAAACTGTCTTGGTTCTTCTTTACCTCTCTGCAGGGTACTTCTTTCCCTGTGGTTTACTTACCCCCGTATGTAACAAAGGATGCTTTTCTCTCCATGGTAGATGGTTTCTGATAACACAGAGAGCTTGGTTACTGGACTGGCTGGCATACTGTTTCTCAAGATTCTTGGTAGGAACATCACACTGCTCCTCAGGAGAGGCAATGGCCACTGTTAGTACAGTCAGCTGATAATTTGTGTATCCCCAGAATATGAAAAGCATTTACAGAAAGCACTTTGGTTTTCAGGAGGAAATAGTGTTTGTAGAAGTACTTTGGAGGTAACTTCTTTTTTGGTGGTGGTCTGAGTTCATTTAGCATGGCTGAAGTTATCTTTTAGAAGAAATATGCTTGAATTCTTTTGTGTTGCATATTGGTGTGGAAATAACAGTGGCCAAATAATTTTGTAAACCATTTTGTTCTATAGTGCTGGTGTGAAGACATAGTGGGTTACAACAGCATTAGAAAGGAAACTAAGACTATTTTACATTAGTTTTTCTGTCCATCCATCCTTCTGTCTATCCATCCATCCTATTGTTGGGAATTGAGTTGAATTCAGAACCTTGAACAAGATGGGAAAGCATTCCACTACTAAATTATCGTCTTAAACCCTAAACTTTACTTATGAAGGAAAATTATACTTTTTCTTAAAAAAAAAAAAAAAAAGCAAAACAAACCTCAGAACACTAAATGAAAAAAAAAGATACTTATGATGTGAAAAAGTTTTCTTACTTGGCAGTGGTATCTTCCTTATGCCATTTCCAGATCAAATTATAGGAACTTACTTATATAGTTATTACATTTTTGAAGAGGGTGAAGATAGGATCTTGCCATGTAGCCCAGGCTGACTTTGAGTTCACGACAGTCCTATTCTAGCTGGAAAATGCTATTGCACTTAATTTACAGTGATAATATTTTATTAAAGAGAAATTCTAGGATGCTTAAGACTTTTCTTAGCTCCGTGATGTTACTACAGAATCTGGTGTCATTTCATTAAAAACCAAGCAGGCATGTGGCTTTGTGAATGGTTTCTGAGTGAGGCTCAGTTTAGGAATGTGGTGTTCTTCCTGACTTTAGTTACAGAGCATCTTTCTGTAGTCACGTGTGTGTGCAGGTGGGTGTTCTGTGTGATGTAGCGTGCTTTCTTCACTCCCAGATCCTTCCTTTGGTTTTTGTGGGGTCCTGAAGTCTGAATCTAGGTCTTAGTTTGTGTTATATAAGTTCTTAAACACTGGAGATGTGGAGAATAAGTTCCTGTGCCTTATGTTATCACTTATCTATTTTAAGACATTATGTTCCAGTATCCAAATGAGAACGTAGGATTAAATTTCCAATAGCCATCTTTGCAGACATAAACCATGGATACTTAAAGGTAATTAAAATCCAGTGTAACTTTGAATGTTTGAAAGTTTAGATATGTACCATACTTCGATCTTTAAGAGCCTGTCTGAAAAACCTGAGTGGTATAATAATTTTATGTGTACGTATTAATATGACTTAAGGTTAATATTGGGGCAGATTTTTTTGTTTGTTTTTGTTTTAAGAATAAATAATCTTGAAAAGACAACATGTTGATTTCCCATTAAGAAGACAAAATAAATGTTAGCTGTTCTTTCCTGTCAGGAAACCATGCCAAGGTGACTAAGGAATTTTATTTCCTGATTCTGTTAACAAGTTGGAATCAGGCTACTTAGCTTGTCTTATGTCACATGAGACTGTCATCTGAGGTTTTAAATTTATTGCTATATTATTTGAAATAGGGTTTCCTAAGAACGTTGTCTCATTTTGTTTATATATCCATACAATAAGAGCTTTTTGTAAATAATATGTACTTTCCTATTGGCTATTTAGTTTTCAGAAAGTAGTGAGGTTGATTTTTGCTAAAATCCTTCCCAAGAATTGTACAGACTCGTCATATAAAAAGGACTAACTTGTTAGCTCAAATTACATATTTTTTCTTAGAGATTTATTTATTTTATGTATATGAGTACACCAATGCTCTCTTCAGACACACCAGAAGAGTGCATCAGACCCCATTGCAGATGGTTGTGAGCCATCATTTGGTTGCTGGCAATTGAACTCAGGACCTCTGGAAGAGCAGTCAGTGCTCTTAACCACTGAGCCAACTCTCCATCCCCAAATTAGATATTCTTGTATGTAAATGACAAAAGGCTTTATGGCTGAGAACAAGCTTTTGTAAGGTGGATTAAGAATTTTAACTTAGAACACAGTCAAATGTATCATACATTGATTTACTTTGAGAATGGCATCAACTTTCATGGTGGTTTATCCTCAATGCCAACATTTGGGAGGCTGAGGCGTGTGATTGTGAGCTTGGGTCCACCTGGGAGATGTGTGTTGTAAAACTTGAGTTTGTTTCCTCGAGTCCTTTAGGGACAGCTGTTCACCTGCAGCATTGCCGGGAAGGGTCTGAATGCTGTCTCTGGGACAACATCCTTTTATCCTTAGTGTTTCGGGGGTCTGTACTGAGGTGTAGCACACTTTCCCAATTATTCTTATAGAATTAGCATAGCATAGTCTCCATAGACATGTGCCTTAAAGGGCGATGAAGCACCTAATCACTTAACAACAAAAGTGCAGGAGTGCCTACCATCCAGTTGTCTTCTGCAGTCTAAACTTGAGTCATTGAATTGTGCTTTATAAGTATCAAAATTTTCCATATCCTTTTTTTGTTCATAAAAACATTTTTAGGATGCTCACTGTTTTCAAGTTATGTGTGTAGCTTCCATGAAGTGGAAAAGAGTGGAAACTTTTAAAAATAATGTGATTAAGGCCTGGAAGCTGGCCATTTTTATTTTGTAGTAGATGTGTAAGCCTACCCTTCTAAGAGTGGCTAGCTTAAAATGATAAGCTTTGGGGGAGGTGAAAAGAGACAGCACTCATATTTTCCCATTCAACAGCAAGCACCAGATGCCCTTGGCATGTGCAAATCTGTTACACCGTGAAAGAGATGCATGCTGTCCTTGTTGTCATTTGTTGTGTCAGACTGGAAAGAGAAACACTCTTCCTTTGAGAATCTTCCTGTTTTTATGATATTTATCTTCATCTAGTTGGATGGTTTCTCTATGGAAAAGTTAGGGATTCATAATAGTTATATCCACAGGTTACTGGCCAGTTTTAGATTCATGAATTACTGAGAAAACTCTTGTCTGCATTTTGTTAGGCTGATACTTGCCCTGTGTGTAAAGTCCCAGCACTGTGCACCATACCTTGATGCACTTTTGATTTATTGGATGTGGGAAGAATAGTGGCCTCTTTCCTACCAAGTAAAAATTCAAGGAACTGTAAGTCTTTACAATGTGATAAATGACTGCAATGAGCTGGAAAACCTCTATTGCCTAGAGCAGCAGAGTGGACTCCTGTGTTCTGTAGCCAACCGGGTCATCAGGACAAGGAGTCCGGCTGGACGTCTCCAGGAAGCCAGCTGATCTGAGAGGCAGTTGACATAATCAAGGGTTTTCTGGTCAGCACTAGTACAGAGGTAAAAGCAGAGGAAATATGAAACAGATCTGCTCACTAAAAACATGTCTCAGTTCTTACTGCCAGAAACCTTTTGACTTGGAAGTTATAAAGCAGAAGCCAGCGTCACTCTAAAGTTTTATGTCTAGGAGAATGCTACTGGAGCAAAATGGTTGAGGCAGCCCAAGCCACCCCGACGTTGCTGTTCCCATCGTCTGCCCATGCTCCGTGTTCAGAGGTAGGGCCTTCTACCACAGGCTTCCCGACAGGCTCCAGGAAGGACGGCGGTGTGCGGGCACCACACATCGCGGAGAATTTGTTCTCTAGTGTTCTTTTTGTAGGGCTGTGTTTTTACCAGTAAAGCAAATGAATGTGTACCCTAGAACTGTATTCATGATTTAAAACAATGACCTTGAGCGGCCAAAATATGCCTGGTCATGCTCTTTGTGTTTGATTTAGTGCTAATTTATTTTCACACAGGAAGCAGAATTAGTTTGTTGATTGTCACACATTAATGTGTGTCTCAAATTTTATTACTGCTTAGCTGAGTAACCATCTTTATTTTGGCTTTTTTTAAAAATCAAATTTGTTTTAAATGTATGATATTACATCTCCAGTGATGTAGTGAAGAAGCATGTATTATATCCAAATATTTCCAAGTTATAATCGTTGATATTAGATTGGTATTTTAGCAACATTTGGTGATTGCTTGAAGTTAGGACTTTATGTAAAGGTCCAGATAATAACTATACGATGTTTTGTGAGCCTCCCTTACTTGTATATATTCTTTAAATGGTAAAGAAAATGCTTTCATTTTTATTTTTCTGAATGTGGTTTAACCACTGAAAGTGTCTTTCACAATAGTTTGAGCTAGTATATTATGAGCAGGCATACCTTTGTTTTATTATTTAAAAATCACTTAACTTCATGGTAAAAATTAAGATTTATTTTCTTCTTGACAGATTTTTCTTTCTGCATGACTTAAGCATATCTTCACATATACCAAATACAGCACAGATAAGCAATGGTGTCGTGGTTTTGACTGCTGAGGTCGCTCATAGCTGATGGACTGCTGTAGAGAAGCTGCTAGTCCAAGCATGAGTGTCGTACAGGCCAGCAACCTCATATTGGTAAGCAGGTCTCCGAGACTCAAGCCACACGACTCCGCTACCCACCACACCAGTTGTCACCCTGCTCCCATCCAAATCCAGGAAACTTGGTGGAAAGGTAGACTCCCTTAAGAACCTGAGCTATGCTTTCACAAGGATGTTTTATTCTTACTCTTTTGAGTCCTTTCAAAAACAAATGATGGGAAAGCGACTCATTTCTGCCCCTCCCTGAACTGCAGACACTGTTTAAGGAGTGCATTCGAGCGACTGTTCTGCCTTCTAGTACCCCCAGGGCCTTACTGCGTTTGGTGTGTGTGATCCTTTTCCCTTCTGGAAAGCAGGTGAATTCTGCTGTGCTGAGTCCAAAACACACTCATCCTGTTTCCGATGTCCTGGCTGCACAGGAATCCGGGGTTGTGGCATTTCAGGTTCATAACATTGTCATGTGCAGAGAACTATGGTGAGTCCAGCCATCTTCACCAGAAACATCACAAGTCTGTCCATCCTCATCAGATTACGGATATTGTCATAGTCAGCAGTGCTTGCAAGCTCGCGGTCCACAACACCGGAAATAGACTATTGTCTAGGGCACCCTTGTGTTAGTGGGAAAGTGAAGACTAGAGCCACACAATCTGTGTGATTACTGATGCTCAGGAATTGTAAACCAAGTAAAAAACAATTTGCCAGAAATTCAGAACTCTGAAGGAAATTTAACTGGAGAATCAGCATTGATCCTGTTTATCTGTGGAGTTTGTTTTGTTGAAAATGCTTATATTATCAGAAGGTATCTGGCCCCCACCTCATTCTCATTTACCTGGCTAGGATGAGGGAGGTAGGGCTGTTGAACCAGGTTGCCATCCGTACACCTGAGGTTGGAGACTGAATATGAACATTTATAATAAATTTTTAGGTAATGTTAGTCTAGGCTTTATGCAACTCAGTGTGTGTGTGTGTGTGTGTGAACATTTAGTCTATTTCCATTTACTAAAAATTTCTTTTTGTGGGCCGAACAGATAGCTCAGCAGTTAAGAGCATTGACTGCTCTTCCAGAGGTCCTGAGTTCAAGTCCCAGCAACCACATGGTGGCTCACAACCATCTGTAATGGGATCTGATGCCCTCTTCTGATGTGTCTTAAGAGAGCAATGGTGGTATACTCATATGTATAAAATAAATAAATCTTTAAAAAAATTCCTTTTTCTATGAAAAGATTAATTTTTCACAAATGGCGATTTCAGCTATGGAAACATTAGTTCTGAGATTGCTTCTTCATCATGTAGGCTTGGGATGTAACACGGGAGAGAGCTAGCAGGATTTTTATTTCCTCTGTGTGGCCTGCTAAGTGGGTGTGATTTTAATTACAGAATGAAGAAGTACAGGATTTACTTGAATTGTTCACATTTGGGGGTGCTACCTGTGTCTTCAGAAACTGGTGACACGTTGAGGGACTCTGAGCCAGCAGTGCCATGAAGAAAAAAGCTCAGGCTCTCTCTGTGTGGACAGCCTCTGGAGTGCACAGCAGGGAAAGGGCAGGGCTGGTGCCAGCATCCAGACCCTCCACTCCAGCACAGGTGCTTGCTTTCTGAATGCGTAAGCCTTGAAAGCTTCAAAGTCTTAAATGAACTGTAAAAATAGCAACTGTACTGGAGCCTAGCAGGACTTATTTTGAGTGTGCTGCTTAAAAGAAAAATGCAACTCCGTAACAGTAAAGTGCTGGCTTCCTGCTGGCTAGTAGTTCAACTTCATAGGACACAGAGTAGTGAAACCCTGCAAAGAAAGATTTGTGTGTTTATGCTGAGTTAAGTCAATGAGACACTGCTATAAGATTCTGATTGGGCTTTAACTACATAAGGATAGCTGTAAAGATTTTAAAACCAGTAAAAAACTTAGAACAGCTCTTCACAAAAGCTAAAAACATATACATTTATTTTGAACTAAGAATTTTAATGTAAGAAAGTTCTAAAAGAAAATGTTAACTTTAAAGTTTTTATTATTTAATTATTATTTAATTATTTTATTATTCTTCCAATTTAGAATTTGACATTGGATATGTTTGAAATATGTCCTGTTAAGCATTAACTTGCAAAGCAAGTTCAGGACACTAACCTTCTTAGGCAGAAAACCAGGGCATTGTGCTAACTTGAGGCTGCGATCTTACAAAGCTGAGTATCTGAAACAAGCCATCTATGGGACTCCTTCTTAGAGGACGGAGCCATTAGTGGAAGTATAGACTGGAGCAGCCTTTTTCATTCCGATTTGGCATTTTTGTTATGTTATTCAAGTATTAAGTGCTTGTAAGCAGTATGCCAATTTGGAGCACATGTAGGTCCCATATTTACATTTTCCTTGATATTGTTTGCTCTGTTTAAATTATACCATTAATAAGCATGCCTCCTTTATAAGGGTGGGTGCCATTTCTTCAGTCAGAAAAATCATTGCATTAGATGATACATTGTTTAAAAAATGAATCTTGCTTGTGGCAAAAGGAAAAAACACACTTGAATCTTACTATTTGAGCATATGTGAATTCTGGCATAGTTGGGTTAGTAGTCTGTGGAAAATGTCTTCTTTTCAAATTGGAAAAACATAGTTCTCATATACATTGTTTAAAACATAAAATCAAGATGGAAAAGAAATCTACTGTGCTAGTTAAAATTTTATTTTATGGTAATGTGCATTTTTTTTTTTTTTTTGACTGAGTACTGACTTTGCCTCCTCTTTTCTCTCCAGAATGTAATACTGTTTTGGAACTCATACTGCATTACAATTTTAGAAATGACTTGTTTTGTCTATAGAATTCACACTTATGGAATGGTATTTTAACCACCTTCTTGGGGAATGAAATACAGGGCCTCAGAAATGCTAGTCAGTGCCCTGCTCTATCTCGCTGAGCTCCTCAGACCCTCCACCCAGGAGAGCACTCTTTACGATCACTTAATGATGCATATGGAGCCAGTGCGGTTGCACACCTGTAATCCCAGCACTAGAAAGGCTGAGGCAGAGGATTTTGAGTTTGAGAGTAGCCCAATTAAATAATAAGGATGTCTCCAGAAAAACAAACAGAAAAAGATCACCTAAGTGAAAGCATAGTGCTTATAATAATGCACTTGGGGTTTTTGGCAGAACTGATGGTTCTTCACCCATCTGCGGCCATTTAAGGGCCCTGTACTGATTGTGTGTCACCAGGCTTATGGGTGCCACAAAACCCATAGCGTCTGATTTGTATTTTAGTCTGGGTTTCCTCGTGATGCTTCATAGAGGGCTGGCACAGACCCATGCAGCAGGCAGCAGGAGGTAGTTTCTTTCTTTCTCCAACAAAGGGAAATTCTACCACAAAGGACACCAAGAAAGCATTTCCTCTCCTGTTCATCCTTGAAAGGCTTTGTTTGGTCTTGCCAGGTGTTTCTGTAGGAAATTAAATTCAATCATAATGAAGTTTGGCTTGGATAGACTAAAGGGGAGGGTGGCCAAAATAAAATGCTTCTGTTGTTTGGTGTTAGGAAAAGGGTTACTCTATCTCAGAATGGCTTTGAACTCTACTCTGGTCCTCCTGCTCAGGTGACAGATGTACATCATATTGGTTGTGGAATTATCATTAGAGATACTGAGCAAAAATGGAAACAGCCAAACTATATTAGCATAAACAAACATTTAATTAGTAGATACTTAGTTGGGCCCACAACATTCCAAGTCAGGATTTCTTTCTATATCCCCACCCTTGTGGATTGAATCCTTAGCTTTCTTGTTGTTAGTATTTTAAGACAATATCTTACTAAGTTGCCAGGCTGCTCCACCTCAAGACAGGCCTTTAACTTGCAACTCCCTGCCTTAACCTCCTTAGTAGCTAGGATTAAAAAACTTTGCTATCAGGCCCAGCATAGCCTCATTTTAAAGATGAGAAAACTGAGATAAATGTGATATACTTGTAGAAGACTATGAAACTAAATGGCAGGTCTGAGATTTGAATATGCAGGTATACTAGGTTTTGAGCAGAAGCCATTCAAAGCTGTGCTGTAGAGCTTGCTCATCTTCTAGAGACCAAGATGAAGTTACAGATTGGACTTAACAACTGGAAATCCTGGAGAAGATAGATGGGTTGTTAAAGATGAAGAATGTGGCGAAATGTTGGTATAACATATTTTGAACCAAAAGAGAAGCAGATATTTTTCAAAAAATAATCTGCAAGTACAATTTACTTAATTGACTTTGAATGCTTTGAATTGACTTTGAGGATTTGTTCTCTGAAGTCATTGCTTTGTGTTTGTTGGTTGGTTTACACACATGTTAATAGATTTTTTTCCTTCAGGTTATGACAAATTAATTTTTAACTTTTGAGAGTGTTTACCCAAATAGTTGGTCCAACCCAAATAGTTGGTCCACTCTTCATCCATAGAGGTTAATTAAATTGATACTTTGAAGAAACAACAGACTTAACATGTTGGATCTGTCAACTCATTATGAATCAAGAAAAATACAAATTAGTCTGCTTGTTTTTTTTTTTTTAATTGACTACTGATATAACAGTATTTTAAATTGCTGAGGCAATTTTTCTAAGTAAAAGACTAATAATCTCTAAAAAGATTGTTTCTTTGGGATTGGGAAAATGGCTTGGTGGATGACAACATTTGGCTGTATAATGAGTATGAGGACTTGATTCACATCTCCAGCATCCAAGCAAAAAGTCAATTGACATCGCACATGTATGTAACTCCAGTGCTGAGCAAGGGGTAGGGATGGAGACTAGAGGGTCACTGGAACTTACTGCCAGCCTAGCTTCAGGTTCAGTGAGAGGCTCCACCTCAAGGGAACGGGATTGCTAAAAGAAGGCTGAAACAAGACATCCCATGTCCTCCTCACACAGAGACCACACACATGCATTTTTTCTTTATTATTATTTCTGGCTGCAACCATCATGCAACTGAGTTAACATCACTTAATAGACCTTCTTGGTAATAAATGAATCTCAAATTTTGGTAGCAGTCTATTTTTTTTGGTGTATATATATATGTGTGTGTATATATATATATATGTATATATATATACATATATACATATATATATACATATATATATACACACATATATATATACACACACTATATATATATATATAATATATATATATATATATAGTGTGTGTGTATCTTGTAATAAATACACTAAGTTTTTTAATTTTCATGACAGGCTTCCTTACATGTTGAATACTGTGATATTTAAATTTTTATATACATGCTCACATACACTGCATGTATAAGTTCCTATCTCATTTCACAACCAACATATAGGGCTTTGTCCTCTGAATTGGTAACTAGTCTTTTCTGTGCTTGAAAATGGTAGTGGTAGCCAGGCAGTGGTAGTGCACGCCTTTAATCTCAGCACATCGGAGGTGGAGGCAGGTGGATTTCTGAGTTTGAGGCCAGCCTGGTCTACAGAATGAATTCCAGGACAGCCAGGGCTACATAGAGAAACCCAGTTCCTCCACCCCACCCCCCCCAAAAAAAATCAAACCAAACAAAACAAAAGAAAAAAAAGAAAGTGGTAGTGGTACATTTGGGGATCACCCTTTTAAAGACATACTACAATAAAATTATGTGGTAAGACAGCTTGTATGTTACTCAAATAATGGTATGGAGCTTTGAGACATGCAGTCCTACATGCTTGAATCAGTACCTGTTTTTGCAAAGGGAAAGCAGTTAGTTGCAGAGAGGTACAGACAGGTGAACATGAAGCTCTGTGCTACAAAACTATGTTCGTTAGCATTTGCATTTCAATCATGTTTATATATCCTGTCATAATCTTTCTATTCTAAGCTCATGGGCTGTACAAAAACAGGAGGCACACTGGCCAATAGCTGTAGTTAGTTTGACCATTGAATTTCGATATACGCAACTTGAACCAGACATGTGCTATCATTTTCTGTTGGGAGCTTAACCCAGTTTGGAAAATTCTAGTAATGGCAGATGGAGAGAAGAAATGAATTGCAATTGTTCTTGGCAGGGGCTTTTTTTTTTTTTATTTCCTCTTCAGAGCAGTTATACCATTATCATCATAATTGTGGGATAAGCATTAAAACAGTCACTGCTTGGAGTCTTTATGAAGTGTTTATCAGCTAATGGCTAAAACAATAAACAACTCCATCAGACCTTATAAATACTGTTGTTACAAAGCATGCTGAAAGTACTTTAAGAATAGTCAGTATGGGTGTCATTAGCCTGCTGGATCCGTGATGACCTGTGGCTGTTTTACAGTAGGGATTTAGTAGTCATTGACAGCTACATATGGAGAAGCCTCTACAGAAACTATTACTGCATTCTCCACATCAGCCCACAGAGCTTAGGAGGCTGCAGTAGTTGACGAAGCTACCTGCTGATCTGTTAGAAGCTTCTATTGAGCGAGATTCTGTGACTTATGAGGCAGGACTCTTGCTTAATGATTCTGATACATGAAAGTGAAATTAGAAAACATAGAAGTTGCTTGGCAAAGATGTATTTAGATGGTCAGGTCTTTTCCTGAAGTAATGATTTGCTTGCTGAGCGAGAACCACATGCAGTTTAGCCAGGACTGCCTTTGTGGCTTTGGTTTTCTAGGGAGCTTAATTTTCCAAGGTAGGAAAACATTACTTTTTAATATTTATCTTTTGGTAAGCAGAGAAGATTCTGCAATAAAAGTACCCCTGTGAGGTTTAAACCTCAGAAAGTAGCCTGTTGACTCTCATAACTGGAGACTCTTAGTGTTAAAATTACTGAAAATTCAGAGGAATCAATAAGCCTGAATCACAAAAGATGTTTCAAATGTCATGCTAATGAACCTGCACACTTTGAGGAAGTAACCTTTTCAATATAATTTGAGTTACTTGACTACTGTAGGATTATAACTTTGGTTTTCTTCTACTTGCGTCTCATGAAGAACAGTGATTTGACACTGTACCCTACAGGCCTGCAGACAGCATCAGGATGTTTCCTTTGATGCCCTATGGTAAGAAGATCATGCAGAAACATTGCTCTCTAAGTAAGTCTCCACAGCTTGAAAGATTAGGGATGCAACTTCCCCACAGATGACTATGAAGACTGTCTCAGGCAAAAAAAAAAGTCTCTTAGTCAAAAAATGTTCATCTCTTTAGTATTCCTTTCCACAGTGGTTGAAGTCTGACTTTGAGGAACCTCTTGTCTTTGGGATGGAAAATCTTCCTTTCTCTCATACAGACTTGAGAGGAAGTGAAAGTGGAGTCTTGTGTGACCTATTAAGAGAAAATTATTCTCTTAAAAGGAAGAGAATTCTGAGTCTCTAAGACTACAGTTGGCTGGAAATGGTCTATCTGGAAATTGGGCTCAGGGTGAGAGCCAGGGTTATTTTGAATTTGGATTACAGTGTTACCATATAGATCCCTAATTAATAAAACCAGATTAGTGTCCCTAGGCCTTCTTTTGCAATTGTAGAGAACATAACAGAAAAAAAAAAAAAAAAAGCCATGACAAGGCTCTAATAGCCTTGCTATTTGAAGTTTTGCAGTCAGTAGTCCCAGAGATAGAGAGCAGCAACAGAACTTCATGGCGTGCCATATGGGAGACAGCCTTCTGCTTAGGGGGCTCAGCACCCCCTGACCAGGAGATTCCTAGGCTTATTTGTGCCGCCATACAATTTCCTCTTCTGTCAATTGATGGTGATTTTCACTGGCCAGAAAATGGTCATACATGAAAAATTCCAAAAAGTAGTTGTTGTTGTAATTTTCTGTTGATTGATAGTCAGTGTGTCTTCTCAAAATACCAGACCTTGTAGGACATTAGTGGGTTTTCAAGTATCTTAATTGTTGAGTTTATCAGCAAACAGAAGAGAAAACAATAGGGACCAATTCATTCACTTTCATGCAGGAAGAGGCTGAAAATTGTGAGTTCTAATGGACATTTAACAGGAAGATTTCTGACTATTATTTATGTAAGTTGGTGTTTGACTCATGCTATGTTGGAGGTGGGGAGGATTGTTTGTTCCTCAGCCATTGAATACTTTAATTTTGTCTTTCCTCTCCTTTGTTTGGATTTCTGCTCCAGTTTCTGGTGTTTCCTCTCTGTGTGGTCCCTTCCTTTGTGATGCATGCTCTGTTCTCTGCATATCTTCTTAAGAAAGACTACCTGTAGATTGCTAACATCAAGGAAGCCTTGTCTACACCATATATGCAGCAGATGCTGGGTAAACATTTGCTTTATATAACTCCTTTGATCTGTTCTTGCCAATTTCTAAAATTGTTATTGCCTCAGATTCACACAGAAACTTGAAGTCTGCTCCTAGGTGCAGTGATAGAAAGACTGAGAACTGGAAAGATGAAAGTTCAAATTACGGCTATCAAGTTAAGAGGCTAGAATCTTAAATGGGTAGTGCTTTCTCTCTTGTAGATATCTTTTAGCATTCTATATATTGATGGTGACTCAGCTCCTTTCTTCTACAGGGACCAGGCCACATAGACAGTCCTACTTTTCCTTGGTGTGGATGGTGAATTGAAAATAAAGGAGGACCCATGCTACTAAAACAACTTTTGGAGAGGAGTGTTGAACAAGATAGAGTGAGATGTGGCAGGCTGAGGGGACTCATGGTTTCTCAAAACTATAAGGAGGCAGCTTAGCTTCTTGATCTCCATGTAAATATCAAGAGCCTTATGCTTTCTAATGGTGGTGGTGGTTCACAGAACAAGGGTGAAGAGTATTAAGCTGATTGTCTTGGGTAGCTTTGAGCCTTAAGATGCCCCTCCCCCCTTGTTTTGCTCAAATTCTTGAGTAAGAGAGGATCTTGGTTTGAGTGTATTACTGTTCTCCTCTGCTGCTTTACACCAAGTTTTGTTTCAAGGACCAGATGGCCTATTATTATCCCATTTAGATAATTCAGGATTTATGGTGCAGGATCAGATATACAAACACTTCTTTCTTTGAGAAAAATGATTGACTTGAGACACACAAATGTCTTCAAAAGTGCTACGATACTAAGTAAATTATAATTTGGCAGAGGGATTTTTCTCTTCCGATTAGCTTTTATGACCTCATAGATGCAAATACATAATTCTTATAAAACTTTGAAAATCTTATTTCAGCCTCTGTTAGAAATCACAGTTTTGGTTTCAATACCTTCTTTTACATAGGAGGAATTAGGAACACAGAGAGGTAGTCTGATGTTCCAGTAGTACTCTGAAGACTCTCCACAGATGTGAGCTTGTCTCCTCTGGAGTTATTACATACATCACTCTTTTGAAAACTATTAATGCCGAGGCATCATCAGATAGCCTAAGCCTTTTAGCTGGCTAAGTGGATTCATTGATTCTTGGGTTTATTTATTTATTTGTTTATTTATTTATTTAATTTTTTTGTTTATGGATTTTTTTTCCCAAGACAGGGTTTCTCTGTATAGCCCTGGCTGTCCTGGAACTCACTCTGTAGACCAGGCTGGCCTCGAACTCAGAAATCTGCCTGCCTCTGCCTCCCAGAGTGCTGGGATTACAGGCATATGCCACCACCACCCAGCTGATTCTTGGGTTTATTTTATTCCAGGGTTGTCTCAATTAACTAAAACTAGATTTACTAACAGATATATGGAGAGCCCCACATTTGCATTGCAGGGCAATTCTTTGTTCTGTGAGAATGTTTTATAGAGTACCCGTTGTAGAGAATGACCAGAAAACTTCAGCGCAGATGAGAGGCTCTTGCTGTACAGATTTGTAAGTACGAAACTGGACCATTTGTAATCATTCATTCTGGACTTGCCAGCAGCACACTTACAGGCATTCTGGTTCTATTGTAGAAAAGTGATGCCAGTATATTGTGGGTCCTGCCATGTCTACTGAAGGGTGGCTGGGCTCTGTGCCATAGCTGGGCCATTCCTATCCTTCTACACCTCCCGTTGTCTCTGTCTCCATCGGAGTCTCAGACATTGTTAATTCCTTCTATTTCTAGGGATTTTCTTGGAGCATTTAATTTGAAATGGTCCCACCCATTGTCACCCAGCCATGGTGCAGAGTTCAACTTTTGGCTACACTCCTTTTCTCCTACTGGGAAGGACTCTGATTTCATACCCTGTCTACCTGAGACTGTATCTACTGATATGCAGTGTTCAATGCACCCTTAAAAATAAGCAAATAGTGTGCTTATTTTTGCAAATAAGCTGTGTTGCTCATTCATTTTGAGCTCCTTGTTTGAGCTAAGGCATTGTCTCTGGGCTCTTCTGTTCCTATGAAGCTTAAAATAGGGACCCAGCTATGAACTGAGGCATGCGTGCCCTTCCTCAGGAGTCACTCATCTTGTTGGAGAAATGGAGAAAGGGTCTCTCTCTCTCTCTCTCTCTCTCTCTCTCTCTCTCTCTCTCTCTCTCACACACACACACACACACACACACACACACACACGTGCCTATATTTTCATGAGTAGCTTTGGGTATCTGGTCAGCTACCTCCCATTACTGGGATTACAGCTATGCCTCTATATCTGGCTTTTGTGTATAAGTTCTGGGGCTCAAACTTGGTGTCTTATGCTTGTTTGGCCAGTACTTTACAAACAGGGCTCTCTCTCTAGCCATGAATTGAGGATCTTTAAAAAAATGGATGTAGGCTTTTATATTTTTGAGTGTATAGAAAAGGAAACATACTTGTAATAATATAATTAAGGAAAAGATAGGAGGTGGGAAAAAGTACCTTAAAGGAGAATATAGGAGATACATTAAAAACTGTTTACATGAAGAGCAAAAATGTGAGAACTTCTTAGTATGTAAGTATAAGTGGAACTAGTATCCAGAATCTATATAAAAAGGGTTGTTCCCAAAACATTAATTTATCTCTGCCTTCTAAAAGTAAGAAAATAAGATTTTCTCAAACTGCACTGAACAACTACTTTAGCGAATGGAATGAGCCTTTTCGACTTTCCATTGTTACTCCTCTGACATCTGCAAATGGTTTAATGTACATGCAGACAGGCATTATATTTCAGTTGCTCTGAGTTGGTTGGAATCTGCCAGGAGCCCCCATCTTTGAGACCAAACTAGGTCAGTGTTTTACCTGTGACAGTATGTCCACAGCTGGGATGTGTAGTGGTTTGAATGAGAAAGGTCCCCATAGGTTTCAGTGTTTGAACATTTAGTCCCTAGTTGGTGATCCTATTTGGGGAGATTTAAGAGATGCCTTGTGTGAGGAAGTATGTCACTGGAGGCAAGGTTTGAGAGTAAAAACAAACAAACAAACAAACAAACAAACACAAGCAAGCAAGAAAGCAAGCCTTGTCTATTTACAGTTTGCACTGTTCACTTTTGAAGGTTCAAGATAGGAAAGTTTAGCACCCTGCTCCTGCTGCCGTGCTGTTGCTTGCTGCTTTGCTGCTCTGTCACGATGGACTTTATCCTTCTGGAATTAGAAGCTCTCATAAATGCTTCCGTCTATAGGTAGCCTTGGTTGTGGTATTTTATCGTAGCAACAGAAACCTGGCTAATACAGGATGGAAGCATTGTGGCCCACTGGGCAGGCCCACTGGCCAGGCCGCAGGTACTGTAGCCCAAGGAGTCCTTTAGCATTTCCAGTGAGCACATCACTCACGAAGGTATATAGCTTTAAGATGGAGAAAAGGACTTTTTCTAATTATGTGGCTTTTATCTTCTACCATTCCAAGTCCCCATTTTCTTTAAATGTTTACTGATGGGCAGTTCCACTTTCAATCCAGAGCCTTTGACGGACCCTCTGTACCCTTGGCTAAACTGCCATATTCTTCCCACCTTATACAGCTGTCATGCGTGATCCTAACTCACACCTCCACGCTCTTGGGGTGTTTGTGAGTGTTTTCTCTTCTCTGTGACCTAGTGCTCTACAGAGGACAAGCCTTGACACGTTCTGGTGCTGTGCCTTTCTAACATTTGGCTGTACACATGAGGGAAGGGGACCCTGTCAACTACAGAAATTCAGAGACTGATAATAGAGGGTAAACTATTTTTTTTAGTTTTATTGTTTTATTTTACTTGAAGTACCAAAGCAAGTGTCAAAAACAAGTTCATGCTAATTATGTACCTACCGCCTGTCAGATTTCTAGTGGTTTTGATCATTTTGGCCTCAGCCCATTAGTATTTCTGGCCATTCTTGTACCTAGGTTTCTGAAGTGCTTGTAAAGAAAACATTTAATTATAAGCTCTGTGATGAAAGTTCCAGAAGCATACTTAGTAAAATTGTAATATTTTCAGTGGACAAATGGTGATTTAATAAGTACTTGGTATGCTCTTTGTGCTGAGCGCGAGGAGAGAGCACAGTCTCTGTTCTGAAAGCTGCCACTGTCATGAGAGCGAATGGAGAAGGGGACTGGCAGTTATGATCTGTGCGGGTAAGCTGGTGAGCCAAGCCTCTCTTGACAGTGTGGAGGCAGCAGCATCTCCTTCAGTCACAAAGGATGACTGGTGCTCTCTAAAGAGCCTTGTCAGTGTCACTGAGAACTTTGGGACAAGAGTAAGATAGTGTGTAGAATTACCAACTGCACAAATGCAGAAGGGTAAGGAGGAAATCCCTGAAAGGCCAGGCACCCAAGTGAGGGGGGAACGGGGAAAGGGGAAAGCCTTCGGAATGTAAACAAAGAATATAGAAAATTTAAAAAAAAAAACACATTTGGAGCGCATGCGTGCGCACACACACACAGGCACACACAGCTGTGCGTAGCCCTCTTTTATTTATATTGTATACAATATATTGTATATATATGCATATATATTGTATTTTAATTGGCTAAAAATCATATTATGTGGTCTTTTTTTTAAGACAGTTTTTCTTTGTTTGCCCTAGAGCTCTTTCTGTAGACTAGGCTTTGAGCTTAGATCAGCCTACCTCTAAAGGCATGTGCTACCACAACCTGGCAATATTGTGAACTTTTAAATGTGTTGAAAATTAAAGGGAGCAGGCAGCCTTTAGGGGAAACTAAGAGAAATGCAGTGTTGTTGAGTCTAGTAAGAGACAATTTTGGAGACAGGAGAGGTAGACAGAGACAGAACATACGTGGCCTGTAAGCCTTGTGTATTAGGTATCTGTTGTTGCATAATAGCTCCAATATGTAGCATCTTAAACCGATATAGTTTTATATTTTATACAGAATCTAGTTCAGTATTGTTCTGGCTCAGTGTCTGAATGACAGAAAAAAATGAAGGTTAGGTCTATATTTATATGAATGCTTAGCTGGGCCTAAAGGTCCCGTCCATGATGGCACAGTAACATTGGTGTGGACAGGCAGCTCCTGGGCTTTGCTACCTGGGACTTACCTGAAGAGCTGATGGATGTACTTTCACCACGTGGCAGCAGACTATCCCCAGATGTAGGAGATGCGGTCATTTATGACCTAGTGCTGGAAGCAGCACATACCCTCACTTCTATGGATACTGCATAGCTCTGAGACCAAATAAGACACACCTAAATAATGCTGTGAACACCACCCAAAAAAACTATACTATGACGGATCCTGCTAAGGGTGGGGTCCCTTAGGCCCTATCTTGAAGCTGGTTGCCATGTCATGTGAAAAATATTGCATATTACTTTTTAGTTAAGCTAGAAAACATTTAAGTAGAAAAATAACAGATTCTATAATATAGAAAGTGAGGAAGAGGCTCAGTAAAAATTGTTATATATTTTCTGTGGACAAATGGTTTAATAAGTACTTGGTAGGCCCTCTGTGCTGAGTGCTAGGGGAGGGCACAGTCTGCTCTGAACTCTGCTGCTGTCAGGAGAGCAGATGGAGAATGGCAAGAGTGCGTCCAGCTTTGGGCCACAGCTGTGGCTGTTTGGACACTGTGACGGGGCCTGCACACAGACAGTCTTCTGGGCTAAGTTGCTGGGTTACTTTTCTCAACTTTATGGTGCCTCCTAAGAAATGTAAGTTATGAAGGCATGTGCTTGTGATTGCGAGTGTTCTGTGTTGATGTTTCTATGAACGGATTATAATTGTGTTGAGGGTCTCTTGTAGGTATGCTTGAGGTTATGCCTAATGCCTGGGAGTGGAAGTGTGGGTTGGAGAGAGGGCTGGCAGCAATGTGGGCAGTGTGATAACATCTACTTTGAGAGAGGTTATGTGCTGTGCTGTTGGGTGCTTGCAATAGTGCTGCCAGAGGGCCCACAAGAGCGTCTAAGAAATGATGATGTGGAAAATGGGGTGCAGCAGAGAGGCTAGCTTGACATCTTGATGTCTTTTCCGTTCAAAGTGGTATTTTTACCTGAGAGATGCAGGGACTTGAAATTTTAGGGATCCATCCATCAGCGGAGAGACTATGCTATGAATGTGTCAACAAAGATCCATTGCTTTTAGTATCATTCTGATTTAGACATCTGTATATTTCATTTGCATGTCTGAATAAAATGTTTGGAAATGGAAAAATAATGCAACTCATTTAAAAATGTGATGGGATGGGTGGGTGGAAAGAGACATATGGGTCGTTTGAGAGCGTTGGAACAGAATGGGCTTGATGGAACCTAGTGTTCAGACAGTGGGAGTCGTGTGAGGAGGAGGCGCACACGCTTTCTCTAGTGAACTTAGACACAAGAGTGCTAAGAGCCCCGGAGGTGTGATTGTCCGGAAGCTGTTCCTTGCCCTGGGGCCATCCTGAGTAGGATGGAGGGTCCTGTTTTCAAATGGCTCAGTGTGAGCTGTTTTAGGCAGAAGTGAGGGACTGACTTGTTTGTTTTTTCTTGGATGGACCAACTCAGACTTGTTCTAGATCTCTGTATTTCTTACTAATTGATTGGCTGATTGGAAATAGTATTAATATGTAATTCAGAATGGCCTGAACTTCTTGATCTTCCTGCCTCAGCCTCCGAAGTGCTAGAATTACACGTGTGTATCATTATGGTTGGCTTCTTTCGCAGCTTTAGTATTGATAAAACTTCTTTAGTCTGCATGGCATTGTGTGTGGTTGGTTAATGGTTAGCCAGTTGTAAGGTATAAAATACTTTAGAATTCTAAGAAAACACAGTAGTAGAACACTAGGTATGTTTGATAACAGATTGGGAGAAGTACTTTAAATTTAGTATGCGGTGGGGAGGAAGAGAGATTGTAATGTTGAAAACTTAAAAAAAAAAGAACCATTAATCTGAGGACAATTGTTCTCAGGTAGACTTGTGAAATCAGTGTGAAGTATGGGGAAATGGGATGGGTGGGTGTGTTAGACGGAGGTGAAAGGTTTGAGTGAAAGGCTACCCTGGCTCCTTAGTCCTTCCTGTAATGCAAGGGAAATAGTCTCACTGCATGTCGATGAACTGGCTTCTCTGCACACTGCACGCAGATTCAGAATATATTGCAGCTGATGTGTCCTTATTGCCTTCTGTTCATGAATCCTGAATCTGGCCCCTTTGCACCTCCGTGCTCCAAGCACAAGTCATAATCGACTTGAGAAACTCCTAGCTCATGGGACTCTCAACACATTGGCTGGAGCAAGAACCAGACCTTGGTGTCCCTGTCAGCATAGCCTTTGGTTCATCGCGATCATCATTGAGATAAATAGCTTCAATGAGCAGGGGAAAGTGACAGCCCTTCTTTTTCACTGTAGAGGTTTGAATGTAGGGGGTCATTGTGCTTGCTTAGGTTGTAGACATATCTTCAGAGTGAAGGTAGGAAGATGGGGGGTATGGTTAGAGATACGTAGGAAGCTCAGTTGATAGTACTTGCTTGCCTAGGATACAATGAGCACTGAGTTCAATTTCCACCATTGAATAAAAACTGAGTAAGATGGTGCACAACTGTAATTTTGGCATTTGGAAGGTAGAAAAAGTAAAAGGTTAGTTTCAGCACTAATAACACATCTAAGGGCTCAATGAGATCCTGCCTTAATTTTAAAAAAGTGCATAATATTTACCTCAGCAATGAAATACCCCATCTGGGTGCTGCACAAGTCTGGAGTTTATTTGCCTGGTGTGTGTGCTGAGGGGTGGTGTCGTAATGTTTAACTGCTTATGGATGGTAGAGCAATCAAACAACCGTTCAGCCCAAAGTGGAAAGAGTTCTGACCCAGAGAAAACAGAAGTTTATGATTCCATTGTCTGAATTCTATCTTTCTTTTGAAATGGAACCCCTGTGCCCTGATTTTGGAGTGAGTACAATAGCATCAAGCCTGTAAGGAATGCTTAGCCTATGTGTTCCTTCTGTCTATCCTCTTAATATTTTCAGTGACCTGAACTAAGAAATCTTTAAAATCAGTATCTTGAGAAATCTGTCAAACTGGGCGATGTCTCTCTCTTAAAAGCAGCCTTGTGGTAAGTAGTATCACGTGCTCAGTTATTGTCTGGTTGGAGTCTCTTCATGCCACAGCAGCGAGAGGAGCAGGATTCACGAGGGGCACACTGCCGTCAGAGGCAGACAAAAGTTAGGCCACAGACGGCGGGCTTAGCAGGTCCTCAGGCCTGCCTCCCCTGAGCTGAGGCTGTGGTACGGCTTTAGGTTGTAGTTACTTTATATGCCAAAATGACAGTTTGACTTAAGTACTGGCATGGGCTTCATGGAATAGAGGTGCCACTACTTTTATTAAAGAACTGCCTCCTAGTTCTTTCCACTGATGCATGTGTGAAGAGGTCCTAATTCATTGTTATTGTTGGCTTCTCTACTAGGTAGTGGCAAATTAAAAAAGAAAAATCAAATTCCTATTTATACCTGTTGTCCAAAGTGCAGGGGAGGGAAGTTGTGTTTTGAGCATTCCTGTCAAGAACTAGGTCGGAATTTGAATCTGTTATTTAACCAGGTAAGCAAGCATAAGGAGAATTACAGGGTAAGTAACTGGTTGGAAAACTGGAGATTGAGTCTACTGTGTGTGTGTGTGTGTGTGTGTGTGTGTGTGTGTGTGTGTGCGTGTACATGTAGACACATACATTGATTTATTTTTTAGAGTCCTAGCTTAGGGTGGTCCTGAAAATTCATTATGTAGCTGAGGGTGCTCTTGAACTTCCTGATCTTTCTGCTCCAACTCCCAAGTGTTGGGTTTGCTGGCATGCACCAACATTCTTGGTGTGTATGTGGTGCTGGGAATAGCTTTCTGCATGCTAGACAAACATTCTGTCAATTACTTTATATCCTTAAGCCCCTGTTCATTGGTTTTAGGGGTTGAACACCCAGGGGATGCTCACTGATACCATAAACAGAGAACCAAGGTAACCAAGTTATATATTTATCTCTGAGGAACAGAAAAATAATGGGAATATAGTTAGATGTTTGGTGAGGAGATACCAGGGCTATTGTTTGGTTTCCAGACCTGGGACAAGGGACTGAGGTGCATATTTTACATGCCAAAGCAGACCTGGCCTACAGGTTCTCCCAGCATCCCTCAGTCCCTACCTGGCATACCCTGCCCCTGACCCTGAATTTTCCAGCCCCAGGAGCTGGGCTACCCTTTCCCTAGAGGCCCTTCCCTATATAATTCAGTCATTTTGGTCTTGGTCTTGATGTCTGTCTGTCTGTCTGGTTTTAGTCTGTGCACATGCTCCTTTCTCACTTTCTCTTTTCCCTATCCCCTCTCCCTATGTCAACTTCCCCAGCCTCGATCCTTGGGGCCTGTGAACTCCTCTGAGAGCAGCTTCCCAATAAACCTGCCTTTAATATAATCTAATCTGGCTTGAACTGACTCATTTCACTGGCAGAAAAATAACCTATTAGCTATAGCACATGAGACAAAAGATGTTAGGATACAGAGAGGTCAGGTGTATTTGCTGTTTTCCGATGTGTGGTTGCTCTTGAGTGACGTGAAGTCAGCCCTGTGGAGGTGGGTTAGGAGCTCTCAGGGCTGCTGTGAACCATGGGCTAGTGATATAGCATGTTTACATTTGCTTCTTTTTTTTTTTATTTTATTTTCTATATTCTTTGTTTTCATTCCAAAGGCTTTCCCCTTTCTCAGTTCCCCCCCACATACGTCCCATAAGACCTTCTTATTCCCTTGCCAGCACACGACCAGCCCCGGAATCCTTGTCTAGTGTGCAGATTCGCTGCTGCCCATGTGTTGTTTGTGGGTGTTTGGCCTGTGTCCAGTCATCTTCATGTCAATGTATGGTTTTCTTTGCTTGATGCAAACCTATATGTACTGCGTCTGCTGGATCAATGGACATAGTTGTAAAGCTTATGCACCCACTGGGCCACGAGAAACCAAGTTGTCATCTCAGACCCGAGAGTTTCCCATCTTTTACTAGCATCTATGAAGCAGTTATTGCTGTGTTTATAAAAGATAGAGAGGGGGGCAGTTATGTTCTATGGAGGGGTGGTGTGGGGGAAAGGGGATGCCTCAGCGGGCCCATGCCAAGGCCTCCCTTCCCCCCAGGGACCAGCCACATGGTGACAGAGTATAGAACAGAGGTTATTTAGGGCATAGGGAGGGCAGTTAAGGGGGTAGCAGAGGCAGAGAGAGGCAGAGGGAGAGAAGTAGAGGGGAAGAGGCTGGCCATGAGCACATGGAGAGAGGGGCAAAACAGGGAGAGCAAGAGCAGGGGAGGAGAAGAGAGAGGAGGGGCAGGAGCCCCTTTATAGTGGCTGTTGCCTGGTAACTGTGGGGAGCTTAGACAGAATGCTAACAGTAATCACTAATCTGTAAGAAGGGTCAAGCAAACTAGACTTGAAGTGCTTTTTTTTTTTTTTTTGTGAAAAGTGCTGATGGGGGCCTTAACCCTGCCAGTTTTCTTCAACGTCTATTGCAGCGTGTTTCTCCAGTGCTGGCTCCTTGTCTGTATCGTAGAACATGACCTTCATTCTAGGTTTTCATAGCATGTACTCTCTCTTTTCATAAACTATTGAGCACTTATAAGCCATTTGCTTGGGGTGGGATATTTTAGCCTTGTCTTTATGCAGACTTACTGCTTTTAGGCCAAGACATTTTAAATGTCATTAGGTTGACAGTGCCTCACAGAGACTTAGTGTATAGTAAGTTCTGAGTATGTGATTTTGAAGGAATGAATATATCAGTGATGTTTTAGATATTTTTTCATAGTATTAATATGTTAAAAACTATACTTTGTATAGAATTGTCCTAAGTGGGAATATAAAGAAGTATAATAATTTCTCCCAGAGAGCTTACTCTTAAATTAGTGGTAAGACACAAATGTGGCATAAATTATTAAGAGCGATGAGGTATCAGGCACAATTTAGGAACAGACATTTTAGAGAAAGTGAATATTGAAAACAAGCCCTCTTCCTGTGATCTTGATCATCTAGGTCCAGAACCGCAGACTGAGGAATTAAAATAGATGAGTGAGTGAATAGGAAGAAATGACGTGGGTGTTGAAAGGTGCATTACTGCTCTGAGGGGAGTCAGATTCTAATTTTTATTATTTAGGCAAAATGGATTGGAACTTGTTGGTTTAGTCAAATTTGTGAGCTCATTTTGGAGGACAGTTGGAGATGTTTCTGATTTTGTCTAAATTTGTACAGTATATATTACCAGTTAGGCCACAGTGGGAATGACTGAGCTAGTGGTATAGCTGTGTATACTTGGTTTCATCATAAATTCATCTCATTGTTACTGACACACATACCAGTGCTTCTAGAAAGTGTAGCCCACAGAGGTTAAAAGTGTTTGAAGAGACCTTAGGATGAGTTTCCCCACCCCCATCGCCTCTGTTCGGTGGAACATTCCACTTGGTGCAGCAGCCTTTGTCAGTGGGAAGTCTTGTCCTCAGATCTGGGACCTCTCTGCGCATGCTCAGGATCACTGATAGCACCTGAAGTCATGAGACGTGGGGCACCATGCTGAATGACCCTCTTTGGCCGGGGTGATACTGTGTGTTAAAGAGCTCCCAGGGTTGAGAAACTGGCTGGAAGCCGAGCTCTTCATCTTTTCCAGGACTGGAACACCGTAGCTGTAATTCAGCATGCCTCACATTGTACTTTGGATGAGCTGCCATTAGCTGAGGGGGGATTCTGGACCTACCTACATTACCTCCTCACAGGAAGTTTGACACAATGCCTGTGTGTTGCAATCCAAATACGTTCTCCCATGTGTCTGATCCAGCCCTGCAGGCTTCTGAGCTCTTTTCTCCATTCTTCCCTCTAGGAAAGGGCGAAGTGTACCTCTGGTAAATGCTATTTGAACTAATTGTCTGTTCTCCTCTGCTGTGGCTTGCTTCACAACACTGGCTACTACTATCAGTACACTATGAATTTTGCTTCCTTTAGACTATTCTGCCTTTGAAGTAGAAGGACCCAATGAGAGCAGGGAATTGGACCTCTCTTGTTCCTATTGCCTCACTGGTACTTAATCCTGGTAGGTACTTAGTTGCTCAGTAAACTAGAAGTTTGGGAATATGTATGTGAATGACTTCTTGCTGATCCTGCCTCCCTTAGCTAACCCATGGCTGGTCTGTTTCTGTCACAAAGTGGGACTGAACCTCCCATATCTAACATATGAGGGTCAAGTGTGTAACCTGTGAGTTGGATTGGAAGGTGTGTAGACCAGTTGCCATCATCTGGATGGTAAAGGTGGAAGTGACTTCATGGAGAGGCCAGGTCCTCTGCTCCATGCCCCTCAGCCGAGTGACTGACCGCACTCATACTCTGCAGTGAGCGAGGCTTCCTAGAGAAATAACCCCAGTGGGATTGCATTTCAGATCCTGCAATGGCAGCTGATTTGGCAGGGTGGGACCAAATGAGAGATGCTGGATTTGGCTACAGGTAGAATTACTACTGAGGTGTGTCTTGGTGTGCTGAGGTAGCATCTAGCTGTTGAGGACAGACCAGAGGTCAGAAAGTGCAGGAAACTTTGGTGACTGATTTGCAAAAGTGACAAATAGCACAGATCTAAGCTCCAGCTTTTGTAGTGTTAGAAGAAAAGTTGCTGGGAGTAGCAGCTTGTATCATTAATCCTGGCCCTCAGAAGACAGAAGCAGGCACATCCAAATTTGACAGCCAGCCTGGTCCAGGTATTGTGTTGCAGGGTAGCCAGAGTTATAAACTGAGACTCTTTCTAAATCAAAAGAAAACAAGAGCAAGACTCCAAACAAAAGTCACAACTTGAACAACTGCCCCTGGAATTGCTGTGTACAGTGAATGTCCAAAATGGTGGTGGTGGTGGTGGTGGTGGCAGCGGCGGCAGTGGAGGTGGTGGTAGTGGAGGTGGTGGTGGTGGTGGTGGTGATGGCAGTGGCGGTGGAGGTGGTGGTGGTGGTGAAGGTGGTGGTGGTGATGGAGGTGGTGGTGGTGGTGGTAGAGGTGGTGGTGGTGGAGGTGGTGGTGGAGGTGGTGGAGGTGGTGGTAGTGGAGGTGGAGGTGGTGGTAGTAGAGGCGGTGGTGGTGGTGGAGGCGGTGGTGGAGGTGGTGGTAGTGGTGGTGGAGGAGGTGGAGGTGGAGGTGGTAGTAGTAGAGGCGGTGGAGGTGGTGGTGGTGGAGGCAGTGGTGGAGGTGGTGGTAGTGGTGGTGGTGGTGGTGGTGGCGGTGGTGGCGGTGGTGGTGGTGGCGGTGGTGGCGGTGGTGGTGGTGGTGGTGGTGGCGGTGGTGGTAGTAGAGGCGGTGGTGGTGGTGGTGGAGGTGGTGGAGGTGGTGGTGGTGGTGGTGGGGGTGGTGGTGGTGGTGGAGGCGGTGGTGGTGGCTGCGGTGGTGGTGGCGGCGGTGGTGGTGGTGGCGGTGGTGGTGGCGGTGGTGGTGGAGGTGGTGGTGGTGGTAGAGGTGGTGGTGGTGGTGGAGGTGGAGGTGGTGGTGGAGGTGGTTGTGGTGGAGGCGGTGGTGGTGGTGGAGGTGGTGGCGGTGGTAGAAGTGGTGGTGGTGGTGGTGGTGGTGGAGGTGGAGGTGGAGGTGGTGGTGGAGGTGGTTGTGGAGGCGGTGGTGGAGGTGGTGGTGGTGGAGGTGGTGGTGGAGGTGGTGGAGGTGGAGGTGGTGGTGGCAGTGGTGGTAGTGGTGGCATCCTTCATTTAGGACAATCTCTTAGGTAACTGTAGCCATTTGTCCTTGAAAGCAGCTCAGTGTTTAGATCAAGAAGAAAATGAGAACAGGGTGCTGTGTGAGAATGTGCACAGGAAACCTTGTATCTATAGAACATGATCAACCTGCCATCTCACTAGTTCCTAAGATGAAACAGCTGCTCAAAAGAAGCTGTGTTTGGAGCAAGATATAAATCCTGTGTCTAGTCAGGCAGTGTGTTTGATCTGCCTTCCTGGCCTTTTACTAGTGACATTTCTGCGTGGCTTTGGGAACTTTCAGAGGCAGGCATTGAGGATTTTACCACTGATTAAATCAGAGTCAATGGTTGAAGCTTACATACCAGTGTTCTTACCTTCTACACTGTCCACCCCACCCTCCATATTTCCTTCCTCTCTCCAGGTGTTTCTTTCACCTCCCAGAGCACCTTAACCCTGCCCAGTGTCTCCTCTTTCCTTATGTGTACCAAGCTAAGTACAGCTGTCTTACAGTTTTCACTTACTATTTTAGCTTTGCAGGGTATCCCTTTATCTGGGATTATGTTCAATGGTGGGTGACTGCAATCCTACCTAGGAGTGGGCTAGTCAGAAGAGAGATTTGTTACTCTCTGGCTTCCCTGACTGTTGCCATGTTTTAGTTTTGTTCTGTACTGAATGTCACATTTTCCATTCTTGGAAGTATAAGGAAGAGTCAGACTATACCAAGTGCCAGGATCCGTATCTTCCTTATCTTTCATAAGCTAGCACTAAGTCCCATGGCCAGCTTGTCGTGAGAGCCTGGAAGTGTTGCCTGATTGTTAGGTGGCAGGGCACGTGCTGCCAAGCTTGTGAGTTTGTGATCGCATGTGATCTTGGACTTCATTTGGCAGACTCCTGATTCAGGAGGAAAAGATGGAGAATGGGTCAGAACTGGAATGTGGCTGTTTACACTCTCTCTCTTGAGTGATATTTCCAATAGAATTTGACCTTTTGTTATCCATTGTGGTCCTAAAAGACTGTAGGAAATAGCTGGGGTGACAGATGACATTCAGAGATCTTGGCAGGTATATAGCATCCCCAGGGGCACCTAGCAAAGTTTACTCTTTTCTGCTCTTGTGGAATGCTGTCTAAAGGGAGAGACACTGTGTGCTCACCACATCAGTTTACATCTGCTTTACATCCTGCGGAGGAGACCTGAGTAGGGTGGGTCTGGGAGTCCACATTCTGGTCAAAGCCTCAGTCCAGGAAACCAGTCTCTAGATTTCCCTGAGCTTTCAAGAAAGGAAGCTGCTTTTATTTTCCTCAGTGGACACAGATTCTTCTTAACTGCCCTCTTGATAGATCGTGAAGGATCTCCTAGAGTCTGTATGTTATGTGCATGTTGTGAGGCACACTGGGTATGAGACATTTCTCCCAATCTCTTGTCATGTCCTTACATAGCTTCTTGTGGATCATGTTTCAAGACAGGGCTTTATACTGTATCTAGGACTGGTTGCGGGGGATGAATGTCACAATCAAAAGGACGAGCTGTTAAGATAATAGCAGAACCAGTAGAGATGGATTATCAAGGAATTTTCTTAAGTCTTAAAATGGGATCATTTATGCATGTGGACTCTTGCAACAGTACTATGCAAGTCTTATAAACAAAACTGAAAAAATGGCAGGAATACTTTCATAATGACAACTTATGATGTGAAATGGCATTTTAAAACTTGAAGCAGCTAAGAGCTTCCTTACTCTGCATACTGTAAAGAAAAGACTCAGTCTGTAGTCATATGCAGGTTGTTAGGCCTGGCTTTGTATCCCTACTGTCATGTCTAAATCACCCTCCTCCAGGCTACTATCTCGATTCTCTTGTCAGTATAGAATGTCACACCTGTAGGACTGAGATGGGACTGTAAGAGTCATTCAGCTTGAGGTCTGGGCCTTCAGCTTCTTGGGCTCTGCTTTATGTGTAACGTGAAGACTTGCTTCCTGGAACTTCCTGACTTAGTCTCTGAATCAGCAGAGAAAAGCTCACTCTTTCCTGGCAGCAGCTCACATCCTGGAGAGAGCCATCATTTCTTTCCAGTCATAAAAATGCTAGACTGATGGTGACTTCTTAAGCCATTTGGCATTCAGACTGGTGTATCATGCTTTGCTGAATTAGTCCTTCTTTAGACAACATTTGTGCAAGGCACTTTAATTGAAAGTTTGCCTATAAAAATCCCACATGAGTTGAAATCAGTTTACTGTCTTGTGAGAATTCCACTGAAGGGTACTGTCTGAGAGAAGACTACGTGAATATGTGCCCCAGCTAGGTTTCCTGGATACAACCCCAACCTTTAGGTACAGTGATGGTCTGTCTTCAGCATTCTAGGCTGTACCATGTCATAGCTTCTAGTTACCTGCCTCTTGAGATATTTTGAAGACTTATTGAATTGCTTAGGACAGTTCCAGTACATACTATAAGCAAAATATTCATGTGCTGGGATAAAAGCTGTGTGCCATCAAATCAGGCAGGAGTTTACTCTTAATGCTGTAAAGCTATGTCATTTAATTTTTGCTTGCTAGATTAACTATGAAAAGGCTGTCCAAGCTGGGTCTCAGCCCTGGAAGCAGAGGTTATTGGAATATTTAATATTATATTGACATAAATTTAGGAATATTATAAGAGAACCAAAATCTAAAAGTAAAACAGTAAAACCATGTTGATTAAAAAGGTAAATATGAACCTTTATGTGTCGTATTTCTGGAAACTTACTGATAGCATGCATAGATGCTGCCGTTACTGAAAACTGGGAGAAGATAAGGAATTATGAAAGATGAGCAAGCATAGTGCTTCCTATCTATACCACAGTAGAAAGGATGGTAGCTAGTGGCTAAGTTGTGAAGTATTGTATTCTTGGGAAACCCTATCAACTGGCAAAAATCCATAGTCAATCCAGGCAAAAAAAGTGCTGTCTTTTCACTGTGAAAAGGCAATCCAATAAATTCAATGTTTTTGCTTTATCATAGAGGAAATTAATTTTTTTACACAAGAAAGTAGAGATAAATATAACCATAAGGGTGTTTGTATACAATCTTTGTGAGATTTTTGCAAATAAAGCATAATGTATAAAAGTGAAGCCCCTAATAATAATACAGACCATGATGCATGTGTGGTAAGTGGCTATCAGATGTTCTGTTGTCCAGATGAAAGTCTCCAAATGCAGGGGTATCAGTTGTAATTTGTGAGCATCAGATGGCGTTGGGCTGTTTCTTAAGATCCTGCAAAAGAGCTCATGTCCTCATTGTTAAAGATGAGTAGGAGCTGTCCAGGTCCAGTTACAAGTGAGAAAGCTCTTCTTAGATCAGCTCTGACACTGAATGTTGGGGAGTTGCTGCTAAATTCCAGAAGGGTCTTTATTTATCACTAGTGTTTCCTTCCTTGGTTGCATCTCCTGTGGGTCCTGTGGGGAATAACATCATCATGTTTCCTCCTGCCTCCTGCTTTGTCCTCTCTTGTTGCAGTAAAGGTTTTTATTTGTTTTGATAAATATTTCCTACTCAATGTCTGGTAATAGGATGACTTATTCTTGAGCCTTGCACTTCTCTCCTACGGTGAGAAGAGTCTGTACTGAGCACTAAGAACCCTGGTATTGGATGGATCTTCAGGTCTTCCAAGTGGAATGAGACATTTTCTTGTCTCTTCCTGTAAAGGAAGAGGGTAGGGAATCTCATTCTTTTCTTGCTTTTTTAATAATTCTGAGGAACACATGGTCTCATTCTGTTAATCCGTTTTAGTTAAAAGTTGTGTGAAAGATTTTAAGTTGTTTTATGACAATTTACAGTTCTAAGCATGGTGCATTTTATATAAACACCACATAAAATGTGGTAATTTAATATTTGACAAAGCAAACCGTAAAAGATTCATTGTCACAAGAAAAATGTTACTCTCTCAATGACATGTCTGGTCTACCACAAGTGGGAATAAGTAGCTTTCACTTTCTCTTTAAGCCCTTTGCATTTAACCCTTTGAGGTCCTCTTGCTTTAAACATTGTGTTACACTTAGTGTATTTATCTTGATTTCTATGCTACACACCTTACATATGTATCCAACCTCTAAACAGTCTGATGATGTGCCACTATCAACTATAAAGTTTCCTCAATCTAGTTACCAGAAAAAAAATACGGAAGCTTACAAGGCTGTGTTGGGCTGTATTTGTAGCTTTCCTCAAGGTGATTCTCTGATGAATGAATGGACTGGTGAAAGATGCATTTCTATGTGAGTTTTAAAGGTGTTACCACAAATATTTAAGTCTCTGTACTCAAATTTGTATTGTTTTCTAGATAAACAGGGTATTTTGCAGGTTGTTAAATAAAATCAGAAAGTTGAATGACACAAGTGGTAGTGCCTCTACTAGTAGGGGATGCCTGCAAATCCCTTTGTGTGACCATGGTGAGTGTACACAGTCCTGCATTGGAACTGACTGTTGCATAGGGGCTTCTCACAAATGGCATGCCACTTTTGCTTGGTTCCCATGAGCAAACTAGGTGTAGGAAAAGAAGAATGAAGAATGCAGTTCTTGGTACCCCAGTTCCACACTGGGGCTTTGAGAGCATAGAATGTGACTGGGTGTGAGTCTCTGGCTATACTCCCTAGACCCTTGATCTATGTGATGAGTAGAGTTCAAGTGAAGAAAAGCTTTCCCAGCCTTGTTGATTGAACAAAAACCCCAACTCAGTGTAAAGTGGTGCCTGGTTTACTGAGCCATGTTGGCTAGAGCTGCATGTAGTCTAGCTGGCAAAAACTGGTACAACTGTTAGTCAGATTCTGACCTAAAATGCATTAACATGAAAGGGAGGAAAATCCCTCATGGGATTTTCTCATGGCCATTTACATCACAGCCATGGCCCCAACATAATAGGTTGAATTAGAGCATCACAGCTGTATCAATAGAATGGGTATTTTCTAATACTTTTGTCCATTTCATACAGACCTGGTCAAACCTGGGCTGGAGGTTATTTTGCCATGCTTTTTAAAAGCTAGTTTTAAAGTGAACCAAATAGAACCATACTTTATATATCAGAATTCTGAAATACTTAATATGTCCAAGTACTAAAGGAGAACTTTCCCTCTGTTTCCAAAGCAAAAGCATAAACAACCTTTTACTTGGCAGGGGCTTTACTATGTTTCTAAAAAACCAGCAAGCACTATTCTTAAAATAGGTCCATCTGTTTCATTGCATAGATCCTATTAAAAGCCTAGCTAAATTTTCTATCATGATGAGACAGATTGTATAATTTTTTCCATAGTGTATCTTCATGATGATTTTATCTTAAGTATCATATAGAAAGTATGAAGAGTAGTAAATCTCCTGAATTTCTTATAACTCTTGGTTTTTGTTTACAAATACAAATTGCAAGTTGGTTTTTTTTTGTTGTTGTTTTGTTTTTTTAAAATTACTGTTGCTAAGATAAAATCCTCAGGTAAAAGCAGTTTCAGAATGGGTTTATTTTAGCTTACAGTTTCAGGGGGATGTAGTCCATACTAGTGGGAAGACATTGTGGAAGGAGCAGGAGACTGGCTGGTCACATTGTTTCTGCATAGCTACTGTTCAGTTCCCCTTTTCTATTTCCAAAGTCCAGTACTCTAGCCAGGTATGGTACCATACCTATTAGGTGGGTCTTACCACGTAATTAACAAAATCAAGGTAATTTTCCTCAGACATAAATAAACCATGAGTGGCTGCAGTAGAGGCAGAGTCCTCTGACCATTTATGCTGTAATGGCTGTGCCTTCTGAAATAGGTGAGTGGTAGCCAAATGTGACTCTAGAGCCCTTGAGACTGCTCTTCTGATTGTGTGTAGAGATGACATGCCCCCATGTCTTAGGCACATAAATGGGTTCTGGAGCCTGTCTGATTTAGGACATGGCTTCTTTGATTTTCAACTGTAACCTTTGTTTAGCATTTCATATGTCTATCGGGCTTCACCTTGCTGTGACCTCTGGGAGTTTCCTGGCTGGGATACAGGGCTCTTTCAGGAAATTTGGAACAAAAGGTGTCATTTGGGCAGTAGTAACTGTCCATCAAATTCGTTTTCATACTGTGAATCACATAATTGAAGGAAGAAAAGGCTAATTTTACTTGGAATGCTTGGCGAAATAGTGAAAGGGCAGTTTTGCTGAATCTCACCACAGTCACCTCGTAGAAGTATGCGTGTATTTTGCTTATGGGCTGAACTTTGAGCCACATTTTCCATGGGACTGCCTCTCATTCAGAAGAATGAATTACATGCTCTAGTTTTTGGTTGTACACATTTACCTATGTCTTCTGAGAAATCAAAAGATTGACTCCTTCATATTACTCTCCTCCCAGTCATAGATATTTGATCTTTGAAATGAATATGAAAATTTTCATAAATATTATACCCACAAATGATGATGTGATTAATGGTGAAAATGTATATCTGTAATTTCTGTTGTTATAGGACAAACTGTCAACATTGGAAGTCACGTAGAACACCAGGCTTATCTAAATGATTGGTATGTGTTTAGAGATCATGTGCCAGCAAAAGAACCACTTAAAATTCAAGATGGACAATAGATTTGAAAGGAACTAAGTACGGAAGATTGTTGATGAGATTTCAAATTCCATAATCAAAATTCTAAGTAGTCTTTAAGAGAAAGTCATTTTTTATATTTGCATAGCAGAAAAAAAAAGGAAATTCATACCTGGTTTAAAACTGCGTATTGATGTGAGGTCAGAGTCTTCATAAACCAAGAAAGCTGCTATGCAATGAACTGAGAGCAGAGATGGATGAGAGGACTTTGTTGTCTCTTATGAAACAAGATGTAAGAAAGTTCAAGGAAAACATTGGCTACCCATCCTTTATTTTAGAAAACAACACTGTTGTTTTTCAAAGTGATTTGTTATTGTAGGAATGGGTATTTAAGATCCAAACTATGGTGTTTCAACTTGTATAGTAATTACTCTTCCTGCTGCCATCTTTCAGGTCTCAATAGTCTTAGTATATCTGTCCCCAGATACATTTGTTATTGTAAATATATGTGTATTCATGTCATGGTACATATGGAGGTTAGAGGACAACTTAATACAGTTGGTTTTCTTTGTCCACTATTACATTGGTCCCAGAGATTGAAATCAAGTCATTGGGTTCATGTAGTATGTACTTTGGCCAGCTGAGTTATCTTGCTTTCTCCAGACTTTATTATTTTAAAGTGAATAAAATATAATTTTCTACTGTGGTACATGTTTTATAGGTGTAACCCACAGAATTACCCTTTTTGGCATTCAGTAATTTTGTAAGAATACAAAGGGTTCCAGAGATCCCCTACATAGAAAACCACTTAGGTAAACCAGTGCTCAGATGTTCACCCTTTCCAGTCCACCATCGGAGTTATTGCTGGAAAGGTGGTTGGAACTATTACATTTCTCCTCTTTGACAGATTAAGATGTTGGATACTTTGAATAAAACTTGAGTAGTGCTAATCTGATCAGGGCCACTTACTGGAAAGTTTCTATTGGATATAGCTTATTGGAACCTCCTAATGATGCTCCACAGTGAAGGGTCACTGGCATGTAGTTGTGTTTTAAGACAGCAGCCCACAGAAATCAGCCATTAGCCTAATTGGAGCTTTTTAGATACCATGGGAATAAAAGATCGTTACTACCTGGCAAATGTTCTCTGCTATAAATGATTTTGCAAGTTAGAGTTCTCTGATTCAGTAATTTACTTGAATGCAGACTAACAAAGCTGTTTTAATCCTATTTGTAATTGATTTCAACGAATGGGTATTAAAACAACAAGAGGAGACAGGAGCTGGATTGGGAGAGTACCAGGTATGATTTCTGCTGTCTTGCCTGTGGGACAGTCCTCCTTCTAGCAATTGTATGTATTAGCACACATGAACTACTGTTAAACAAACTCACTTGAGCCTCAAGATCCACAGTTTTTACTGGTGGCCACTTATGTTCACAAGTTGGCTGCCCATGTGGACACCCTTTATTTCTATCCCTTTTCGCAGATCAAGATCATCTGCATGGCTGGAGGCTCATACAGTAAAGCACACAGCTTTCAAGGATCCTGTGGTATAGCCTAGAGACATATCCATCAGTCAGAGCGCTCTAAAGACTTAGCAATTACCTTCTTAGAAGACTGGAGAGAGTCTTTGATTGGCATTTTAAGATGACAAATTACAGACCATCTTTGTGCATCTGTATATCTTTAGCTACTATTCAATATCTTTTGTTCATTTTTCTTAATACTTCTTGTTCTTGGAGCATTTCATACATATTTACAATATATTTTGGTCAGATCTACCCCTTACTACCCTTTCTACCTAAACCCATCCTCCAACTACCGACCACCATGTTCCTCCTCTCATCTTCACCTCCTACCCCCAGGGCACATTTGAAACCTGTATGAAAGGTATGGGCAGCCTTTCAGTGGCTACACTTGCAAAGGAATCTTCTGCCTCCCAGCACCATCAACTAATAGTAGCTCCTCAGCTAGGGCTGGAGTCATGTGAAACCCCTGTGTGTGTTGGAATTTTAATAGGCTTGATATCAAGCATGTTTTTGCTGGCAGCCACAGCTGCTATGAATCCTGGAGTGCAATGCCCATGTCCTGTCCAGAAGATGGTATTTTACAGTGCTCTTCCCTGTTCTGTGGCGCTTATTGTCTCATGTTTCTTTTGTGTTTTTCAAGCCCAGGTTTCTTTGTGTTGCTCTGGCTGTCTTGGAACTCACTCCGTAGATCAACCTGAACTTGAACTCACAAAGATTCACCTGCTTCTGCCTCCTGAGTGCTGGGAGTTGTGAACCACTACCACCCAGCTAACAATCCTTTAAATTTTTCTTTTTCTTTCTTTGGAATGTGGTTTCTCTATATAGTCCTAGCTGTCCTTTGTAGACCAGGTTGGCCTTGAATTCACAAGAGACCCACCTGCCTCTGCCTCCTGAGTATGGGGATTAAAGGTACACACTACCACTGCTCAGCTAAAATGGATTATTATGTTTTTAATTGTAATGGAGCTATATCAGTCCTCTAGCTCCCTCCTATGACCTTCCTTCAGACTCTGCCAGGCCATGTTCCCCTCTCTCTAGTAGATGACCACTTTTTCTTTGATAACTGCTATGTACATACATATGTATATATGCATGCTTGTGTGCATGCCCACCCACATATAATACAACCCACTTAGTCCCATTTTGTTGGGGCTCCATCACCCCGCTTTGGGCATTAAGTAAGGGGACTGAAATGTGAGAGAGGCCAGTTCTTCTCCCAGCTGTCATTAGCTGCCTTTACTTACTTATCTAGAGTTGGGACACCCAGAAGTTTTCCTTTCGTATTAACATGTCTATTGGCACTGCTTGGGCTTTGATCTTGTTTATGCAGCCATTTCTAGGACAGACGGTTTCACAGCAGACTTCCTGGTTTTCTGGCTCACACTTTTGCATACTTTCCAAATGTTTCCTGAGCATTACTCACCTCCCTCCTCTGCCCAGCCGGAGCCCTGTCCCTGTCGTTCCATTTCCCTGCTTCATATCCCCGCCTGTGTCCCGCTCTTCTCCTCCAGGCACCCGAGCCCATCTTAGATTCTGTTTTTAATTTCATGGTTTCTTCGGTTACTTTTTGTTGTATGCTCAAATCTTAGGATTTGGAGTTAGGAACCACAGACAAGAGAGACCGTGGAGAATCCTCAACCAACCAACCAACCAACCAAATAAAAAAACTCTAAAATTTATTACTACCCACCGACACCACTCCTTGCCGTATGCCTTAAGGGACTTGGTGTCCTATTTCAGATATTTGTTGAGCCCTATTTAGCCAGGAGATTGAAGCCACCTGAATGTCCTTCAACAGGCGAATGGAGGATAATGAAAATGTAGTACATATAGATAATAGAATATTATTCAGTTGTAAAGAAGGAGATTTGCAGGTAAACGGATAGAAGTAGAAAAAATGATATTGAATGAGATAACCCAATCTCCCAAAGCAGGTTTCCTCTCCCCTGCCGCTCTTAGTCTTTCTGTCCCATCTCACAAGCTGTTTCTTGAGCCTCGAGGGTGGAGTTAATATAAATGTTAATTCAGTCATTTATTCTCAGGACTTTGACTTGTTATAAGTCTGCATGAACACTCCTCACTACAAGAAGTTTCTTTAACCAAGGTTAAGAGCAGCACAAATCTATGGGAATAAACAGAAAAATTTAGAAAGCAGTTTGGCGACATAACCATTTAGTTCTAAGCTATGCCCAATTTTTAAGAATTTTTTCTTTCTGCCTCTCAGTGCTTTTGATTAAACCTAACGCCTCACACATTGTAGGCGAGGTGCTGTTCCTCTGAGCTATATCACATTCCTACTGCTTTGTAGAATCTTAAGCTCTGTGTTTGAGCATATTAGACAATATCACACAGTTACAGTTCATAAAAGAACTGTGTGTGGGAAAAACTGACCGAAGTGTGAGCCGAGTGTCCTACAAAATCAAATTTCTCATACCCAGATGGTCTTTGTGTATTGTAGTAAGAAGTGCTGTCCTGTTGCGTTTGCCTCATCTCCATGGCAACCTTAGTGCAGCACATTTTGTCACTTGGTGCTTTCCTGCAGAGCTTCTTACAAGGTTACCTATCTGTGTGGTGTGTATATTGTGTGTTCTCTCTATGGAAATAAACCTATCCAATTATTCACATAGAAAGGTGAACAGACCCTAAGGAGGCAGCTGTATGGGCAGGAGGCAGGAAACACGACTCCAGAGAACCTTGGAACAGAGAGAGATTTATTTATAACAGCCCGGCTGATATGCAGGAGCCAAATCTTTTGGAAGTCCGATTGTGTCCACAGTGTCACAGGTGGACCTACACAGCCATTTCACTTTCCTGTTAACTCTGTGTTAGCATGGCCATCAACATTGTCACTTGGTGTTTATCAGGTGTGATAAAAATAGCTCATGTCTTTTGTCCTTTGCTAGACAAAAATATCTCTATTGACTAAGGCTAGTTGTCCAGGGCTCTAATCTTATGGAACGAAGATGCTTTTTATGTGGTAGACATGAAAGGGAGATAGTGAAGTGCCTGCCGTGAAAGCATGGTGCCTAAGTTCAGTCCTCAGAACTGAAGCGTAAGGACAAGCATGTTCATGTGCTGGTATACACATGTACAGTCTGCGCCGAAGGTGGAAACGGGTGGATCCTTAGGGGTCACTGACCATCGGCCTAGTTCATCAGTACATTTCAGGCCAATGGAAGAGGCTGTTTCAAGAGACAAGGTGAACAGCAACTGAGGAACAGCACCTGAGTTGGACCACTGAGTTGTCTGTGCACCAGTGTGCACATAGCCACTCAACCATAGAGTTCCTTTGCTAAGGTCAGAGTAGGAGCGCCCTTCCCCCAGTTAGTCGTTGGGTGCTATTTGCCTTCACTTTTGTTGCTATTTAATTATGGAATTACAATCATCTTTCTTTCTTTTTTCTTTTCTTTCTTTCTCTTTTTTTTTAATTTGGGAATAGTTAATTCATGATCCCTGAAATGCTTGTCTCTTAGAAGTTGTATGTTTTGGGGGTTTTTTTTTTTTTTTTTTTTTTTTTTTTTTTTTTTAATTTTATTTTCTATATTCTATGTTTACATTCCAAAGGCTTTCCCCTTTCCCAGTTCCCACCCACCATAGTTCCCATAGTTCCTCTCCCCCCCATCTGTTCCCCAATAATTCCCCCTCCCCCCTCGGTTTCTTTACTAAACTGGAAGCAATCTTTACAGGCCCAGGGTCCTCTCCTTTCTTCTTCTTGGGAATCATTTGACTTGCTATTTGTGTCTTGAGTATTTAGGGCTTCTGGGCTCATTAATATCCACTTATCAGTGATTGCATTTCAGGTGCATTCTTTTGTGATTGGGTTAATTCACTCAGGATGATATTTTCCAGGTCTAACCATTTACCTACAAATTGCATGAATTCATTATTTTTAATTGCTGTGTAGTATTCCATTGTATAAATATACCACATTTTCTGTATCCATTCCTCCTTTGAGGGATATTTGGGCTGCTTCCAATTTCTGGCTATTATAAACAAGGCTGCTATAAACATAGTGGAGCATGTGTCCTTATTGCATGCAGGGGAATCCTCTGGGTATATGCCCAGGAGTGGTATGCCAGGGTCCTCTGGAAGTAACATGCCCAATTTTCTGAGGAACCGCCAAACTGATTTCCAGAGCGGTTTTACCATTTTGCAATCCCACCAACAGTGGAGGAGTGTTCCTCTTTCTCCACATCCTCGCCAGCACTTGTTGTCTCTTGAGTTTTTAATCTTAGCCATTCTGACTGGTGTGAGGTGGAATCTCAGGGTTGTTTTGATTTGCATTTCCCTGATGACTAATGATGTTGAACATCTTTTAAGGTGTTTCTCGGCCATCCGAATTTCTTCTGGTGAGAATTCTTTGTTTAGCTCTGTGCCCCATTTTTTGATAGGGTTATTTGGTTCTTTGCGGTCTAACTTCTTGAGTTCTTTGTATATATTGGATATTAGCCCTCTGTCGGATGTGGGGTTGGTGAAGATCTTTTCCCACTTTGTTGGTTGCCGTTTTGTCCTTCTGACAGTGTCCTTTGCTTTGCAGAAACTTTGTAATTTTATGAGGTCCCATTTGTCGATTCTTGATCTTAGAGCATAAGCTATTGGTGTTCTGTTCAGGAACTTTTCCCCTGTGCCCAAGTCCTCCAGGGTCTTCCCAAGTTTCTTTTCTAATAGTTTCAGTGTGTCTGGTTTTATGTGGAGGTCCTTGATCCACTTGGAGTTGATCTTAGTACAAGGAGATAAGAGTGGGTCAATTCGCATTCTTCTGCATGTTGACCTCCAGTTGAACCAGCACCATTTGTTGAAAAGGCTATCTTTTTTCCACCGGATGGTTGTGGCTCCTTTATCAAAGATCAAGTGACCATAAGTCTGTGGGTTAATTTCTGGGTCTTCAATCCTATTCCATTGATCTACCTGCCTGTTGCTGTACCAATACCATGCAGTTTTTAACACAATTGCTCTGTAGTACTGCTTGAGGTCAGGGATATTGATTCCCCCAGAAGTCCTTTTATTGTTGAGAATAGTTTTAGCTATCCTGGGTTTTTTGTTGCTCCAGATGAATTTGAGAATTGCTCTTTCTAGATCTATGAAGAATTGATTTGGGATTTTGATGGGGATTGCATTGAATCTGTAGATTGCTTTTGGCAAGATGGCCATTTTTACTATATTGATCCTGCCAATCCAGGAGCAAGAAATATTTTTCCATCTCCTGAGGTCTTCTTCGATTTCTTTCTTCAGGGACTTGAAGTTCCTGTCATACAGATCTTTCACTTGTTTGGTTAGAGTTACGCCAAGGTACTTTATGTTGTTTGTGGCTATTGTGAAGGGTGTTATTTCCCTAACTTCTTTCTCAGCCTGCTTGTCCTTTGAGTACAAGAAGGCTACTGATTTGCTTGAGTTAATTTTATAACCAGCCACGTTGCTGAAGTTGTTTATCAGCTGTAGAAGTTCTCTGGTGGAGTTTTTTGGATCGCTTAAGTAGACTATCATATCATCTGCAAATAATGATACTTTGACTTCTTCCTTTCCAATTTGTATCCCTTTGACTTCCTTATGTTGTCTGATTGCTCTCGCTAGAACTTCAAGTACTATATTGAAAAGATATGGAGAGAGAGGACAGCCTTGTCTAGTCCCTGATTTTAGTGGAATTGCTTCAAGTTTCTCTCCATTTATTTTGATGTTGGCTACTGGTTTGCTGTAGATTGCTTTTACTATGTTTAGATATGGGCCTTGAATTCCTGCTCTTTCCAATACTTTTAGCATGAAAGGATGCTGAATTTTGTCAAATGCTTTTTCAGCATCTAATGAGATGACCATGTGGTTTTTTTCTTTTAGTTTGTTTATGTAGTGGATTACATTGATGGATTTCCGTATATTGAACCATCCCTGCATTCCTGGAATGAAGCCTACTTGATCATGGTGAATGATCGTTTTGATATGCTCTTGGATTCGGTTGGCAAGGATTTTATTTAGTATTTTTGCATCTATATTCATAAGAGAAATTGGCCTGTAGTTCTCTTTCTTTGTTGGATCTTTTTGTGGTTTAGGTATCAGCGTAATTGTGGTTTCGAAGAATGAGTTGGGCAGTGTCCCTTCTGTCTCTATTTTGTGGAATAGTTTGAAGAGTATTGGTGTTAAGTCTTCTTTGAAGGTCTGGTAGAATTCTGCACTAAAACCATCTGGTCCCGTACTTTTTTTGGTTGGGAGGCTTTCTATAACCCCTTCTATTTCTTTAAGGGTTATGGGACTGTTTAGCTGGTCTACTTGATGCTGATTTAATTTTGGTATTTGGTATCTGTCTAGGAAATTGTCCATTTCCTCCAGATTCTCCAGTTGTTTTGAGTATAGGCCTTTGTAGTAGGATCTGATGATCTTTTGAATTTCCTCTGTTTCTGTTGTTATATCCCCCTTTTCATTTTTAATTTTGTTAATTTGGATACTATCTCTGTGCCCTTTGGTTAGTCTAGCTAAGGGCTTATCTATCTTGTTGATTTTCTCGAAGAACCAGCTCTTGGTTTTGTTGATTCTTTGTATGGTTCTCTTTGTTTCTGCTTGATTGATTTCAGCCCTTAGTTTGATGATTTCCTCTCTTCTACTCCTCCTGGGTGAGTTAGCTTCTTTTTGTTCCAGCGCCTTCAGGTGTGCTGTTAAGTTGCTAGTGTATGCTCTTTCCAGTTTCTTTTTGGAGGCACTCAGGGCTATGAGTTTTCCTCTTAGCACTGCTTTCATTGTATCCCAGAGATTTGGGTAGGTCGTACCTTCATTTTCATTGAAGTCTAAAAAGTCTTTGATTTCTTTCTTTATTTCTTCCTTGACCAGGGTGTCATTGAGTAGAGTATTGTTCAGTTTCCATGTGTATGTGGGCTTTCTGTAGTTCTTCTTGCTATTGAAGACCACTTTTACTCCATAGTGATCCGATAGGAGACATGGGATTAGTTCGGTCTTCTTGTATTTGTTGAGGTCTGTCTTGTGACCAATTATATGATCAATTTTTGAGAAGGTACCGTGCGGTGCTGAGAAAAAGGTATACTCTTTTGTTTTAGGATGGAATGTTCTATATATATCTGTTAAATCCAATTGGTCCAAAGCTTCAATTAGTTTCACTGTGTCCCTGTTTAGTTTCTGCTTTCCTGATCGGTCCATTGAGGAGAGTGGAGTGTTGAAGTCACCTACAATCATTGTGTTAGGTGCGATGTGTGCTTTAAGCTTTAGTAAAGTTTCTTTTACGAATGAGGGTGCCCTTGCATTTGGTGCATAGATGTTCAGTATTGAGAATTCTTCTTGGTGGATTTTCCCTTTGACAAGCAGGAAGTGACCTTCTGTGTCTCTTTTGATGACTTTAGGTTGAAAGTCGATTTTATCTGATATTAGAATGGCTACTCCAGCTTGTTTCCTGGGACCATTTGCTTGTAGAACTGTCTTCCAGCCTTTTACTCTAAGGAGGTGTTTGTCTTTGACACTGAGATGTGTTTCCTGTATGCAGCAAAATGTAGGGTCCTGTTTCCGTATCCAGTCTGTTAGTCTGTGTCTTTTGATTGGGGAATTGAGTCCATTGATATTAAGAGATATTAAGGAATAGTAATTATTACTTCCTGACATTTTGGGAATTGTTATTATTATTTGTATTTGAGTGGTTCTCTTCTTTTGGGTTGGATGAGATGGGGTTTCTATCTTGTTTCTTCTGGGGTGTTGTTTCCCCCCTTGTGTTGGTATTTTTCCCCTATTATCCTTTGTAGGGCTGGGTTTGTAGATAAGTATCTTGCAAATTTGGTTTTGTCGTGGAATATCTTGGTTTCCCCATCTATGGCAATTGAGAGTTTCGCTGGGTATAGTAGTCTTGGCTGAAGTTTGTGTTCTCTTAGGGTCTGCATAAGGTCTGCCCAGGATCTTCTAGCTTTCATGGTCTCAGGTGAGAAGTCTGGTGTAATTCTGATAGGTCTTCCTTTATATGTTACTTGTCCTTTTTCTCTTACTGCCTTTAATATTCTTTCTTTGTTTAGTACATTTGGGGTTTTGACTATTATGTGACGGGAAGTATTTCTGTTCTGGTCCAGTCTATTTGGGGTTCTATAGGCTTCTTGTATATTCATGGGCATCTCTCTCTTTAGGTTGGGGAAATTTTCTTCCATAATTTTGTAGAAGATATTTGCTGGCCCTTTAAGTTGTAGATCTTCATTCTCATCTATCCCTATAATCCTTAGGTTTGGTCTTCTCATTGTGTCCTGGATTTCCTGAATGTTTTGGGTTACCAGCTTTTTGCATTTTGCATTTTCTTTAATTGTTGAATCCATGGTTCCTATGGTATCTTCAGCATCTGAGATTCTGTCTTCTATCTCTTGTATTCTATTGTTGATATTTGCATCTATGACTCCTGATTTCTTCCCAAGGTTTTCTATTTCCAACATTGTCTCCCTTTGCGATTGCTTAGTTGTTTCTACTTCTGTTTTTAGATTTTGTATGGTTTTGCTCAGATCTTTCAGTTGCTTGTTTGTGTTTTCCTGTAATTCTTTAAGGGATTTTTGTGTTTCCTCCTTTATGACTTCTACTCGTTGACCCATGTTCTCTTGTATTTCTTTGGGTGATTTTTGTTTCTCCCCCTTATTGGGATTCACTTTTTGCTCTATATTCTCCTGGATTTCTTTAAGTGATTTTTGTGTCTGCCTTGTATGGGCTTCTAGTTTTTGATCTATTTTCTCCTCTATTACTTTAAGAAATTTATCTAAGTGATCTTCAATCTGCATCTTTACCAGTGATTTTAGATCTGAGTCTTGTTTTTCTGGTGTGTTGAGATATCTGGGATTTAATTGTGTTTGTCTTGCAATGGCTTCTAGCTTTTGATCTATTTTCTCATGTATTACTTTAAGAGATTTATCTAAGTGTTCCTCTATCAGCATCCTGACCAGTGATTTTAGATCTGAGTCTTGTTTTTCTGGTGTTTCGGGGTATCCAATATTTATTGCTGTTGGGGAACTGGGTTCGGATGCCGCCATATTGCCTTGATTTTTGTTAGTAGCGATCTTACGTTTGCCTTTTGCCATCTGGTTAACTCTGGTGTTAGTTGGTCCTGTAGATACTAGCTGGTGCTTGACCCTCCTGTGGGGTTGTAAGGCTATTTCCCAGTGACTGGGATACCTGAATCACTGTCCTGCGGGGCTCTTGCTCACAGATTGCTGACAGGTGGCCTGAGTCCCCCGAGGTCTTAACCTCAGGATATCCCAGGTATTTGGTTCCGCCTGTTGGGCGGCTGCTCTGCACTGCTCCTGCTCAGGGTTCGCTGTCTGATATCCTGTTTCCCCAGGGGTCTTAAAGTTGGGATATCTCAGTTATCTGGTTCCGCCTGCTGGTCCCAAGCTGCTGGGAAGCTGGCTGGGTCCGGTTTCCAGCTTCCCTGCCACTGGCTGGATGGGAGGCTGGTTCGGCCTCCGGCTGGGTCTGGGTACCTGGCACACTGGCTGACTCTGGCTTCCTCACCACCAGCTGGACGGGAAGCTGCAGGCAATATGGCAGCTGCCTGCAGGGAGCTCGGGGTCCGCCCCGCGCGCGAGTGCAGAGTGCACCCGCTATTCTGTGCCCAATTCCCACTCCAGGCCTGAGTCCCCGAAGGTCTTAAGCTCGGGCTGTGTCGGGTACCTGGTTCTGCCGCCGCCGCCGGATGGTTCTGAGCACCTGGGACGCTGGGTGACCCTCCGGCTTCCCCACCGCCAGCTGGGCGGGAAGCTGCAGGCAATATGGCAGCTGCCTGCAGGGAGCTCGGGGTCCGCCCCGCGCGCGAGTGCAGAGTGCACCCGCTATTCTGTGCCCAATTCCCACTCCAGGCCTGAGTCCCCGAAGGTCTTAAGCTCGGGCTGTGTCGGGTACCTGGTTCTGCCGCCGCCGCCGGATGGTTCTGAGCACCTGGGACGCTGGGTGACCCTCCGGCTTCCCCACCGCCAGCTGGGCGGGAAGCTGCAGGCAATCGTTTTGGGGGTTTTTAAGTATAAAAACCGAGGAAATAGCTTAGCTTCCTCACATCTGCATGAGGAGAGAGGGGTCGGGTATCTGTAGAGGGATATACTTTAGGCCTTGAGTTTTCTTAGAATTTTATAAATGTGCCTCAGTTCAATCATTTGATAATGTAGTACAGGAGATAAAGTCCTTTGCCTCTTGTCACATTGATTAGAGGTGGCAGCCATGGAATTTGAACACAGGCCAGCTCTGGATAGTCTCAACAGTGTCTGGCTTGGACACAGTGTTGATCCTGTAGAGAGGCAGTAGAGAGGGCCAGGGTTTGAGTGAAACCTTGTTAGACACTTGGGCCTTATGTGCCCATAGAAGCAAAAAAATCAACCTGGAGAGAAGACCCTGAAGAATAGAGATTCCCAAAAGAGTGTTGGCAAGATGTAACAGCACCCCAAGTGCTCCTGGATTTATTAAGGCCTGTTGTATCTTAGACCAGTGCCAGGGAGGAGCTGTATGTTCTGCATGAAGCAAGCCTGAGTTGGGGGTAGCACTCATGTGAGCGTCTAAGGAAACTGTTTCCAGAGTCACCAAACACAAATGCTGTGGCCTAGATCCAGGCACTATTCATACAGTTTATTAAGTCCATTAACACCTAAAAGATTTTTTTCTGTATCTTATAATCTGTAGTGGTATTTATCTTAATCATGAAAGTAAATATACTTGAAAGCAAATGTATCTTATAGGCTCCAAGAAATTGGAGAAATGGTAGTGCCTGTTGATAGCTTACGTTTATGATTTTTTTTGTGATAAAGTATAAATAACCATTTGAGATATATACAGTTTGGTGGCAGTAGATATGTCTTATTATTGTGCAGCCACCGCCATCATCATCTCTAGAACTTTGTTTCCTCAGAAGCCAGGAGTTACCAACGCTTGTCTTCTACTTCAGCTGCTTATCAGAGCCTTCTCTCTGTAAAGGGGAAGACACAGGAAGCGTCTGTTTGGCTGAAGCATTTAAAGTTTTGTTCTTCATTTTATTCTACTGATGCTTCTCAGGGGCTCTAGGGCTTATCTGTTTGGGCTGCCTCCTTGATGAGGTTAAGACGAATTTCCTCAAACCAGTGTCTCAGAAAAGGTGAGGACCATGTTATTGTTAAATTCCAGGTGGAATCTACCTTCTCCAGGACATAAGTGTTGATTATTAGTGCAAATGGAGAATGGATTTTAGATTTTTACACACATTACTGATTTCAAAAGTCACAGTAGGCTTATAACTGTTACCACAAACACAGTATGGAATTTGCTTCTTTTGTCAACATTCTGGATTCCAGTAGTAGTGGTTGTGTAGACATTAATTCTTGGTCTTGGCTAAATGCTAGTCCTGGAGAGACAGTGTCAAAACCAGCAGACAAGGCTCCCATAGGAAGGGCTCTTGACACCTTGTTTTTTTTTTTTTATTTTTTAATTGTTTTGTACTTCTTTAACAAAGTAGTGCTAGTACATAGGGTTTAATACTTTGTTTTACAGTGTGATTAGCTTGAAATCATTTGGTTTTGTAAATCACAGATCTGCCTCCTTCTATAAACCTATTTCAGATACTGGTTTTCAGGTGTTATTTCTCTAAAAACATAACTCTTTCAGTGTAAATGTAATTTCTGTAAGAATTAGTTTTAGCAGTTGGAGTGTAGCTCAGCTGGTAGAGTACATTTCTTGGGCATCAACTAAGCCTTGGAGTGGGTCACAGACACTGCATGCAGCCAGTATGGTTGTGTAACCCCAGGGAGTGGGAATTGGAGGTAAGAGAATCAGAAGTTCAAGGCCAGCTTGGGTGTTGGAGAGATCATCTTTAAAAGGCTTTAAAATTGATTTATCATCAGTAAACTTTTATTTGTATGTTTTCTTTAGAAAAATGGAGAGGAAGAACAGGCTATATCAAACTGCTGGCTAGAAAGACCTGAAAACAGAACAGCTGGTCAATAGTAATTTTATTTATTTATTTATTTTTTGGATGGTTAGGTGTGTTTTTGATCCTTTTTTTCTTTTTTTAATGCAGCCTAGGCTGGCTTTGAACTTCTTGTGTAACCCATGCTTCAAATTCATGGTCATTCTCCCTGTCTAGGATTACAGGTGTGTGTTACTGTGCTCAATGGAATGGTGAATTCTTAATAAATACTATTTAGAATTATGCAAGTTAAAAAATTATTTTTAAGTACAGATGAAATCATTATTAAAATGATAAAATGCACAACAATTAAATGGTTAATGTAATCTGTGAGGGTTTTATTCCAGTCGATAGGAAATGCTATAAGATTTCAGTAGAGACACTAAAATGAAAGAGTGACAAAATATCATGGAAGATGATTCAGAGATAGTACAATTCACTAACATGAATTTTTTTGTTTCCCTAACAATCATTGTATTTCAGTGATGCAGTTTTTGCATGTATAATTAGAAGTTTTTATAATATACATTTCAAAGTCTTCATATTGATGTAGGTGTTTTTCTTTTTTTTGTTTGTTTGTTTGTTTTTTGTTTTTTGTTTTTTCAAGACAGGGTTTCTTTGTGTAGCCCTGGCTGTCCTGGAACTCACTCTGTAGACCAGGCTGGCCTCGAACTCAGAAATCTGCCTGCCTCTGCCTCCCAAGTGCTGGGATTACAGGCGTGTGCCACCACTGCCCAGCTGATGTAGTATTTTTATAGTATTAATGACTACCATTATCTTGTTAATTAAATTTAAAAATCTTACAAAGTTTAGTCCTTTCTTGATAATATTAAGGTTTGTAAGATTGTTTGGTTAGAGGCTGTCCCCTCTCGCCCCAAAATAAAAACAAAACAAAACAAATAAAACCAAGAATCACAGGAGGGTGGCTATATTGACTTGAATTTGAGAGAGGGGGAAGGCCTGATGATTTCAGCTTCGAGAGCCCAACTCATTGTCTTTCCACTGGCTCCTGTGTCAGGTTGACAAAGAAGAAAGCCTAGAGTCATACCCTTATTTAATGATGAAAGTTCAGGAAACATTTTCTATCCCTAGAAATACAGACTAGAAACAGAAAGAACAGGAAAATTGAGAGTAAGCTCAATCCTGAGACAGCTCTTCCCTGTTGTGGGAGACAGCCTCAGTTGTAGACGGAGCAGCAGGTTATGGCCACCTCTGATGTGGTACTTCGCGTTGCTCAGCACAGTCTCGGTGTTCTCTCCCTTTGTTACAGCTCAGGCAAAACAAGAAACCTGGTTGTAACATTGTTTCCTGGGATGTCATGACCCATTTAATAAGCTGAGGGATGTGGGGTACTAAATGCTTCTTTTATGTTGTAGTTTCTTTGTGAATTAGAGAGCTGCCTTTGGGAAGCAAATACGTATGCATTGATTTGTGTTGTTTGAGGTGGAGTCTCTTGCAGCCTAAGGTGGCCTGAGCGCTTGATCCTCTGCGTTCACCTCTGGAATGCTAGTATTATGGGAGTGTGTCACTGAGCCTAGTTTATGAGGCTGGGATTGAAACCTCTCAGGACTTTGTGTATGTTAAGCAAGCACTTTACCAACCAGGTTACAATGTAGTATGCATTAATTAAGATTGAAAATCGATGCCAGGGTGTCAATTCTTATTTAATGAGTGTGTGCTGAAAGTCATTAGAAAGTGTTTTAAGAAGAGCACATGCACTTGTCAGTGTAGAGACTCTTCTCCAGAGTGGACAGAAATCCCTGATGGTTCCTGTTTTCCTACAACTCCCTTTAGATGGCTTTCCTACTTGAAGCTGAAATGGTCAGCCTCCTCCCAAGAGGGCTTCTCCCCTCATTACTTGATTGTAGAAAATGAGACTTGACCTTCAACCTGGATGGACGCTTCTAGCTTACTTTGTGGATGTTTAATGAAAACATGAACCCATTGTACTGTGTGCTAGGGATGAACTGAAATCGGCCTTTTTTGAGGTGGTGGTGTTTGTCTTTTATTGCTACAAAATATGTGGTATTATCATAGCATTTTTAATTCTTTCTGAGAAAAAGAATGGGAAGACTTAAGTATTAGCCAGTGCATTTGAAAGTGGTATTTTTGAAAACACAAGATAGAGGACAGAATCCAGTGGTAACTTGAGAAAAAGGAATGGTTTGAGATCATCACCTTCCCTGTTTGAATTTCATACTTTCTCATTCCTGTCTGTGCAGGGAGAAGGTTTAATCAAAACTGACTCATAGGTTTGATTTCCAAAAATACCACATGGCTGTCTTTCAGCACTCTTTCCTCATGTCTTCTACCTCCACAGTATTCCAGGATTACAGTCACTGAATTCTAAGTTTCATGGCTAGCTGTGTTAGCACCTGTCCTGAAATCAAATCCTCCTAAAACTTTCCTCCCAGTACTGATATTCTTACCAAGAAATAGAGTGGGTCTTGCATATGTCAGTATCTCACAATGAATATAAATGCAGAGGTTGCAGTTCTTGTAAGAGTAACTAGAGACAGGAAAAGGGCTTGTGAGGACAGAGATGAATGATGCTATCACAAGCTACAGGAGGCAGGAAAGACCATTCTTCGGGGCCTTCAAAGAAAGCACACACCTTGGCATTGGACTTCTGATATCAGGATTGAGAGAAAGGGTGTTTCTGTTGTGGAGACACCTAGTCTACCACCAAGTCTGTGGCAGAGGCCCTGGGAAACGGACTGTCTGAAACAGCTGAACCTGCAGCCATGACCTGGGACCACAGTTTCCACGAGGGTGGGAGAAAAATATTGTTTACAGTGTCAGATGCTCACATATTTTTATCTTTGATGAAAGCTTCTGAGGTTAAACCGTTATAGTAAGTGTGATGGACAGCACCACACTCCTTGTGTTCACAATGGCTACTTCTTAAGAAGTATTCTCATCAAACACATGCAAATACGTGGTATAGAGGGGCTGAATGTGAGAGTGTGGTTCAAGTTGGCTCCAGACAACATAGCCTCTGATATTTTATTAGGGCTCATCATAAATTTTATCTTAAAAAAAAAGGAAACATATCGAATAGAAGTTAGAGTGAAGCCTGCTGGGAGTACTATGGCTTTAAACTCTTTCTGAGGTGGGTCTTGTCACGAGAGTGTGAACAAACCATCGGTAGCTTAAGGCCAGATGTGTGAGGAGAAAATATACAGATCTGTAAGGACACTCTTAAGCCAATCACCACACAGTTCCACAACCTTCTGTTGGCCTCATTAAGGGATTCTAGATCCCTTAATGTCCTCAAAGATTTGAAGCCGAAGGACCAGTTGGGGATTTTAGTTTGGGAAGAGCTCATGTGTTAAAGGTAAAGGGGTTGGCTGTCTTTAGTATCTCCTGTCTTTTTGGCTCCGGTGTCCGAATGGCTTTCCATATCTCTGTCTTAGCTCTCTGCTGATGTTCAGCAAAGACTCTCACCTCACACTGGGACCTGTGGTGGCATCCTCAAACTCTATTTGCTTCTCCTGTTTCAGCCTCCTGAGGGCTGGGATTAAATCACACTCATCTGGCGACCATGTTTTCTTTCTTTCTTTCTTTCTTTCTTTCTTTCTTTCTCTCTCTCTCTCTCTCTCTCTCTCTCTCTCTCTCTCTTTCTTTCTTTCTTTTTTTTCAGCACACAAACGATATAATTGCTTTATGACACGATCTATTCTCAAGATTGGGTCTTTTGCGTTTGTTTTATATTTTATTATTTTAGAATTTCACTTGTTTTAGTCCAAACTACCTCCTCCTTCCCTTTCCACTTCCTATATTCTCCTCTGCCATTTGAAAGTATAATTTTAGTTTAAGAATTTGAATATATTTACTTTTACTTCCTCTTTCATGCAGTAAAAGCAAGCATAGCTGTTATGAGATCTGCTCTCTTTGTTCTAAGACTATCGAGAGACAGAGTCAACTCTGACCCTTCCTTAGATGTGGACATTAAAATAACAAAATCAAAGTTTAGAGATATCTATAAACTGTTAGGAATGGATGGAAATATCTGACACAATTGACACAATTTACGTCCCTGAATTCAATTATATTGAGTTCAAGAGGAAAGCCTTGAACTTACTGTCTTTGCTTAGGTGAAATGCCTCTTTTCTTGCCAATGAGAAGACACTGTGCTAGGCTGTGGCCTTCTGAAGCTTATGACTATTACTCATTACCTCCATCATGTCTGAAGCTTTATTTGTATTAGTAGAACCTGAGTTTAACTTCTTACTGTTTCTGGCACAGCCATACTTTAAAGCTGACATCGATACCCTGTTTACCCACCTCTCAAGCACACTGGTCAGCCTCGTATAAACTCAGATGTTTTTCCCTGCCCCCTTTTATTTTTCACATGGCCTTAAGTTCTGATAAGAACAGCTGTTGTGAATTAGGCACTTGATGATTCTTCTGTAAATAAAGCTGGGATCCTGAGTAGTGACAATTGTTTGTCCCTGGGAATCTGGAAAGCTATTTTGATTCAAGACCATAGCAAACACACAGGAGCTAAGGTTTTCTCTGATTGTTTGGTATTTGCTTAACTAACACCTTTCAGTCTCTCATCACATGTCATCTCTAATTCCGCAAGGAGAAGTGGGACTATGGGATAAAATACACATACCCTAGCAAGGCGAGGCATATTTCGGGCTATTATTTAGCTGGGCAGAGGCTCAATAATAGACTCCAGTGAAAGTGGCTGTGTGACTCTGAAGAGCTGGTGAGCTGGTCAGCCACATCTGGACGGAGCTGTACTATGTAGCTGACGTCAGGAGAGATTAAATAGCTTGGGGGGGTGGACTAGGGGGAAACGCAAGGAGGATAACAAGAAAACAAGCACCTGTTAGATGTGAAGCTGTACGTTAGGAGTTTGCTAGCCAAGATGTAAACCTTTCCCTTCATACCAAGTTTAAGCCATTGTGATGAAAATCCTAAAAGATACAACTTTTGAGGTTGAGTTACCTTGGATCATGTGTTAATAGATGTGACAGCCATTTATAACCCTCCTGCTGGACTCTTCTCAAGTACATTTTCCTCTTCAACTTTGTTGGTGAGCTTCTCCTCTCTTTCCTCCTATTATCCCCCTTCTTGGACTGTTGTTATCAGATGCTGTATACAGAGGTGTCAGGAAAACAGGCGTTTTGAGAAATAACCTTTCATGTCTTTTAAGGATGGAAACGAGGAAACAAAGAGAAAGCATGTGAGCAGTGCGCGCGTATTTGCCTGAATGTCTGTCCACTGTGTGCATACAATGCCAATGGAGGCCAAAAGGTATCTGATCTCCTAGGACTGGAGTTAGCATTGTAAGCTTTCATGTAGGTGCTACAAATTGAATTCCAGTCTTCTGGAAGAAGTAGCAAGTACTTTTGACTGGGGAGGTGTTTTTTCTAGCCTTCTATCCTATTTTTTTGACCCTGGAGCTCACTGCTGACTAGACTAGCTGAGCACAGACCCCCCCAGGGACCCTTCTGTCTCCGTCATCTCTGATATCACGGAGACCCATCTCTGTGCCTGCCTTAAAGTGGGTGTTGGGGATCTGAATTGAGGTCCCCATGCTTATATGCAAACACTTGGCTGATTAAACTGTTTCCTCAGATCTCTGCATAGGTAGTAGGTTTTGATGACTATATGGCAGCATCTCTTGCAGGTTTAGTGGGTAGGAAGGGAAGAAGAGGTTGAATATGCTGTGGCATGCTATTTTTTTCTTTCAAAGTTGATTTAATATTCTTGCTCAATTCTGCCATGAAGATTAGTCTGGATTGTACACCAAAGAAATATGTATGTTTCTTAAATTGGTTTAACCATTGTGTTCTATAGCTCTCTTTGTATGTATATCTATGTAATAATTTGCTAGTATATAGAGTATTTGTAGGATTAATTCTATTCTGTGGAAATTACTTCCAGTATATCTTTGCTACCATTTGAATATTTAGGGGGAAAAAAAGCAAGTGTAACATGGTATTTAAAATTTTTCTTTTTAAAATTCTTTTCAAAAGTCACACTAAAATTAGAAAGCTTGCTAAAGTTTATAAAGGTAGTGATAGAGATAAAGAATTAAGGATTTCTGAGGGGAGTATGGCAGAGCTTCTGGTAGTCTTAGCTATTCTGGAATGTGAGCTAACATCAGGAATTGTGGGCAAACCTGGCCAACAGAGTAGGAACTGATTCTGACCAATCAGCAGTATATATGTGTATAGCAAGGAACACACTGAGAATCCCAGCAGGGGAGGCATTATGAGGCCAAGTCTGGCTCCACTCAAGCTAACTTAACCTCAGAGGTCATTGTGAGCTGAGCTGGGAGCTGGGTGAAGGCTATTAAGTGCAAAGAATACAGGCTTCACAGGATGCGAGGACTGAAGTAGGGTGTGGCAGCACTTTGGGTGGATCCTCATGCCATGCTAGATTACTATTGTCAGAATGCCTGCCTGTCAGTGGACCCTTCCATTGTCCCCTGACCGGCATCATGCAGTCTAATCTCTGCTCCCTATGGCCTCCCCCCTTCCCCTGTCTAGGTATCCCAAGACTATGCTTCTTAAGGAGATATTTATGGGGAAGTTACTTGTTTCATACTATCCAGCTGGACAGTGTTAGGACCTAGCCTCTTGAGTCCTTCCCTTGATATAATGTTATTTGAGCTCCTTGAATGAGTCACACCTCGGAGCATCAGAGCATTGTGCAGACTTCCTAGGGGATTGGAAAGTAAGGAGTCATGAACTACTCAAGAGTGAAAGTTTCAGAGTTTAGGTATTGACATGAAATGAAATACCTTTGGAAAATTACTCATGTAGAAATAGTCAAAGCCATATTGTTGGATTCTTGACATGATAGAATATTCTCATTTGACATGCATTATATGAAGCAGTTTTGAGATAGAATGCAGGGTTATTTCTAAAAATGTTGCAAACCTGCCCCTCTTTTTTTTTTTTTTTTTTTTTTTGATTTTTTGAGACAGGGTTTCCCTGTGTAGCCCTGACTGTTCTGGAACTCACTTATAGACCAGGCTGGCCTTGAACTCAGAAATCCGCCTGTCTCTGCCTCCCAAGTGCTGGGATTACAGGCGTGTGCCACCACCACCCGGCCCGCAAACCTGCTTTTTTAAAAATCAGTTTTTGTATTAAATAATGTTGCTTTGGTTTGGTGGTTAGAGCTGGAGATGTGATTCGAAAATTATAGAAATGATAACATCTGTTTAATATGTTATCATTTTATATCTGTTTAATATTGGTTTAATATTTCATATCTGTTTAATGTTGATTCTGGGCAATAGGCAGTTTCTGTTTGTATAAAAAGGAAATGTAATCATGTTCCCAGTGGTATTACTTAAGACACCGAGCTTTTTTTCTTTGTATTAGCATATAAATAGACACATGTTCACATGTCCATGTTAAGTAGACTTTTTACTTATATAACTTGTTTTATACAGCAAATAAAACTTTATTAGCATAAAAATGATCATAGGGCATCCCTTTAATGGCCATCAGTGAACTTTACAAGCTGAAGCTAAATTGCTGTAGGTTAATGGTGATAACTAGGGCTCTTACTTCTCCAGCAGCAGACAGCTGTTTGTGAAGTACATTCTACTGCATTTTCCTGCTCGTGATAATCCTAGTTCCAGGTAATTCTATTTCAGGTAAATTCTTTTTTTAATAAACGTACAGAATTCCTGCATTCACTTTTCCCTTGATTCTATTTATAAGTTCAGTGCACAAGAAAAGAGAGTAGGAGCTCGACAGAGCGGAACAGGAAGTTATGGGGATCACTCATGTCCCCCGTGCTGCTGGGAGGGAGGAGTGGGGGGGATGGTGCTCACTCTGCCTCCTGCAGCCTCCATCAGAGCTGCCAGCAGCAGCGTCTTGGGGATGCAGATTCCTAGATGTCGACCCAGAGGGGTTAGAATTTGAAATTTGGTTTGAGGGCATGGGATTTACTCCCCTCCAGGAAATTCTGTCCCAGTGTGAGAATCTAGAATCAAGACAAATGACTTAAACCTCAGTGTTTATCTCCTCTAAGAACTTAATATCCACTATGGTGAAGATTAAGTGGTGTGCTAGGTGGGTGCATTCATAGGTTCTCAGCATGTCCACAAAGCAAGGTGTCTGTTGCTGTAACTGTTGTCTAAAATAGGCAGCAAGATGCTTAATATGATTTACTGTTGCAGTCCCATGGAGTCAGTCAAGGTCTTCAGGAGTGTCCTGTTCCATGTCTCCTTTGCTATCACAACTAGGAAGACTCTTCCTGTAATAGATTCACTCACTGCATGAGGGATATGTAGATTTCACCTGTTTTGTTCAAGTGATTATCACAAGTGTATTTTCATTCGTGGGATTCATAAGATGAATCCAGTCTGATAGGCCTGAGGTATTTCTTCTGTCTTTTATAAAACTTACAGTCAAAAATTTAGTTCTGGATCCAAGAATGGTGACTCAGGTCTGTCTGTTATCCCAGCACATTCGCAGTAGGGGAACATTTTCTCAGATCTGCAATGTAGTAACTGTGTGACTATTCATGACATTCTTAAAGAGGCAGAAGTGCATAGGAGCAGTGAACAAATCAGAGGTTTTGTGAACTAATGGTGAAAAGGGTTGAATAAGTGGAATGCAGAATATTATGACAGTGAAACTTTTTTGTTTTGATAATATATTTGGTATTGTACATTTGTCCAAACCAATGGAGTGCTTTATCAGTTTTCTATTACTCTGATAAAATACCCAAGGTAATCAACTTAAATGAGAAAATTCTTTAATGCATGGTTTTAGATCATGATCAGTTGTCTTGTCTGGTTTAATGTCTATGACTTGGCAGTATACTATAGCAGAAGTGTGGGAGGGCGGAGCTGGGCATCTCACAAGAAAGCTAGCAAGCAAAAAGGAAGGATCGGGGCCCATATAGGCCATGACCCCAGTGATCTTCTCCAGTTAGCCTCTACTGCTTGAAGTTTCTGTCACCTCACAATAATACTTAAAGCTTGTGGCCAAGCCTTCACCCCAGGAAGTTTTAGAGAACATTACAAAAACTCTTGTACATTTACTATGGTTTATGAGCCCTTGTTGTGTTTTCTTGGGAATATGTGAGCCAACTGTTTCTTCATCACTCATAGGACACTGATGGCAGAAACGATAGCACCCACATTGGCCTCAGTAAACTATAGAGTCCCCTAGGATTATTTACAGGAGCATAGACAACTAGAGGGACCTACATCCAAGAAAGCCCACCTCAGTGTTGGTGACAACTTGTAAAATCTGGCTCCTGGAGCTGCTGCATGATCTTTGGAAAGCTTGGCTACAGGACTGGTGGAGAGTCCCCTCTCCTCAGCCATTGTCACTGCTTACACAACTCTTGAATCAGTAATTTCAGGAACTTTTTGAGGTTTATACATTTTATTATCTTCTTGAATCTTGAATGAGCCCCCTCTTTATTCAAGGGGGGCTGCTTAAATTACAAAAAAAAAAATAGCTACGCAACAGCTATGATATAAACTACAGGCATGGATATATATATATAAACCACAGTGTGGATTCATCACTTATTCACTGCCCCACTCTGGTGTGCATCGTTGGGGGGAAATTGTTCTGTAGCACAAGATGCTCATGGGCAATCTGTGTACTTTGAAGGAAATTTTGCTCTGTATTTAAAACTGCTTTAAAAATAAAGTCTATTTAGAAAGAAAAGTATGACCATAGTGCTAGCCAGGAAAAAAAAATCTGTGTGGATATGGTCAATGTGTGCAGGATTCTCTGTTGACATACAGATATTTAAATTATTCATAATTTGAACCTGACCCTTAACTAATAGAGAGGTTAATCACAGTATCAGTTTGCTTTAGAGTTGCTCCAGGCTAAGATGCTGTTCTCTTAGCCTCTCACCTTACAGCTCAGGTGACGTTCATTGTCACAGTGCCAGCTACCGTACTGTACTTACTGTACTGGCTAGTTTTGTGTGTCAACTTGACACAGGCTGGAGTTATCATAGGAAAAGGAGCTTCAGTTGGGGAAGTGCCTCCATGAGATCCAGCTGTGTGGCATTTTCTCAATTAGTGATCAAGTGGGGGAGAGCCCCTTGTGGGTGGTACCATCTCTGGGCTGGTAGTCCCTGGGTTCTATAAGAGAGCAGGCTGAGCAAGCCAGGGAAAGCAAGCCAGTAAGGAACATCCCTCCATGGCTTCTACATCAGCTCCTGCTTCCTGACCTGCTTGAGTTCCAGTCCTGACTTCCTTTGGTAATGAACAGCTGTGTGGAAGTGTAAGCTCAATAAACCCTTTCCTCCCCAACTTGCTTCTTGGTCATGATGTTTGTGCAGGAATAGAAACCCTGACTAAGACACGTACGTAGAACTGCACCGAGGACAAGGCTCTGTAAGGCAGATGTGCAACTAGAACTCTTAGCTTTCTTTGGAGTGTTGGGAATAAATTTCTAGCCAGTTTTTATTATTTTAAATACATGAGCCAGTCTTTGGCTCCACTAGTTCCTGCCACTGCCAACGAGTGCTGCAGACCTTATAGGCCAGCTGGGAGGCCTGTTTTCAGGGCTATCCAAGAAGCAAAGTGCTGTTTATATGTTCTCACGTTCAACAAGTGTTTACATAGAGGACAGATGGTCTCTAGTCCAGCTTCACAGCTACACCGACCAGGTTGGTCTGTTGATAATTAAACACCAATCTATCCTGCTTTGAATCATGCAGTTTTGAAAATTGTATGAAAATATTCACTTCTCCCAGTTATAAAAGTTAGATCATTTGGGTTGAAATATATGAAAATGCTGAAGTTTAAGAATTCATGGATAAATTTGTACGTTCATTTTGTAGAAATTCTTAAAGCCTTATTATTTATATTTATCTCTTCTGGGTTTTACAACCATTGATAAGTATCTTACATCCATTTAATTAATAGTTATCAGAAAGTTAAATTTGATTGCCTAAATTCACTGAATTTTAAATGTCAAATGTGCTCACCATTGGATGTTACCAGTACACTTTCCTTATGATTATCGATATTATGCCACATATGAGGTTATTTCATTTTTTCATTTTAATCACATGATTTTGTACTCATATCTGCCAATATTACAAAAATAGAATTTTAATTTTAGTTTTCCTCTTACTGAACTCTTATTCCCCTTTTCAGTTTGACTTGTGATGATTTTGTCAGTGTTAAGTTTCTATATGGTGTACCAAATGTCCACCCCAATGTCAGTGTGAGCCAGTGTGTACTCTGCAGACATGCAGATGCTGTGTGTAAGTCCTGTCTACATGATTCAGTGTCTCCTGTGCCAGCATTCAGATGCTGTGTGTAAGTCCTGTCTACATGATTCAGTGTCTCCTGTGCCAGCATTCAGATGCTGTGTGTAAAGTTGTGTGTAAGTTGTTGCTGCTCTTTCTCATTTCCTTTAGTGAGATTCTTATTCAGAAATGGTGGGCTCACTGAGATGTCATATGGCCTTGAAAATTTACTGCATAACCATTTCCTTTCAGTATAATTTACTAATGTAATTTCACCTTGTGAGGTATGCTCAGCATGACCTGGTTATGTATATGTTTTTGCTGTAGGGAAAACTATCCCTTTCCCTCCTGGATTGAATTTCACACTTTCCATGTGTAACATTCCAAGTCTAGAGTAAGACCATGGATGCAGAAATAACCATTGAAAGATGTCTTGTCTACTTTTAGATAGTTCTAGGTTCCAGTGTCAACACATTCTGTTTTAGCTCTAAAATGGTATCAGACAACAGCATTGATAAGACTTGGACTGTTCAAGATAAGTTAAACACTCATAGCTGCAGCATCAATCTATCTTTGTACACAGAGGGAAAATAAGATAAGATCCAATTTTTGTCCTTAAACTCTTTATTGTACACTAGAGAAGACAGATCCTGACTTAGGTTGAACTTTCACAGTGGAGGTGCTTTAAGAGGTTCCTTGCAGAGGCCATGAACAGCAGCACTGTGTGAAACTGCACTTTCTGAGCACCCTGTGATGGTAGGGAGTAACAAACACGGCGCCCTCGCTGTTATCATTTTGTTGGATGGAAGCCCCATTTTGTCACTGTATTTCTGATGCCTGGGTAAGATGGACTATACAGAAACAATGATTGGGTGAACAGTGATAGAAACAAATCAGTTCATAGCCCTGGACAGCTGAGAACTGATAGTTTATTGTCTTTTAGTGACAATCTCTGAGGTTGCACTTTCTTCTGTTTTTCCCTCCTTGGTGTTTGCTCATCTGTATCTGCCTTGGCATACTACCATCAGCCTCAACACACTCTCTCTGTCTTTCCAAGGACCCAGGGAAGTAGGCTAGGGAGGAAGGCTTAGTGCCAGACTGAGGGCCATGCTACACTAGGGCTAAGAAAACATCGGGTGCTTTATTATACTGTCTTGGGTACTGGAAGCCATTTCTATGGTTACAGATTAGCCTCACTGTGACTGGTTTGGCTGCAGGAAGATGTATATTTAGGAAAATTTGCAGGCTAGCAGCAAAATAGGAAATAAGTAGGCACTGCATGAGCAATTTAAAATGTGTTGTTAATTCCATGTGTCAAACTTAGGCATTAGGTTATTGGCATGGGCAAAAATAATGAACCCTCCCTTAGACTTAGAGAGTATATGGATCTTAAATGGTCTCTCTTTCATTTAATCATCACAGCCATTTGGCTACAGGGTATAAAGATGAAGACCAAGTCTGGATATCATTGTAACATAGAAGGCTTTTGTTATACATTTTTAACTTATTTAAATTTGAATCTTGCTAAAAGACTTTTGTGCTGGGGAGATGGCTCAGGCACAAGGAACTGAGTTCAATCCCCCAGCACCCACATAAAACATGACTGTGGTGGTGTGTGTTTGCAATTCCAGTGTTGGGGAGGTAGATACAGGAGGGTCACTGAGGCCCTTTGGGCATCTAATCTAGCCTAAATGGTAAGTTCCAAGTCAATGAGAAACTTTTAACTCAAAGGAGGTGAATTGACATTCATGAGGATTACATCAGAAGTTGTCTGCTAGCCTCTACATGCTTGTGCACATACATATTCATATGCACCTGCCTAATATGAACATGTATGCATATGTTTGTCACACACACACACAAATATTTTAACAGGAAATTTAAATTCTGGTAGATTTCAATAGACATTTGTTGAAAGGATTGTATACACTATACATGGGTTTTAAACTCTTTAAGGTCTTAGTTTCTGGGAAAGAATTCTCACGCCCGTGTTCCGAAGCGCTGAGTGCAGAGGCACATGTATGTGCATATGACTAAATCATCAGGAAGGTGGGTAGAAGCCAGAGAGGACTGGATGATCTAGAGCATCTTCCAGGTCAGGTAGACTAACTTCTTGCTATATTGGCACATGTAGAAATATGACAGCATACCCACTGGAAGTCCTTCTATGAGAGTAATGATTCCATTCATGGACTGTGAATGAACAACATTCTCCATAAGCTCAGATATTTCAGTTAGTGGCTGGGGGCTAAATCGCCCAATTTGTTGGGGGATTTAGATGTGGCTTTGCTGTAGGAAGTGGGTCACTGGAGACAGAACTTAAAGCCTTTCACCACACTTCAGTTTGCTTTCTCTTCTTTGTGCTTATGGTTGTGTCTCAGCTTTCTGCTCTGGCCACCATGCTGTCCTGTCATGCCTAACTGCTACATGCTTTCCCAACTTGATAGACACTTATCTTTCTGAAACCATAATCCAAAATAACCTCTATCTTTCCTAAGTCCCTTTGGTCAAGGTGTTTTATCACAGCAATAGAAAAGTAACTAGTACAGAATCTGGGTCCTCTACCCTCATGACCTATCCCTCTCTTAAAGCTCCTGCCTCCTGATACCATGGAAGGTTCATGTTTCAAAGTTTGGTTTCTGTGAGGCTGGCATCCTGTTGGTATGTTCAGGTAACACTGGGACTGTAAATGTTATACATCTCCTTCAGGACAACATTGGGTTTCTTCAAATGGAAAGTGGTGCTACTGTTTTTTGTTTGTTTTTGGTTTTTTGAGACAGGGTTTCTCTGTGTAGCCCTGGCTGTCCTGGAACTCACTCTGTAGACCAGGCTGGCCTCGAACTCAGAAATCCGCCTGTCTCTGCCTCCCAAGTGCTGGGGTTACAGGCGTGCGCCACCACCGCCCGGCGGTGCTACTGTTAATAATGGCTATTGGATACTCTGACCAGCTCTGCTCGTTATGGAAAGTATTGTAAAGATGGATTGCAGCAGCAAGAGGCTGTTTAGAAGCTGGCAGATAACAGAGGTCAGACTTATAAGGGAAGCCAGTGGGGGATGTTGTGACCAACTGACTCTACAGTGTCTGTGCACTTACCATCACTTTTGAGCCAATGTGTTTAGGAAGTAGGAAACTTGTATCGCTTTATTTAAAATGTTAAGAGGATCTTGATGAAAAAGAGAGGTGTTGCTGAGACTGCATCACTTTGTGGTGCTCATATCCACCTATCTCCCATGTCTGTTTTCTTCATACATGTAATGAAGGGTTCAGTACTGCTCACCTGCCAATGACTTGAGATCCTGGAGACTTTTTTAATGGAGTGTGCTAGTGATAAGGATAAATAGCTTTTCAAGTAGGAATAAGGTTTGTTTATTGAGTCATTGTCTGACTCTCATGTAGGATCTAGAGTTTTGTTAAAAATTAGTATTTAGATTTTCTTTCTTGCCTTAAGAATTTTTTTAAAGCTACAAATAAGAACATAAGAAAGCGGGGACATTGGCAGCGGGAGGTCTAGAAGCGAGTGGGACTCTTGGAAGGCTCTGCAGGGATGTGGGTTGCCATGGCACCTCTTCTACTTAGATAGTCTTCTTTGCCTCTCAGATCGAAAGCCACCGGTCAACTCTGGCCACCTACCAGATACATAGCAGAGTGATTTCTGGGCACAAAACATGTCTGACCCAAATGTTTGGCCCACATGTTTTGGCCCACATGTCCAGTAGTAGACATTATCCTGATGCCCATTTATCCTGTATAATATATTCTTCTGGATTGCCATCAGACTGTGGTGCTGCTTGTCCATTTTCAAGGACACCAGACCTAGCATGAATTGTTAAATATGGAAGGCTTGAACCAACAACCATTTTGAATTGCCATCTCTGTCCCTCCTTCCTGGATAACGGAGAACAAAGCCACCTTCATATTCATCTAATTCTTCACATTGTCATCCCTGTGACAGGGAGGCCAGAGAACAGACAACGAGCTAGAGCCCCAGTCTTACCAGTTTTCAGAATCTTTAGTCTGAGGAATGGAAGCCATTCTACTTGCTTAGGGTCTCTGAGATGCCTCCCTGTCCCCAAATTGAGCAGTCTATGTTGGCACAGGTTTTTAAGGGTAAAGTACAATTCAACTCACCCATGGCCTTTAATTCTGTGCTTAGTTTTAAATTGATGATGAATGCTTACCCTAGTGTTCGAAGGCCATGAGGTTTCATTGTGAAATCATTGCAGACTGATTCCTGGGAAGAGGTTGAATTATTTGAGGAATAAGTTTTTATGTTTAGATTACTTAGACATCTTTTAAGACTCCTTTCACATACTAGAAATCATCCTGTGTTTGAAAAATCACTTTTTAAATACCTAGGACAGGGATATCCTTCTACTGAGAAAACAATAACCGTGCATTAAAAATGCCAGGTGAAAATGATACCAAATGTTAACACCTCTGTTTGCATTCCTATCCATTTATGGTTATTTTTGATTAAAAAGCTAAATGATTTCATAACAATTTTGATTATGGACATATTATTATTACAACTCAGCTATATTCATAGCACTTTAAAGAACTAATTGGATTATATTTGTTAAATTTTCTGGCGGCATTGTGTGTAGTTACCTAATTAATGTTTGTTGGTTTGCCAGAAATCAACTTTTTTCATTCTGAAACAAGAAAATGAAACATTCCTTTCTGTTAAATGTTCTTTTCTATGTGCTTCTTAATTTGTGAGCATGATAACATGATCAACTTGTAACATTTGGGATAATTCTTGCTCATAGTGATCAGGCTAAATGATCATAATAACATGTTTTCTTGGAACTTAGTATTTGGATGCTTGTTTTTGTGGGGATCTTGAGACCTTCATATAGGAAAACAAAATGAAAAGCAACCAAACAACATTTTGTGTATGTGTGTGTCTGTGTGTTGCATTGCTTAGCTATAGGGTCTGGAGCTAGCTGGTCGAGAAGTCCTGACTGGCCTAAAACTCACTTATGTAGCCCAGGCTGGGCTCAAATTCAAGGTAATTCTCCTGGCATAGCATCTGTAAAATTCTGGGATGACAGGTATGAACCCCTACACCCACTTGTGAGTTTTTACAAGACTAAGAAGATAGAGAAAACACTGGTCATTTATATATATTTATACCCACACGTAGCAGCATCTGTGCCCACGCAAGACTCTGTTACTTTAGACACAGGCCAACTACTGATGTGACACTTGGCTGAAAGTATCAACATGTAAGAGTGTTCTTCTAGGTCTCAAAGCACAGGGCCCCAAGTCTGTTCAAGTCAGCTGGCTGTCCTTCAGGGACAGTGCACCCTAGGTAGTGTCTTGTTAGAATGAATTTTAGAATTTGTGATTAAATTTTGATAAAAGAAAAACATTAAGGAGTTAATGACAGGAAAACAAGGCCTCAAAACTTGAAAACTGGAGACCTCACTGAGTGAATTCTAGAAGAGTATTTCTGTTCTATATTTGCCCCCTGCAGATTCAAGTCTCTATTTCATGATCCTGAGCTCAGGAGGGGGCAGGTCCTTGTGTACAGATTTTAACCAATTGTTCCAACAAAAAAAGCAAAATTTATATCCCTTACATTTTGAATTCTATAAATTATTTTACTCCCATATCTTGAAAATGCAAACAGCTAAACTCAACCACGAAACACAGAAATAGCCATCCTCACCAGGACTCACCAGTCATATAATTTACATTATTTCCCCAAGAAAAATATGCAAAAAGAAAGTATTAATTCATTATACTTTACGAATGTTTAAAAGCAATTGTGTGCCAGCACCTCTGTTTACTTCTCCATTTCCAATTTTAAATTCTGTGCAAGATGATTGTTGTCATGTTGATGTAACAGAACTTGAGTAGGTCTAATCCTCTGCAGAGTATCTTACCCAGGAATCTAGATAAGAGCCAGTTTTCCTAGTCTGCTTTCCAAAACAACGTAATAGCAAGTACCGATGAGGTAGGCAAAGAACCTGAAAGACGTTTCCTAAGTAAATGCCATGCTGATTTTTCTTTTCTGTGTTTAACCAGCTTTGTAGGCTAACATAATAGTATATTATGGTTGGCTACTTTACACTGATTCTAATACTTTCTCCTATGAACTCCGTTAAAGGTACATTGGCAGATCTATTTGAAAGCAGTTCAATAGCTAATGAGGGTACAGCTAAAATGTTAGGAAATGGAACCCCACGTTCACATACTTACATATTCACATATGTAGGAGCACTCTGTAGGCCTTGAACTTCTACATGAGTATAGTGGCAGTACTGGGATTGTAAACACTTAGGAAATACCCATAGTGGTTTTTCCATTGATACAGTACTAGTGTCTGTTGCTCTTTATTGCCCCCTAGTGGTTAACGGAGAACCAACTTCTTGAGTTGCCTTTTGGGGCACTGATGCTTTTCCTCCCCAACCATTAGATTTCAATAAAAGGTAGGTGGGTAGGGAAGTGTGTGTGTGTGTGTGTGTGTGTGTGTGTGTGTGTGTGTGTGTATGTATGTATAGTTTTAAGTAGTCTTAAATGTCTTTACTAGAAGTTAATACTAAACATGGGTCCAGAAAAGTAGACTTAACCATGCTAGCAGTTAACATTGAGGAGAAAAAAGTAGATTTTGATAAGCAGATGTAAAGAAAATAGGGACAAAATAATGGCATGTTCTGTTCTGCCAGATGACTGAGGACCATCCATCATGATCCTGTGCATTACCAATGAATGATCCAAATATGGTCATTGGCTCATTTTAGATGTCATTAATCTTTACTTCATGAAGGTTGTAGTAGTTTTAGAACAAGAGAGATATTAAGTCAAGGCACTTTTTAAGATACACTGGTGAGGACTTGAGGCAGATGGGCTACCTCTAATTGGGAAAATCAGATGCTCCCTGATGATATTCTATGCTTTTATGTTGCTCAGAAGTTACTGATCTAATAAATTAATATGTTCCAAAAGGTAACAGTTGCCAGCTGTCAGGTGAGACACAACACTGGGCAGCGAATGCCTACTGAAGGATAGACAGACACAGCTCCAGGGATAGACACAGCTCCAGGGATAGACACAGCTCCAGGGATTTGTAACACTGCCAACTCTTAGTTAATCAGCCTCGTAGAATCTTTAGCATACGTGTCTTTTCTGTGGTAACTTCAGTTTACATATTTGAGACCTTTGCACCAAAGCGCAAGAGTTGGTTTTTTTTTTTTAATCAAATTTATCCTTGCTTAAGCAATTTTATTCTACTTTTAAAATGCCAGACATCATTGAGCTTTGGCACCATGGTGGTTATACTACAGTATATTTCCAAGCTTGTCTGGTACAATTGTGTGGCAGAACACAGGGATTCTGTGAGCTAGTGGGAAGAACCTGAAAGTGAAGGTTAACATATTCAGGTTGAATGGGATAGTTACAAAGGTAGAAATTGAAGGGAAATTAATGATTTTTTTAAGAATATAAAACCAAACCAACCCTTGCGAGACTCCAGAACACAGCGAGCAAGTAAGATCCAAATCTGACTTCATTTTTATGCCACAAACCCAGTTTTTTCTTTGAATTATTGGTGATGACATTGAGATCACTGTGATTTGTACAGTTGTTGAATGAAGCCACTGTTGTACTTGTGGTTAAGTATTGCACCTAAAACCAAGGCAAGGCGTCAGTAAGGTTTGCTATTGTCACTGTTTTAAAGATTCCCACAAGAACATGATTGTTACATATGTGTCCATCTACAATACATCACTGAATGTTAAATAGGTAACTTGGTTTGGGATTGGTTGGATTTATTAGGACGAGTTCATGACAGGGCTTTTTAGAGCTGAGCTAATTGGTTACCATTTGTGCTTGAAGCTTTTGAATAAAAAAAAAAAACTGGTCCCCAGGAAGTAGTGGACCCTTTAAATGTTTCCTCTCTAGTCTCTTGGGGTAAAGAAGAGGAAATGCCTCAGAAGGATCTGCCTGAGTGTGCCGCTTTTTGAGAGGGCTGTAAACTTGTGGGAAGTAAACTTGTCGTAGTTCTATCTGCCTTTAGATGATTTCTAACTTTGGAGTAAAATTGTGAGGTTTATAGTTTGTCCTCTCAAGTGCCAAGTACTGTATTTAATTGTCCTTTATAGAACCCTCTATTAAAGAATTTTCATCCTTATTCCAATTGGTCTTCTCAGAACATTCGTAAATCATGTCACTTAGATTACTGACTGATCAGAGTCAATGCAAGCCAGTTCAGTGATAGCTTATGACATCAAGAAGCACACTGGATCTTCCTCATAACGTACTATGTCTCTCCTACCCCTACCTCACCATGCATAGTACCCCGACCCAGGAAGAGACTCTGATAAAAGCAGTCAGTCAGAAACCCTGAATTAAGGAGCCCATGCCAGTATTTCCATCAGCTCTTGTGATTATTCAGTGACACTCATCCAGTTGGTGCAAAGTCAGTGTCAATGACCTTCCAATTTTATGAGTGGGCCATCTTGACTGACTGAATTCCTATAAACTGACCCATTTATCAGAGTAATGACATTATCTCCAAAATATCAGGCTACTAGGTTAGGAGGAGAAGGTGATATAGAGCTGAGGAACTCAGGGCCATAATGGCTGATGAAGGCTCAATGGACAATCTTTCCTTGAGCTCCCACAAAGTTCATGAAGAGAAAGGTGGGTCTGGGCCTTTCATTCTGAATGTGTCTATTCAGTTGCAATTCTTCCACTCAAAGAAGTGGTAGGTAGCCTCACTTCATAGCCTAGGTTTCTGAGTCTGCAATGGGGTCACACTTGCAAACTTGAATACATGGAGTCACTGAGCCATCCACCAAGTATGAAGCAGGCGGTGTTTGGTTTGCACCTGCAGAGCCAGCTCTGGTCCATAATTTGCATTGTGAGTTATTAATACTTACTTGCAATTGCATGTTAGAAACTGCAGTGTGTGAGGAGCTCATGGAAGCCCCTCAATGAATCCAACTTCAAGTGCATGATAATGATTTTAGACTCAATCTTAATTTCAAGAATATCACTTTTTTCACCTTAAGACAAATATCTAAACATTTAACTACAATGCTATTAGTGTGTATGGAAATGCTTGGCTGCTGGGTACTCAGTGTCTGCAAATTTTCCAGTTTCTTCTTGATCCCCATTAGATAAAGCATGATATGTGGGTGCAGCTAAAATATTACCCAGCCAACAATGCACACTCTCACTCCTGGTTTATAAAACACTATTCATTTCCAAGAAACACCATGGGTTGTCCTCTGTTGTACTTTATTTTTCACAGTACCTCCTTCAGTGAGCTAACTTGGCCTATTGAAGTTTGGATGTCAAGATTTCTGGGAAGGAGAGGTTGAGGACTTATTTATTCTAAAAAGGATGCCCAGGCCAACAAAGAACATGATCCATCTCAGGCACAGTGCTCCTTGGTGTCTGTCCCAGTGAGACTTTAGTCATACCACACTTGACCTTGAGTGTGGGACACTTGGAACTGAGCATGATGCCGGAGCTGGATGGTTTTGAGAGGTATATAGTGCAGGTCTAATGCCGGCAGGCAGCAGTCTTCCTCCCTCTAGCTCAACCATTGCTTTGTTTTTCTTTTCCAAGATGCAGAACAAACTTATGTGGTCTTGTGAATTAATGAATCCCAAATACCTGTGTATTTTGTCTATCTTGGACTTTCTATATCTGACTACAAGGTCCCCTGGAATTGAGATCACCAGAAACCAAGCATCTGAGTCATTCCTTCTGACCACTGCCTAAAGCAAATATTATTAATTTCAAGTGTAATCTCCTTATACACCACATCTCTGTCAGTGGCTCACTTGTCTGTCCACTAAGTAGATGGAGGGTGAGCCCCTGTACCTGGCCCTCAGCTGGCTTCTTTGAGTAGCCTCTTCTGTACAGAGAGCTTAAAGGCTCACAGGAAACTAAATACAAATAGTAACTACACAGCAATAGTACTCATTTACTAGGTGAATAGTTTATGCCAGATGATATGTTAAGTAGTTTGCTGTTAGGTTATCCCTTTATTTATTAGAAAATGGAAATTCGGGAGGGCATTAATTCTGAGAAAAGAAGAAAGGTGCCAGAACAGGGAGCAAGAGCAGACACAGAGTACAAGCAGGTGGAGGGATGCTACTGGGCCCCAGCTTGTGGCTGCTGAGAGGTGGTGCTAGACAGCAGGCTTAAACAAGGCTTTGCTGCAGGAGCAGGGAGGACTGTGTGGTCTGAGGTGGTTCGTAGGCTCTAGGAAAAGGGCGGAATCTGTTATAGACAATGGATGTTCCCAGAAGAGATGGCAGTATAGAAGAATGGTCTGGGGTGACTGGGGGCAGGGAGTGAGTGAGTGTGGTTGGCAGGAAGGGTTCCTGTTGAGAGGACGACGGTGCTGAGAAAGGCTGGGATTGGAGTGCTGGATGGGTGAGTTGACAGGAAGTGTGGTGAGCAGAGGGAATGCCACACAGTGGGAAGTCTGGAGGACCATAGTAATACATCTAGATCAACAGTGGAGGCTGGGCTTCAGGCTTCAGTTAACCTGATATAGGAGTGCCTGTGACAGAATGAAATAAAATTCTTTTAATTCTCTTTTAAAATAAGAGCTCAGTGATAGAGTGCTTGCCCAGCATATGGAAAGCATTGGATATAACACCCAGCACCACTTTAAGAAGGAAAGAATAAAAAGGAGTAAAATGTTGTTTCATTACATTTATGGTCAAAAAGCATTTTATTTGTGGAAACTGGGGCTTTGGTTCATTGGTTCCTTGGTTCATCTGTTTTCTCAGGTCAAGTATACATGGGTTAGCACCAGTGGTCATTGGCATTGGAATCAGCTACATAAGAAAGAAAATGAATTTATTCTGCCTCCTCTTTAGGAATGGCAGGATGGAAGGAAAGAAATTATGTCTTAAATGTCTGTGTTGAGAGTTGTAATGTCATAATAGAAAATTACTTGAGATGCCACTTCATTGATTATCAACCATGATTTTAGAGAGCTATGAGCAGTGTGTGGAAGGAAGTGGTGGTGTCAGTGTTGCTGCTCTGTGCTATGGATGGGCTCAGATGTTTTGGGTTGGTGACTTCCCTTGTCAAGCCTCCCGCACTCGCTTGATTGAGATCAATAGGTCAATAGAGGTTGTTGCTGAGTTTCAGTCTTAAAATTTTAAGTATAAGGTTTCTTTAAAGAATAATTTTTGACATTTATCTGTTGTGTGTATATGCATACCACAGTACATGTGTGGAAATCAGAGGGTAATCTCAGGTCAGTTCCTTCCTAAAATGTGGGTCCAGGAGATAGAACTCAGATTGCAAAGATTGGCAACAATTACTGTGAGTAATTTCACTGGCCTACATTAAATTTCTTTATTGTTTTTTTGGTAACTTTATGAACATTAGCAGTTTAGCATATCATTGAAGCTTTGTTCAATCTAAGTGAACAAAAAGCTTTGTGTTTTTGGCTTAGGTTTACCATGAACTGATAGTGGTTTCTGAGATATATTTGTTCAAGGTTTTGTTTGCAGAACAGAAGGTGGAGTCTGGATAAGAGCTCTATACTCTAGGATTCTGTGCACTGTGTACTAAAAGAAATGGATTCTTAAGAGGGAAAGGGTTTTCTTCTTCTTTTTTAATATCTGAAGCTTTTAAAAGTTCTTGAGGAAGCACAAAGTATTCCTTCTGGAGTTGTTCAGAAAGACAGTTCTGGCAAGAGGTCACAGTGCCATAATCACATACGTTTCTAATTGCATGTGGACATGATGCTACAGCTGATGCGAAGCTTGTTTGATTACTGTGATACAAGAATCATATGTAGCTCACTCACTTTGGTTCCTTCAAAGAGTCCTTTGCATGGGGTAGACAGCCTGAGGTAGTGCATCTTGTCCTTGCATGCAGTCACAGCTTCTCTTGCCTAGGAACCATAGCTTGCCTTCGTGGTTCTGACTTTCTGGTTCATGTAACCATATGGAAGAACAGAAGATCCCCTTTGCTATGAAACAGAAAAGACACTGTTGATGTAAGCTTTCCTGAGAGAGTTGGCTTTGAACTCTATAGGACTGCTATGCCCAAGCTAGTTAAGGTTTGATGGTATTTCATGTATCAGAGGCTATATACTTACAGAAGGAGGTAGTCATGTGCCTCCTAGGCTAAGGACTAGCTTAACGTTGCACTCAGCCTGGTAACATAGAAGGGTATAAGCATATGCTCATATTTAGATGGCCCTCATTGGCGTTTTCTTTCCCTGAGAAATAGGTAATTCTTCTGTAGCATATCAGCACATTATTGGATCATGTGGGTCAAATTAATCATAAATTTACATTGTGAATCTGCTTGACAATGACCACTGTTGAGTAGAGCCAGAATATAGAGGCTGCTGCTCATGACACAGGAACATGTCAGACATGAGCTTCTGGATCCTTGTGGATTATGGAAGCTGCTAGATCTCATCTACCAGAAAGGACTGATGCCTTCTAGGGAAGATGTCATTGTGATTTTTCAAGGAATAAACCTAAGGGAGGCATAACTGTAGAGGCTACATCAGCATCCTGTACTATGCTGGTGCTCAGATAAATGCTCAAGAAGGAAAGAGAGGAACTCAGCTTTTTATCACAGTTAAATACCTGGCATGAAACCAAGGGAAGGTGGGTTGGTCTTGGTGTATGTTTTCAGAAGTATCAGTCATACAGGAAGGTCATAGTTGAACAGAGCCATTCACGTCATGGTGGCATGGAAACAAAGAAATGGTGTAACAAGTAGAGGCCAGACATAGGTGTAGCCCCAAGCGCCCATTATTAGTTACCCACTTCTTCCAAATAGGCCCTGCTTCTGAGCTTTCTCCATGTCCAAATAATGCCTTCATATCCATCAAGAGATTAACCAGCTCATTAGATCAGAGCCCTATGGTTGAATTGTCTCTGGAAGCACTATCACAGACATAGCCTAGTGTGCTTTACTAATCTCCTGGTATTGACAATCAAAATTCACTATCACAGGGTGACACTTAGATATTCCCATGGGAGGCTTATGATTATAGGAAAGGACATGCTTCAGCTAGAAGTGTATAGTGCTGGGATGTCCTGATGGAGATGATTATCCCTGTGGCACATGAATGGTTTCTCTTCCCTGACTGGTTTTGCTGAGGCTGAAGGAGCTGGAGCCTGTGCAGGGAGGGCGACACTAGGAACCTGAAGCCTGTTTCTGTCGCACAAGGGCCTCTGAGACTATGTACTTGTCAGTAAATGTTCTTGCGCTTTCTACAACTTTCTCTAAGTTCTTTTTGAGCATACAAAGCTATAAGATTACCATTTTATTCTATTTTCAAAGATCCTTACTTTGGGGCCCATAACTTCATAAAATAGACATAGTAAATTATGTAATTCTTGCTTTTATTACCTCTACTACTGATTCTAGGCTTAATTTTTTTGTATTAGAATTTTTTATTGAATATAATCTTCATTTACATTTCAAATGTTAAAACCTTTCCTGGTTCCCCCCCAAAAAACCCCAGCCCCTCCTCCCCAACCCCTGCCTCCAAGTATATGCCCCTCCACCTGACCCACTTCCCCTCCCTCAATTTCCCTTTGTTGGAGCATCTATTGAGCCTTCACCAGACCAAGGGATTCTCCTCCCACTGATGCCCAACAAGGCATTCCTCTGCCACATTTTTGGCTGGAACCGTATGTACCCCTTGGTTGATGGTTTAGTCCCTGGGAGTCCTAGTGTGTCTGGGTGGGTGACATCATTGTTCTTCCCATGGGGCTGTACGCCCCTTCAGCTCCTCCAGTCTGCCCTCCAACTCCTCCATTGGGGATCCCACGCCCAGTCCAATGGTTGGCTGCTAGCATCTGTCTAGGCTTAATCTTTATTCACTAAAATAGTTTCATTTTCATATGAAATAAATTTTTATGTTTAAAAATTTAGAATAGTTTCAGAGTTTAAAAGCAGTGTGTAGTGGCATGTGTTTATAATTTTGGCACTCAGAGATGGAGTCAGGAGGATCAGGAGTTCAGGACATTCTTAGCTCCGTGGGCCGCTGAGGTTTAAGATGTATGGGCTATGTGATATGTTTTCTCAAACACTCCCACCCCAAAATATAACCCAGAATAGTTTCAGATTTAGAGAAAAGTTGTAAAATCATTGAGATTATGGTGCTCCTTCATATTCAATTTTCCCTATCACTTAAGTTTCATATTTGTATATATGTCTGTACGAGAAGTCAAAATTGATGTTATTAACTAGAAATTACATATATTTAGATTTCCTTGATAATTTTTTTCTCCTGATAGCTCTTTCAATCCCAGGGTCTTATATAACACTGTCTCTTTTAGACTGTTCTGAGTTGTGACAATTTCTCAGACTATGTATGCCTGATTCCTAAGGCAATCAGAAGAGGATATCAGATTTCCTTAGCTGGAGTTTATGGATTGTTATGAGCTACCATGTGGGTGCTGGGAGCTGAACCTGGGTCCTCTGAAAGAACCAGATTTGTTATATGCTGACTTATATAGACTTTTATGCCCCTTATAGACTTTTAAGTCCCTTCAGCCCCTTCTCAGACTTTTAAATTTTGTTTTGATGACTTGATGGTTTTGAGCACATATTTAGTGTTTTCTCAATAGAAATCCATGAGTATTTTACTCATGATCAGACTGATATCCTAGATTCTGGAGAGGAAGGCTATGAAAGCCAAATGACTTTCTCATTACATCAAGGATACACCTGTCAACACATTAAATGAACAAGGAAGTTGACCCTCCCTACTACTTCAAAGTCATATTTGCTAGGCTTCTTCATTTACCTTGTTTGTTGTTTTTCATGCTGTGTTTCATAAAATTAAAAGTTCCTTACCCTAGGAGGTAGCTCTTGAACCCCAAATGGATAGCTACTGAACCAATTGGCAGGCACATGCACAAAAATTTTAACATAAAGATCTGTAGGAATGTTATTTAGAAATGCCCAAACTAACCAACATAGTTTTCATTGAGTGAATGAATAAAGGAACTGCAGCATCCACATAACCCAATACTGTTCAACTATAAGAAGGAAAAAGCTTTCTAACAACATAGTTGCAGAGATGAAAGAAACCACTCTGAAGAGACTGCATCTGCTGTGTAGTTGTAACATTCTGGAAAGGGTAAAAATAAGTGACTATAAATAGATCAGTATGCTTCCATTCTTAAAAATGGTCTTTCCTGTGACTTCTATGTATTACATTATGATCCTTAAGCCTGGTTATACATGAGAAGAGCTGCTGAGGATAAACATAGAAGGGACCAAAACTGTCAAAATGAGGCAAATTAGTGGTGGTTTTGTATATGCAGCTTGACTTCAGGAACAAGTTCGCATTATCTTCAGAGTTAAACTCTTCTTCCTTGTAAAAACTTCTCAATTGTCTTGGAAATCATCTCTTAGATTTTTAAATCTATGTATATATACATCTGTGTGTTTATGCTTTGTGTGTATGTGTATGAGTGAGAGACATACATACATACATACATACAGACAGACATACAGACAGACAGACAGACAGACAGAGACAGATTGAAAGTGAGAGAAAGCAAGCTCACAGAATCCCCTTGAGCTAGTTCTGAGACACCTAATGTAGGTTCTGGGAATCCAGCTTGAATCATTTGAGAGAGCAACAAGCACTCTTAATCACTGAGCTGTCTTTTGGCCCCAAATTATCTCTTTTTAAAAATCATTGATAATTGTGACCAGGAGTTTTTATTGTTTGTGAGTTTTTATTGTTTGTTTTTGAGATGTTTTCATGTAACCCAGGTCTCAAACATACTATGTAGTAAAGATGACCTTGACCACCTCATCCTCCTGCTTCTGCCTCCAAAATAATAGGCAGTTACCAGTATGCCTGGTTTGTATTGTGCTGGGAATTGAAAAATACTGCTCTTGCTGTTTTAACAGAGCATTTTTCCATCAGGAATTGTGGACACTACCTTGTTGGGAAAGGAGAACATAAAGCCTGGGCAATTCTGAGCTGAACCTGGTTTTGACACTCTTGGTGATTTGATTACTAATGTACAAAGTGCTTTGAGCCATAGTTTCCTGTGAGGGAGGTTTACAGTGTTTTTATTATGTTTATTTACAAAGCACTTAGTTACCTCATCAGAGTGTATCTGCCAATGTTTAATTGGAATGTTTGTTGCTCTTAGTGCCAATATGTGGTTTGAAGATAACTTCTGCAGGTTAGTAATTTGGTTTTCCTCCCCCCACCTCTTTTTTCTGGTGTGATCTCGGTTGACCCCAAGACCTTGCACATACTAGAAACGTTCTATCACCGAGCTTCATCCCCTATTCTCTGTTACTCTCTTAATGATGCAATTTGTAGGAAATATTTTCAAATGTTTCAAGTTCTTATGTTCAGTTCATTTAGTTTATTCTCTTTTTAAATAGCTTATGCTTTCCATACAGTGGAAATCATTTGCCCACTCCAAGTTGAGGTAACCTTTAACCTGTATTTTAAGTTTATTTTTAAATAATATATATCCTCCCCCCACACACACACACCAAGAGACAAGCCAGAGAAGATATCAGATCACTTGGAGCTGGAGTTATAGGTCGTTGTGAGCTGCCCAATGTCATTATTGGGAACTGAACTTCAACCCTGAGAGAGCAGTATACACACTTAACTGCCTAGTGATCTCTCCAGTCCCAAAGGACATCTTTCTTTCAGTATCTGAGGATTGAGTCTAGGACTTCATGAATGCTGGCCAGTTCTACCTGTGAGTCAAACCCTTCAACTAGCCTGTATTTTTTCTAAATAGTTGTATTTCCTACTTAGGCTGGTATCTATTTTACTGTTATATAAGGCATGGATTTTTTCCCTTTAATATATTTTCCAGTTTTATAGTGACATGTTGAAGTACTCCCTTTCTTCATTTAACTCACTTTGTTCCTTTGTGAAACATTAATCAGCTGTATTTTTTGTAGGTCTACTTTTAGATTCTCTTATTTTTTTCATCTGTTTCTTTGCTGATAACATAGTTTTGATTTTTATAGGTTTATAGAAAATATTAAATGATGCAGTGTGAGCCTATACCAAATTGATTACATTGTGCGTATTCTGGTGCCAGGGGTGGTCTTTAGTTCCTCTGTGTCTTCATATAAGTTTACAATTAGCTAGTCTATAGTTCCCAGAAATCCTTCTGGGATTTTTAGTGGATATATATTTTAATGTTGTAGACCAATTTAGAGAAATTTGATGTTTTTATTATGTTGTCTCCTGGTCTTTGCACATAGTTATGCTAATTTATGTAGATTGCTGTAGATGTATGTTGCCTTGCATCAGCTTTTTATCATTCTCACAGATGTATATATCTTGTATCTATTTTACAAGTTTGTTTGATATGTATGTGCCTTGTTCTTCATATTGTGAGTTGAATGATATTATTTGTATTTATTTTCATTTATATGTATGTACGGGTGTGTCTGAGTGTATGCCACATGTGTTCAAATGCCCACTAGGCCAGAAGCGCTTCTGGAGTTGGAGTTTCAGGGAGTTAATGAGCCTTTTGTTAGGGTGTGGGGAAGTAAGCTGAGTCCTGTAGAAGGGTGGCAAGTGCCCTTTAATAGCTGAGCTCTCTCCAGCCCCAGTGATAATGTTTTTATTTTTGTTTCTAAATAATTGCCAGCATATTGAAACTTGACTTTACTTTTTTATGCCTTGAACTTGCTAAAGCTCAGTGATTAGATAGATCTAGGTTGTTTTTTTTTCCCTCTTTTTCTCTAGATTCTAATACCTGAAATGGTGCAACAATTTGCTAAGTATTGTAGATTCTTTGCTTGAGTTCTGTGTTAAATGCCATTGAACTCGTTGATCCGAGTCCTCTCACTTCTCTGAAATTGTTCTTTATACAAATGACTTGGCAATAATACCACATGTTGAAAACTTTATTAGTACTCTGATTTAGACTTTGACCTGTAATCTTTGTTTTTGTTTTAAAAGAAAGTCTCCAACCTGTTCTGTAAAGTGTCCTCCATTTCCCAGTGAGCACTCATAGATGTGTGTGTTCACTCAAGCATCATTTTACCCAGTGGGTAGAGTTAACATTGAGAGCTGGTATGGGGGTATGTTCTTCCTTGTAATGAGGATATGTGGTTTCAATACATGCTGCTTTAAATACAGATGTGTTCACATATACAGTAGACATTTTTAATTAAGAAGCTACAAATTAGAGGTCAAGTACAGCCATTATTCGCACTCCTTATCCTGACATTTACAGATGGAGTCCACAGTGCTCTGCTGGTATGTGTACTCTTACTGTTTGAGTTTCTGGATTGTAATGGACTTTTATATTTACTAGTGTTAGCCTATTTCTTCCTGTTGTCAGAGTGATGAAGATTTTTGATAAACTCAGCAATCTTCTTGTTTTTCTATGTGATTAGATGACAAAGCAATTTTGTTACAGGAGTTATTAGTGTCAGAGCCTGTATCCTTGAAACCCTGAGAAAAGCTTGGCCACTGATTGTCAATAAGCCAGTTAGACTAATTTGTAGAGAAAAGCAGAACGGGCAGTCTGTAGAGTTTCATTCAGTATGGCCACATTGGAATGTGGGATGGTGATTCAGTGGCTTTCTAAATTATTCTTCAGGGTTCTGATATGAGGTGTAGGTTTATCTACCCAAGCAAGGGGTATGCATAATTAAATTCTTAGTTCTGGTTAAGTTGTAGTCATATCCACTGTTATCTAGTTTCCCATTTTATCTGCAAGGTGGCCTGACACATTTTTAGAACGATATGGAGTCTAAAGGGACATGGTCTTTAAGGATAGTCTCATTCCTGCCAGGCAAGTTAAATACACGAATTGCCAAAGAATTCTTTTGATAGTGAGCCTGGTGCTGCATGATTTCTCATTGTCCCTGGTGGCTTATCCACGGTCACCTGGGCAGACATCTGGTCAGTATTCAGACCCCAGGAATGACAGACACATTCTTTCTCCAAATGTCCTTTTTCTCGTAACTGTCACAAGTAATGTTATGTTTTTACACTGCTCACTGTGGGTTGTCAGGACAGTGCCAGGACTGCATGGAGCAGTTCTGAGGACCATATTGCTGCTGATCTGAGGCCCCAAGGGTTTCTGAGGCTCTTGGGACTTTAGGTGTAGAATGAGCATGATAATAAACATGAAGCATAGAAATCCTAGAGAAGCATATTCATTTATAATGTACCCAGTGGGATCTTTGACTCATTTTTAGATAATCAGTATACCTCTTTCCTTGTTTTCTTTGCCTTACCAAAGAACAAAAGCCAATTTTTGCTTCTTTACCTGTGTCTCCTGTACCCCACATCCAATTCTATTTTTATTTTGTGACTATAGATTTTTTTGTTTGCATTATATCTGTATGTCATATGCATTCCTGGTACTCCAGGAGGCCAAAATAGTATCAGATCCCTTGGACTGGAGGTGTAGACAATTATGAGCTATATTTGCAGATCCTGGGAATAGAACACAGATTCTCTGGAGAACCTCAAGTGAGCCATCTCTACAGCCCTAATCCACCTTTCTTCAGAGAAGAGTTTTAGAGAAGAACGAGAGGCTTCAAGACTTGTGACCCTTGTGGGACAAGGGTGGGTAAGGGAGGGCTGGCCTAACCTGGATCCCATTCTCCATCTCTCTCTGAAGGGAAGATTGCTCCTAGTACCTCTGTCTTCCCCTTCTTCCTCTGCCCATCAAAACATCGTCACCCACCAAAACCAGCTTACTAGTGAGTCTTGAGAGCTACAAAACTGAGAAATGGAAGTTTCATTACTTAGAATTTACAGGCTCTTAAGATTTGTCTTCTTACTGAATAGATTTTTCTCTTAATTTTAATTTTATTAATTAACTTTGCTTTACTAGGTAAAACATATTTTCATTATTAATGGGATTATTTGTAATATTTTAAAGCATGTTTATATTAAATGTTTAATTCAGTTTAGTTGTATCTATCTCATTGGACATTTATTTACTGTGATCTTATTCCTTAAAAGTACAGATGTTGGTATATTTTTAAATTCTTTTTAATACATTTTTAATTAAAACAATTATATCACTTCTCTTCTTCCCTTTCTTCCCTCCAACCCCTCCCACGTTGTGTGTGTGTGTTATGCATAAATATGTAAATATAACTTGCTACATCCATTTTTGTTATATGTATAGAATTTCAGGGCTGATGATTTTGTATTGGATAACCAATTAGAGGATCATTCTTAGAAGAGGCTAATACTCCCTTTCTTAGTGGCTATTAGTTGCATATAGTTTTTTGTCTAGGAATTGGACCCCATGAGATCTTACCCCTTGGATCCGGTCTGTCACTGTTAGGTCTTGTTTAGGCAGACATTTCTAGGAAGCAGTGTCTCACAGCTGACTTCTTGGCATTCTGGCTCTTACAATTGTAAAGGTCTTTCCCTTTTGAACACCTGTTGAAAGTGGAGCACAACCTGCCTCTCTTAAGTATCTCTTGCAATTGGAGTTTTACACATTAAAAACAGAGAAAATGTCACAGGACACATACTAAAGGATAAACACAGAGTAGTAAGCCTATAAGTGGTCTCCATTTACTGTAAAGAAAAGCTGCTCTGATGAAAGCTACACTTGTTTGTGGGTCTGAGGATAAGTTTTAGAATTTAGCTAGAAACTAGGCTGGGCTAGTTAAGTGGCAGTAGTAGGTTCCCTTTTGGGGGGAATTTAGTTAATTTATTTTGTATGTATGAGAGTTTTGCCTGCATGTATGTCTGTGTACCAGGTATGTTCTTGGTGCCCACAAAGGTCAGAAGAGCATGTGAGACTGGAGTTCCAGATGATTAGGAGCCATGACGTGAACGCTGAGAAGCCAACCAACAAGTGCTCCTAACCACTGATCTGTCTCTCTAGGCCTGTGGATTCTTTTAGAGAGTTTATCCAAACCTCTATAAATGTTAGAAAGCAGGATTTATATAGTTTTGAGCAAGTTATGGAAGCAGTTTTTATGAAACAATCACTTAAAAACCTTCTGGACTGACTAGCCATGTGGCCACTGGGTGTCTTATGGCCTTGTTGAAAGCCCCTCTTGTCAGGGTGAGGGCAATGGCTGGGTGGATAAAGGGTTGCTTTGTCAACATGGCAGCCTGTCTGTGACACTAGGACTAAGAGAGTCTCTGCGCACGCTGCCTAGCTAGACTAGCTGAGTCTGAAAGCTGCAGATATCTAAGGTCAAAACTATTGAGGAAGATGACACTGTCAATCTCTAGCCTCCACATATATGCATAATACACAGACAAACCCACATATACAAACACTCATATACATATATAGATCAGAGACACAAATACACACTCATACACTCATACACACGTGTACAGACAGCACACCCACACACTCATACACATATGTACAGACCACACATGTAAACACCAGGTCACACATGCAAGCACACAAACTCAAATACATGTTTATGGACACCACACATACATGCACACACTGTAAGTAAAAGAGAAAAATGAATGAAAGAGCCTCTCTTATTCTAACTTCTTCAGGAACCTTAAGCTAAGCATTGGTACTGTTTGGTGTAGCAATAGTGCAAGTTAGAACAAACTCAGCCCACCACGCTGTAACCCCACCAGCCCTAATGGTATTTTGAAATAGCTCTATTGGAATTCTTACCCTTATGATCTTTAGGGATTTTGGTGCAGATTTACTTCCTAGTCATACAGAAGCTTGTCTTCAAGTCATCTGCCCAGTATGGAACTTGTGCAAACTTTTCCCTTTCACTGGCACTTGTCCTTTTACTGCAAGTGGAGCACAAGCTATCCCTTAAGTTCCTCTTATAACTGGAGTTTTAGACATACTGAAGAGAAATGCCCCAGGAGACCTACAAAAAGGATAATCATAAAGAGTATATAAACCGTAAGTGGTTTTGGACCTCTCTGGCTAAAGTTAAATGCACACAGTAGCATATTTAAAATGTTTCCTTTCTGCTTTTGTCATTAGCTAAGTTCTGGGGAGAACCTTGTGATAGTTCGTTTACACACACACAGAAGTCTCATGTCCTGTTCATCTGTAGTGCTTGTGAATGATTTTTCCTTTCCTCTCGATATTTGAGTGAGCTTTGAGTGATATTTGAGTGTTAAAACCTCATTTTAACAGTTAATGCGTTTTTGTAAGGTAATTTTCTGTGTTTCTCATTGGGAATATGGTGTGAGTGTGAGAATTCAGGGATAAATAGAGCAGATTTGGTGAAAGTAAAGGGAAGATGTGGTAGATCGTGACTTGATGTGACCAGTGACCAAAGAGATAGTAGGGTAGGCTTTTGTGACCCTCTGAAGATGGGGTCATTGTCACAGCAGTGATAGCCCTGTGTAGGCCCATGTTTATATTTCTATATGTTCTTGAAACAGATCTCTCTGGCTGAGAAGTGGAGATGCTGGGGGGAAGCCTACAGGTGCTAACTTTGTAACCTGGGAAGACTGTTCACATTCCCATTCTTGAAAGCATTCTGTCTATCTGAGTGGGGATGTATGGGAAAGCCTGTGGTCACTTGATCTGTAGGGAGAACAGGCTGCTGGACAAGAAGCATCACCTAGGGATGATAGAAGCCCCCCAAAATACAGGATTCTGAACTTTTTCAGAATGCCTAGTATTCAGGTAGCCTTTCTTTGTCCTTTATACCCTGAAGGGGTTGGTCTATTACCATTATAATTGTGTAGGGCCCTTTATGCTTAGCACTTGCTAGTGTACCTGGCACATATCCTCTTTACTGTAAGGTTGGCCATAAGTTTGAATATGTCCTAGCTAATTGAACTATTTGTTGGAAAAAAAGTGTGTGTCTATGATGTCTCTGTATATGTAGCTGTTTGTGTGTGTATGTGTGCGTGTGATCTGTATATGTAGCCGTTTGTGTGTGTATGTGTGCGTGTGATCTGTTTATGAAGCCATTTGTGTGTGTATGTGTGCGTGTGAGTGCAAGTGTGCATGATCCAAGGCTGACAGTGGGTTGGAGTGCAGCCTCAGGGGTGGGTCCTAGACCTCTGCTGTGTTTTAGTCCACTGCTACCTATGCAGGGCAGACTAACCTCCTTGGAACTTCTGGAGAGCTCCTGTTTCTGTGTCTTACCTTATTATGGGCATACTGAGATTATAAATGGTTGATCTTATAGCTGGGTGTTTGTGACTTCTGAGGATTCAAACTCAGATCCTAATGCTTGCCTGAAAAGTACTTCAAACTTTGAGCCGTCTCTGTGGCACCCATTTTGAGGTTTTACCTGTTGCTATTTCTAAAACTAATGGGAAGCTGACAGGTATTACCTTTGTCTTATTAGTGAGAACAAAGAGACACTTAGGTAGTCCACCAAGTAGTCTAGGTTGAGTGTGGGTTGCTTTGGGTGAGGAGAGGGTAAGGAGAGGAGGCAGGTGAATAGTGTATGCAAAAGTTGTCATTAATGATAGTTTCTTTCTGGAGAAAAGCTTATCATAGAGCTAAGGATTCCCATTTGTACGAGAGTGTTGGAGCCTTTGTGCCCCCAAAGCTGTATAAAGTAGTTGGTTAAATAGAGGAGCCTTGGGAAGGCTTCTGACAGCCATAAAATTCCAAACATGGAAATGATGTCTTTGTTATATAAAGCACTTGTCCCAGCATTAAATAATAAAATAAACTCCCAACACCAAGAATGGAAATGATCACTGTTAAATTCGTCTGTTTACTCAACCTAATCCCAGCCCTGAAAGTATCTCAATTGTACACACTTTATCCTTGAGGAGCAAGGGGCTCTTAAAGATCTCATGTCTAGAGCCTGGCAGCAATTGAGTTGGTTCTGCACCAACTTCATGGGGTCAAAGTTTGCAAACTTGCCTTGTGACCACAGTGACACTGCTCTTTTCAGTCACTGTAACTTGCATTTGCTAGGCCAACTGTTACTTTTCTGACTTGAAAATTTTTTTGAAACGCTAGTCTACAAAATAAGAGAATTCTTCTTGTGAGGAGAGAAAAGAAAAATTATGTCTTTTCTCAGAGTATTGTTCAATTTTATGTTTTTTGCTTGTATTTTGTCTGTAAATTTGGGATTTATCTGTTAATTTTTCCCTTATATTTTTTAGTACTCGGCTTGTGTATGCTAGGCAAGCACTTTATCACTTAGATTTCTTCCCAGCCTTTGCTTCACTCTTTATTTTGAGATAGGGTCTTCACTATGTGTAGCCCAGGCTGGCTTTGAACTTGTTAGTCTTCTGACTTGGCTCCCTGGATTGCTAGAATTTCAAGCTTGCACACCGAGCCCAGCTGAATCTTTTAATAAACAAAACAAAACAAAACAAAGCCATGCTGCTTGAATCTGATGTGTTGGAGAACATACAAATAACATGTAATATTTTTCTTGAAATTGATGTTGTCCTGGAACTCACTCTGTAGACCAGGCTGGCCTCGAACTCAGATCTGCCTGCTCTGCCTCCCAAGTGCTGGGATTAAAGCCATGGGCCACCATTACAAGGGATCACTTTTAATTTAATTTATCCTTGCTGAGGTTAAAAATTTCTGCACTGACTTCTTTCCTATTTTATTTGCAAATAAATTAGTATCTTGGGAATTAAGACATAAAAGTATGCTATTAAGAATTTTCCATTGTAAACAAACAAGAATTCTGTAATTTAAGGCTCAATGTGAGGAATCACCTTTAAAAAATGATTAATTTATTTTATATGCATTGGTGTTTTGCCTCTATGTATGTGTGAGGATGTCAGAACCCCTGGACTGGAGTTATAGACAGTTGTGAGCTGCCTTGTAGATGCTTGGAATCGAACCCAAGTTCTCTGGAAGAGCAACCAGTGCTCTTAACATCTGAGCCATCTTCCAGCACAAGGAACCACTTTTAAAGGAGGAAACCTCTTTAGATACACATTTAGAATCAGTGCAATTCTTTACCATCTAAGAAACATTTATTGGATTTGACTTTCAAAATAGCCTTGAAGTTAAAGGAATGTTAGCTAACCTGGTCTGAACTGTGGGGTGGTCTGCTTTGTAATGTGAGATAGAAAATGAAGCCTTACTTAATTTGAGTTAAAGATCTGCTTCCTTGCTCTTAGAACACTTCAGCTTTGAATTCATGTGGCTTCACCTTGAAGACTACATATGTAGCACAGATCCACTATGAGAAGGAGAGACCATGGTCAGCCAATTGGTTGGTTAGCCTGAACTGATGTAAAATGGAAAACTATGTGTACTTGCAGAGAGCTGTGTGATACTAGAGCATTGACAATGGTTAAGTCCTCAACAGAAGCCAGAGAGGTGTCTGAGAAGATGTTTGAAAAATCTACTGTCTACTATCTATCTGTCTCTGTCATTTGCCTATCAATCGGTTTCTTTATCCCATCTTTCCTTTTTATCTGTCATTTATTATTTGTTAATTTACCTATTTTTATGTTTCAGCTATCATCTGTCTATCTACTATAATTGTATCACCTGTTCTGTACAGATGATAATCTGTAACTATCTATATGTCATCAGTACAAAAATCAGTAGTTTCAGAAGCCTACAAGTCACAGGAAGTTCAACTGCAAAGTTTGCTATACATTTGCAGGGGAAGTTGATCATAATCTGCTGGACTTCTGGCTACCAGATGCTTAAGTAGTTATAGATTTTGAAAATGGCAGTGGTATTTTTAACCTCAATGTTTTGAGGCCATAGATGAGTGTAGTCTCAGTGCTAGACAGTGGCACTTTGGAGAGGGGGTGCACTACAAGTTGATCTGTTGTATGGCATACTTTAATAGCACAGTCAGCATGGTTTTTCCCCTCTGCCCTCTGCCCCATGCAGTTACCAAACAGTTAGCATCCCCCATGTCTGTGGTAATTGTCTGTACTGCTGCTGCCAGTTATAGCTCTGTCAGAGATAGACACTGGTGTTTCTTACCATCTCTTATTGTGTGAAAAATTGATCAACTAATAGACCTTGAGTGGGAAAATATTAGGGTCAAGGCTGAGTTCTGTAAGACATGGATTCTTTCACAAAAGCTTAACACTCTCATTTTCAGGATAAGCCACGGGTAAATATGTTACACAAATGAAGCTTGGACAAGTGAGTCAGTCTACGCCCCATGGAACCTGGATTATCTTCTTTATGCTGTGGACACCTACAGCATGCAAGTGCCATCCTCCTTGGCTAGGCATTGGAAGGAGTCTGACAGGAAACTGTTTGCAGGGTTGTTCTGCAGGGGATGGGAATAGACAGACATTTAGAGACCTAGAAAAGAGTCTACTAGCACAGTGTCTCTTCTGGGGTCATTTTCTACCCGTTTTGGCCAGAGCATGGCAATGTTAGGTGTGACTATAAAAGAAATAAGCTTTAGTGCTAAGGATATGTTTTTCCCTATATCCAAAGTCTGAGTCAAGAACCATAAATAGTAATTGTGACTTGGTTTCCCCTTAAAAAATTAGTTGTTGTTAGGAATGAAGCTCGTTTCAGATATTCGGGAAGCAGTACTTCAGAACTTTCTTTAACAGCCACCTATATAGATGTGGCTTTGCAGGTGACATTGTGACATAGATGATGTCAGCCACTGAAACCTGTTTAAGGATATAGACAAGAGAGCTTCTTTTGTCTTTGTGACTGTTTGCTGACCCTTGTGTGGGTACTGTGAATGACAGATAGACATCATTCTGTATTGCCTTCCTTCACACTTCCAGGCTTTGGAGGTGTGGTGGTCTCCTTAAATTCTTCAGTATCCTGTATAGAATAGAAATGGTGTGTGTGTGTGTGTGTGTGTGTGTGTGTGTGTGTGTGTGTAGGGGAGAATTCAGGGCTAGGAGAAAAAGATCCTTAGATCTTATTAACCTTAAAGCAGGGACTTTGGAAGGTTCCAAAATAACACCAATTTTGAAGTTAGACAGCATTCGAAGTTCGTTTCCTTTGAAGTTGGCCTAAAGTGAAATTAAAGAAGAATTTCTTCGAGTTGTTAAATGCTCAGTTGAGAAATTAATGAAACTTGGGCTGAATTCTGGATGTAATCAACATGTGGGATGAGTCTGGGTTTACCAGGACTTAGAATTTTGATAGTAGGATTTCAAAGCAGCCCCTCAATCTGGACATGGGCTGTAGCTGGAAAAGTGCAATATTGCCTGAGACCCAGGCGAGGTCCCCTTTCCTGTGATTTCCACATGGAGCCTTATTTGCTCTTCTTACTTCTTCTCATGTTCTTATGGGCCTACCTTTCCCCTTTAATTTAATCCAGGCTGTGGATTGGGTTTTGTCTCAGCCAGAGGCAAGATGGATTATGCATCATTCTGATGAACATGAAAACTAGCTTCTTCAGTTATAATGTTATACTTAAAGAATGATTACTGTTAATAAAAGCTGTTGCTTATTAGTCAAGGTTACCATGTCCCATGTGAAGGCAGGCTTTAAAGCAGTTGTTTCTGCAGTGCTCTTCATAAGTCGTTTGGGGTATTTCTCAAGAATCTATGCATATACGTGGGAGGTTGTTTCTGCTTCTCTTTCTGGAGGCCGAAGGCTCTGCCTTTTCTGAGTAGGAATGAGGTGCCAGGGACCAACCCATTCCTTTTTCCTGTCAGAAATGCTGAGGTGTGATCCTCTGACTACTGGCCGTAGTCTTTTGTTCTCAAGTCACACTAGTGATTTTATTTTGTTTATAAACCTTTGTTTTTCAAAGCCAAACATTTCTTTACATCTTATCGTATTATATGTATAAGTAACTGTAGAAAGGGGGCAAAATGTAATTTCACAGCCATCCTATAATCCATTACTTCATTCCCCGTTTTTCCTGGTCAATTACAAGAATGTTCCATGGTGTACCAAGATATCTATAGTGGCCACTGTGGTGAAGAGGTGCGATTTGGGGGAATTTTCAAGATTTAATGCAACAGCTTCAGTGATATACAGCTGATGGTTACAAAGCGTAGTCAGATTTGCTAGCTTAATCTTTGTGCAATATTTACAAGATCCCTTCTTTCATAATGATGACATAAAATATACTTAGCATAAAACCACTTACCAATTGATAAGTGAATGTGTATTCCTTATTTCTCTACACTTTTATGGCTCATGTTTTAATACTAGTTATACATTGTTTTTTTTTTATTTTCTATATTCTATGTTTACATTCCAAAGGCTTTTCCCCTTTCCCAGTTCCCACCCACCATAGTTCCCATAGTTCCTCTCCCCCCCAACTATTCCCCAATCATTCCCCCTCCCCCCTCGGTTTCTTTACTAAACTGGATCCAGTCTTTTCAGGACCAGGGTCCTCTCCTTTCTTCTTCTTGGGAATCATTTGACTTGCTATTTGTGCCTTGAGTATTTAGGGCTTCTGGGCTCATTAATATCCACTTATCAGTGATTGCATTTCATGTGCATTCTTTTGTGATTGGGTTAATTCACTCAGGATGATATTTTCCAGGTCTAACCATTTACCTACAAATTGCATGAATTCATTATTTTTAATTGCTGAGTAGTATTCCATTGTATAAATATACCACATTTTCTGTATCCATTCCTCCTTTGAGGGATATTTGGGCTCCTTCCAATTTCTGGCTATTATAAACAAGGCTGCTATAAACATAGTGGAGCATGTGTCTTTATTGCATGCAGGGGAATCCTCTGGGTATATGCCCAGGAGTGGTATGCCAGGGTCCTCTGGAAGTGACATGCCCAATTTTCTGAGGAACCGCCAAACTGATTTCCAGAGCGGTTTTACCATTTTACAATCCCACCAACAGTGGAGGAGTGTTCCTCTTTCTCCACATCCTCGCCAGCACTTGTTGTCTCTTGAGTTTTTAATCTTAGCCATTCTGACTGGTGTGAGGTGGAATCTCAGGGTTGTTTTGATTTGCATTTCCCTGATTACTAATGATGTTGAACATCTTTTAAGGTGTTTCTCAGCCATCCGAATTTCTTCTGGTGAAAATTCTTTGTTTAGCTCTGTGCCCCATTTTTTGATAGGGTTATTTGTTTCTTTGCGGTCTAACTTCTTGAGTTCTTTGTATATATTGGATATTAGCCCTCTGTCGGATGTGGGGTTGGTGAAGATCTTTTCCCACTTTGTTGGTTGCCGTTTTGTCCTTCTGACAGTGTCCTTTGCCCTGCAAAAACTTTGTAATTTTATGAGGTCCCATTTGTCGATTCTTGATCTTAGAGCATAAGCTATTGGTGTTCTGTTCAGGAACTTTCCCCCTGTGCCCAAGTTCTCCAGGGTCTTCCCCAGTTTCTTTCCTAATAGTTTCAGTGTGTCTGATTTTATGTGGAGGTCCTTGATGCACTTGGAGTTGATCTTAGTGCAAAGAGATAAGAGTGGGTCAATTCGCATTCTTCTGCATGTTGACCTCCAGTTGAACCAGCACCATTTGTTGAAAAGGCTATCTTTATTCCATCGGATGGTTGTGGCTCCTTTATCAAAGATCAAGTGACCATAAGTCTGTGGGTTAATTTCTGGGTCTTCAATCCTGTTCCATTGATCTACTTGCCTGTTGCTATACCAATACCATGCAGTTTTTAACACAATTGCTCTGTAGTACTGCTTGAGGTCAGGGATATTGATTCCCCCAGAATTCCTTTTATTGTTGAGAATAGTTTTAGCTATCCTGCGTTTTTTGTTGCTCCAGATGAATTTGAGAATTGCTCTTGCTAGATCTATGAAGAATTGAGTTGGGATTTTGATGGGTATTACACTGAATCTGTATACTGCTTTTGGCAAGATGGCCATTTTTACTATATTGATCCTGCCAATCCAGGAGCAAGAAATATTTTTCCATCTTCTGAGGTCTTCTTCGATTTCTTTCTTCAAGGACTTGAAGTTCCTGTTGTACAGATCTTTCGCTTGTTTGGTTAGAGTTACGCCAAAATACTTTATGTTGTTTGTGGCTATTGTGAAGGGTGTTATTTCCCTAATTTCTTTCTCAGCCTGCTTGTCCTTTGAGTACAAGAAGGCCACTGACTTGCTTGAGTTAATTTTATAACCTGCCACTTTGCTGAAGTTGTTTATCAGCTGTAGAAGTTCTCTGGTGGAGTTTTTTGGGTCGCTTAGGTAAACTATCATATCGTCTGCAAATAATGATAGTTTCACTTCTTCCTTTCCAATTTGTATCCCTTTGACTTCCTTATGTTGTCTAATTGCTCTTGCTAGAACTTCAAGTACTATATTGAAAAGATACGGAGAGAGAGGGCAGCCTTGTCTAGTCCCTGATTTTAGTGGGATTGCTTCAAGTTTCTCTCCATTTATTTTGATGTTGGCTACTGGTGTGCTGTAGATTGCTTTTACTATGTTTAGGTATGGGCCTTGAATTCCTGCTCTTTCTAAGACTTTTAGCATGAAAGGATGCTGAATTTTGTCGAATGCTTTTTCAGCATCTAATGAGATGACCATGTGGTTTTTTTCTTTCAGTTTGTTTATGTAGTGGATTACATTGATGGATTTCTGTATATTGAACCATCCCTGCATCCCTGGGATGAAGCCTACTTGATCATGTTGGATGATCGTTTTGATGTGCTTTTGGATTCGGTTAGCCAGAATTTTATTTAGTATTTTTGCATCTATATTCATAAGAGAAATTGGCCTGTAGTTCTCTTTCTTTGTTGGATCTTTTTGTGGTTTAGGTATTAGCATAATTGTGGCTTCGAAGAATGAGTTGGGCAGTGTCCCTTCTGTCTCTATTTTGTGGAATAGTTTGAAAAGTATTGGTGTTAAGTCTTCTTTGAAGGTCTGGTAGAATTCTGCACTAAAACCATCTGGTCCCGTACTTTTTTTGGTTGGGAGGCTTTCTATAACCCCTTCTATTTCTTTAGGGGTTATGGGACTATTTAGCTGGTCTACTTGATGCTGATTTAATTTTGGTATTTGATATCTGTCTAGGAAATTGTCCATTTCCTCCAGATTCTCCAGTTGTTTTGAGTATAGACCTTTGTAGTAGGATCTGATGATCTTTTGAATTTCCTCAGTTTCTGTTGTTATGTCTCCCTTTTCATTTCTAATTTTGTTAATTTGTATACTGTCTCTGTGTCCTTTGGTTAGTCTGGCTAAGGGTTTATCTATCTTGTTGATTTTCTCAAAGAACCAGCTTCTGGTCTTGTTGATTCTTTTTATGTATGGTTCTCTTTGTTTCTATTTGATTGATTTCAGCCCTGAGTTTGATGATTTCTTGTCTTCTACTCCTCCTGGGTGAATTAACTTGTTTTTCTTCCAGGGCTTTAAGGTGTGCCGTTAAGCTGCTAGTGTATGCTCTCTCCAGTTTCTTTTTGGATGCACTTAGAGCTATGAGTTTTCCTCTTAGCACTGCTTTCATTGTGTCCCATAGATTTGGGTAGGTTGTACCTTCATTTTCATTGAATTCTAAAAAGTCTTAGATTTCTTTTTTTATTTCTTCCTTGACCAAGGTGTCATTGAGTAGAGTACTGTTCAGTTTCCATGTGTATGTGGGCTTTCTGTTGTTTTTGTTGCTGTTGAAGACCACTCTTACTCCATGGTGATCTGATAGGAGGCATGGGATTAGCTCGATCTTCTTGTATTTGTTGACATCTGTCTTGTGACCAATTATATGGTCTATTTTGGAGAAGGTACCATGCGGTGCTGAGAAAAAGGTATATTCTTTAGATTTAGGATGAAATGTTCTCTCTCTATATATATATCTGTTAAATCCAATTGGTCCAGAGTTTCAATTAGTTTCACTGTGTCCCTGTTTAGTTTCTGCTTTCCTGATCTGTCCATTGAGGAGAGTGGAGTGTTGAAGTCACCCACAATTATTGTGTTAGGTGTAATGTGTGCTTTAAGCTTTAGTTAGGTTTCTTTTACGAATGAGGGTGCCCTTGCATTTGGAGCATAGATGTTCAGTATTGAGAGCTCTTCCTGGTGGATTTTCCCTTTGGCCAGCAAGAAGTGACCTTCTGAGTCTCTTTTGATGATTTTAGGTTGGAAGTCAATTTTATCTGATATTAGAATGGCTACTCCAGCTTGTTTCCTGAGACCATTTGCTTGTAAAATTGTCTTCCAGCCTTTTACTCTAAGGCAGTGTTTGTCTTTAACACTGAGATGTGTTTCCTGTATGCAGCAATATGTAGGGTCCTGTTTCCGTATCCAGTCTGTTAATCTATGTCTTTTTATGGGGGAATTGAGTCCATTGATGTTAAGAGATATTAAGGAATAGTAATTATTACCTCCAGACATTTTTGAAATTATATTTATTTATCTTATTTATTTTTTTGTATTCGAGAGGTTATCTTCTTTTGGGTTTGATGAGAGGAGGTTTCTATCTTGCTTCTTCCCGGGTGTAGTTTCCGTCCTTGTCTTGGTGTTTTCCCCCTATTATCCTTTGTAGGGCTGGATTTGTGGAAAGATATCTTGCAAATTTGGTTTTGTCATGGAATACCTTGATGTCTCCATCAATGGCAATTGAGAGTTTTGCTGGGTAAAGTAGTTTTGGCTGAAGTTTGTGTTCTCTTAGAGTTTGCATGATATCTGCCCAGGATCTTCTAGCTTTCATGGTCTCAGGTGAGAAGTCTGGTGTTATTCTGATAGGTCTTCCTTTATATGTTACTTGGCCTTTTTCTCTTGCTGCCTTTAGTATTCTTTCTTTGTTTATTACATTTGGAGTTTTGATTATTATGTGACGGGATGTATTTCTGTTCTGGTCCAGTCTGTTTGGGGTTCTATAGGCTTCTTGTATATTCATGGGCATCTCTCTCCTTAGGTTGGGGAAGTTTTCTTCCATAATTTTATAGAAGATATTAGCTGGCCCTTTAACTTGTAAATCTTCACTCTCGTCTATACCTATAATCCTTAGGTTTGGTCTTCTCATAGTGTCTTGGATTTCCTGGATGTTTTGGGTTACCACCTTTTTGCATTTAGTATTTTCTTTGACTGTTGAATCAATGGTTCCTATGGTATCTTCGGCTTCTGAGATTCTGTCTTCTATCTCTTGTATTCTATTGTTGATACTTGCATCTATGGCTCCTGATTTCTTCCCAAGGTTTTCTATCTCCAATGTTGTCTCCCTCTGTGATTTCTTAGTTGTTTCTACTTCTGTTTTTAGTATCTGGATGGATGTGCTCAGATCTTTCGCTTGCTTGATTGTGTTTTCATGTATTTCTTTAATAGATTTTTGTGCTTCCTCTTTCATAGCTTCTACTTGTTGGCCCACGTTCTTCTGTAGTTCTTTAAGTGACTTTTGTCTTTCTTCCTTATTGTCTTCTTCTCTTTGATCCATCTTCTCCTGAATTTCTTGAAGTGATTTTTGTATTTGCCTCGTAAAGGCTTCTAACTTTTGATCCATTTTCTCCTCTATTTCTTTACGAGATTTTTCTATGTGTTCAGCTACCAGCATCCTGACCAGTGATTTTATATCCAAGTCTTGTTTTTCTGGTGTTTTGGGGTATCCAGGGATTCCTGTTGTTGGAGAACTGGGTTCAGATGCTGTCATGTTGCCTTGATTTTTGTTAGTAACGTTCCTTCGTTTTCCTTTTGCCATCTGGTTATTTCTGATTTTAGTTGGCCTTGTTGTCAGTGGCTGGTGTTTGAATCTCCTGTGAGGCTGGGCTCACCTGTTGTTTCTCTACTGGTGAATATGTGTGACTGCTGCTTTAAGGGATCATAAGCTGGCTGCCACCCATGCGATTGTAGCCCCTGTTGGAGTCTGTCTACCTGGGCTTCTCCAGCTGTGTCCTGGTTGCAAGAAACTATGCCTGCTTGGCTCTGAGAGCCTAGCAGATCCCCCGTGAGGGTAGCCCTGGAAGGGGTGTCTACCTGGGTCTTTCCAGCTGTGTCCTGTTTGCAATATGGAGGCCCGCCGCTATCACTGGTCCAGAGGCTGGCGAGCTGGTTGCAGAATGCAGCCTTGGTGCTCGGCCAGAGGGCGCGGGGATGTCCCACAGAGCCTAGGCGGAACTCGGCCTGCTTGGCTCCGAGACCCTAGCAGATCCCCCCCCGTGAGGGTAGCCCTGGAAGGGGTGTCTACCTGGGCCTTTCCAGCTGTGTCCTGGTTGCAATGTGGAGGCCCGCTGCTATCGCTGGTCCAGGGGCCGGCGAGCTGGTTGCAGAACTATACATTGTTTTTTAACCTAAACAAAGCTGTGTCAAACAAGCTTTGAATAGTAGAATCGACCCTCAAGCCTGTAGGTTCACTTGGCCATAGTCAAGCACATATCATTAGAATAAGCTAATTTACCAACTCGTCGACACACAATACTAATTATTCTTTGGTTTGTTTGTTTATATGGAAGCTCAGATCTTTTCTCTTTGAAGATGTAGGTGAGAATACAAGATACCCTCAGAAAATTAAAGGGCAATATCAATTTTATATTCCCCCCAATTCAAAGACAAAGTCTGTGATGCATGTGTGTGTGTGTGTGTGTGTGTGTGCGTGTGTATGTATGCACATGCATGTGTGTGTGTGTGTATTTTTTCTTTTAAAAACAAAGGGCAAAATTAGCACTGTGTTTTGGAGCTTACAATTAGGAAACACTAGTACATGTTAATGTTATTTTGCCTGTATCCTTACTGACCTAACCCTTAGTGAAAGGTCTGACTTTGGCTTTGTGTATGAATCTTTGGCTTTAACATTTGAATTTGCATTTAAACAATGATCATCTTTTACATCTCTATGGGTTCCCTGTTCTTTTGCTTGGTTTTATCTAATGCTTTCTTTGGTCTTAGCCATTTTTTTCCCCAGATATACCCTAGCAGTCCTTATGACTTACATGCCTGATTAGGAAGGAAAAAAATCTCATTAATGAAAGGCGATGCCTCTCTGTAATGGTGTTGCTAACTTTCCAGCCCAGACAGTTGTAAGACCTACTGTTGATTAAGTTAATGAGAGCTCCCGAAGATTGCGCAGGCTCTGCGCCTGCAAATGTGAAGACATTTACACAGATCTAATTTTGGACCCTCAGGGTACAAATGCAGCCAGAAGGCCAGGGATGAACATGCACTGAGCAAATGACTTTATATATATATATATATATATATATATATATATATGTGTGTGTGTGTGTGTGTGTGTGTGTGTATGTATATATATATATACACATATGTGTGTGTATATATATGTATATATGCCATGAGTACTATAATTTTTTGAGGGTAAAGGAAAATTGACAGTAAATAATATACAGTGGTTCTGTTATAAATCTCTAATTATAAAGCAAATAAAAGATAGTTACAAGAGTTAGTATATTTTGTAATACTCCATTAAATGACCAACTTTACCCATTGAAGCTGTTCTGAGTGGTTTCTTTTTTCTGTTCTCTTTCAGGTGACATTACACAAAAGGGATATGAAAAGAAGAGGTCAAAATTAATTGGAGCCTACCTTCCCCAGCCTCCAAGTACGTAAGCCTTGAATAGTATTAGTTGTCTAGTTTGGGAGATAATAGCCACATTTGAAAGAGGCTTTTCTCTCACTTTGGAATCTGCCTGAAGAGTGCACATTTGACACCTGCATTCCACACAACCAACTTCTTTGTATAATTACTCATAGATTTTGGGAAAATTGAAGGCATATATGACTTTTCTATAATAATATCTAATATAATTTAATAGATATTTCATCTGTAGATAGAGATCAATAATATATTGATTTCTTTGAAGCACTATAATAAAAATAGGAGAATTTGTGGTTTAAACATGATTTTTGACTTGGTGAGTTAATTATTGCTATTGATTATGATTTAAATTAATAGAAGGTTTGCAATAATTAGGAAATGTTGTGATAGCCTGACTCGGAGAGCATGATTATAAAGGTTTGGTGTTTTTAGTGGTGCCAGTAAAATATGCACTACTGGTTCTTGTAGAGTACAAAATCTACTTCCTGCCACTATTGTTACATTTGTGGCTTTGGAGAATTCTTGCACTAAAGTTGGATTGTACAGGTTTTAAGAAAATGGAGATACACTGGCATCCCAGTGTGGATTCCTGTGTTAGCTCATTTCATGTGGAGGGCACCGCTGAATTTTTGCTAGGCTTTAGGAATTGCTCGAAGCGAGCATGAACAAAGTCCATATTGAAGGTAAAAGGCTAGTAACACAAATGCTAAAAGCAGAACCTGAAACTGCAATTTCTGTGGAGGACAGAAAAGCTACAAAGCTTAAAGGGCATGTGTGCACATCCCCTGTCTGTTCTCCAGGCTACGGGCTACGATAGCCCAGGATTGTAGAACTGGCATGGCATTAAAAAAACAAACAAAACAAAACAAAACAAAACCAAAACCAAAACCAAAATCCCCAAATCTCTGTGGCTACTGAACTTGATATCAAGAGTCTGCTGTGCTTGTAGTTCTGTGATTTTGGTTTTTGCTTCTGTCTTTTTATGTGATTTTTTAAGGAAGTTGATGTAAAAGTGGTCCCGTGTGTGTTAGGGATTGATGTCCTGTGGCCTGGCTTAGGAAGGCAAAAAGCATGGTTTTATTTGGAAGAAGAAAAAGGAAATAGGCTGGTAAGAGGTCTAAGGGAAAGTGTTGGCGGGGAAGGTATTTCTTCACCATTGCCTCTTGCTGCGATTGTCGCTCGCTGTCACTCCCGGTCACTCGCTGATGTCTATGGGTGTCTGCCCTGTCTTTGAGAAAGGCTGATTGGTCAGTCGATGCTGTTGGATGTTGATTTGTTTGTCAAACCAAACTCCAGTGAAGCTAGGGCCCTTTCTGACTTACCTGAGATATTTCTGATGCCCTCACTGGTCTGGAACTGGCTGGAGCCAGAGGCTATCTGCCTTGGAGCCTTGGTGGTCTGTGTTCTGTTTCTGCATGGGGTCGGCAGCTCTGCTCAGCGCTGTAACAAATTTAAAAAAAACTAAAGTCTGAATTAATTAGTTTTTTTTCAACTTGTTACAGCAGCGAATGGAGCTGCGGTGGTTCGGTGTAGACTGCAGCCCGGTGAAGGCGTGCCGAGGAGACCTTTCCGCTCTGCCCACATCGGGGTGTGCGACATCCGAGAAGCTGCGGCCCGGGAGCGGGCGGCCAGTGCAGCGGGGAACCGGCCTCTGTTTTACTTTCGTTTCGGTGAGCCCTGCATCCCTGAGAGAGACCAGCCCTTGGGCAAAGGACACTTTTGGAAGTCCTTTTCCCCCAAGTATAGGGCAGGCACTGAAGGACATAGAGGTTAGACAAAGAGAATACCTACTGTGGTACTTAAGCTCAGAATTTGCATGTATGAATGGTAACTGTTCCAGAATCAGGGTCCTTTCTACATTTCCTGTTAACATACAGTGTTTTGTGTGTAATTCGTGGTCAGCTGACTCTTCCAGTGTAAAGACCTTAAAAAGGGATGCATGTCCAATGTTAAGATTTTGCCCCCTTAATGCTGCACTGCTGTCTTAAAGCCCGATTTCCTAGGCAGAGAATGTATAATTATCCCTGAGATGTGATAAAGGGAAAGAAATGTTGACCTGCATGGTTTCTTACTCCATCGCCAAGGATCAAGATATTATGTTTCTTAAGTAGAAAAACCAAAGTGATCTTCAAGTAGATGGTTTCAAGAACAGGGTCCCTCTGAAAGGTCAGACTTACTTTGAACCATGTTTTTGCACTTAGGAAATTCAAGAAGGCGATGACTTAATGTACTTTTTAGTAGAATAAGTACATTTAAAACAGGAGCATATGTATCTGTAAACTGGATTTATAGGAGCATGTTCTGGGTTTTCCCTCTGATAGAATGCATTGCTTTAAAATGGGTTGCAGCTTATGCTCAGGCTAGAGCACTTGCCAAGTGTATGAGAGGCCCTGGTTTGATCCCTAACACAACAAACAAATCACATGAAAATATTGAAATGAGCTTCCATATTTCGAAGCAGACATCTCAGCTGTCTCCCAGCTTTGTCTACATTTGTCTTCCCAGTGACCTTGTTGACAGTTACCATGATCTTGTTGAAATGGACTGAGAATTAGAGTATGTGACAGAGTTGAATGCTAGTTGTAGACAGCGGTTAGAATTTCTGATGGAAATGTGATAAAGACTGAATGCGGAAATGTGTATTAAGTTGTGCTGTCTGCTTTGTCATCCTACCTTCCCACAAACATGAGCACCATCCAGTCCTGTGATATGAAAAAGGGTGTCACATTTTAGGATAGATGATTTGTTCCTGTGTTACTATTTTCTTGCTGTAAAGAAACCCAAGCCAAAGCAATTCCTACAAAAGAGGTATTTAATTAGAGGCTTGCTTACAGTTTTAGAGAATTAGTCTATGACCATCATGACAGGGAGCAGACAGGCATGGTACTGGAGCACCAGCTGAAAGCTTTGCATCCCGAACTGCAGGCAGAGCAGGGTAGAAGTCGGGCAGGGGAGCCTGGCATGAGATGTCAAAACCTTAAAGTCTCACTCGTGACACACCTCTTCCAACAAGGTCATACCTCCTAATCCTTCCTATAACAGTACATGTTCAGCCTTATGCCTCTGTTGACTATATGAGACTGTGGGAACTATTCTCATTCAAACTACCACACTTCTAGCAAAAGTATGTTATAGAAAACCTCCTTCTGAAAAGCATGCTATAGATGACCTCCTTCTGAAAAGCATGCTATAGATGACCTCCTTCTGAAAAGCATGCTATAGATGACCTCCTTCTGAAAAGCATGCTATAGATGACCTCCTTCTGAAAAGCATGCTATAGATGACCTCCTTCTGAAAAGCATGCTATAGATGACCTCCTTCTGAAAAGCATGCTATAGATGACCTCCTTCTGAAAAGCATGCTATAGATGACCTCCTTCTGAAAAGCTGCTGCTACATGAGCTTTCATTCATCATCAGGACGTGGGAAGAAAGTGAGGAAAGTAGGGGTTTCTAAAATATCCATGAAGATGGTCTTTCCATTCTTTTTTTTAAATAAAGATTTATTTATTATGTATACAGTGTTCTGTTTACATTCCAGAAGAGAGCACCAGATCTCATTTTAGATGGTTATAAGCTACTATGTGGTCTCTGGGAATTGAACTCAGGACCTCTGGGAGAACAACCAGTGCTCTTAACCTCTGAGCCATCTCTCCAGCCCAGGGAACTCTTTTTTGACCAGCTCATCTGGGAAGACTTTTCTCTTCTACCTTTGTATTAGTGCTTACTGTAGGGAGTGTGTAGTTGAACAAACCTTTTTATTTACCAGATAAAATATTAAGATTTCGAAAGGAAGTATTCCAAAAACATTTCTGAGATGTTTGGGTGTATGGTTATGAATTCGAGTGCCATAGGGTGAAGTTAGGATCCTGGAGGTGCAGTTGCCAGGCTGTGGCTCCTTCCTGAGGAGACTACTCGGGATACATGTCTTCTACAGGATTTTCACTGCTACTAAAGGGCTCGGCACTGTAGTGATCCGATACTGAGGATGATAGCTTGTCTTGGTTGAGCATAATGCTGAGTGCCCACCTCAATTCAGATAGGGAACGGTGTACTAGAAGCTAAAAAGAAAGATGAGAATTTCAGAGAAGAAATAATAAGTTGGAAAATATTTTAGAAGAGAAAGTGCCGCTTAAGGGAAGTTGTTTAACACTTCTAGTTTTTAGTAAGAAAATGCCTGTTTCAAAATGGTCCTTTGTTACCCTCTAGACCAGATCAAATTGACAAAAAGAAAATAAAGCCAGTTACTTAACACTGTTCTTGGAAGAGTCTCTATAACATACTGCAGCATGTATAGTCTTTGCTACTTTTAGAAGATTTACTTGGTAACAAAAACAGCAAAATTTCAATGTGACTGTAAATAGTAAAATTTCCCCCATCCAAATACCCCACGTCCTTTCTTATAATATGTATGTTGGCAAGGTGTTACTTATTACATGGCCGTCATGAAATGTTTCTTGGCATGGAGTTGCTTCTGCAAAGTCAGTATTCCGAGCTCACCTAGCTGTATCTATCATCATCAGCCAAATAAATTAATGCCCAGCTACAAGGCTATGGCTTGGGCTGGTGTGAGACATACGTGAATTAGACTATCAAAAGACAGTTGGTACGATTCTTGTATTTCCTGCAGCTCCCTAGGGTTCACATGGGCACAGCATCTCTTCTTAATGAGAATTTATGAGCCCTTCTTGTTACTACTGCAGACCATAGATAATCCCATGTGGAGAGCGGGTCGAACAGTCCTGTCCAGCTATTGTACTTCCTACTGCCCTAGCCTGACTTTGGCCATGCCTGCTGTTTTCTACTTTAGGAATCCTGGGAATGTTCATTTTGCCTGTACTAAGCATTGTTTAATGTTCAGTTCAAATGCCACTTGTTGAAGGATTTCTCACTTGGTCCTTCTGGTTGGGATGACCCTCAGTCCCAGTCTTACTATGATATATTTGTGAAATATTCCTAGGCAGTTGTAGTTTGGTATTCTGTCCCTTACCCCACAATAGTAAAATATGAATTAACTGAGGACATCTCATCTCCTGCACACAGTGAGCACAACATACTTGCAGGCAAGTACACACTCAGTTCCAGAATTTGAACATACCAGGAAGAGGCAGAACAAGGTGTTAGCAATCATGGCTAGCCCCGAGGGGCCTTTCAACAGTGGGACTATCAGGTACCTTCACAGTCAGTCCAAAAGGACAGCAATTTATATCACTACCTGCCCAGAGAGGACACATTCCCACTGTTGCCTCTGCTGCCTGTCCTGCACCTGTATTATGTATGCCCTGATGCCCTTCTCTTCTTCCCTTCCTCCTTCCAGAGGGAGCCTGTGTCCTCTTACTCTCTCCCTTTAATAAACTTCCCATGTGAGACCTGTTGACGTTGTTAATTTGCTGCTTAGTCCCTTCACCAGGCAGTGGGTGGTTTCTCCTGGACCTGTGTTCTCTCATCCCACTCCTATGCCCACTGAACCCCCATTATACCAGTGGAGCTCAGCAAGGCTGTCCACTGTTGCCTTGCCACTAGTGCATCAAGAGAGCATCCCCAACAACGGCTGCAGCCAGTGCTTAGTGCCGAAATATTCAGTATCTAGGTGTGCACAGTGTTTTTATACCAGGTCTCTCTTACTATTAGTGGTGACAGTTCTGATTTTATCTGATTTGGATGAGTCTAAATCCCAATTGACCACATTAGTGCTAATCAGTGACAGATGTGGCAGAGGATTACATGATTTTGGAATCTAGCACATTCTAGTCAAGTTATTTCTATTTATTTTATATAATTCAGTCTGCAAACCCCAGTGTCTGATGTTTTCACTGAAGATAGCTGCTCTGATGCGAATCCCTTCTCATGAAGTGACTCACCTTGTTGTTTAGTGTGGCCAATATGGAGATGGCTTTATCTAAAATCTAGCTGAAGATGCTTTGCTAGCTTGTGATGGGAAAAGTTGTCTGTGATTAGTAGAATTGTCAGGTTGGTGAATTTTGTTCCCTGGGTACATGGAAAATGAAAAGCTTGGTCTTTGATTTGAGGGTATAAAGGCAAGCCAGTTGACACTTGCGGTTTAGAATATAAAGCTGTCTGACTTCTTGCCCGAGCCTGTTACTATTACACTCAGTGTCTGAGTGAAAGACTCTGAGCTTCCCCAGGGGCAGGTGAAGAGTTTGGTTCCGCTTCATTCTGCCCTGAGAATCTAACCTCATAACTTACATTCACCTGGTCTCTGGACAGTGATGCCGTGTGGCACATGCGACTCCCTTCAACTGAAGGGTCAGACCAGTCCCTTTGTTGAGGAGGCATGCTGTGCCATGAGTCTATAGATGGCGAAGGTGAGATGCAAGGCTACCTCTCTGAAACGTGGAAGAGAGGAACTCAAAGCTGGGATTTCTGGTCTGAGACTTAGGCATCCTTTCCAGCTTGAATGGTGAGAGGAAAGGACATTTCACCAGTAAAGGGAAAGTCTCTGTGTTCTAAGTGAGCTGTGTTGGTGCTGAGTCATGCACAAGTTACTGCTCTGTTGTCTCTGATGTGTATTCTATCGCATGATTGGCAGAATTTCCTGTTATTTTTAATGACTTTCAATGAGTTATGTTTCTTGTTAGAAAGTCAGTAGTAAAAAGGGAGCATCACTAAACCCATGGCCAGTCAGCATCCTAGGACTCGAATTGAGATGATTTTAGCCACCTACCGGTAAAGATGGTAAAGTTATGACTGGATCATGTTTGTGTGTGTGTGTGTGTGTGTGTGTGTGTGTGAGAGAGAGAGAGAGAGAGAGAGAGAGAGAGAGAGAGAGAGAGAGAAAATCTGAGTCATAAGAGAGAATACAACAACTTGAAGCTCTAGGCCTGACAGTAGACTAGTATCTTGTCCAGTATTATAGAACAAAATCAGATAGGGACGGGGATATTGTTGAGGATTAGATTGCTTGCCTAGCTGGCTGAGGCACTGGTTAAATTCTAAGCACTTTAAACAAAACAAACAAGTATAATAGGATAGAAATTTAAGGAAAATGTCAAATTGTCACAGGCTTTAGATGATTCCTAATTTACCATGAGTTCCCCTCAACATACTATAAGAGGAAGATGATTGCATGACAGATGCATGATGTTGTGCAGTAGCTGTGTTCGTAAACGATAAGAGGGAAATAACAGTGGAAGCGACACAAGAATAAGGCTATTCTAGTAGGGTAGGTACTAAGGTGCTCAGAATGAAGTTTTAGTTTTTCATTTTCTCGGTGTCCTTATCTGTTTTAGTGCAAAGCAAAGGTAGAAAATGTCTTATCTAACCATACAAGTACTTTTTACTTTCTGGATAGTTTTTATTTACGGTTACAGTAAAATTGGGGGCTGCTGTGTAATCCAGAGATTGCTGAAACACTAGAAGACAGTGGGACTTGATTGAGAAGCAGTTTTGGACAGTCTGGAAATAAAGTCTCTAGATAGAACTCCTTACTCCCATGCCTGAATGTCTTTCCTTGAGTAACTCTGTCCTGCCCTATTGGCTCTGACTTATTGAGCCTCAAGTTAGACAGATGAGTGGCCCACCTGTGCCTGATTCTTTGGGTTACCATGGAGATTGATAGTGATATCTAGTGTTTATCTGAAAGACGTGAAAGATACTTCAGTGTTTATTCATATGAGATGGTTGGATGGGTTAGGTACAACAACTATAATGGGACTTTTTATTGGGGAATTCTTTCATAACAAGCCACAAATAGTTGACTAATTAATGATCTAGCCTTTTCGTACTTTTGTCTTCATATTTCCAAATCTGGTGGGTGGGTAAGACATTTAAAGTGGCAAAATTAGTGAGGCAGGGCAAAACTTGGCAAGAATCACACTTTCTGTTTGACTTGGAAGATTGAACTGAAGAGGAAGGCGGGCTACAGTTGGGGGTGTCCTGTGGTCGATGGATGAGTTTGCTGCTTTCTTTTATGGTCATCAGAGCTAGAAAGTGGGGAATACGGAATGCTTTGTGCGTAGAGGAAAGCTGTCTGTGAGGAACTGGGCGAGGCCCCTAGAACAAATGCAAGGGCGATTCTGAATGAGAAGAACTTAACAACTGTGGCAGTGTTGAAGTTTCCCGTATTACTGCAACAGCAAGATGGCAGAAATCACATCTCATCTCCTGGTTCTAATTAAGTCCTTACACCAGTGCTTTACAGTGTTACCTGTTGTTAATGTGTTCAAATACAGATGGAAAGGCCAGGCCTTGGAAAGGTTAAAGAATTTGCCCAAGATTACAGGCACCAGGGTATGTGTACATGGAATATCAAGGTTCTTGTTCTTTTATTCAATAATGAAATAAAAACCTACAAAGCCTGTCGAGTAGTGGGGAAACTTTTCAAAAGGAAGGGGATCATACATATAAGAAACCCCGAGAGTGAGTAAGGAGCTGTTCAAAAGTCTTTTTTTGTTTATTTGTTTGTTTGTGGCCTTTTACAGAGTTTAAGGAAAGGAAGAGTTTGGTTACTAGGGGTGTAATGGATGGTTTTCTGTTTTAATCAACAAAGTGGATTATGTAAGTCTTTGCTTACTGTTTACCTTCTCATCCTGTATCCGATGTGTGTGTGTGTGGCGGGGGGGGGGCAGGCTGACAGACATGCATAGACAGACAGACGGGGTCTAACCATGCAGTCCTGGCTGGCCTGGGATTTACTATGTGTAGGTGAGGCTTGTCTTGAAACTCAGAGAAATTCACCTGCCTCTGCCTTCTGGGCGCTGGGATTAAAGTATTTCTCCACCATGTCTGACAACATGTAATTTAAATTCCATGCACGTCCAATTATGCATAGGCATATAATATTGTAAATAGGGGGTTCTCTCTGAAAACTAACTTTAAAAACATGGTTTGCCTTACTGTTTTGTGTAGGTACACAAAAACACCTGAGGACAGATCAGACCCCTATCTTCTCTACCAAACTTACTGGCAAAACATTTGAATAGAACATGTCCAAATTTTGTGGTCATGAAAGAGAAGAAAAATTTACCTCATTGTCAGAGTGGTGTGAATATAGCTCAATGAAGATGGGGGTCCTCAGTTGCTACTTATATTATTATAAGAGGGCGTGCTCACTTAGAACATAAAAGTGAGAAACCTAGGTTGCAAGTGTTGGAAGAGTCGTTTGTTAAGCTTCCAGGCCAAGTGGGATGAAAGGTTGCTAAACTGTTACCTATGCTTTTCTGACGCATCTCTGTGGCTCTGTCTCTTCATGCTCATGGGTTCGTGAGCTGGCTTGGCTCATGGCTTGGATGCAGTGCTTAATAGATATTGTGGGAGAAGGGATTCAGTGTCGAGGCTCATTTTTTCATGGCTGAGAATCAATGGGTTTATGCTCCGGACTGTTGGGTGTTGGGGACTATCACCCTTTATGTCTTATGATGTCTCCTTTTCCAGTGTCCATGTTAGCCTCCTCTCAGTATACTTCCTGTTATAGGAACACTGGTCTCTGTGACTTTGTGAGAACAGGTCTTCAATCATGGTTCCCTAAACTAAATGTTTAATGACTGTGAATTCTTCCCAGTGGTGAATCCTAAACTACTTTGCAAATTATTTGTACTTTTATTGCTGAAGATACATCTGCTTCAGCAGCAAGATTTGGTCATTTGCCTTGTGTTAGAGAAAGAGAATGAGTGTGCAAGTGACCTTATGGTGACCTGTTCAGTTCTATAGAGTTAAATACTCAATTGTTTTCTTTTTTTTTTCCTGTTTGAATATACCATTTTGAATCATGGTTGGAACAAAGTCAGATAAAATACAATGAATTCAGTATTGATTCAATTACTATTTTAAAGTACGTTTTGTTACTGGCAGCTTGGTGGAGCTCTTCTGCCTGGCTGTATCAATTTCTCTTTTAAAACTGCATTTCCAATTCAGACAAGCAAGCATGCAAAGTTACCTCACTGATAATGTCCATGGAAGGTTCATCCGTAACTAGGTAGTAGTCTTTGGCTCTTATACTGTGGATCTCAAGACGAGGTAAAGGGTGAAAACAGCTCTGAAGAACTGCTTTCGTGAACTAGACAGGAAAGTTGTATTCATAGTACTGAGATTCACAGCTGGTGAACTTGGCAACTCGGAAGTGTGTTTACCCCTGCTCTTCTTCAGGCTGTTCCAAAACGCTGGTCAGTGTGTAACAAGGGAGCATGAGAAACAATGGCAAGTGCTGAAATGGGAAGGAGGGGCAAAGTGAGAACCATTACACATGGATGCAAATAGACCTCGTGGGTATCCCTCAGCAAGGACCTGAAAGAGACAGCCTGTGGGTTATGGGCCACCTCTGCCCTGTCCTCATGGGCATGTATGCTCTCTCAGGAAGGCTCCAGCCTTCCTTAGTACTCATGGGAGCAAGTCCTTGGTGTCTGAACTGTAAAAATGGACTCTTTCCCATCCTGCCAAGCTTCGTCTACACTGTGTTACTGGGTGTCAGCTTTTGTCTGAATCTGACTAATATAACATTTTTAGTAATTCTTCAAAGCTGCTCTCAAGTACATCTTGTTTATATACTTAGCACTAAATGAAACAAGATTTTAGTGAATAGTAATTGGGAATAGCAAAAGCTAAAATCTGATGCTACATTTGGAAACTTCCCAGCTACCAAATGTACATGCAAATAATCTATAAAGTTTATTTTAAAGTTGACTTTAGTCACATTTTATAGAAATGTGCTGTTTATGCTTCTTCTTCTTCTTGTTCTTCTTCTTGTTCTTCTTGTTCTTGTTCTTCTTCTTCTTCTTCTTCTTCTTCTTCTTCTTCTTGTTCTTCTTCTTCTTCTTCTTGTTCTTCTTCTTCTTCTTCTTCTTCTTCTTCTTCTTCTTCTTCTTCTTCTTCTTCCTCCTCCTCCTCCTCCTCCTCCTCCTCCTCCTCCTCTTCCTCCCTCTTTTTCTCCTCCTTCTCCTCCTCTTCTTCCTCCACCTCTTCCTCTTCTTCCTCTTCTTCCTCCTCATCCTCCTCTTCCTCCTCCCCCTCTTCCTTCTCCTCCTCTTCCTCCTCCTCTTCTTACTCCTCTTCTTCCTTATCCTCCTCTTCTTTCTCCTCATCCTCCTCTTTTTCCTACTCCTTTTCCTCCTCCTCTTCCTCCTCTTCCTCATCCTCCTCTTCTTCTTCCTCTTCCTCCTCCTCTTCCTCCTCTTCCTCATCCTCCTGTTCTTCCTCCTCTTCCTCTTCTTCCTCCTCCCGTTCTTCCTCCTCTTCCTCCTCCTCCTCTTCTTCTTCCTCTTCCTCCTCCTGTTCCTTGTCCTCCTCTTCTTCCTCCTCTTCCTCCTCCTCTTGCTCCTCCTCCTCTTCCTCCTCCTCCTATGTCTTGGGCTTCATGCTTCTTCCATGCTTTGGTGGACACTATGACCAGAAAAAACACTTGCCTATACCCTGCCCACAACTGGAAGAACTTCTCTGGGACTTTGCCTTACATATGTCTTACCTTCCTCTTGATCAGCCAGGAGTGACCCCTCCCCTCCCAGGCTTCTGGTCAATTAGGTGATAGGAATGTAATGACTAAATATTTCTTGTAGCTAAGTTCCCTTAGCTTAGATGTTGAGAACAGCCTCACACTCACCCTGCTGTTTTACCTTATTCTAGGAGTCGACCAAGCTCTGCCTCAAGAGCGACGGGCCCCTGTCACTCCTTCCTCAGCCTCTCGATACCACCGCCGAAGGTCGTCAGGGTCTCGAGATGAACGTTACCGGTCAGGTAAGGAACGGTATGGGGGCTCTAGACTCACTGTACATGGGTCACCATGCATGAGTTGGGTATGCCTTTCATTGGTTATGAGGCACAAGGTTAGGGCATTTATACAGCATAGGTGAAGCTCTAGCTTATATATCCATGTGCACTGTCTTCAGACACACCAGAAGAGGGCATCAGATCTCACTGCGGATGGTTGTGAGCCACCATGTGGTTGCTGGGATTTGAACTCAGGACCTTCGGAAGAGCAGACAGTACTCTTAACTGCTGAGCCATCTCTCCGGCCCCACAGCAATTCTTTTAAAGACAAACATTTAATTCCGGCTGGCTTACAGTCCATCATTGTGGGGGGAAAGCATGGTGGTATCCAGGCAGGCGTGATGCTAGAAGAACTGAGAATTCTACATCAGGATCGGCAGGTCTTCAGAGCTTTTGACCTTCAGAGATTTTAGAGCCCACCTATAATGATACTTCCTCCAAAAAGCCCACATTTCCTCCATTGGCCACACTTCCTAATGGTGCCACTCCTTATGATCCTATGGGGACCATTTTTATTCAAACAGGCACAACACAGAAGGCTTTCATTAGAAGATTATTTTTCTTCACTTCTCCCCACTGTGCTTTCTTGTTCCTCACCACCTTTTCTGGACTCTGTAGGCATTTGCATTTACATGTGTAGGTGCCCGCACATAGATAAGCATATTTAAAATAAAAATTGAAAAAGAAGTGATATAGTAGCTCATTTTATTCTACTGCTATTGTATCTTTTTAGAATTTCCAAGTAGATCTTGTTTTTCTTGAGCTAACCTAGATTTAGGTCATTTTCAAGAAAAGAGCCTCCTAGTTCCTTGAGAGGTCTGAAGGGCTCTGACTAAAGCTGCTTTGGTTGCCTCCGTGATCAAATTATGTTACCTATGAAATATCTTGCCTCAGACTTGGGAGTGTTGAGGTTTCAAATGTGAATCACTATTCCTAGCAATAATTCTTTAATAATGTGTATACTTCTGTTCTATTGAAGGCACTTATTGGTGGGGGTCACCTAAATCTGAAAAATGAATACCTATAAAGGTATTTATTGGGCATTTAGAATGTATTGAGTCAGACTGTTAGGTACTTTACTATCTATATGAAGCCTAAATGAGAGAGCTTCATTTCTAGTTACATTCAATATCCTATTTGTGTAATCAAAACTTCATAATAGAAAACCTTGTGGTTTAAGTTAACAAACATCTAAAAAAAGACTGACTGGAGCTGGATATAGCTGTCACCTGAGAGGCTCTGCCAGTATATGACAAATACAGAGGGGGACACTCTCAGCCAGCCATTGAACTGAGCACAGGGTCCCCAATGGGGGAGCTAGAGAAAGGACCCAAGGAGCCGAAGGGGTTTGCAGTGCAATAAGAGGAACAACAATATGAGCCACCCAGTATTACCAGAGCTCCCAGGGACAAAACCATCAATCAAAGAGTACACATGGAGTTACCCATGGCTCCAGACACATCTGCAGCAGAGGATGGCCTTGTTAGACATCAAAGGGAAGAGAGGCCCCTGGTCCTGGAAAGACTTGATGCTGTAGTGTAGAGGAATACCAGGGCAGGGAAGCTGGAGAGGGTTGATTAGGGAAGGGAGATGCCTTATGGGATTTTTTGGAGAGGGGGGGGGGACCAGGAAAGGGGACAACATTTGAAATGTAAATAAAGGATACATCTAATTTAAAAAAAACGACTGACAACAATGTTAAAAGTAAAATGCAAGATGCTTTTTTATAATGTGCTTAGAATGAATGATTCATTTGGCTTGATAAATGTTTTTTCTTTTGTGTAAGTGCTTTATTCTATTTGTTTTGTTTTTGCTTTGCATTGCTAATGAGATCAGGCACCCTTAGCTGGTCCCCTTTACAACTGAATCTGGAACAGAACTGGTGCCATCTCTAGAATGACCTTCATCCTTCTGGGGAGATCATGAGGTTCTTGTGTTTTCAGAATGATACTGGCATGCTGCTCCCATCCTAAATTCTCAGTCTTTCATGAGTAGATGGTAGTGTTTATTTTTGTATGTTTGTTTGTGTTTAGAAGCTTCACACATGTAATGGCATGTGGTGACAAGTACACTCTGCTTGTAATGTGTGGGTTTAAAACAGCTGTTCCACAGTTAGTGCTTGTGATGGGTGGGGAGTGGTGCTCAGAAGGTGAGTTTGTAATCTTGTCTTTACAGTCCTTCCTTTACAGTTACAAGGGTCTGGGACTTAAGTTCAGACTGCCAGGCTTGGGCAACAAGCACTCTGATCTACTGATGCATCTTATTGGTTCCTACTTAATTTTTTAATACTGTGAATATGAACATTAAGCATTAACAAATTTTAAGCTTTATAATAGTTGAGAATTAAAAAGCTTTTTGAGTCAGTTTAGCAATTATTGTGACAGATATTTTTTCTAGTTTCACTTTTTAAAAGTTAAGAGATAATATGATCTAAAACTTGAGCATAGACATTTACCTCTCAAACTGTCATCCTCCACTGCCCCATTCATGATGTGAGCTTTGGTACACTTAGTTTCTAGGGCTAAACCTGTATCTTCCTTTTCTGTTCTTTTTCATTCCTTTGCTTCTTTCAACACATGTATGAAATGATTGTGTATACTGAGCACTTTGCTATGACCTATGGCTTAGGCCAAATGTAGCAAATACCGTCTTTGCTATCAAAGAGCTTCCTAGAACAATCTCGACCTTTATCCTGAAGTTTAATTTTCTAGTTGAAGGTTTCACAGATTTTATGGAGATTCTTAGTGCATGGTCTGTGCTTTTTCTGAACAACTCAAGCTCTTCCTTACTGATGGTAATAGAAACATGCTTATCCCTTATCACATTAGAATACTTGGGGCTATTAGACAAAAGTATATATAATGATGTTGAATTAGACCATAAATTTTATTTACTATCCCCAGAATGGTGACAATACACCTGTAAAGGGATGCCATGTCTGGTATGATTTTCAGTATGTACATACTGTCAGTTAATTTTCAACAAATGAAGATTGAATTAAAATTCTGTTCTACCTGACTAGGAGCATTTTAAGATGAGCAGCTTCCATACTGAATACTGCAGGTAGGAACTTTGCCACATCCATTGAATTTCTGTTCCAGGGCATTGTTCTAGGACTCATGGAAGAAGGTGTAGAAGGTGCAGTGAAAAGAACAGAAGGGTTTGTTGACTCCACACTAAAGAAGTGAAATTAATTTGGTTACCTATGCCATATTGGTAGGATCGGAGCGGATTTCTTATTCTAAGCAGAAATAGGTTAATGGCATGTTGTTGGATTATAGATATGAAGAAAAGATCCTGATTCAAAGTGTGCAGTATGCAATGGAAATGGTACTTAGATAGAATTTGGTGTCAAATACTCATGTTAGGAAAAAGAGATCTCAGAAAGCAAAAAAGGTAAACATTAGAAAAGAAAAATTAACTCCACAAAAAGTAGAAAATAATAAAGACTGAGATAAAAAATATAGAGATTGCTTGTTAGATTATCAGTCACTAAGAAGCTGTCAGGCTTGTCCTCATTTAAAAAAATACCAAAGCATGCTAAGGGAAGCTAAGGAGTTTGCCTAGACTCATCAAATAATTGAAATCATAGGGATACCGCTGACTCAGAATTGTAAATGAATAGTGTAAACAGGTATTTGGAAAGCCTAATACTCAAGATCTGATAAACTCAAGAATTCCTCCCGAGGCTAACTTTCCTTCTCCCAGCAGGCCTACTTGCCTACAGTTCTTTCTCTAGGAGTGAGGCCCTGTGAGAAGCTTCCCCTTTCACGTTAACTTGTGCATTGACATTGCCATTGTTCTAGCATTGTTTATGCAGCTGTTTCTAGGAGAGACTGTGTCACAGCTGACTTCCTGTTCTGACTCTTACAGTCTTTCTACCTCCTGTTCCCTGAGCCACAGATACAGGATCTATATCTGTCTATATGTATCCATGCACACATATATTTGTATATATGCATATTTAACAATAATACAGAGAAAAGCTGTCAGTTTGAGAAAGGAGATATGGAGTGGGTCTAGGAGAGTTGTTGGGAAAGGGGGCTGGAGAGAGGAGAAGGAAGAGAGGAAATTTCAATTAAAAACATCAAAAAATAATAAATGGTGGACAAAATAAGGTATTTTAATTGACCTAAGAGTAATTAACCTATGTAGTAATTATAGCTTATGTATCAGTAAAATAAATGACAGGCAAAGATTTGAGGAATAATTTGTAATGAAGTCCTTACACCACCTATCTGATTTCAAAGTCTACTTGGATTAATTATAAATGTATGTTGTCAACTCAAGGATGACTATGCAAAGGTACTATAGTAATGTATAATTTACATGGTAAGAGAGAGGAAAGTGGGGTTATATAAAACTCCGTGCTAGAAAAGGCAGAGAATAGATTAAAGCAAGAAAAATATAAAACAATGCTAACATACTTACTAATATGCAAATATCTATCAATGGCATAAATCTCAGGAATCTAAATGTGTAAAGAAATGACATTGGCTCAGGGGGAAAGTTCCTGAACAAAACACCAATAGCTATGCTCTAAGATCAAGAAAAGACAAATGGGACCTCATAAATTTACAAGGTTTCTGTAAGGGAAAAGACACTGTCAAAAGGACAAATCAGCAGCCAACAAATTGGGAAAAGATCTTCACCAACCCTACATCTGACAGAAGGCTAATATCCAATGTATACAAAGAACTCAAGAAGTTAGACCCCAGAAAACCAAGTAACCCATAACATGGTCTGTGTGTTTCATATGATCAGGAAACCCTGTTAATGTATTGTGGGCATTACAGACTTTCATTAGGAAGACATTGTGACATCTCTGTAAACTGATCCTTATCATCCCATCAAATACCTTCACATGAATGAGGTTTATTTTTTCCTTTTCATTTCCCATTCACAGCCTCTTATCTAGTTTTTAATCCATGTGGATGAAAAACTGCATCAAGAACATTTTTAATTAAGATTTTGTGGGTCACTTAATCAAGTCCTTTAATGGGTTTCTAATGTATCACAGCTGGTAAATTTCATTCATAGACTCATAAAGATAAAAGGAAGATCTGTTTTGTAGCAACTCATTTATCCATATTGCCATGTTGTTCTCAGAATTTTTTAATCATATGTGCTCAGAATTTAGGTGGCATTCACACTATGTCTTAAGTATCACCCACACTTCCAGCCTTACATGTTTATATAGTGCTTCTTATTCTCTGAGTCCAGGGTACTGAAACTGTCTGGGGTTTGGGGGACTCCTGTGATCCCCTGGTTCTCACATCTTCTGGAGACAGACAGAGCAGAACATCAAGTTATCATTTGCACTGAGCCCAGGGCTTAGTCTTGCCCTTTTCTCCTTCAGGCCTGGGCTCTGGTCATTACATTATATCAGTCACTTTGCTTGTTGCTGTGACAAAATAGCTAGTAAGGAACTTAAGAAAGGATTTATTTTGGCTTATTGTTTGAGGATATATATGTATATATTTCTTTTTTTTCCCACCATGGCTGGAAAGGTATGGTGACAAAAACAAGAGATTACTGGTCCTGTCAAGGAGAGGACAATGAAAGCTCATACTCAGTCAGCTGCCTTTTTCTTCAGTCTGGGACCCAACCACTGCAATACAGCCCATAGAATGGTGACACCCACAGTTAGAAGTTCTTCTTCCCATACCAGTTAACCTAATGTAGAAAATCCCAGCAGACATGGCCAGAAGTTTGTCTTGAAAGTGAATCTAGATCCTATCAAGTTGGTAATCATTAAACATCACCAATCTACAGCGTTTTAAGCCAGACTCTTGCACACCTTCCCCAGTGACAATAGTGGGCATTTCCTTCCTTGTTGAGAGTTAAACATATATTCCATGTTATGGACAAGAACAAAGGGAGACGTGTGGCTGGAGGGAAAGTCATGTAGTGACATGGCTGTGGTCTCTCTTCTCGCTGGGCAATTTTTAAAAAATTTTTTTTATTTTCTTTATTCTTTGTTTATATTCCAAAGGCTTTCCCCTTTCTCAGTTCCCCCCCTCACCATATGTCCCATAAGTCCTCTTCCCTCTGCCATTGCCCAATCACTCTCCCCCTTTCTCTGTTCTATACTCTCCTACAAAACTGGATCCAGTCTTTTCAGGGTCCTTTCCTTCCTTCTTCTTGGGAATCTTTTGATTTGCTAATTGTGCCTTGAGTATTCAGAGCTTTTGGGCTCATTAATATCCACTTATCAGTGATTGCATTTCATGTGTATTCTTTTGTGATTGGGCTAGCTCACTTAGGATGATATTTTCCAGATCCAACCATTTGCCTACAAAATGCATGAATTCATTATTTTGTGAAATATGGCTGAGTAGTATTCCATTGTATAAATATACCACATTTTCTGTATCCATTCCTCCTTTGAGGGACATTTGGGCTCCTTCTTACTTCTGGCTATTATAAATAAGGCTGCTATGAACATAGTGGAACATGTGTCTTTATTGTATGCAGGGGAATCTGCTGGTATATGCCCAGGAGTGGTGGTATGACAGGGTCCTCTGGAAGTATCATGCCCAATTTTCTGAGGAACCACCAGACTGATTTCCAGAGCGGTTGTACCATCTTGCAATCCTACCAACAGTGTAGGAGTGTTCCTTTTTCTCCACGTTCTCGCCAGCACCTGTTATCCCTTGAGTTTTTAATCTTAGCCATTCTGACTGGTATGAGGTAGAATCTCAGGGATGTTCTGATTTGCATTTCCCTGATGACTAATGATGTTGAACATCTCTTAAGGTGCTTCTCAGCCATCTGAATTTCTTCTGGTGGAAATTCTTTGTTTAGCTCTGTACCCCATTTTTTGATAGGACTATTTGGTTCTTTGGGGTCTAACTTCTTGAGTTCTTTGTATATATTGGATATTAGCCCACTGTCAGATGTGGGGTTGGTGAAGATCTTTTCCCAATTTGTTGGTTGCTGTTTTGTCCTTCTGACAGTATCCTTTGCCTTACAGAAAGTTTGTAATTTTATGAGGTCCCATTTGTCAATTCTTTTTTTTTTTTTTTTCAGCCAGTTCTTTTTTTTTTTTTTTTTTTTAATTTTATTTTCTATATTCTATGTTTACATTCCAAAGGCTTTCCCCTTTCCCAGTTCCCACCCACCATAGTTCCCATAGTTCCTCTCCCCCCCATCTGTTCCCCAATAATTCCCCCTCCCCCCTCGGTTTCTTTACTAAACTGGAAGCAATCTTTACAGGCCCAGGGTCCTCTCCTTTCTTCTTCTTGGGAATCATTTGACTTGCTATTTGTGTCTTGAGTATTTAGGGCTTCTGGGCTCATTAATATCCACTTATCAGTGATTGCATTTCAGGTGCATTCTTTTGTGATTGGGTTAATTCACTCAGGATGATATTTTCCAGGTCTAACCATTTACCTACAAATTGCATGAATTCATTATTTTTAATTGCTGTGTAGTATTCCATTGTATAAATATACCACATTTTCTGTATCCATTCCTCCTTTGAGGGATATTTGGGCTGCTTCCAATTTCTGGCTATTATAAACAAGGCTGCTATAAACATAGTGGAGCATGTGTCCTTATTGCATGCAGGGGAATCCTCTGGGTATATGCCCAGGAGTGGTATGCCAGGGTCCTCTGGAAGTAACATGCCCAATTTTCTGAGGAACCGCCAAACTGATTTCCAGAGCGGTTTTACCATTTTGCAATCCCACCAACAGTGGAGGAGTGTTCCTCTTTCTCCACATCCTCGCCAGCACTTGTTGTCTCTTGAGTTTTTAATCTTAGCCATTCTGACTGGTGTGAGGTGGAATCTCAGGGTTGTTTTGATTTGCATTTCCCTGATGACTAATGATGTTGAACATCTTTTAAGGTGTTTCTCGGCCATCCGAATTTCTTCTGGTGAGAATTCTTTGTTTAGCTCTGTGCCCCATTTTTTGATAGGGTTATTTGGTTCTTTGCGGTCTAACTTCTTGAGTTCTTTGTATATATTGGATATTAGCCCTCTGTCGGATGTGGGGTTGGTGAAGATCTTTTCCCACTTTGTTGGTTGCCGTTTTGTCCTTCTGACAGTGTCCTTTGCTTTGCAGAAACTTTGTAATTTTATGAGGTCCCATTTGTCGATTCTTGATCTTAGAGCATAAGCTATTGGTGTTCTGTTCAGGAACTTTTCCCCTGTGCCCAAGTCCTCCAGGGTCTTCCCAAGTTTCTTTTCTAATAGTTTCAGTGTGTCTGGTTTTATGTGGAGGTCCTTGATCCACTTGGAGTTGATCTTAGTACAAGGAGATAAGAGTGGGTCAATTCGCATTCTTCTGCATGTTGACCTCCAGTTGAACCAGCACCATTTGTTGAAAAGGCTATCTTTTTTCCACCGGATGGTTGTGGCTCCTTTATCAAAGATCAAGTGACCATAAGTCTGTGGGTTAATTTCTGGGTCTTCAATCCTATTCCATTGATCTACCTGCCTGTTGCTGTACCAATACCATGCAGTTTTTAACACAATTGCTCTGTAGTACTGCTTGAGGTCAGGGATATTGATTCCCCCAGAAGTCCTTTTATTGTTGAGAATAGTTTTAGCTATCCTGGGTTTTTTGTTGCTCCAGATGAATTTGAGAATTGCTCTTTCTAGATCTATGACGAATTGATTTGGGATTTTGATGGGGATTGCATTGAATCTGTAGATTGCTTTTGGCAAGATGGCCATTTTTACTATATTGATCCTGCCAATCCAGGAGCAAGAAATATTTTTCCATCTCCTGAGGTCTTCTTCGATTTCTTTCTTCAGGGACTTGAAGTTCCTGTCATACAGATCTTTCACTTGTTTGGTTAGAGTTACGCCAAGGTACTTTATGTTGTTTGTGGCTATTGTGAAGGGTGTTATTTCCCTAACTTCTTTCTCAGGCTGCTTGTCCTTTGAGTACAAGAAGGCTACTGATTTGCTTGAGTTAATTTTATAACCAGCCACGTTGCTGAAGTTGTTTATCAGCTGTAGAAGTTCTCTGGTGGAGTTTTTTGGATCGCTTAAGTAGACTATCATATCATCTGCAAATAATGATACTTTGACTTCTTCCTTTCCAATTTGTATCCCTTTGACTTCCTTATGTTGTCTGATTGCTCTCGCTAGAACTTCAAGTACTATATTGAAAAGATATGGAGAGAGAGGACAGCCTTGTCTAGTCCCTGATTTTAGTGGAATTGCTTCAAGTTTCTCTCCATTTATTTTGATGTTGGCTACTGGTTTGCTGTAGATTGCTTTTACTATGTTTAGGTATGGACCTTGAATTCCTGCTCTTTCCAAGACTTTTAGCATGAAAGGATGCTGAATTTTGTCAAATGCTTTTTCAGCATCTAATGAGATGACCATGTGGTTTTTTTCTTTTAGTTTGTTTATGTAGTGGATTACATTGATGGATTTCCGTATATTGAACCATCCCTGCATTCCTGGAATGAAGCCTACTTGATCATGGTGAATGATCGTTTTGATATGCTCTTGGATTCGGTTGGCAAGGATTTTATTTAGTATTTTTGCATCTATATTCATAAGAGAAATTGGCCTGTAGTTCTCTTTCTTTGTTGGATCTTTTTGTGGTTTAGGTATCAGCGTAATTGTGGTTTCGAAGAATGAGTTGGGCAGTGTCCCTTCTGTCTCTATTTTGTGGAATAGTTTGAAGAGTATTGGTGTTAAGTCTTCTTTGAAGGTCTGGTAGAATTCTGCACTAAAACCATCTGGTCCCGTACTTTTTTTGGTTGGGAGGCTTTCTATAACCCCTTCTATTTCTTTAAGGGTTATGGGACTGTTTAGCTGGTCTACTTGATGCTGATTTAATTTTGGTATTTGGTATCTGTCTAGGAAATTGTCCATTTCCTCCAGATTCTCCAGTTGTTTTGAGTATAGGCCTTTGTAGTAGGATCTGATGATCTTTTGAATTTCCTCTGTTTCTGTTGTTATATCCCCCTTTTCATTTTTAATTTTGTTAATTTGGATACTATCTCTGTGCCCTTTGGTTAGTCTAGCTAAGGGCTTATCTATCTTGTTGATTTTCTCGAAGAACCAGCTCTTGGTTTTGTTGATTCTTTGTATGGTTCTCTTTGTTTCTGCTTGATTGATTTCAGCCCTTAGTTTGATGATTTCCTCTCTTCTACTCCTCCTGGGTGAGTTAGCTTCTTTTTGTTCCAGCGCCTTCAGGTGTGCTGTTAAGTTGCTAGTGTATGCTCTTTCCAGTTTCTTTTTGGAGGCACTCAGGGCTATGAGTTTTCCTCTTAGCACTGCTTTCATTGTATCCCAGAGATTTGGGTAGGTCGTACCTTCATTTTCATTGAAGTCTAAAAAGTCTTTGATTTCTTTCTTTATTTCTTCCTTGACCAGGGTGTCATTGAGTAGAGTATTGTTCAGTTTCCATGTGTATGTGGGCTTTCTGTAGTTCTTCTTGCTATTGAAGATCACTTTTACTCCATAGTGATCCGATAGGAGACATGGGATTAGTTCGGTCTTCTTGTATTTGTTGAGGTCTGTCTTGTGACCAATTATATGATCAATTTTTGAGAAGGTACCGTGCGGTGCTGAGAAAAAGGTATACTCTTTTGTTTTAGGATGGAATGTTCTATATATATCTGTTAAATCCAATTGGTCCAAAGCTTCAATTAGTTTCACTGTGTCCCTGTTTAGTTTCTGCTTTCCTGATCGGTCCATTGAGGAGAGTGGAGTGTTGAAGTCACCTACAATCATTGTGTTAGGTGCGATGTGTGCTTTAAGCTTTAGTAAAGTTTCTTTTACGAATGAGGGTGCCCTTGCATTTGGTGCATAGATGTTCAGTATTGAGAATTCTTCTTGGTGGATTTTCCCTTTGACAAGCAGGAAGTGACCTTCTGTGTCTCTTTTGATGACTTTAGGTTGAAAGTCGATTTTATCTGATATTAGAATGGCTACTCCAGCTTGTTTCCTGGGACCATTTGCTTGTAGAACTGTCTTCCAGCCTTTTACTCTAAGGAGGTGTTTGTCTTTGACACTGAGATGTGTTTCCTGTATGCAGCAAAATGTAGGGTCCTGTTTCCGTATCCAGTCTGTTAGTCTGTGTCTTTTGATTGGGGAATTGAGTCCATTGATATTAAGAGATATTAAGGAATAGTAATTATTACTTCCTGACATTTTGGGAATTGTTATTATTATTTGTATTTGAGTGGTTCTCTTCTTTTGGGTTGGATGAGATGGGGTTTCTATCTTGTTTCTTCTGGGGTGTTGTTTCCCCCCTTGTGTTGGTATTTTTCCCCTATTATCCTTTGTAGGGCTGGGTTTGTAGATAAGTATCTTGCAAATTTGGTTTTGTCGTGGAATATCTTGGTTTCCCCATCTATGGCAATTGAGAGTTTCGCTGGGTATAGTAGTCTTGGCTGAAGTTTGTGTTCTCTTAGGGTCTGCATAAGGTCTGCCCAGGATCTTCTAGCTTTCATGGTCTCAGGTGAGAAGTCTGGTGTAATTCTGATAGGTCTACCTTTATATGTTACTTGTCCTTTTTCTCTTACTGCCTTTAATATTCTTTCTTTGTTTAGTACATTTGGGGTTTTGACTATTATGTGACGGGAAGTATTTCTGTTCTGGTCCAGTCTATTTGGGGTTCTATAGGCTTCTTGTATATTCATGGGCATCTCTCTCTTTAGGTTGGGGAAATTTTCTTCCATAATTTTGTAGAAGATATTTGCTGGCCCTTTAAGTTGTAGATCTTCATTCTCATCTATCCCTATAATCCTTAGGTTTGGTCTTCTCATTGTGTCCTGGATTTCCTGAATGTTTTGGGTTACCAGCTTTTTGCATTTTGCATTTTCTTTAATTGTTGAATCCATGGTTCCTATGGTATCTTCAGCATCTGAGATTCTGTCTTCTATCTCTTGTATTCTATTGTTGATATTTGCATCTATGACTCCTGATTTCTTCCCAAGGTTTTCTATTTCCAACATTGTCTCCCTTTGCGATTGCTTAGTTGTTTCTACTTCTGTTTTTAGATTTTGTATGGTTTTGCTCAGATCTTTCAGTTGCTTGTTTGTGTTTTCCTGTAATTCTTTAAGGGATTTTTGTGTTTCCTCCTTTATGACTTCTACTCGTTGACCCATGTTCTCTTGTATTTCTTTGGGTGATTTTTGTTTCTCCCCCTTATTGGGATTCACTTTTTGCTCTATATTCTCCTGGATTTCTTTAAGTGATTTTTGTGTCTGCCTTGTATGGGCTTCTAGTTTTTGATCTATTTTCTCCTCTATTACTTTAAGAAATTTATCTAAGTGATCCTCAATCTGCATCTTTACCAGTGATTTTAGATCTGAGTCTTGTTTTTCTGGTGTGTTGAGATATCTGGGATTTAATTGTGTTTGTCTTGCAATGGCTTCTAGCTTTTGATCTATTTTCTCATGTATTACTTTAAGAGATTTATCTAAGTGTTCCTCTATCAGCATCCTGACCAGTGATTTTAGATCTGAGTCTTGTTTTTCTGGTGTTTCGGGGTATCCAATATTTATTGCTGTTGGGGAACTGGGTTCGGATGCCGCCATATTGCCTTGATTTTTGTTAGTAGCGATCTTACGTTTGCCTTTTGCCATCTGGTTAACTCTGGTGTTAGTTGGTCCTGTAGATACTAGCTGGTGCTTGACCCTCCTGTGGGGTTGTAAGGCTATTTCCCAGTGACTGGGATACCTGAATCACTGTCCTGCGGGGCTCTTGCTCACAGATTGCTGACAGGTGGCCTGAGTCCCCCGAGGTCTTAACCTCAGGATATCCCAGGTATTTGGTTCCGCCTGTTGGGCGGCTGCTCTGCACTGCTCCTGCTCAGGGTTCGCTGTCTGATATCCTGTTTCCCCAGGGGTCTTAAAGTTGGGACTTCTCAGTTATCTGGTTCCGCCTGCTGGTCCCAAGCTGCTGGGAAGCTGGCTGGGTCCGGTTTCCAGCTTCCCTGCCACTGGCTGGATGGGAGGCTGGTTCGGCCTCCGGCTGGGTCTGGGTACCTGGCACACTGGCTGACTCTGGCTTCCTCACCACCAGCTGGACGGGAAGCTGCAGGCAATATGGCAGCTGCCTGCAGGGAGCTCGGGGTCCGCCCCGCGCGCGAGTGCAGAGTGCACCCGCTATTCTGTGCCCAATTCCCACTCCAGGCCTGAGTCCCCGAAGGTCTTAAGCTCGGGCTGTGCCGGTACCTGGTTCTGCCGCCGCCGCCGGATGGTTCTGAGCACCTGGGACGCTGGGTGACCCTCCGGCTTCCCCACCGCCAGCTGGGCGGGAAGCTGCAGGCAATATGGCAGCTGCCTGCAGGGAGCTCGGGGTCCGCCCCGCGCGCGAGTGCAGAGTGCACCCGCTATTCTGTGCCCAATTCCCACTCCAGGCCTGAGTCCCCGAAGGTCTTAAGCTCGGGCTGTGCTGGTACCTGGTTCTGCCGCCGCCGCCGGATGGTTCTGAGCACCTGGGACGCTGGGTGACCCTCCGGCTTCCCCACCGCCAGCTGGGCGGGAAGCTGCAGGCAATATCCATTTGTCAATTCTTGATCTTAGAGCATAAGCTATTGGTGTTCTGTTCAGGAACTTTCCCCCTGTGTCCATGTCCTCCAGGGTCTTCCCCAGTTTCTTTTCTGTTAGTTTCAGTGTGTATGGTTTTATGTGGAGGTCCTTGATCCACTTGGAGTTGATCTTGGTACAAGGAGATAAGAGTGGGTCAATTCGCATTCTTCTGCATGTTGACCTCCAGTTGAACCAGCACCATTTGTCGAAAAAGCTATCTTTTTTCCACTGGATGGTTGTAGCTCCTTTATCAAAGATCAAGTGACCATAAGTCTGTGGGTTCATTTCGGAGTCTTCAATTCTATTCCATTGATCTACTTGCCTGTTGCTGTACCAATACTGTGCAGTTTTTAGCACAATTGCTCTGTAGTACTGCTTGAGGTCAGGGATATTGATTCCCCCAGAAGTTCTTTTATTGTTGAGAATAGTTTTAGCTATCCTGGGTTTTTTGTTACTCCAGATGAATTTGAGAATTGCTCTTTCTAGATCTACAAAGAATTGATTTGGGATTTTGATGGGGATTGCATTGGATCTGTAGATTGCTTTTGACAGGATGGCCATTCTTACTATATTGATCCTGCCAATCCAAGAGCATGGAATATTTTTCCATCTCCTGAGGTCTTCTTTGATTTCTTTCTTCAAGGGCTTGAAGTTCCTGTCATACAGATCTTTCACTTGTTTGGTTAAAATCATGCCAAGATACTTTATATTGTTTGTGGCTATTTTGAAGGGAGTTGTTTCCCTAATTTCTTTCTCAGCCTGCTTGTCCTTTGAGTACAGGAAGGGTACTGATGCTTGAGTTGATTTTATAACCAGCCACTTTGCTGAAGTTGTTTATCAGCTGTAGAAGTTCTCTGGTGGAGTTTTTAGGGTCATTTACGTATACTATCATATCATCTGCAAAAGTGATAGTTTGACTTCTTCCTTTCCAATTTGTATCCCTTTGACTTCCTTATGTTGTCTAATTGCTCTGACTAGAACTTCAAGTACTATATTGAAAAGATATGGAGAGAGAGGGCAGCCTTGTCTAGTCCTTGATTTTAGTGGGATTGCTTCAAGTTTCTCTTCATTTATTTTGATGTTGGCTACTGGTTTGCTATATATTGCTTTTAGTATATTTAGGTATGGGCCTTGAAATCCTGTTCTTTCCAGGACTTTTAGCATGAAAGGATGCTGAATCTTGTCAAATGCTTTTTCAGCATCTAACGAGATGACCATGTGGTTTTTTTCTTTTATTTTGTTTATGCAGTGGATTACATTGATGGATTTTCGTATATTGAACCATCCCAGCATCCCTGGGATGAAGCCTACTTGATCATGGTGAATGATCGTTTTGATGTGCTCTTGGATTCTGTTGGCAAGAATTTTATTTAGTATTTTTGCATCAATATTCATAAAGGAAATTGGCCTGTAGTTCTTTTTCTTTTTAGGATCTTTGTGTGCTTTTGGTATCTGCATAATTGTGGCTTTGTAGAACGAGTTGGGCAGTGTTCCTTCTGTTTCTATTGTGTGGAATAGTTTGAAGAGTATTGGTGTTAGGTCTTCTTTGAAGGTCTGATAGAATTCTGCAATAAAACCATCTGGTCCCGTGCTTTTTTGGTTGGGAGACTTTCTACAACCCCTTCTATTTCTCTAGGTGTTATGGAACTGTTTAGCTGATCTAATTGATCCTGATTTAATTTTGGTATTTGGTATCTGTCTAGGAAATTGTCCATTTCCTCCAGATTCTCCAGGTGTGTTGAGTATAGGCTTTTGTAGTATGATCTGATGATTTTTTACTTTCCTCAGTTTCTGTTGTTATATCCCCCTTTTCATTTCTAATTTTGTTAATTTGGATACTGTCTCTGTGCCCTTTGGTTAATTTGGCTAAGGGTTTATCTATCTTGTTGATTTTCTCAAAGAACCAGCTCTTGGTTTTGTTATTCTTTGTATGGTTCTCTTTGTTTCTACTTGATTGATTTTAGCCCTTAGTTTGATGATTTCTCGTCTTCTACTCCTCCTGGGTGAATTAGATTCTTTTTGTTCTAGGGCCTTCAGGTGTGCTGTTAAGTTGCTAGTGTATGCTCTCTCCAGTTTCTTTTTGGAGGCACTCAGCACTATGAGTGTTCCTCTTAGCACTGCTTTCATTGTGTCCCATAGATTTGGGCAGGTTGAACCTTCATTTTCATTGAATTCTAAAAAGTCTTTGATTTCTTTCTTTATTTCTTCCTTGACCAAGGTGTCATTGAGTAGAGTATTCTTCAGTTTCCATATGTATGTGGGCTTTCTGTTGTTCTTCTTGCTATTGAAGACCACTTTTACTCCATAGTGATCTGATAGGAGGCATGGGATTAGTTTGGTCTTCTTGTATTTGTTGAGGTCTGTCTGTCTTGTGACCAATTATATGATTGATTTTGGAGAAGGTACCATGCAGTGCTGAGAAAAAGCTATATTCCTTTGCTTTAGGATGAAATATTCTATATATATATCCGTTAAATCCAATTGGTCCAAAGCTTCAATTTGTTTCACTGTGCCCCTGTTTAGTTTCTGCTTTCCTGATCGGTCCATTGAGGAGAGTGGACTGTTGAAGTCACCTACAATTATTGTGTTAGGTGCAATGCGTGCTTTAAGCTTTAGTAAAGTTTCTTTTATGAATGAGGGTGCCCTTACATTTGGAGCATAGATGTTCAGTATTGAGAATTCTTGGTGGATTTTCCCTTTGACCAGCCAGAAGTGACCTTCTTGTCTCTTTTGATGACTTTAGGTTGAAAGTCAATTTTATCTGATATTAGAATGGCTTCTCTGGCTTGGTTCCCAAGACCATTTGCTTGTAAAATTGTCTTCCAGTCTTTTACTCTAAGGTAGTGTTTGTCTTTGACACTGAGATGTGTTTCTTGTACCCAGCAAAATGTAGGGTCCTGTTTCTGTATCCCGTCCGTTAGTCTGTGTCTTTTTATTGTGGAATTGAGTCCATTGGTGTTAAGAGATATTAAGGAATAGTAATTATTACCTCCTGACATTTTGGGCCTTATTTTTTATATTTGCATGGTTCTCTTCTTTTGGGTTTCATGAGAGGGGGTTTCTATCTTGATTCTTCTGGGGTGTATTTTCCCCCCTTGTGTTGGTGTTTTTCCCCTATTATCCTTTGTAGGGCTGGGTTTGTGGAAATATATTGTGCAAATTTGGTTTTGTCATGGAATACCTTGGTTTCCCCATCTATGGTGATTGAGAGTTTTGCTGGGTATAGTAGTTTTGACTGAAGTTTGTGTTCTCTTAGAGTCTGTATGAGATCTGCCCAGGATCTTCTAGCTTTCATGATATCAGGTAAGAAGTCTGGTGTAATTCTGATAGGTCTTTCTTTATATGTTACTTGGCCTTTTTCTCTTACTGCCTGTCTTAATCATGGTTTCTATTCCTGCACAAACATCATGACCAAAAAGCAAGTTGGGGAGGAAAGGATTTATTCACCTTACACTTCCACACAGCTGTTCATTACCAAACGAAGTCAGGACTGGAACTCAAGCTGGTCAGGAAGCAGGAGCTGATGCAGAGGCCATGGAGAGATGTTCTTTACTGGCTTGCTTCCCCTGGCTTGCTCAGCCTGCTCTCTTATAGAACCCAAGAATCCCAGCCCAGAGATGGTACCACCCACAAGGGGCCCTTCCCCCTTGATCACTAATTGAGAACATGCCCCACAGCTGGATCTCATGGAGGCACTTCCCCAACTGAAGCTCCTTTTTCTGTGATAACTCCAGCCTGTGTCAAGTTGACACACAAAACCAACCAGTACACTGCCTTTAATATTCTTTCTTTGTTTAGTACATTTGGGGTTTTGATTATTATGTGAGGGGAGGTATTTCTGTTCTGGTCCAGTCTGTTTGGGGTTCTGTAGGCTTCTTGTATATTCATGGGCATCTCTCTCTTTAGGTTGGGGAAGTTTTCTTCCATAATTTTGTAGAAGATATTTGCTGGCCCTTTAAGTTGTAGATCTTCACTTTCATCTATACCTATAATCCTTAGGTTTGTGTCCTGGATTTCCTGAATGTTTTGGGCTACCAGCTTTTTGCATTTTGCATTTTCTTTAATTGTTGAATTCATGGTTCCTCTCATGTCTTTAGCATCTGAGATTCTGTGTTCTATCTCTTGTATTCTATTGTTGATATTTCCATCTATGATTCCTGATTTCTTCCCAAGGTTTTCTATCTCCAGCATTGTCTCCCTTTGCAATTTCTTAGTTGTTTCTACTTCTGTTTTTAGATTCTGGATGGTTTTGCTCAGATCTTTCACTTGCTTGTTTGTGTTTTCATATAATTCTTTAAGGGATTTTTGTGTTTCCTCTTTTATGACTTCGACTTGTTGACCCACGTTCTCTTGTATTTCTTTAAGTGATTTTTGTGTTTCCTCCTTATTGGCATCCATTTTTTGATCCATATTCTTCTGAATTTCTTTAAGTGATTTTTGTGTTTGCCTTGTTAGGGCTTCTAGCTTTTGATCCATTTTCTCCTGTATTACTTTAAGAGATTTATCTATGTGTTCCTCTATCAGCATCATGACCAGTGATTTTAGATCTGAGTCTTGTTTTTCTGGTGTTTTGGGGTATCCGAGACTTATTGCTGTCGGGGAACTGGGTTAGGATGCTGCTATATTGCCTTGATTTCTGTTAGTATGATCTTACGTTTGCCTTTTGCCATCTGGTTATCTTTGGTGTTAGTTGGTCCTGTAGTTACTAGCTGGCGCTTGAACCTCCTGTGGCCTAATAAGGCTATTTCCCCATAACTGGGACACCTTAACCACTGTCCTGCAGGGCTCCTGCTCACAGATTGCTGACAGGTGGCCTGAGTCCTCAGAGTTCTTAAACTTGGGATATCTCGGGCACCTGGTTCGAGACAGGATGAGATACTCTCATTTTTCTCATAATTACTGTTCATAATATAATGTTTTAAAAACACTTAGTGATGCTTTAAGGTTAAAGTACAATTTAGACTGGCTGTTATTGAAAATACTTTACTATATATGACCCAGTGGATTTATTTTGTGTATGTGTGTAGGCATTTAATGATATATAGACACCAGAAGACACTTTTATGGGAATAAGTTCTCGGCTTCTTCCAAGTAAGTCTTGAAGATCAATCTCAGGTTGTAGGATTGGTGGCAGATGCCTTTACTCACTCACCCATCTAGCAGGTCTTAAAACAGATTTTTAAAATTTAGTTACTTTATTGGTTTTATATATTGCTTGACCTGGTTAGAAACAATCTGTCCTTATTATGATGGCCACAGTCTGTATTTCTTGTTCCTGTTCCTGAAGACCTTAGCTCAAAGCTCCTTCACATGTCTCATTTATTATGAAGAACTTTGTCTAACCAGAGAATATTGGTGTCTTTGTGACTTGAATTGTCCTCTTTTTATTATTTTCTCTCAGTTGCATTATAAGAACCTAGTAAAATTGTGTATGAAGCTGTTTAATGTCTTATGAAAAATATATAATGTATGCCATACTTCCCTTTTATAATCAAATGATTTTTACTTATTGCTCAAGTGACTTATATTTAATAGAGCAACTTAATGGAAGCATGGAATGAAATTCAAGCTTTGAAAACATCTGGGCTTCTCAGTGTCACCATTCTATGATTGCAGGGACTCATGCCAGTCCTCACCCATCATTCCCACAGGACCTATTTACCTCTCCTTGATGAACTGGCATCCTGCAACGATGTGGAGTTGTCTCAAATTTGCCAGTTAGAAAAGCCTTTTTTTTTTTTTTGTAAAAATGGTTTAGTGTCTTTTACTCCTTAACTTGTATTAGCCTACATAGTCATTTCCTCTGTAAAATATTCATTTCTCAGGAATCTGTAAAATATTTTATAGTTAATAAGTAATGCCTATGTGTAAATATTATATGTAGTGTAGACCTTCACCCTCAGTTTGTCTGAGAGCTTTGACAACAGCAGCAACTAAAAATAAATACAGCATAGAAGAAAGCCCCACATCTATATAAAGTGAGGTTAACTTGTTTAAATTTATATCTTTCTTTTATCCAGCTAAGTAGAGAGATTGACCACTTGATTCTGTTTTCTTTTATATATATGCACAGTTTTTTTTTAATTTTTATTTTCTATATTCTATGTTTACATTCCAAAGGCTTTCCCCTTTCCCAGTTACCCCCCACCATATGTCCCATAATTCCTCTCCCCTCCTGCTATTCCCCACTCATCCCCCCCCCCATTATTTCTGTGTACTGGGTCTACAATACTGGATCCAATCTTTACAGGCCCAGGGTCCTCTCCTTTCTTCTTCTTGGGAGTCATTTGACTTGCTAATTGTGCCTTGAGTATTTAGGGCTTTATATGCACAGTTTTGATGTATTCTTTACTAGATTACTTTGCCAGTCAGGTGAGGGCATACTGGGATTGAACCTGGTGCAAATCTCACCAGTTTTCTTCAGGGGTTGTTGTTGTTGTAGTTGTAGGTGGTGGTGGTGGTGGTGGTGGTGGTGGTGGTGGTGGTGGTTTGGTTTGGTTTGACTTGAGGTCTCATTAAACTCAGATTATCTTAGAGTTCAATGTAAAGCTAAAGCAGATTTTGAACTTGTGATCCTTCTACATTAGCGTCCTGAGTAGCTGGGATTTCTATGCTGTTCAGCCAGCTCCAGATTATTTATTTGGAATCAGGAATAGGGTATTTTCTATTTTTTTTTTAGGTGTTTTTGAGACAGGGTTTCTCTGTATAGCCCTGGCTGTCCTGGAACTCACTCTGTAGACCTGGCTGGCCTCAACTCAGAAATCCTCCTGCTTCTGCCTCCCAAGTGCTGGGATTAAAGGCGGGCGACACCACTGCCTGGCCGGTATTTTCTATAGAAGAATATGATGGATACCACTGTATAAAATGTGACAAATGTCACATTCATCCATGGAGGATGAATTACTCTGTGATGCTGCAACTGACAAACACACTCTGCATCTAATCACAAGGAAGGAGTGCAAGTGAAGAAAGCGGCCTTCCCTGTTTAAAGTGTCCAGAGTATAGAATCACAAGTTGAGAAACTTTCACACTGAGGGAGAATCAACTTAATCTGATAACTCTTGTCTTTTTCATGGTAGAGATCATATTTAGGGAGACAAAATAAATATAAAGAAAATCACTAGGTTGATTGACATGGATGTTGAATTAATTAATACTCTGCATTGTTAAATTTCCAGGTTTTTGGGAAAACAAGTGTTGTGTAAAAGGAAATATTTGTTTTAAAAAAATAAATAGAAATATTTAGGTATAAGTGATATATCTTTTAGAAGTTACTTTTATACTGTTCTGGAGTAATCCATGAAGAGAAAAGAGAGAACATCTCAGGAGAAAGTGTAAACAGTTTATCAATCACAATAAAACTACATAGCAGTTCTCTATTTCCTTTCAGGATTTTCTCCAAATTTCAGGTTATAACTAAAAAGTTTTAAAAGAAAGATACATAAAACTGGAAATTGTGGATTTGAAGAAAATTAATACCTTCTGTGACCCTCTTTGAAAACTTCATTTACTGGCTTTTGTCATGAGGACATAAAAAAATAATAACTTGAAAACTAGATTATCTCATGGTACTAAGTCTAATTGATGAGAAAACAATGCACACAAATACTGAAGGGTATTAAGCACTGTAAGAAGCTACTTGGGCATGACATTTAATAACTTAGACATGGGATTAGCAACTGTTTTCTATAAAGGGTGAAGCTACTTGAGTCTCTGTGAAGCATCATGTGCCTGCCTACCCTCCCTCTATGAGGAGTAGCCATAGACTGGTGGTGCTCCACCTTGTTAGTCAAAACCATCAGAAAACATACATTTCCAATGGTATTAGGAACTGAGACACAAATGGATGGAACTGGAGAACATCATCCTAAGGGAACTACACCCTAGAAAAAGCAAGAAAGTCATCTTCCAACAAACCCAAAAGAAGGTAACCACACAAACATTAAAAATAACATCAAAAATAACAGAAAACAACAGTCACTTTCCCTTAATTTCTCTTAACATCAATGGACTCAATTCCCCAATAAAAGGACAGAACTTAAAAGGATAGTTTTCATCTTCATATGAAAACACACATCCATACCAAAACCTAGCATAGCTAAAACAATCCTAAATGATAAACACTGCTAGAGATATCTCCAATTAAACAACCGAATTACAGTAATAAAAATAGCATGCTCTTGGCATAAAAACAGACAGGTTGATTAATAGAATCAAAGTGAAGATCTACACATAAGTCCACATACCTGTGGACACTTTTTTTTTTTAATAAAGAGGCTAGAAATACATACTGGAAAAAGCAGCATCTTCAACAAATGGTGCTAGTCAAACTGGATGTCTACATGTAAAAGAATGCAAATAGATCTATACTTATCACCTCACACAAATGGATCAAAGGCCTCAACATAAAACTAGATACTTGATAGAAGAGAAATTGGGGAATATCCTTGAACTGGTGCTATAGGAGGAGACATCCTAAAGAGAACACCTGTAGTATAGACACTAAGATAAGCAATCAATAAATGGGATCTCATGAAACTGAAAAATTTGTGCAAGCCAAAGGATACCATCATTCAGACAAAGCATCAGGCTACAGAGTGGGAAAAATATTTACCAACTCTACATCTAATAGAGGACTAATATCTAAAATATGTTAAAAAAGAAACTCAAGAAACCAGATATCAAAAAACCAAATAATCTAAATTAAAAAAAATAGGCATAGATCTAAACAGAGAATTGTCAAAAGAGGGAACACAAATGACTGAGAAGCATTTGAATTACAATATGCTTAGTCATAAGGGAAGTTAAAATTAAAACTACTTTGCAGGATTAATAAAACATATAAGAGCTGGTGAAGATATGCTGTAAGGGTAACACTCATCCATTACTGGTGGAATTAAAAGCTTGTAAAGCCATTGTGGAAATCAGTATGTTGGTTCCTCAGGAATCTGGGAATAGATCTACTTCTGGCATTATGGTGGTTTGAATAACAACCCCCCACCCCCCATGGAATCATTAATTTGAATGCTTATTCATGTAGTAGTGGAACTCATTGATAGCATTAGAAAGGTTTGGAAGTGTGGCCTTGTTAGAAGAAGTGTGTCACTAGGCTTTGAGGTTTGAAATGCCTGTACCAGACCCAGGCTCTCTCTGCCTGTGGATCAGGAGCGATCTCTAAGCTACTGCTCCAGCATCATGCCCACCATGCCCTGCTATTTCCACCACCACCACGTTCCCTGCCTTGATGCTACATCTCTGAAACTGTAAGCCCCCAGTTAAATGTTTTCTCTCATAGGAGTAGCAATGGTCATGTTGTCTTTTCACAGTAATAAAACAGTGACTACTACAGGCATATCCCCAAAGGACTCTATTTCTACTACAGAAACACTTGTTCTGCCTTGTTCATTGCTGCTTTATTAATAATAGCCAGAAATAGCAAACAAACTAGATACTCATTAGTGTAAGAATAAAGAAAACATCCATTTATACAGTGAAATATTACTCAGCTGTTAAAAAATTGAAATCATGAAATTTATTGGTAAATGAATGGTACTAGAAAACAAAATTTTCCTTGATGAGGTCACCCAGACCCCAAAAGATAAACATGGTATGTATTTGCTTCTATGTGCATTTTAGCTATTAAGTCTTTGATAAACAGGTTATAATCCATATAAACCACAGCGGTTAGGTGTTAGTTATTGAGAAAGGGTGTATGCAAGTGTGTGCATGCATGTGTATTGGAGGTGGGGAGCTAGATCTCCCGAGAAAGGGAAAATAAGGTAGATAGACGTGGATGTATACCAGTCAGGGAGTGGAGCAGGAGGGATCAAAGCAGAAGGAAGAGGGAAGACGTGAGGGAGGGTGGGTGGGGAGGGACAACTAAAGCTAAGGGCCATTCAGGGGTCAAATGGAAACAATATATTAGAAGCCCCTTGAAATATGTACATATGTGAATGAATCACCAAACAATGGGGAGACAGAAGCCTTCATGGACATCTCTTGTTACCAAATGAAACCTCCCATTGCAGAAATGGGTTACATCCAGTTTAAATGTTGGCTGAAGGACTCCTATGGATACCCCCAAATAACAGATTATGTCCAAAGCTATTGGTTGGTCTCCATGAAGCGATGGTAACTGAAGTCAGCACCTGCACGACTCAGTAGCACACAGATTTCAAGCTGGTGCCTACTTAGAGTCTTCACCCCTCATAACTATTGTTCATTGTATTGGAAGGTACTCTCTTCATGTTACCAGAGGAGAACTGTTAAGATCAACCCAGCTGCAAACCCTTTGATCTACAAGGGTGACTTCCTTGCATGATATGCTGTTACAGTAGGGGCACAAAGCTTATAGGAGTAACTAACTATGCTGGATAGTTTTATGTCAACTTGATACAACTTAAAGTCATCCAAGAGGAAGGAACCTCAATTGAGAAAATGCCTCCAATACACAGGCTTGGTGGTGTATACCTTTAATCCCTGCACTCAGTAGGCAGATGGATCTCTGAGTTTGAGGCCAGCCTGGTCTACAAAATGATTCCCAGGGATCCAAAAACCAAAAAAGAAAATGACTCCATAAGATTGGACTGTAGGCAAGCCTGTAGGGTATTTTCTTAATTAGCTGTGGAGGGGGCCAGCCCATTCTGGGTGGTACCAACCCTGAGCTTGTGCTCCTGGGTTCCATAAGAAAGAAGGCTGAGCAAGCCAGTAAGCAGCATCCCTTTGTGGCCTCTGCATCAACTCCTGCCTTCAGGTTTCTGCCCTGACTTCTTTTGATAATGAAGTGTGCAGTGAAAGTATAAGCCAGATAAACCTTTTCCTCCACAACTTGCTGTTTGGTCATGGTATTTCATCGAAACAATAGAAGCCATAACTAAGGCACATAACAAGGCATCTGATTGAATTTAAGGCTCATTCGGTGAGATATAGTCCATCCTTTACACTGCTGGGGTGGCCAAGAACCTGAGACTAGAGAGGTCAGGGACCTGGGGATAATCCAAGTACTAATTTTCTGCTAAAGGGAGGTAACAATAAAATGATATTCAGCCATCATTAAAGAAGCTTCTTCTTGCAGTAGATAGGAACAAAAGCAGACCAACAGTGTGACAATGTGCAGAGCGAGAGACCTAGGATCATTCAGTCCTAAATGGAATTCTTCATCAGTTCTCCTCAGAGCTCAAGAAAACCTGAGGAAGACAAGGCAGAAAGATTGTAGAGCTAGTGGGGATGGGTGACTAAGAAAACGAGGCCTTCCAAACGCAGTAGGACATATGTGAACTCCAGAGACAGTGACAGAAAGCGTGGGGCCTCACAGGTCTGAGCCTGATTGGGTCCCAGTGCTGGGACAGAAAGCAAACACAAGTTCGTATCACTAACCCAGAAGCCATCTCCAATTGATAACTGCTTGCAAAGGAAAATTAGTTCTTCCCAATGGAATCTCACTTAGTGTACAAACCATTCTTGAGGACAGACCCCATGCCCAGCAGCAGATGGCCAACACAAAACAAACTCAGTGGCATTTGTAGGGGTTCTTTGTCTCATAATACTTTGTCTGGACATATTTTCTTTCTTTTTTATAAGTCCTGTGTATATATTATAGTTTCTGGTGTATTTTTATGGAATTTCTGTGTGTGCATTTCTGCATCTGTATGTATTTCTTGTGCTTTCTCTTTGGCTTTTTTCTTCTGCTTCTTTTGACTTATTTTGTTCTGTTTTTTATTTTATTTTATTAAATATTTTCTTTATTTACATTTCAAATGTTATTCCCTTTCTTTGTTTCCCCTCTGAAAACCACCTATCCTATCTCCCCTCCCCCTGCTCACTAACCCACCTACTCCCACTTACCTGTCCTGGCATTCCCCTATACTGGGACAATGAGAGCCTTCACAGGACCAAGAGCCTCTCCTCTCATTGATGTCCAACAAGACCATCCTCTGCCGCATATGCTGCTGGAACTATGGGTCCTTCCATGTTTACTCTTTGGTTGGTGGTTGAGTCCCTGGGATCTCTGGGACAGGGGGAGGGGGGCTTGGTTGGCTCATATTGTTGTTCCTCCTATGGGGATACAAACCCCTTCATCTCCTTGGGTCCTTTTTCTAGCTCCTCCATTGAGGATCCTGAGCTCCGTCCATTGGTTGGCTGCGAGCATCTACTTCTGTATTTGCCAGGAACTGGCAGAGCCTCTCAGGAGACAGCTATATCAGGCTCCTGTCAGCAAGTACTTGTTGGCATCCACAATAGTGTCTGGGTTTGGAAACTGTATATGGGATGGATCCCCAGAAAGCAATATACAGCAAACCGGTAGCCAGAGTGTGTTCTTTTTTTATCTTATTATTTTTAGATACCTAGTGTGTGTGTGTGTGTGTGTGTGTGTGTGTGTGTGTGTGTGTGTGAGAGAGAGAGAGAGAGAGAGAGAGAGAGAGAGAGAGAGAGAGATAACTAGAATAAATTGGAAAAATCTATTCTCAATAAAAACATCGGTTATACCTTATAGTTCTTATATCTAAATTATCAAATAATTTATCAAAAAATCTTTACAGAGTTTAAAAACGATAAAAGAAAATTGCTTCATGAAACTCAGTGTGTGCTTCTGTCTTGTTACCCCAAGTCCTTTGTAAGATGCTGTCTTACACTGTAGGCATTCACTCAGGTTAGGGATATAGTTCCCTGTTAAAGTTTCTGTCCAGCGTTTGCAGCACCTTCCCTTCCATCCCCAGCCTTGGAAAGAGAAAACAGAATGGGCGTTCAGTAATATCTGTGGAAATGATAGTATGGGTTAATACTTATAAAATGTTTACCAAAGTGCCTGGATTGTGGCTTATCCTTCCTGACTGTAGTGAGTTATGAGGCATACATAACTCCTCTAACAATATATTGGAAGGACTTACCAAGCTTGGGCAGGTGGCTTATAAAACCACAAGCATTTTGGCACCAATGTTTTGTTTATGTACATTCAATTCTAATAAAGTAAATTAATCAATGTATCTTTCCACTGGGAATTTCATTCTGGTGCTTTCCTTTACCGATTTATTTCTGAGCTTAGGTTCCAAGATCCAATATACTAAAGGGACACAGGGTTGGATGGTGGCTCTGGTCATAGGACTTTGGTCCAAATGATGGAATAATTGGGGTCTCTCTTGGTTTCAGATGTTCATACAGAAGCTGTCCAGGCAGCTCTTGCTAAACACAAAGAAAGGAAAATGGCAGTTCCTATGCCTTCCAAACGAAGATCCCTGGTTGTACAGACCTCCATGGATGCCTACACTCCCCCAGGTGAGCCACAGCTTCAACATGTCTGCTTCTTACATGTGTACCACATCTGCTTTAGAATTAATTGATAACTATTTGAGCAACAACTATGTTAAATTCTTTTAAGTCAGAATATAATCTAGTGGGTCTCCATCACAACATTTGCACATGTACATTGCTGTTTCTCCTCCTCCTCAGTGTCTTCCTGATCCCCATGCCTCTGATTATCCCTTTCATTCTCTATTTATCACTTGTTCCTTTTTATGTCACACATATCCCATTACTCTTTATTGTCTCCATCTCTTTAGATCTTATCTTCTCCTCTTATTATTCCTTCTCTTCTTTCAGGACACACACACACACACACACACACACACACACACACACACACCATATCTAGATTCTGAAGGTGGATAGGAACACACAGGTTTCTCCCTGAGTCATATGGTTTATTTCTGTAATACAATGAACTCTCTTTACTCCATCCATTCTCTTGCAAATGTCAAGAGGCATTTTTTATTATTTTATTAGTTTTTTTATTTGCACCTGAATAAAAGTCTATTGTATGTATCTAACCACATAGTCTTTGTTCACTCATTTCTTGAAGAATGTACATAAATTGATCATATAACCTGGCTCCTATGACTTGTGCAGGAGTGACTGCAGTATGTTGACATAGAGTCCTTCAGGTAACAATTTTGTTACCACACTCTAAAAACAGCTTCTGAGTAACTTGTAAGGGAAAATTTTGACATCATTATGTTTGTACCTATATTAATATTAATAAGTGTTTTAACTTTTCATCAACACTCATTATAATTACTCAAAGCCTTATAAAAGTTTACTCAATTATTTATCCATACAGATATATTTTATTTTTTAGTTATAACTGAAGTTAGATCTTTCTTCTGCTAGACAGGTGTATGCATATTGTTAAATCTTTTAAATACTAATATACTATATTATTGTATTTGGAAGAAACCAATTGAATTGCTCAATGAGTTGAGATGGTATCCTGAAACAGGAGTCACTGGGTATTATTTGTGGAGTGTGAGTAATTTAAATTTAAAATACAGTATTTTAACTTCAACAGGTTTCACATTCCTCACCTCTGCTATTGTAGTGTAAAAACAGCCATTGTGGTATGTCAGTGAACGGAGATGATGCTGTAGTCCAGTAAAAGTTTACAAAAACAAACAGTAGGCAAAATTTGGTCCACAGACAAACTTAACTCATCTAAAATGATTGAAAGTACTGGCATGCTTACTTTCTTTCTTCCAAATTACTGTGTTTAAGGTGACTAGTAAATAGTTGTTGCTGTATGGTTTGTTTTAAAAGGCTGACATATGTCCCAGAAAAGTTAAGAAGCATATTTGTTTGCATGTGGTGAAGGCTTTCTAGCTATGCTCCAATAGGGTAGATAGCATCTTATTACAATGAGTGTAAGAGAGAGATCCTTGGGAAGACAGGGAATCAAAACACTTAACTAGTCTCACTTTTATAACAGCATACTGCCATAGGAACAAAGAAGGTCCTGTGGGAATTCCTGTGTCCATCTAGTAGCACTAAATCTTTGTACCCAAAGCGCTCAGGAGCCCGTTTTCAGTAATTGAGAGTTTTAGAGGATTTGTACTAGTTTCCTACCTACAAGATTATACCATCTGTGAATAAAGACACTTCTTTTAGGTTGGGGTGTTTATAATTAGTTTTATCGATCTGTTTCACTTGCTATAACCTTCTTAAAAAGTTTGACTAGAAGTGCTAAGGATTTCTTTGCCTCATTCTCAGCTTTAGAAGGAAGGCTCTTAGTCATTTTACTAGTAAATGTAATCCTAGGTGTGGATTTTTACTGATGGGCTTTCAACAGTTTGAGGAAATTTCCCTTGTGTTCTTAGTTTGTTGAATGTTTTTAACTTGATGTTATCAAAGACTGGTGCTAAAGGACATCACTTGTTGCCATTCCTTTACAGTATTATACCATTTACTCACCTTTAAATACTAACTTTGACTTTCATTGTGGGCCTTAGTGTCCAGTTCTAGCCTCCATTTTGTGATAGTGTATAACCCGTCCTGTATTTTGCTTGTTCAGCTAACTAATATTTTGTGGAGGATTTTGTGTCTGTGTCCAGAGAGATATTATGCCATCATTTTATCTTGAAAGGTGGTAGGGGTGTTGTAAGAAATGAAAGGTTGACTAGAAAGAGGTGTATGCAGAATTCCTGGGTAGAAGCTTGTATATGTCATTGATGTACTCATTTACATACCTCTCAAAGTCTTAAAAATAAATATATGAAATATTTAAGGTTCATTCTATATCAATAATGTTATATAAAAAGTATATGCTAAAGGGAATTTCCTAAAATTTTTAACAAAAAATGTAGAGAACATGGATAGTGTAGCTATTCTTAATGGTGCTGTTTCTGTTCTTTCCTGTTAGATATTTCTGAGCTCTCTTGTTTCTTATTATATCACCTAACTCGTCTCTTGATGGGATCCCAAGTTATTCTTACCATGCAGATTAGCTGCCAAACACTACAGTCGTTCATTAACCCATTGCTGCTAACTGAACACATATTGAATGAAAATACACCTATTAATTTTCATAAATAATGTACATTTTCCTTAGGTTATCTCTCTTTTTCATATAGAAAGATAAACCAACTAAATATGAGAACATTTTCTACTATATGAATGCTATGAAAATAAGTAGATTTTATTGAGCATAAAATATGATATGAATATGTACTGAGATCTACAGAAGATAAAGTATGTGTACTTTAAAATGATTTCTTCCTGAATGGCCATTTCTTTATTAAAAGCTCAAAATTTGAGGAGCCTTGTGGGTATGTTGTTCTTATTTTTAAGCCTAAAACTAATTCATATTTCAGAATATTAGTCTGAAGGACTTACAGCAACGCTATTTGTAAACATGTGGAAACAGCTCAAGCACGTCTTAGGAAATGGTGCCCCATTCTATAACTTCATGTATATGTACAAATAAGATACTAGCTTCTTCCCAAACATACTGAGAAAGTCAAGTATCTTTGCCTAGGTGCAATGTGCAGATAAATTTCCTATAGCATACTTAAGGCATTTTAGTTATGAAACTTAATACATATAAAAACTGTACATGGCCAACACAAGGTGGGAAACCACACCATAGAAAAAGTAATAAAGTAATCTTCTTTCAACAAACCCAAAAGAAGATAGCCACATAAATAGAATTTCACTTTTAACAAAGAAGATAACAGTAAGCAACAATCACTTTTCCTTAATATCTCTTAACATCAATGGTCTCAATTCCCCAATAAAAAGACATAGACTAACAGACTGGATACATAAACAGAACACAACATTTTGCTGGATACAAGAAACCCACCTCAGTGACAAAGGCAGTCACTACTTCAGAGACAAAGGCTAGAAAACAATTTTCCAAGCAAATGGTCCCAAGAAACAAGCTGGAGTGGCCATTCTTATACTGGATAAAATTGACTTTCAACCAAAAGTTGTCAAAAAAGATAAGGAGGGACACTTCATACTGGTCAAAGGAAAGTTCTACCAAGTTGAACTCTGAATTCTGAACATCTATGCTCCGAATGCAGGGCACCCACATTCATAAAAGAAACTTTACTAAAGCTCAAAGCCCACCTTGAACCCCACACAATAATAGTAGGAGACTTTAACACCCTACTCTCAACAATGGACAAATCATGGAAACAGAAACTAAACAAAGACATAGTGAAACTAACTGAAGTTATGGACCAAATGGATCTAACAGATATTTATAGAACATTTCATCCTAAAGCAAAAGAATATACCTTCTTCTCAGCACCTCATGGTACCCTCTCCAAAATTGACCATGTAATTGTTCAGAAAACAAGCCTCAACAGATACAGAAATATTGAAATTATTCCATGTATCTTATCAGATCATCACAGCCTAAGGCTGGTCTTAAGTTCAAACAAAAACAATGGAAAACACACATACATGTGGACTTTGAACAAGTACTCTTCTCAATGATAGCTTGGTCAAGGAAGAAATAAAGAAATTAAAGACTTTTTAGAATTTAATGAAAATGAAGACACATCATACCAAAACTTATGGGACACAATGAAAGCAGTGCTAAGAGGAAAACTCATAGCTCTAAGTGCCTCCAAAAAGAAAATGGAGAGAGCTTACAATAGCAGCTTGGTGCACATGAAAGCTCTAGAACAAAAAGAAGCAAATACACCCAAGAGGAGTAGACCGCAGGAAATAATCAAACTCAGGGCCTAAATCAACCAAATAGAAACAAAAAGAACTATACAAAGAATCAACAAAACAAAGAGTCAGCAAAACTAGGAGCTGGTTCTTTGAGAAAATCAACAAGATATATAAACCTTTAGGCAGACTAACCAGAGGGCATAGAGGCACCACCCAAATTAATAAAGTCAATAATAAAAAGGGAGACATAACAACAGAAACTGTGGAAATTAAAAAAAAATCATCAGATTGTACTACAAAGAGCTTATACTCAACAAAATTTGAAAATCTGGATGAAATGGACAACTGTCTAGATGCATATCAGGTGCCAACATTAAAACAGGATTAGATAAACCATCTAAGTAGTCCCATAAGTCCTGAGGAAATAGAAGCAGTTGTTAATAGTCTCCCATAAAAAAAAATTCCAGAACCAGTTGGGTTTAGTGGGGAATTCTATCAGATCTTCAAAGAAGAGCTAATGCCAATATTCTTCAAACTGTTCCACAAAATAGAAACTCAAGGAACACCATCCAACTCATTTTATGAAGCCACAATAATGCTTATACCTAAACCTAACAAAGACCAAACAAGGAAGGAGAACTTCAGACCAATCTCCCTTATGAACATCAATGCAAAAATACTCAACAAAATTCTGACCAGCTGAATCCAAGAATGCATCAAAATGATAATCCATCACCATCAAGTAGACTTCATCCCAGGGATGCAGGGATGGTTCAATATACAGAAATCTGTCAATGTAATCGACTACATAAACAAACTCAAGGAAAAAAAACACATGGTCATTTCTTTAGATTCTGAAAAGGCTTTTGACAAAATTCAGCACCCCTTCATGATAAAAGTCTTAGAGAGATCAGAAATTCAAGGCCCATACCTAAACATAGAGCAATATACTGCAAACCGGTAGCCCATATCAAACTAAATGGAGAGAAACTTGAAGCAATCCCACTAAAATTGGGGAGCAGATAAGGCTGCCCACTCTCTCCCTATCTATTCAATATCGTACTTGAAGTCCTAGCCAGAGCAATCAGACAACTAAAGGAGGTCAAAGGTATACAAGTTGGAAAGAAAGAAGTCAAAATATCACTATTTGCAGATGATATGATTGTATACTTAAGCGACCCCAAAACTTCCTCCAGAGAACTCCTAAGGCTAATAAACAACTTGAGCAAAGTGGTCGGATATAAAATTAGCTCAAACAAATCAGTAGCCTTCCTCTACTCAAAGGATATATAAGCTGAGAAAGAAATGGAAATGATACCCTTCACAATAATCACAAATAATATTACATACCTTGGTGTGACTCTAACCAAGCAAGTGAAAGATCTTTATGACAAGAACTTCAAGCCTCTGAAGAAAGAAATATAAAAAGATCTCAGAAGATGGAAAGATCTCCCATGTTCATGGATTGGCAGGATAAATATAGTAAAAATGGCCATCTTGCAGAAAGCAATCTATAGATTCAATGCAATCCCCATCAAATCCCAAACTAATTCTTCATAGATCTAAAATGAGCAATTCTCAAATTCATCTGGAATAATAAAAAACCCAGGATAGCAAAAACTATTCTCCACAACAAAGGATCTCCTGGGGGAATCACCATCTCTGACCTCAAGCTCTACTACAGAGTTGTACTGATAAAAACTGTTTGGTATTGGTATGCAGACAGGCAGGAAGATCAATGGAATAGAATTGAAGACCCAGAAAAGAACCCATACTTGTACTGTCACTTGATATTTGACAAAGGAACTAAAAACGTGCAGTGGTCAAAAGACAGTGTTTTTAACAAATGGTGCTAGATTAACTGGAGGTCAGCATGCAGAAAAATGCAAATCGACCCATTCCTATTTTCTCATACAAAGCTCAAATCCATGTGGATCAAGGTCCTACATATAAAACCAGACACACTGAAGCTTATAGAGGAGAAAGTGAGGAAATACCTTCAACACATGGGCACAAAGGGAAATGGGGTGTGTGTGGGTCAGGTGGAGGAGCATATACTTGGAGGCAGGGGTGAGAGGAGGGGTTGGGAGTTTTCAGGGAGGAGGGAACCAGGAAAGGTTTTAGCATATGAAATGTAAATGAAGAATATATTCAATAAAGAAAAAAAAAACACTGTATTTGGAGAGCTGAATAACTTTTTAAGAATGTTTGAAGCCAAAAGCAATTATTCTGAAGCGAGTCTTGTAGTGTGTGGAAATGGGCTGAGACTGAGGGGTGGCCATCTTTGCTACACTGTTTAACAAGTGAAATCTCTTCTTGAAAACAGATACCTCTTCCGGTTCAGAAGATGAAGGCTCAGTGCAGGGTGACTCCCAGGGAACGCCCACTTCTAGCCAGGGCAGCATCAACATGGAGCACTGGATCAGCCAGGCCATCCACGGCTCTACCACATCAACAACCTCCTCCTCTTCCACTCAGAGCGGGGGCAGTGGGGCCGCACACCGGCTGGCAGACGTCATGGCCCAGACACACATAGGTGAGTGAAGCTAGTTCGCTTTTGTCATCGTCTGAGTTAGCACTGAGTGCTGGTTTGTTCTCTCAGAATGCTCTGGTTATCGATTCTGATGGATCCCTGGAAAAAAACTTTAGATTTTGGGTTGCTGCACTGGACCAAACATTTCTGAAACTCTTGCTTATGATTATTCCATACCTCAATTCTGCCAGCTTTGTGTTGGTGTTAGAATGCATTTAAAATGCATCTTATTCATTAGGAAAGCTTGCAGCCATATCCAATTACATGTTTGTGTTTTATGAACTAGTCAATGAAATTTTGTAGTATTGGTCAAGACAACAGATTATTAAGTATACTTGCTGTTATTTGGGGAAGGGTTCTTTTGAGAAACTCAATGGACTTAATGATTTCTACCAAATGCATTCCAATTATTTAGGTACTTGGAAACGATTCTGCATGCAGACTCTAGAATGAGGAAGGTATGTGGATGAGAAAAAGTACAAGATGGGCTACACAGGTGGCCCAGCAGAGTTAAAAGCACATACTCCTCTTGCAGAGGACCTGGCTTTTGTTGGCAGCACAAACACTCGACTGTTCACATCTTCCTGTAACTTCGACTTCCGGCAATCCAGCAGCCTCTCTGCCCTCTTCAGGCAGCCAGACTCACACGATTCTATCCTCAGATTTATATCCATAATGAAAAATAAAAGTCTAAAACCCAGAGACCAGAGGCGCGGCTGTGGGGCATCTGAAAACAGTTTAGAAATGGAGGCGAGTAATAAATAGAGGGAATGTGTGTTAGATGAGTAATCGTGGGTAATTTCATATTTCATATGAAATATGCAGATGATGTTACCATTTCCAGCCTTGTGCTTGTTACTCCCTCAGTCTCAGTGCAGAGGCAGGGCGTCTGGGTCTATTCTCTTCCATTGTTTTCTATGGATTAAGAGCTTACAGTTCAGAGGTTTTCACAAGGTAAATGCTTAGGTAAGATGCATTATGGTCTTTCTATCATGTAGGCCAAGTAGAGGAAGATCCAGGTACTTGGAAGCAGTTGCATATCAAACTGTCATCCAAACCGAGAGTATGAGAGAGATGTGGTCCTCTCAAACCACACCTGCAGTACTATGGAATTACCTTCCAACAGGAAGTAGGAAATGGAATGAATGAAGTAAACATGACACAATCAGTTCAGATACTCAGAATGTGGATCTTTAACTACTTAATGGGCAGGCAAGGTAATTTCAAACTGACATTTTAAGCTTCACCTCAGTTGAACTCAGTGTACAAAGTTAAAAGCATTGACCTTTCTCATATCCAAAATGAGTTTGCTGGTCCATTGCCTGAAGAGCAGCATCTGCTTTGAGTTTCCCCGTTTACAACCTCTGTGTTTTTGAAGTCACTTATCAGTGAAGGGGAAAAATGGAAACCATAATTTCTTGCCCTTGTACCTCTTAGAACTGTTGCAAAAAAAAAAAATAGGCAAAAATAGTAACATCCTGAGCAAGTTTTTAAAGCAACTCTCCTTTTCAAAGTGATATTACTTCAATTTAACACATTTTGAAGAAAATTACCAATTAATGTTAATAATAACTTCCCTTTGAAATATCAGAAAATTAAACATTGTGTATAAATGCCACTATTAGATATTTTAAACACAATGTCTTGCTTATTGGAACTTAGGATGGCTGCCAAGGCTGTCCGCTGTCCATGGCATCTGAGCAGAGACTTTCCCATCAGCACGGCCACAGGAAAGTATTTATATTCTCTGATTTTGTTCTTTTTAGAAGGTTCTCAGAATCTTACTAAGAGGAGATCCTCCAAGTACCTGGCTCTTCCTCTGCTTGGCTCCATGATAGAAAGACCTTAATGTATCTCTTATCCAAGCAATTAATCTGTGAAAGCCTCTTACCATTGGACTCTTTACACATTGTAATCCACAGAAAACAGTGGAAGAGAACTACATGTCCTACTTCTGCCCTGAGAGTGAGGACTAGACTAAGTGAAAATCAGTATTTTTGAACAAATTAACCATTGCCTCTGGCTTTCCCTTTGTGAGTTTACACTTGGAATACTTGAGGAAATTATAGCATGCAGAATTAAATTTATCCAAACTATAAAAGGTTGCATTACTCATACACACCAAGGCTCAGTGTGTCCTAAATATAACTCCTGAGTTTGTGACATTTCAGTAATTTCTCATTTGGCACAAGGATAAGTTCCTAGAATATCTGGGACTTAATCTATAGAAATTGCCACTTTTAAAGCAATGGCAAGATAATAAAATTATGAAAAGTAGAGTACTTCATTTAAGAGACAAAGGCAGAAAGAAATCAAAGTTGGCAGCACTTGGCCTTTTGTTGAGATCATTGAAAGCTTTAGAACAAGAAAATAGCAAAATAGGGTAAGTGTATGCCTCCATGTATATGTATGCACGTTTGACAAAGCTCAAGTCAAAATAAACTACCAAATCACATATGATCCCGTTGGGCAAGTTGCTTCACATGGAGCCAGAAGAGACTTCTTTTGCACACATGTGAGAAAAGCCAAGATATAGCCATGCAGTCTCTCCCAAAATGGGCATTCTTCTATTCTTTGGTTCAAGCAAAGTCTCAAATCCCTGTATTTTTTCCTGCAAATTTTATTGAGCATATGTCTAAGACATCCTCCATGTATTTTGGTAAGTTAGGCTGGCTTACTATAGGATAAAAAATTCTATTCTGAGCTCTCATTTTACTCTTTCCTGTGGTGCTTGCTGTGTATTCGGCAAAATATGCTTGTTACTCTATAGCTGACCGCAAAGCCTCAAACCTGACAGTGCTGAGTTCTGAGACTGTAGAATGCTAGAACAATGGGGCAGGCTGATGTCCTCATTGACTGTTACTGACAGGTTAATCCACTGTCTGACTTGCTGTCCTTCTCTCCATCACCATAACTAGAACTTGTTTCCTAAGCATGAAACCTAGGGTCCTGTGAATACCAGCCGAGCTCTGTATCACTGAGGCACACTAGTGCCTCAGAGTGACCTGGCTCATTCATTGTAATTATGAAAGTATTTACTAAGTACTACAAGGCTGGACATTTTAGCTTAGTATTTGCTTTTTGTGGCTTATTCCATCCTAAATACTGCAAAATAAAAGAAAATTAAAAACTCTAAAGAACTTTAGTTAGAAATGAAGGGGTTAATGCTCCATAAAATTTTATCAGAGTGAAAAGTTGAGAAATGTAGCTTAGACTAGCCAGTATGTTTACTTAAATGAGCTTAAACTCTGTAGTATGTATTTGAAAATGTTGAGTAAAATATAGGGCTTAGATAACATAAGTAGGGAAATTGAACACACACACTGTATTAATATAGCTGTAGAGTAAGAACTAAGAACAAAGCACAACAGATAGCATTATGTTATACATTCAAAAGCAGAGTATATATGTGCATTTTTCTTGATCTTAAGCCTCTGTAATCTTTTGATAATGCCTTCATCTGACAACAATGTCTCAGAGTATGCTGAGGGTGTATTTTTATTAACCAAATCTTTATAAAAGTAATTGCTTTTCCCAAAATGTTTTAGAATTCAGTTGACATGAATGCTGCTTTCAATATACACTGTTTGCATTACTGAATTCTCATAAAAATTCTTTTATTCTACTAAGAAGATACGTTGAGCTGGGAAGATACCTCACTTGGGAAGTGCTTGCCATGCAGGCATCAGGGCCCAAGCATGGCTCTCTTCCAGCCCTGTAATAGAGCCGGGTCTGTAGCCCCTGTCTGTAATGCTTGTCCTAGTTAGTGAGAGATTCCCAGAGCTCACGGACTAGCCAATGTGGAAAACTGCTGAGTTCCTGGTTCAGTTAGTGACCCTGTATTAGTGTGTGTTCTGGGTTCATTAGAATGGCTTACAGGCTGTGGTTCAGCTACCCCAACAATGGCTATCTGCCAAGTTGAAAGTTAAGGAATCCAGTAGCTCAGGCCAGGAGGCTGGATATCTCAGGTGGTGCTTATGTCAAAATCTGCATGAAGTAGATTCTAATGCTACTGAAGGAATGAACTTGCCAGTGAGATCAAAGGAAACCAGGGAATGGGCAAAGCCTTTTTTCTTCTGTATCCTTTATATAGGCTACCACCAGAAGGTGTTGCCTAGATTAAAGGTGGATCTTCCCACCCCAAAAGATCTGGATTAAAGGTGTGTCTTCCCATTTCAAATGATCTAATTAAGGAAAATCTTCACAGATGCACCAGTCAGCTGATTTTTAGTTAATTCCAGATGTTGTCAATTTGACAACCAAGAACAGCTATCACCGTCCCTGTCCAAAAAATAAAGTTAGATCAATAGAAGAAAGACACTCAGTGTCAACTTGTGTCCTCCACTCATGTGCATACGGCAAAATATGCTTGGTATACATAGATGTAAACACAAATACACGACACAAGTGCACAATGGGATGCATAGATGTAAACACAAATACACGACAAAAACTAACTTGTGAAAATCTTTGATTATCTACCACAGAGATACACTATTTGTTCTATAATGAGCAAGAGCCTGGCAGTTGGATGTTTTGATTGTGGAGTCAGCTTATTAGGAAACTCATTCAGAGAGTTTGAACTGCCACCATTATAAATTACCCTTATTTATCTGTAATTATCATAAGCATTTATACTTTTCAAACACTCATAGCCTTGAAATAGCACATATAGAGTGAAACTGGTGATATTACCACAGCCTGGCTTCTAAGGGCCAAGATCTCCCTGTTGCCCCAACTCCTCTCAACTGGAGTTAGTATTGTGGTTAATGCATTATAATTTCAGAGCAGCTCAGCAAACTTTTCGTGTGAAGGGACAGAGAATTCTAGGCTCTGTGTGCATGTCCCATGCAACTGTTGAGCATGGTGTCTCCTCCATCACTAAGGAAGCTACACAAACAAACGCACATCTGTGTGCTGACAATTCCAAAACCAGTGCCAGGCAAATCACTACTCATAGTTTGTCAATCCAGATTACTCCAAAAGCAAACTAAAAGTCTTCTATCAAATAATGCAAGGCAGAATAGAGATTGTCAGTGGTGGCCTGAGTTCTGTGTTCAGTCCTCCATTTTACTATCAAGATGTTTAAAACATGGATTGGGACCTGTCACTTTCTACTAGAAATGATTTCATAATGTGCCCCTTTAAAACACATCTTACACTGACTTATTAAAATCCAAATAATGCTTATTAGCTCCAAAGGTATGTTAATCCTTCATCTTCTGCACATTCCACTCTGGAGGAAATTACCATTCGATTTCAGAAGAATGCCTCATTGGTACACAAGATAAAATTTCACCTAGTCACTGACTTCTAATTATCTCTGTTTTTAAGTGCATTTAAATTAGAAATTAGTAATAGGCATTCACACCTCTGTGCTCATGACTTTCTCAGATTCATTCTTGGGACCTGACACAGGACAAAAGGCTGAGTGAAATCCCTAATCTAGCCTATGCTCAGGGAATCTTTGGTAGCAGTTCCTGTGTGGTTGCAGGACACTATGTCGTTGGGTTTCTACAGCCACAATGAGGAAATAATAGTTCTATCCTTGTTTTCACATCACATCTTTCTGGGATTTCTATATTATAAGTAAGAGGAAGAGTGTATGGGGAACTGTTTATAATAATGATAGACAATCTTGACTTTTAGAACCTTAAATATGGAACCACAGTAACCTTTTCCAACCTAACCTTCTCTTGATTTGTTTTATTGATAATGTAGATTTAAGAGCAGTTATCAATCACTGTTAGGAGTTTAGCAAACAGGAGAGATCAGTCCGTGGTAGAAGCAGTGTTAGAAGAGGGTTGTTGTGTAGCTGAATAACTACAAAAGGAAATCAACATTTTCCTAGCTGTAATAGGATTGAGTGTAGTAGGAGTATCGTGTGTGTGTGTGTGTGTGTGTGTGTGTGTGTGTTCTTATTTGTGTGTTATTGTAGATCTTCCTTAGTATATTACTCTGGGCTAAGACAGATAGTTGCTGCTACGTCACCAGTAGAGACCATTTTATTCAATTTCTACTGTGGGGATACTGCAGAGGAATGTCCTGTCTTCTGCTTAATTACACATGGGAGAGGATATTGATTTGGTAAGAACTCAAGCTGACTGAATCTCCTGGAACAAGCAGTGATTTGGATGCTTTGATATCTTAGGGGTGCTTCTGCTTTTCTGTCACCATCCGGTGCCTTTGTAGAGGACTAGGTCATGTCTAGTGCAGTTGTGTTTTAAAGAGGAATATTTACACCTGATCAAAAGGAGGTGTGGCCAGCCTGTGTTCATGCAAATCTTGTGGCTTGTCTGAGTGTCACCTACAGTTTGGACAAGATTTAAGTTTCAATTCCAGGAACCATTGAACATATGTGGATATCAGAAGACAACTTTTGGAAGTTTGTTGTCTCATTTCGCTTTGTGGGCTCCTGGGATGAAGCTGAAGTCATCAGACTTGCTCAGTAATTTACTGAGCTATCTCTCTGACCTGATTTCCCTTTCTGATGTGGTCATCAAATATAGTGGGTTAGAGTCCATTCCTCTAGCTTTGTTTTTGTTTGTTCATTTGTTTTGGTAACCATCTACAAAGTACTTGACCCTAAATATACAGTAACATTCTGATGTACTGAGAGTTGAGTTGCAATCTGAGAACTGTTAAAGAGCACGATAATCTAAGGAAGGAACATGGTTATGGTCTTTTTAGGAGTCTGTTGACACCTTTGAGTGTCCCTTGACTCAAGCCTTATACAACAACTGACTCTAACTGGCTGTTGAATGTTCCTATGCACATCACAGAAGGACATGCTGGTGAGAATCTCTCCTCTAGTACAGTGTGTGTATAATGGTAGTGGAGTATAGCACTAGTGTATGTGTATTTCCCTCACTGCCATTATGAAGTGAGTGTAAGATAGGTGTCACCATCAATTATAAAATAGGAACCAAAAGGTATGGGAGCTTCATTACAGTACTTGGACCCATGTGGTTTAGTCCTGTGCAATTTCTCAAACTTCTTGTCCAAGTATTTGGAACCAAAGTCTTTCAGGATGGGTCTGGTGAATCAGATGGGTTGGTCACCCAGGGTTGTCCATTTGAAGTCTCCTCAGGAAGATAGACTACTCCTTCCCAACTACCAATCTTGGATAAAGATTGTTGATAAAGATAAAGAGAGTTGTATAGTACATGCAAGGAAATTTCTGTAGAAATTTAGTCATTATCCACATGCTTGATATTTGTGTATTTTCCTACTAGACAATTTTCCCTCAAGTCAGTGGAAGGTTTTCTGTCATTCAAGAACATATGCAGAACCCCACAACTCTTGTGCACATTTGTGATTAGGGTCCAACAGGGTAGCCTTCATTTTCTTGTTTTAGGTCTCTGACTATAAAAGTGCTTTTTCCAGCCTATTTGACAACATGTTTTCCTATGTGGTGTTTTTGTGCTTTTGTTGATGAAAGTATCCATGAAACACCATGTCATGGTGAGTAAGAAGCCTCTTTAGATTGAGTGCTTAGTCATTAGAGAGCAGTACAGTTTGAAAGGGTCAGGCAATGGATGTGGCCTTGTTGGAGGTAATGTGTTACTGAGGGGTGGTGGTTTTGAGGTTTTAAAAGTGCATGCTGGGCCCAGGTGCACTCTCCCTGCCAGCAGATCAAGATGTGGCTCTCAACTACTGTTCATCCTGCCTGCTGTGGTGATAATGGACTTAAGCTTGGAACTGTAAGTGAGCCTCCAATTATATGCTTTCCTTTATAAGAATTGCCTTGGTTGGGGCTGAAGAGATGGCTCAGCCATTAAGAACACTGGCTGCTCTTCCAGAGGTCCTGAGTTCAATTCCCAGCAACCACATGGTGGCTCACAACCATCTGTAATGGGATCCAATGCCCTCTTCTGGTATGTCTGAAGACTACAGTGTACTAATATACATTAAATAAATAAATCTTAACTTAAAAAAAAAAGAATTGCCTTGGTTATGGTGCCTTTTATCACAGCAATAGAACAGCAACCAAGGCAGCCACCTTTAGGCAGTATCAGACTATATACTTCTAACATGGAGTGGTATAAAGGAAGCAATCTAAAGTTTCCATATAACATGCACTAGTGGTCAAAATTAGCATTCTGATATGCATTATTATAATTTACATATGTCTAATTCATTGATCATCTCTTGGACATGGATTTAATGCTCTAATAATTATAAAAACTGTTCCAATTCCATTTAACCATCGAGGAGCTTGACTCAATACCATAGGGGGAAGTTTGCCCTGTTCCTTGGCCATTTGTATTGGATAGTTCTATGCCAACTTGATACAAGCTAAAGACATCTGAGAGGAGGGAACCTCAGTTTAGAAAATGCCTACCTAGCACTCTGCTCATCTGCGGCCATCTTGGTGGCGGGTGCTTAGACCGAGCGGGGCAGAAACAGATACCCGAGATACCCCAAGCTTATCATCTCGGGGGACCCGGGCCGCCAGTCAGTCATCTAAGAACAGGAGCTTGCCAGAGTAGCGGTCCTGTGTGCCAGCAGGACGTGTGCTCCCTGCCCTGCAGGAGACTCGGCAAGCCGGCCACCGCCAACATCCTTGCAGAGGTCTGGACTAAGGAGAGTGGAGCCAGGTACCCGTGATATCCAGAACCTGGGATCTTTGTGGGCTCAAGACCACCTGGCAGCGAACCAGGCAGAGCAGGGTTCCTGGGCCCCAACCAGGCATGGGCTCTGCGCTCTGAGAGAAACCCTGCACTCTGCTCATCCATGGCCATCTTGGTGGTAGGTGCTTAGACCGAGCAGGCAGAAACAGATACCTGAGATTCCCCAAGCTTAAGATCTCGGGGGACCCTGGTCACCAACCAGTCATCTAAGAATGGGAGCTTGGCAGAGCAGAAGTTCCTGTGTTCCAGCAGGGCGTGGGTTCCTGGCCCTCTGGGAGTCCCTGCACTCCACGCTCCCCACTCCCCGAGGCCACAGACAGCATCCTTGCTGCTGACTGAACTAAGCAAAAAGAACCAGAGAAGACAAGCAGCATCAGGTCTACAGAGATAACTGAATATAACATTGCTTAGAGCAAGATACACCAGGGATCCAACAGCACCCAAGAGGAGAACAACACATCAGCAATCTGTGCCAGGGGAAACCCAGTCATCCAGTGGTGGGGAAATAGCCTTTCGAGCCCACAGGAGGTTCAAGTACCAGCTAGTGACTACAAGACCATCTAAGGCCAGAGATAACCAGATGGCAAAAGGCAAATGTAGGAACGTTACTAACAGAAATCAAGGCACTATGGCAGCATCCTAACCCAGTACCCCAACAGCAGTAAGTCCCGGACCCCAACACACCAGAAACACAAGATTTGGATCTAAAAATCACTGGTCAGGATGCTGATAGCGGAACACATACATAAGTCTCTTAAAGAAATACAGGAGAAAATGGATCAAAAATATGAAGCCCTTTCAAGGCAAACACAAAAATCACTTAAAAATTTTCAGGAGAATATGGATCAAAAATCAAGAACCAATAAGGAGGAAGTACAAAAATCACTTAAAGAAATAAAGGAGAAGGTGGGCCAACAAGTAGAAGTCATGAAAGAGGAAACACAAAAAAAAAACTCTTAAAGAAATACATGAAAATACAAAAAGCAAGTGGAAGATCTGAGCAAAACCATCCAGGATCTCAAAACAGAAGTAGAAACAACTAAGAAATCGCAAAGGGAGACTACTGTGGAGATAGAAAACCTTGGGAAGAAATCAGGGGCCATGGATGCAAATATCAACAATAGAATACAAGAGATAGAAGAATCTCAGATGCCGAAGACACCATAGAAACCATGGATTCAACAGTCCAAAAAAATAGAAAATGCAAAAAGCTTGTAACCCAAAACATCCAGGAAATCCAGGACACAATGAGAAGACCAAATATAAGAATTATAGGAATAGATGAAAGGGAATATATACAACTTAAAGGGCCACCAAATATCTTCTACAAAATTATGGAAGAAAACTTCCCCAACCTAAAGAGAGAGAGATGCCCATGAATATACAAGAAGCCTACAGAACTCCAAACAGACTGGACCAGAACAGAAATACCTCCCCTCACATAATAATCAAAACCCCAAATGTACTAAACAAAGAAAGAATATTAAGGGCAGCAAGAGAAAAAGGCCAAGTAACATATAAAGGAAGACCTATCAGGATTACACCAGACTTCTCACCTGAGACCATGAAAGCTAGAAGATCCTGGGCAGATATCATGCAGACTCTAAGAGAACACAAACTTCAGCCAAAACTACTATACCCAGCAAAACTCTCAATCGCCATAGATGGAGAAACCAAGGTATTCCATGACAAAACCAAATTTGCACATTATCTTTCCACAAACCGAGCCCTACAAAGGATAATAGGGAAAAACACCAACACAAGAAGGGAAACCATACCCCAGAAGAATCAAGATAGAAACCCCCTCTCATCAAACTCAAAGAAGATAACCACCCCAAAACAAAAATAACATCAAAAATGACAGGAAGAAATAATCACTATTCCTTAATATCTCTTAACATCAATGGACACAATTCCCCAATGAAAAGACAAGGACTAACAGACTAGATACTGAAACAGGACCCTACATTTTGCTGCATACAGGAAACACATCTCAGTGTAAAAGACAAACACTACCTTAGAGTAAAATGCTGGAAAACAATTTTACAAGCAAATGGTCTCAGGAAAGAAGCCGGAGTAGCCATTCTAATATCAGATAAAATTGACTTCTAACCTAAAGTCATCAAAAGAGACTCAGAAGCTCACTTCTGGCTGGTCAAAGGAAACATTCACCAAGAAGAACTCTCAATACTGAACATCTATGCTCTAAATGCAAGAGCACCCTCATTCATAAAAGAAACTCTACTAGAGCTTAATACACACATTACACCCAACACAATGATTGTGGGTGACTTCAACACTCCACTATCCTCAAGGGACCGATCAGAAAACCAGAAACTAAACAGGGACACAAGGAAACTAATTGAAACGTTAGACCAATTGGATTTAACAGAGATATATAGAACATTTCATCCCCAAACAAAAGAATATACCTTTTTTTTCTGCACCACATGGTACCTTCTCCAAAATCGATCATATAATTTGTCACAAAACAGATATCAACAAATACAAGAAGATCGAACTAATCCCATGCTTCTCATCAGATCACTATAGAGTAAAAGTGGTCTTCAATAGCAAGAAAAACAACAGAAAGCCCACATACACATGGAAACTGAACAATACTCTACTCAATGACACCTTGGTCAAGGAAGAAATAAAGAAAGAAACCAAAGACTTTTTAGAATTCAATGAAAATGAAGGTACAACCTATCCAAATCTATGGGACACAATGAAAGCAGTGCTAAGAGGAAAACTCATTGCACTGAGTGCCTCCAAAAAGAAACTGGAGACAGCATAGACTAGCAGGTTAACAGTACATGTGAAAGCCCTGGAACAAAAAGAATCTAATTCACCCAGGAGGAGTAGAAGACAGGAAATCATCAAACTAAGGGCTGAAATCAATCAAGTAGAAATAAAGCGAACCATACAAATAATCAACAATACCAGGATCTGGTTCTTTGAGAAAAATCATCAAGATAGATAAACCCTTAGCCAGACTAACCAATAGGCACAGAAGAGTATCCAAATTAACAAAATTAGAAACGAAAATGGGGATATAACAACAGAAACTGAGGAAATTCAAAAAATCATCAGATTGTACTACAAAAGCCTATACTCAACTCAACTGGAGAATCTGGAGGAAATGGACAATTTCCTAGACAGATACCAAATACCAAAATTAAATCAGGATCAATTAGATCAGCTAAACAGTCCCATAACCCTTAGAGAAATAGAAGGGGTTATAGAAAGTCTCCCAACCAAAAAAAAGTACGGGACTAGATGGTTTTACTGCAGAATTTTATCAAATTTTCAAAGAAGACCTAACACCAATACTCTTCAAACTATTCCACAAAATAGAAATGGAAGGAACACTGCACAACTCGTTCTACGAAGCCACAATTACACTGATACCAAAGCCACACAAAGATCCAACAAAGAAAGAGAATTATAGGCCAATTTCCCTTATGAATATGGATGCAAGAATACTAAATAAAATTCTTACCAACTGAATCCAAGAGCACATCAAAACGATCATTCACCATGATCAAGTAGGCCTCATCTCAAGGATGCTTGGATGGTTCAATATATGGAAATCCAGCAATGTAATCCACTACATAAACAAAAAGAAAAAAGCCACGTGGTCATCTCATTAGATGCTGAAAAAGCATTTGACAAAATTCAGCATCCTTTCATGCTAAAAGTCCTGGAAAGAACAGGAATTTAAGGCCCATACCTAAACATAATAAAAGCGATATACAGCAAACCAGTAGCCAACATCAAACTGAAGGGAGAGAAACTTGAAGCAATGCCACTAAAATCAGGGACTAGACAAGGCTGCTCCTCTCTCCATATCTTTTCAAAATAGTACTTGAAGTTCTAGCGAGAGCAATTAGATAACATAAGGAAGTCAAAGGGATACAAATTGGAAAGGAAGAAGTCAAACTATCATTATTTGCAGATGATATGATAGTATACTTAAGCGACCCAAAAAACTCCACCAGAGAACTCTTACAGCTGATAAACAACTTCAGCAAAGTGGCTGGTTATAAAGTCAAGTCAAGCAAATCAGTAGCCTTCTTATACTCAAAGGACAAGCAGGCTGAGAAAGAAGTTAGGGAAATAACACCCTTCACAATAGCCACAAACAATATAAAGTATCTTGGTGTGACTCTTACCAAACAAGTGAAAGATCTGTATGACAAGAACTTCAAGTCCTTGTAGAAAGAAATTGAAGAAGACCTCAGAAGATGGAAAAATATTTCTTGCTTTTTGATTGGCAGGATCAATATAATACAAATGGCCCTCTTGCCAAAAGCAATCTACAGATTCAATGCAATCCTCATCAAAATCCCAAATCAATTCTTTATAGATCTAGAAAGTGCAATTCTTAAATTCATCTGGAGCAACAAAAAACCCAGGATAGCTAAAACTATTCTCAACAATAAAAGGACTTCTGGGGGAATCAATATCCCTGACCTTAAGCAGTACTACAGAGCAATTGTGATTAAAACTGCATGGTATTGGTACAGCAACAGGCAAGTAGATCATTGGAATAGAATTGAAGACCCAGAAAGGAACCCACAGAGTTATGGTCACTTGGTCTTTGATAAAGGAGCTACAATCATCCAGTGGAAAAAAAGATAGCCTTTTCAACAAATGGTGCTGGTTCAACTGGAGGTCAGTTTGCAGAAGAATGCGCATTGATCCATTCTTATCTCCTTGTACTAAGATCAACTCCAAGTGAATCAAGGACCTCCACATAAAATCAGACACACTGAAACTAATAGAAAAGAAACTGGGGAAGACCCTGGATGACATAGGCACAGGGGGAAAGTTCCTGAACAGGACACCAATAGCTTATACTCTAAGGTCAAGAATTGACAAAAGGGACCTCATAAAATTACAAAGTTTCTGTAAGGCAAAGGACACTGTCAGAAGGACAAAATTGGGAAAAGATCTTCACCAACCCCACATCCGACAGAGGGCTAATATCCAATATATACAAAGAACTCAAGAAATTAGACCCCAAAGAACCCTATTAAAAATGGGGTACAGAGCTAAAGAAGGAATTTTCACCAGAAAAAATTCGGATGGCTGAGAAGCACCTTAAGAGACGTTCAACATCATTAGTCATCAGGGAAATGCAAATCAAAACAACCCTGAGATTCCACCTCACACCAGTCAGAATGTTTAAGATTAAAAACTCAAGAGACAACAGGTGCTGGCGAGGATGTGGAGAAAGAGGAACACTCCTCCACAGCTGGTGGGATTGCAAGATGGTACAACCCCTCTGGAAATCAGTCTGGCGGTTCCTCAGAAAATTGGGCATGACGCTTCCAAAGGACCCTGTCATACCACTCCTAGGCATATACCCAGAGGATTCCCCTGCATTCAATAAAGACACATGCTCCACTATGTTCATAGCAGCCTTATTTATAATAGCCAGAAGCTGGAAGGAGCCCAGATGTCCCTCAAAGGAGGAATGGATACAGAAAATGTGGTATATTTATACAATGGAATACTACTCAGCAATTAAAAATAATGAATTCATGCAATTTGTAGGCAAATGGTTGGATCTGGAAAATATCATCCTAAGTGAGTTAACCCAATCACAAAAGAATACACATGAAATACAATCACTGATAAATGGATATTAATGAGCCCAGAAGCTCTGAACACTCAAGGCACAATTAGCAAATCAAAAGATTCCCAAGAAGAAGGAATGAGAGGACACTGTTCCAGAAAAGACTGGTTCCAGTCTTGCAGGAGAGTACCGGAACAGAGAAAGGGTTGAGTGGTGATTGGGGAATTCGTGGGGGTGGGGGGGGGAGGACTTATGGGACACATGGTGAGGGGGGAACTGGGAAAGGGGAAAGCCTTTGGAATGTAAACAAAGAATATAGAAAATAAAATTTTAAAAAATATATACCAAAAAAAAAATAAAGAAATGAAAAGAAAATGCCTAAGATCAGGCTGTAGGCAAGCTTGTAAAGCATTTACTTAAGTAGTGATGAGGGAGATACCTTCCCATTGTGGATGGTGCTGTCCCTGGGCTGGTGTTCTATAAGAAGGCAGGCTGAGTAAACCACAGGATGCAAGCCAGTAAGCAGCACCCCTCCATGGTTTCTGCATCCCCACCTGCCTCCGAGTGGCTGTCCTGAATATCTTTGATAATGAACAATGCTGTAGAAGTGTAAGCCAGATAATCCTCTTCTTCCCCAAGTTTGTTTGGTCATGGTACTTTATCACATCGATACTATCTTTAAATAAGATATCCATGGCGTGACACTTAATACACTTAGTACATTATAAGCTTTTGTGAGTACCTATTTAAGACTATTCATGTTTTAATTAGTTAACTATTTCTTGATGTCTCTCACTATCAGGAATATATTGAGGATTTTGCATGTATTAATTTGTTAAATCTACCCAATATATAAGGGGATCACCGTTATTGCTTCAATTTGATATGTAGGAAAACTGAGGCTCAAAGAGACTAAAATGTTTCCCAGGCTCTCCTGGAATCAACAGTGTTGCCCTTTAAGTCCTGCTGCCTCTGTTGTCACAGTAAGAAAAGTGCCTTGCTTCTACAGACAAATGCACTCACTGCACATGATACTTTATCCTTTGGTCATGTTAGGCAGTACTCTAGTTAAAATGCTACAGCGATTCACTGATCTTGTTCCTGTATGAAATTAATTCTGATCTTTACCTGTCATTCACTAGGGATGGTATACATTGTTTTAACATTAATCCCCTTTGGGAGTTTTGTGGCTGACCTTGGTTTAGAATAATTTTTTTTCTGTTTTATGAGGTATGTTTTTCCTCCTTTATAGGGCTAGACTCACCTCAAAACTTGTCTTCTTCATTGCATCTGTTTCCAAGTGTCACTATATTGGATCAAAATGACCGTTTTGTATGAGTATGTCATATTCTAGACATTGTTGAGGCCCTATTGTTTGTCCTTCAGAAAAACCATGAGGTTCATAAGAAAATTCTCTCCTGTGCTTCTTTACAGAAAATCATTCTGCACCTCCTGATGTAACCACATACACCTCAGAACACTCAATACAAGTGGAAAGGCCGCAGGGCTCCACCACATCCCGGACAGCACCAAAGTATGGCAATGCTGAGCTCATGGAGACAGGGGATGGTAAGACTTACAGGGAGCTGCTTCCTCCTTGTGAACTTTGTCCTTCTGTCCTTACTGTGACTATTATTGATCTTCTTTCTGACTGAAGGCGCTACTTCAAGACACTCATTGCTTGTCAGTTTCCTTAGGAACTTTTTTAGAAAGTGATTTGACCAAAAAATGTAAATTATCTCCAAATTGTCTAAGAATTTCCCTTGTGTAGTCCAGTGTTTCATGCTATGTATACCCTCAGCTCAGAATCATACGCAGGAGTAGTACTAACATTCTCACCTAAGCTTCTAAACCACTAGTTTTGGAGTCATCAGAACCAAATTGATCTGGATTAATTGATGAGAAGATACTGTGTTTAGATGTTGAGAACTATGGCTTTTTGATGTTTTTCAGAGCTTTACTTACTTTTTGGCTTTGAAAGTACACTTTATTTTTTTGTTGTTTAAGTTTTCTTTTCTTTTATTATTTTCTATATTCTTTGTTTACATTCCCAATGATTTTCCCTTTCCCAGTTTCCCCCTCCCCATAAGTCCCATAAGCCCTCTTCCCTCCACCCATTCCCCAATCAGCCCCCTCCCTTCTCTGTCCTTGCAATCCCCTACAATGCTGCATTGAGCCTTTCCAGGACCAGGGCCCTCTCCTTCTTTCTTCTTGGGAATGATTTGATATGTTAGTTGTGTCTTGGGTATTCAGAACTTCTGGGCTAATATCCACTTACCAGTGACTGCATTCCATGTGTGTTCTTTTGTGAATGAGTTATCTCACTTATTATATTTTCCAGTTCCAACCATTTGCCTACAAATTTCATGAATTCATTGTTTTTAATTGCTGAGTAGTATTCCACTGTGTAAATATACCACATTTTCTGTATCCATTCCTCCACTGAAGGAAATATGGGTTCTTTCCAGCTTCTTATAAATAAGGCTGCTATGAACATAGTGGAGCATGTGTCCTTATTGCATGCCAGGGAATCCTCTGGGTATATGCCCAGGAGTGGTATAGCAGGGTCCTCCGGAAGTGTCATGCCCAGTTTTCTGAGGAACCCCCAGACTGATTTCCAGAGTGATTGTACCATCTTGCAATCCCACCAGCGATGGAGGAGTGTTCCTCCTTCTCCACATCCTAGCCAACACCTGCTGTTTCCTGAGATTTTAATCTTAGCCCTTCTGACTGTTGTGAGGTGAAATCTCAGGGTTGTTTTGATTTGCATTTCCCTAATGATGAATGATGTTGAACATTTCTTAAGGTGCTTCTCAGCCATTCGAATTTCTTCTGGTGAAAATTCTTTGTTTAGCTCTGTACCCCATTTTTAATAGGGCTATTTGGTTCTTTGGGGTCTAACTTCTTGAGTTCTTTGTATATATTGGATATTAGCCCTCTATGGGATGTGGGGTTGGTGAAGCTCTTTTCCCAATTTGTTGGGTGCCATTTGATTTTTCTAACAGTGTCCTTTGCCTTACAGAAACTTTGTAATTTTATCAGGTCCCATTTGTCAATTCTTGATCTTAGAGCATAGGCTATTGATGTTCTGTTCAGGAACTTTCCCCCTGTGGCCATGTCCTCAAGGGTCTTCCCCAGTTTCTTTTCTATTAGTTTCAGTGTGTCAGGTTTTATGTGGAGGTCCTTGATCCACTTGGAGTTGAGCATAGTACAAGGAGTTAAGAATGGATCAATTTGCATTCCAATTAATGTCCAATTGAACCAGCACTGTTTGTTGAAAAGGCTATCTTTTTTCCATTGGATGTTTTCAGCTCCTTTGTCAAAGATCAAGTGACTATAGGTGTGTGGGTTCATATCTGGGTCTTCAATTCTATTCCATTGATCTACCTGCCTGTCACTGTACCAATACCATGCAGTTTTTAACACTATTGCTCTGTAGTATTGCTTGAGGTCTGGGATACTGGTTTCCCCAGAAGTTCTTTTACTGTCGAGAGTAGTTTTAGCTATCCTGGGTTTTTTGTTGCTCCAGATGAATTTGAGAATTGCTCTTTCTAACTCTATTTAGAACTGAGTTGGGATTTTGATGGGGATTGTGTTGAATCTGTATATTGCTTTTGGCAAGATGGCCATTTTAACTATATTAATCCTGCTAATTTAGGAGCATGGAAGATTTTTACACTTTCTGAGGTCTTCTTCAATATCCTTCCTCAGAAACCTGAAGTTCTTGTCATACAGATCTTTCACTTGTTTGGTAAGAGTCACGCCAATATACTTTATATTGTTTGTGGCTATTGTGAAGGGTGTCATCTCCCTAATTTCTTTCTCAGCCTGCTTATCCTTTGAGTATAGGAAAACTACTGATTTGCTTGAGTTGATTTTATAACCAGAAACTTTGCTGAAGTTGTGTATTAGCTGTAGGAGTTCTCTGCTGGAGTTTTTTGGGTCACTTAAGTATACTATCATATCATCTGCAAATAGTAATAGTTTGACTTCTTCCTTTTCAATTTGTATCCCTTATACCTCCTTATGTTGTCTAATTGCTCTAGCTAGAACCTCAAGTACTATATTGAAAAGATATGGAGAGAGAGGGGGCAGCCTTGTCTAGTCCCTGATTTTAGTGGCATTGCTTCAAGTTTCTCTCCATCTATTTTGATGTTGGCTACTGGTTTGCTGTATATTGCCTTTACTATGTTTAGGTATGGGCCTTGAATTCCTGTTCTTTCCAAAACCTTTAACATGAAAAGATGCTGAATCTTGTCAAATGCTTTTTCAGCATCCAATGAGATGACCATGTGGTTTTTTTTTTCTTTGAGTTTGTTTATGTAGTGGACTGCATTGATGAATTTCTGTATATTGAACTATCCCTGCACCCCTGGAATGAAGCCTACTTGATCATGGTGAATGATTGTTTTGATGTCTTCTTGGATTCGGTTGGCAAGAATTTTATTTAGTATTTTTGCATCAATGTTCATAAGGGAAAGTGGCCCAAAGTTCTCGTTCTTTGTTGGGTCTTTGTGTGGTTTTGGTATCAGCATAATTGAAGCTTTGTAGAACGAGTTGGGTAGTGTTCTTTCTTTTCTATTTTGTGGAATAATTTGAAGAGTATTGGTGTTGGGTATTCTTTGAAGTTCTGATAGAATTATGAACTAAAACTGTCTGGTCTTGTGCTTCTTTAAGTTGGAAGACTGTCTATGATGCCTTCTATTTCTTTAAGGGCTATGGGACTGTTTAGATGATCTATTTGATCCTGATTTAATTTTGGTATTTGGTGTTTGTGTAGGAAATTGTCCATTTCCTCCAGATTCTTCAGTTGTGTTGAGTATAGGTTTTTGTAGTAGGATCTGATGATTTTTTGAATTTTCTCAGTTTCTGTTGTTATATCTCCATTTTCATTTCTAATTTTGTTAATATGGATACGTCTCTGTGCCCTTTGGTTAGTCTGGCTAAGGGTTTATCTATCTTGTTGATTTTCTCAAAGAACCATTTCTTGGCTTTGTTGATTCTTTGTATGGTTCTCTTTGTTTCTACTTGATTGATTTTAGCCCTTAGTTTGATGATTTCCAGTCTTCTACTCCTCCTAGATGAATTAGCTTCTTTTTGTTCCAGGGCTTTCAGATGTGCAGTTAAGCTGCTAGTGTATGCAGATGTATGGAGAAAGATTTTTTTTTTTTAAATCTTTCAAGGTAATGGAAGTACAGGTAAGTTCTTAGATATCTTTATTAGATTAGGTCATAGGATGTATTCCCATGACAGGACACAAAAACATTGTTTGGGAAATTTTTCATAAATTCTCTTATTCCTTCCAGAGTTTATTTGTTCATGTCCATGGTGGTTCCCGTTTTTTTCAGGTGTTCCAGTAAGTAGCCGGGTATCAGCAAAAATTCAGCAGCTTGTCAATACTCTTAAACGACCGAAGCGGCCTCCATTACGAGAATTCTTTGTTGATGACTTTGAGGAATTGTTAGAAGGTAAGCAATTTTTTCTACCCCCTTTTTAATGAAGTCCTTGGCTCCTTGTGGAGTGCTACATTTTATGCAAAGTTACTTCATTTTGCTAAGAGTGATAATCTAGCCTTCCCTCAATAATAGAACTCTACGTCAGTGTAGGTTGCTGTTCCCAATGCATTTCTGAAAGGTACACCAAGTGCTATGCAATTAGAGCTTTGAAGCCACCTGCCCCCTCAGTACGTTGTCATGCTGTTCTGTGACTTAGGCCTCTTTGTAAGGACTCAGTGCTGTGATATAAAAGCAAAACAAAATGATAGAGATCCTTGGCTCAAAACCTAAGGGTCCTTTTCTTCACAAATTTATGAGATTGGAGAAACACAGTAGGGACTCTGCCCCCTACCTCAGTTAGAGGGAATGATGGGGCTTCAACTAGACAACTTAAAACTGAGACACAAGAAATCTGTTGTTGGATCAAACCCATGTTTCTTGTTTATTTGTTAACTGAAGTTAAGACTTGTAGTGGGTAATAATTAATAAAGAGTACCACCCCACCATGCCTCTGCACCACTCCTTCCAAGCATCCAGTAAAGCACGACTCTTAAACTTGAAGTTAACCAAATATATTTATGTATATAAAACTCCCACATACATAATGCCAATTTACAATGAGAAAGTATTATCCCAATATATCTAACCTCTCCAAAACACCAGAAATATGGCTGAAGCCATCTGGATATCCAGCTCGTCTAGTCCACCCAGCCTCTCTCCGCCCCTCACTTCTTTTAGCTCCTCCTCCTCTCTCCCCTCCAATCACTGGCCTCTCACTGCCTCAATGTGAATGGATAGGAAATATCTTGCAACAGACTCAGCTGAGGGATGGAGAAACAGATGACAATGGGAATCCGTACTTGGCACAGGTGTGAGGAAAGGATTTCAGATCCCTAGAACTCATGCAGAGCATCAGAGAAAGCTGCGGAGTGGGACTAGCCTCTTCTGTGAGTTCTAGATTTGACTGAGAGACCCTGCCTCAGAGAATAAGGTAGAGGAATGATGGACGACAGTTCCTCACATCAACCTCCAGCCTCCAAATGCACACTCATATGTATACGTGACCACATACTCACACATGCATACATGTACACCATGTAAAATATACACGTGAAAATTGAAAAATACAATAAAATTTATGGAAGACTCAGCTGATTTTCCAGATAGCAGGTTGAAGTGATACCTCAAACTCTGAGAGAGAATGCTTTTCTAGAAGTAGGGGAAATCATTTCAGTTTCATACCTATCTAAACTTAAAAAAGTGGACTGTGTTCTATGTTGATCAAGGCTTTTAGTTTTACTCTTGAAAGTACTTTTACCTTGTTTTTGTTATTCAGAGTATTTATAGATTTCTGCCTCTATCTTGTCATTCAAGGGAAAATGTAACGTAAGAACTGAACCTTTTAGAGTTTTGAATATGGTGTGCTAACTTTAAACCCATGCATTTAAAAGTGAGAATCAAGGAATGTGGTTCAGTTTTGTCTGTTACCTACAAATGTTCTCACACCCACCTAAGTTTCCCATTCTGTGTTGCCTTGGAAATTGTAAGAACTCAGTGCTTTTGTTATATCTATGGTGGTTTGGTTTTAGAAAAGCATGTTTGCCATCATCAACCTTTAAGTATCAATCCTAGATTTCTTATAAACAACTAAAATTATTACTCAATGGATATCTTTTTAAAAAAAAATATTGTATGTTTAAATGTATTTAGTTCAACAACCAGATCCAAACCAACCAAAGCCAGAGGGTGCCCAGATGCTGGCCACAAGAGGGGAGCAGTTGGGAGTCGTCACAAACTGGCCACCCTCTTTAGAAGCTGCACTACAACGATGGGGGACCATCTCTCCGAAGGCCCCGTGCCTGACCACCATGGACACAAATGGAAAACCCCTGTACATCCTCACTTACGGTAATCCCATGATGCCACTGGTTCTCTCTGACCTGTGCCTTCCCTGCATGTAACCACTGCTGAATGGAGAGAAAAAACACACATCTCCTGGCTGGCTCATTTATGTCTGTGTGGCCTTGTTTGTTTCTGGTTTAAAAGTAGATGAAAATTTAAAGAACTTTTCCATTAAAAAATGTGCTGATTGAGAAGTTACTACTTTTTTTTAAATTTTATTTTCTATATTCTTTGTTTACATTCCAAAGGCTTTCCCCTTTCCCAGTTACCCCTTCACCATGTGTCCCATAAGACCTCCTCCCCCCGCCCCACGCATTCCCCAATCACCCCCCAACCCCTTCTCTGTTCTGGTACTCTCCTATAAAACTGGAACCAGTCTTTTCTGGACCAGTGTCCTCTCATTCCTTCTTCTTGGGAATCTTTTGACTTGTTAATTGTGCCTTGAGTGTTCAGAGCTTCTGGGCTCATTAATATCCATTTATCAGTGATAGCATTTCATGTGTATTTTTTTTTGTGATTGGGTTAACTCACTTAGGATGATATTTTCCAGGTCCAAACATTTGCCTACAAATTGCATGAATTCATTATTTTTAATTGCTGAGTAGTATTCCATTGTATAAATATGCCACATTTTCTGTATCCATTCCTCCTTTGAGGGACATCTGGGCTCCTTTGAGCTTCTGGCTATTAAAAATAAGGCTGCTATGAACATAGTGGAGCATGTGTCTTTATTGCATGCAGGGGAATCCCCTGGGTATATGCCCAGGAGTGCTATGGCAGCAGAAATGAATATGTAAAGCTGTGATTGTAACTCTGCTATGTCACTTGATCTTGTTTATTACAAATGAATACTTTCATTGATAATCAGTACAAAGTATATATCAAACCTTTGGGCCTAGATTTGAGTCACAATTCCTTGGAATACTAATATGCTGTAATCTCAGATGCTGAAATTAAAAGATGATGGAAATTCCTGAAGTCTAAAGTCCCAGAAGTTTTAAATCTCAAAAATAGTTATGGAGAAATATTTAAAATTCTGTAGAAGACATTTTACATGCATGTGTGTGTGTGAATGTATGTATTTATGTATGTATGTATGTATGTATGTATGTGTATGTAGCCCTGGCTTCCTTGTAAATTTCTATATAGACCAGGATGGCCTCAAAAATCTCAGAGATTCACCCATCTTCTGCCTTCCTGATGCCAGGATTTAAGGCATGTACTTGGCTTTGTTTACATTTTTAAATAGAGATTTATAGGAGAAAGATAGGAAACTGTTGGCATAATACTCCACTTTCTACAATAATATATGTAAGAACAGAAACATTTTTGCTGAGCTAAACACTCATGTTTATTCATGCAAGTCACATAAAGTTACGAGCAGATGCACTGCATTCATGAGCCAAGTCAGAAAGCAAAAGTCTACATGTGTGTCACTAGCATTGGCAATTACATAATCCGGCTTTATGGCCCCCTGTAAGCTCTTGGTGGGTAGCCCAAGACTTTGGACAAGATTGATCAAAGCCATTTGGGTCAATGTTATGTTTATAGACAGCAGAAAGCTGAGGTCTTGGAAATTTTATCATATAAGAGTACAAGTATATAATGTGGACAACTACTAATTTCAGGAAATTTCATTGCATTTGCATATGCAAACAATAATGCTACTGAAAGACAATACCATAGGTATCTTTTTTTAATTTTTTTCATTTTTTATTCTATATTTTTTGTTTATATTTCAAAGGCTTTCCCCTTTCCCAGTTCCCCCCCACCATACATCCCATAAGTCCTCTCCCTCCCCAACTATTCCCCAATCACCCCTTCCCCCACCATTTCTCTGTTCTGGTACTCTCCTACAAAACTGGATCCAATATTCCCAGGGTCCTCTCCTTTCTTCTTCTTGGGAATCCTTTGACTTGCTAATTGTGCCTTGAGTATTTAGGGCTTCTGGGCTCATTAATATCCACTTATCAGTGATTGCATTTCATGTGTATTCTTTTGTGATTGGATTAACTCACTTAGGATGATATTTTCCAGAACTAACCATTTGCCTACAAATTGCATTAATTCATTATTTTTAATTGGTGATTAGTATTCCATTATATATATATGTATATATACATATATATATATATATATATATATATAAAATGTGATATATATATGTATGTATCACATTTTCTGTATCCATTCCTCCTTTGAGGGATATCTGGGCTCCTTCCAACTTCTGGTATTATAAACAAGGCTGCTATGAACATAGTGGAGCATGTGTCTTTATTGTATGCAGGGGAATCCTATGGGTATATGTCCAGGAGTGGTATGACAGGGTCCTCTGGAAGTGTCATGCCCAATTTTCTGAGGAACCGCCAGACTGATTTCCAGAGCGGTTGTACCATCTTGCAATCCCACCAGCTGTGGAGGAGTGTTCCTCTTTCTCCACATCCTCGCCAGCACGTGTTGTCTCTTGAGTTTTTAATCTTAGCCATTCTGACTGGTGTGAGGTGGAATCTCAGGGTTGTTTTGATTTGCATTTCCCTGATGACTAATGATGTTGAACATCTCTTAAGGTGTTTCTCGGCCATCCAAATTTCTTCTGGTGAAAAATCCTTGTTTAGCTCTTTACCCCATTTTTTGATAGGGTGATTTTGTTCTTTGGGGTCTAACTTCTTGAGTTCTTTGTATATATTGGATATTAGCCCTCTGTCGGATGTGGGGTTGGTGAAGATCTTTTCCCAATTTGTTGGTCGCTGTTTTGTCCTTCTGACAGTATCCTTTGCCTTATAGAAACTTTGTAATTTTATGAGGTCCTATTTGTCAATTCTTGATCTTAGAGCATAAGCTATTGGTGTTTTATTCAGGAACTTTCCCCCTGTGCCCATGTCCTCCAGGGTCTTCCCCAGTTTCTTTTCTAATAGTTTCAGTGTGTCTGGTTTTATGTGGAGGTCCTTAATCCACTTGGAGTTGATCTTAGTACAAGGAGATAAGAGTGGGTCGATTCGCATTCTTCTGCATGTTGACCTCCAGTTGAACCCGCACCATTTGTTGAAAAGGCTATCTTTTTTTCCACTGGATGGTTGTAGCTCCTTTATCAAAGATCAAGTGACCCTAAGTCTGTGAGTTCATTTCTGGGTCTTCAATCCTATTCCATTGATCTACTTGCCTGTTGCTGTACCAATACCATGCAGTTTTAAACACAATTGCTCTGTAGTACTGCTTGAGGTTAGGGATATTGATTTCCCCAGAAGTCCTTTTATTGTTGAGAATAGTTCTAGCTATCCTGTGTTTTTTGTTACTCCAGATGAATTTGAGAATTGCTCTTTCTAGATCTATGAAGAATTGATTTGGGATTTTGATGGGGATTGCATTGAATCTGTAGATTGCCTTTGGCAAGATGGCCATTTTTACTATAATAATCCTGCCAATCCAAGAGCAAGAAATATTTTTTCCATCTTCTGAAGTCTTCTTCGATTTCTTTCTTCAAGGACTTTAAGTTCCTGTCATACAGATCTTTCGCTTGTTTTTTTTTTAAGAGTCATGCCAAGGTACTTTATGTTGTTTGTGGCTATTGTGAAGGGTGTTATTTCCCTAACTTCTTTGTCAGCCTGCTTGTCCTTTGAGTACAGGAAGGCTACTCATTTGCTTGAGTTGATTTTATAACCAGCCACTTTGCTAAAGTTGTTTATCAGCTGTAAGAGTTCTCTGGTGGAGTTTTTTGGGTCACTTAATCATATCGTCTGCAAATAATGATAGTTTGACTTCTTCCTTTCCAATTTATATCCCTTTGACTTCCTTATGTTGTCTAATTGCTCTCGCTAGAACTTCAAGTACTATATTGAAAAGATATGGAGAGAGGAGCAGCCTTGTCTAGTCCCTGATTTTAGTGGCATTGCTTCAAGTTTCTCTCCATTTATTTTGATGTTGGCTACTGGTTTGCTGTAGATTGCTTTTACTATGTTTAGGTATGGGCCTTGAATTCCTGCTCTTTCCAAGACTTTTAGCATGAAAGGATGCTGAATTTTGTCGAATGCTTTTTCAGCATCTAATGAGATGACCATGTGGTTTTTTTTTTCTTTTAGTTTGTTTATGTAGTGGATTACATTGATGGATTTCCATATATTGAACCATCCCTGCATCCCTGGGATGAAGCCTACTTGATCATGGTGAATGATCGTTTTGATGTGCTCTTGGATTCTGTTGGCAAGAATTTTATTTAGTATTTTTACATCAATATTCATAAGGGAAATTGGCCTGTAGTTCTCTTTCTTTGTTGGATCTTTGTGTGGTTTTGGTATCAGCGTAATGGCTATAGCAATATTGCTACTGAAAGACAATACCATAGGTACCTTTATAGAGACAAAAATGCATAAAATGAGTTAGAGCTGTGTGAACATCTATATGATTTGTATCTTCAGTATTGGAATAGGAACAGTACAACAATAACAGATACAGCCTACCAAATTGTATAAAAGTAATGCTGACACTTTAAATAGTAGGAAGATAAAAGCCTGCTGACTCTTGGTAGTCTAGCAGCTGCTGATTCTGGTCTTGTATTATTTTATACCATTGTTTTTGCTCTGGTAGGGGTTGAACTCAAGACTTTGTACATGTCAGGCACACACACTGCCAATGAGCTAATTGCTCTCCCAAGCCTAGCATTCTAATCTTTGGTGCAGTAAAGAACAATTCCTTTCTAGTTCTCAGAGAAAGAGTGGTTCACTTTCTGCCTGTGTTCTTTCTGGTCTCCTGGCTGCATAGTTGGTATCAGTTAGTATCTAGGGTGACTATCCCTAGCTGGTCTATTCAGCCCCACACTGATCTCTGAACAACCTCATACATATGTAAGATAATATCTGACCAGATTTCTAGGTGGTTCTTCGGCATCACGTGCCACCATCTTGCATCTCAGTGGACTCTCCCCATGCCCAGACCTTGATCCTCATTCTGTCCCTCTGACAGTCTACCTCTACTCTCTCAGTGAGATCAGGATTTGGCCCATTGGTATTTCAACACCGAAATTTACTTTTAGAATTGTGACTTTTTAAACTTGACAGATTTTAATCTTTTATTGAGATCCATGGCGTTTATGATTGTGTCTGTTTTGACATCTACCACTGAGAAACTAAAATTTGGATTCACAGTACAGAAAGCCAGATAAACAGGTTTCCTTAGTTCTTCTCACAGTATCCTTAATGCAGACTAAACTGCACATAGCCTGCTGTACTAGAGAGGCCTTTCTTTTAGTTGCATCGCTATGGAGTAAACAGATTACAGCTATTTTCATACTACTGGCTTCAGCTTCACAGAGAATTAAGCGTCATAGCTTCAAGAACAAATAGCTCACTTCTGCATGGATGACATTAGAAATTCCTTTTTGTTTAAACGTTAGCTTTGTTTTTATATTACAAACACCTTGGCTAATTATGAGGAAAGAGCTTGAGTTTTATAATCAGTCATCAAGGTTAAGAGCCGGCATTTGGAGAGTGGGGCCCCAGGGGCACCTGTGCATTTCAGGTACCAACATGGGATTTGGGCTTAAGAGTAAGGTTTGGAAGTATTTTACAGTCTCTTTATATTTGTGACTGCATTGAACACTTTAAAATAAGATAGAGAATACTATCTGCGATTTAGCATAAGTTTTGTTGGTATTTTTTAAAAGTATGCTTTTAGAAAAAAATTTATTCAGTCAAAAAGAGAAGACTTTTTATGGGTGACCCTCATGCCTGTCCAAATTAATCCTGAAAGCTAATTATATACTTGGAATTGCTGCTGCTCTACAGCTAATGATTCTAATACTTACCTGTGTGGGGAGGTCAGGACCCTAGCACAGGTTTTGTGTTTGTCCCAGAAGTTGTGTGCCTTCCTGTGACCTGCAATTGCTGACTAAGGTATATTAAGTTTTTGTTGTACAGTGGTGCAGTACTCTGGCTTGGGAAGTCAGAGTTGGATAAAAATGGCCTCTCAAGAGGCTTATCACGTAGAGTAAAATTGTAACCCCCCTCTCTGTTGTTGACCACTTGTTGAGGAAGCTAGTACTTGCTTCTTTTCCCTTTTGGTAAGGCTATGATAAGTTTGAGGTACAAGAAACAGATTATTGCTTTGACAGTTACATAGTCTTATATATACATCATACCCGTACCCCAAATGTAACTTCTGCTTGTAAAATACTTATATCTTTTCTATATTTGTTTTTTGCTATATTTAATATTATTTGTCACTCATATGCTTGGGTCAGTCTTCATTTTTGCTTGTTAAGAAAATATTAGAAAATAAGATATTTTAAATATAAGATATTTTTAAATCTAAGTTTGTACCTTAGCAGTACATAATATAAAAGTGTTGACTGACACAGTGGATACTATACATGAGTATTGTCTCTGTGGAAAACAAAATAAATGAAAAACAAATTGGTTGCTTATTTCTGAGAAAATGCAGGGAGAAAAAGGCCCATTGATTTTAAGTTGTTCTAATGCCTGAGAAAACTGGTATAATTGAAGGACTATAGTATTTAAAGTCTTCAAGTTTCCCTTCAGTTCCCAAATTTAATTTTCTATTAAGTTCTGAGGCAACAGAATTCTCTGCTGAGAAATTTAGAATATCTAGTAGATAATGTAGATAAGGTTATAAAGGATTTGATACTTCAAGTTGCAATGGAAATTGGAAGTCTATGAAATAGAAACGCCACGATCTTAGGTCTTGCAAACAAGCAGTGCTGCACAGCGCTTTCGTTTCCGCTTCTCCATCCTCCCCCACTTCTCTTTTGTTAGGATGCCTGTAAGGACATATTTCTTTTTTACTATATAAATGTTTCTGTTTTTCCTTTTATTTTAAAATATTTAATATCCATACATGCATGTGACATATTTTGATGAAATCTATTTCCCATTCTTTCCCTTTCAGTTCTTCTCCTAGCTCCACCCCCTCTTTCTACTCACAACTTAATGTGCTCATTTTTTCTCCCAGCACCCACTGAGTCTACTCAGTGCTGTCTGTACACACATGGTGTAGGACCATCTCCTGGAGCATGGGCAGCCTGAGTCCCTGGAGAAAGCTGACTCTTCTGTCCCCAGCAGCAATTAGTTGCCTATAGCTCCTCAGTTAGGGGGTGGAAATCATGAGCTCCTCCCATCCATCTGAGTTTCTTCACATTTGTCAGCCTGAGTTAGGAATGTACCAGACAGCCTTTCCATTCCCTCCTTGCTGTTACTGGTAAGTCTCTCCAACCCTTGCTCCAGATCCATTCGGGCCCTTTCTCTGCAGTTACACTATCTGTATAGCAGCCTAGATGTCATTCAAATCCAAGAAAAGCTGAAGAAAGCAGTCTTTGTCAGCTATTCTGGAAGTGTTTATTCTCCTTGTTTTATACTGGCACCTGCACTAACTCGGTTCCTCTTCTCTGTAAACTACAAGATGTAAAAATACTAAGTATATTTCAAGAATATTTGTCCAAAGTTTGGATTTTGTAGTTTTGTGAGACTATGTAAAACTAAATTGTGTGTGAGTGTATATTAACTCCCAGTGTCCTCTCTGAAAATGAAGGTGAAGCATCAGCAAACTGTAAAAGCTTTAATTGATTGGTTTGTTTATAACACATTGCTTTTTATTTTATTCAGTGACAACAAAACGTCATTATTCAGCTAGAATAGTTTCCCAGTTTTGTTCACAGTAAGGAAGGTCTAAAGGCTTAAATTATTTATGGGAGAAAAAACACCTCTCCTTGTATTGTTTCTTACCAACTGATGACCATTGATAGAGAAATGAACTCCCCAAGTGAGATATCAAATGACTTTAAAGATCTATGGGGTTGAGATGAGGAAGAGAACATGGATGAAATCTTAACATTTAGTAATGAAGTATGTATGAGTTATGTTAAGCTGCAAACTATGACTGTGAACTTCATTGGTTCCTGTATATGACATTAGTGAACCCCCACAAAAAAGTGTTTAGCATATACTGAGGATCAAGAATTGTCCTGAGACTAAGAGCAATGAAAGATAAAACATTCTCCTAGCAAGCTATCCACTAAGGGGCAGACAAGAATCCTATGAATGGTGGATAAAGATCGTATTACTTCAGGTAGCTACAGTTCTAACAGGAAATGAAACAAATCCAGGTTTATGTTTTTGTTTTGTTTTCAAATTCAAGTTTGTTTCTTTGGTTTTTTTTTTAAAGTAAAAAATGTGTTATAAGTCAAAGGAATTTCTGTTTACAAGAAGAAATCTAGACATTGACTATATTAAGACACAATTAGATCAACCGGCATTTTATTCTTTTACATGAATATACTGGCTAAAACCTTGATTTGTTTTGAAAGCTCTCAGTGCTGAGTGTCTTTGACTGTGCTGTAAAATCCCTTCTGAATGCAAGAATGCTCCTTAGACTTGAAGTTGCTTTTATTCCACCTTACACTATTCAGTATTATCAGGAAATGTATGAGTTCAGGATAAAGGCTTGAAATATGAAGGTCCTTCAGAGCTTGTTTTTGTTCGTAAATATAATTTGTTGAAACTTTTCAGAAAGGAAGAAAATACTATCTTAAGCCTAAATTTAAAACTTAACATTTTTGTTACATTTATATTCAACTTAGAAAAATTTTTCTAGATCTCAGAATTTTAAAATTACAAAACTTTGCACTTTAAGTGCAAAGGTTCCTCTTCCAAATCTCCAAACCTTGAGATTAGAAAGTATACACTTTGAGAAGTTTACAGCTTGCAGGGAATTGGGCTTTGAATAACCTGCCAGAGCCATTTTTATACAATTTGTGTTCATTTGCAGTTGCCAAAGATGGCACACATTTATAAGAGATGGGTGTCACTGATAGATAGAGCTTCGAAGCCTCAGTGCTCAGTCCAGTGAGATACGCTTTGAAGCCCCATCCCCATACTAAGTCCAGTGGAAAGATGGCATTGAAATTCCCTGTAGCATTATAGCATGAGCTTAACACACTTAGAGAAATGAAGTTTGCTGAGACCTGGTTCTGATGATTCTCTGGCAATGTGTCAGTTTTTTATTATTTATTTTCTGTCCTTTTTCTAGGAACGTAAGTTCAAGGCTTAAAATAAAAAATAAAAACACATTTTGGGTAAAGTTTGTGAGAGAAATTTATGTCCCTCCCATCCCCATGGCTGTATACTATTAACCTCTATCAACCAACTTGTGGGCTCCTGTCCCGTCAACACCTTCCCTGTCACAGGCCAGCTGTAAGGCAGGCTAAGCAGGCTCAGCTTAGAATTTCCAGTCTCTCTGCTTGCCTTCTCCCTCTCGTTTCTTCTTTTTCCTCTCCTCCCTCCCTAGCTCCCTATATCTCTTTCTCCCTGTCTCTGTCTTTCTCTCTGCTGTTTTTAAATCGCCAGTACTACTTCTGACTGCATTTTCAGCTTTCAGTTTTATAGTCTTTTCATCCTTACCCCTTTTTTGTCAGTCTTTCTTCCACACGACACTTCCTCCCAACCACAAATACTGAGCAGAATAGATGAATGAAATAGACTCCAAAATGCTAGTTTTACATTTACAGTTTAACATAGCTGAAAATGCATGTGTATATTGCTAAGTTGTTCATATGTTTATACTTTATATCAACAGGCAAACTATGGACAAGAAGTATGAAGGTTGCTTACAACATTCTGCATAAATTAGGTACAAAGCAAGAACCTATGGTGCGGCCTGGAGACAGGGTAAGTGAGGTTCAAATAACTAGATCATCTCTATACTACGATTTCAGAACTCAGCCTGCTCTTCCTCATTGGCCCAGTAAGGTTGGACATAAAATGCAAGCAAGCACTCTTTATGACCAGGTGCAACCATCTGATTGAGGAGTTTTGTGTGTTCTGCTGTTTGATCAGCACCCTCAGACATCGTGGCCTGCTTTTTGGGAAAGAATCATGTGGCAATAGTCACCTTTTAAATATTACGAGTTTATAAATGTCGCTTGTTTCTTCATGAGCCTACCCATCTGAAAATGTGCGAGCAACACACACTGCCTTATGAAGGCAGATTCACATGAGACTTGGTGTCAAAAAATTAGTTTATGTTAATATGCTTACACATACAAATATATCGTCTTACTCTCATTCTGACTTGTTCTAGGTGTTTTTTTAGCCATGTAGAAAAGAAATGTATTCCAGAACTTAATCCCCGCCCCCATTTCCTGTATTACAAACCACCCAGAATGGCTAAGTTTAAGATGCAGCTCCTGGCTTCATAACTACCATCAGTATCTGCTTAAGGTTTATGCCAGCCTGTTTATCTTGGATATTAAATATGCTAGACTACCTTATCTTAATGTTCTTACCAAAATCAATAAGGCCACTTACAACATTTTTAAATAATCCATTTGAAATTCCAAAATAAGAAAGTATGAAATGATGCATATGTGCTGAATCTTTGTATTTATGTGCCTGTGAAAATACACCCACATGGTTTGTAAAGAGTTAATACCATAGGTATAGCAACCTGTTAGAGGAACTTATGTGAAAATAGAGGCAGCATCCTGAAGGGCACAGTGGGAACCCTATTAAACAAACAAACAAACAAAACCAAACAAACAAAGAGCTCTTACCATACAGGAAACTTTCTGAAAACCAGTCAGTTGGCAGTACCATTTATGAGAGCACCGGGATAGGCTAAATATTAAATTGGCTGTGCTGCAAGCAGTCATGTACCACATACTGACACTCAGAGACAGTTTGCAGGTGGGATGACCATCCCAGAAGATACTGCTTGATGAAGTATCATGGCCATTCTAGTTTGCATGAGTACAGTCTCTGATACTTTAATTATTATAAGCCATGTAACACATTTCTCATAATTTATATCTATACCATAATTTATATCTATACCAAAACTGTCTCAGTTCTTTTAAAAGGCATGGAGAAATTGACTTAAATATTTATTACCTTTGAATATAAAGAAAAAAACATTTAAAACATCAAATATATACCAAAAAATGTGAAAATATATCAAGAAATATTTATGTTAAATATAAATAAATAAATAAATAAATAAATAAATATTAAGCACAAATTCCAGGGAACATTGCAAGACATGAAAAAGTAAATATGAAAAATGAAAAGGAATCCATAAAAAGAAAAACTCGAGGATATGGCCATATTGTTAATGTTGGAAAACCTATTTAGAAATTACATCCAGAATTGTGTGGTGGGTTATAATATACTCCCAGACCGGCCAAACTGGGCAGGTTGGATGAGCAGGGAACACCAGGAGCAATTAAGTCCTTATAGTAGTAGGAAGTAAAAGCACGCGTGTTGGCATTAAGAGACTGATGCTGAAATCATGCCAGGACTGGCAGTGTGAGGGTTTCCGGTGTAGCATGTGATGCAGCATGCTTCTGTAAGCTGTCATGTGGCTGTTACAGGACACTCAGGTGCAGTTTGTTATTGCTCTTTTCCTTTTTCTCATAGAAGGAACTATGGCCTGGGACAAAATTGTGCTTAAGATACTAGAACTATAAGAAGTGACTTAGCATCTGAATTAAGTCCATCTCGGCCTAGCTCCTAAGCGTTTGCCCAGATAGCCAGTAAAGAATTATGTAAACATTTAATTTTAGCTGTGAGAATGATATCAGAATATGCAGCGTTATTTATTTAGACTAGTGAAAAGAGTAAAAACCCACATATTGTGTACAGTTTTTTTTTTTTGTATATGAAAATTATATGGCCGTGGAAGACAAGAAGCAAACAATAAAATGAGATATTGTCTGGTATGGGAGTATAGCTGGCAGTTGTTAGTGTTTCCCTTCCATGTAAGTTGAAGAAAAATTATGGGGTGCTTATTAAAATATCTTATTATTTTTACATAAAACATTTTTTGTTAGCATCTATCACTTTTGATATAGATTCTTGCTCTGTAGCCTGTGATCACTTTTAATTTATAGTCCTTAGCCTCCTAAGTACTGATCTTACAGGCCTGCCTGTTCACTGTGTTGGGGACTTGAAATTTTCATCATGTTGTCCATAGAAATATAAAGTTTCTGTAAGGCAAAAGACACTGTCAAAAGGATAAATTGGCAACCAACAAATTGGGAAAAAATCTTCACCAACCCCACATCCAACAGAGGGCTAATCTCCAATGTATACAAAGAACTCAAGAGATTAGACCCCAGAAAACCAAATAACCCTATCCAAAAATGGGGTACAGAGCTAAACAGAGACTTTTCACCTGAAGAAATTCGGATGGCTGAGAAACACCTTAAAAAATGTTCAACATCACTAGTCATTAGGGAAATGCAAATTAAAACAACCCTGAGATTTCACCTCACACCAGTCAGAATGGCTAAGATTAAAAACTCAGAAGACATCAGGTGTTGGCGAGGATGTGGAGAAAGAGGAACACTCCTCCACTGCTGGTGGGAATGCAAGCTGGTACAACCACTCTGGAAATCAGTATGGCGGTTCCTCAGAAAACTGGGCGTGATACTTCCGGAGGACCCAGCCATACCACTCCTGGGAATATACCCAGAAGATTCCCCAGCATGCAATAAGGATACATGCTCCACTATGTTCATAGCAGCCTTATATATAATAGCCAGAAGCTGGAAAGAACCCAGATGTCCCTCAACAGAGGAATGGATACAAAAAATGTGGTATATATACACAATGGAGTACTATTCAGCCATTAGAAACAATGAATTCATGAAATTCTTAGAGAAATGGATGGAGCTGGAGAATGTCATACTAAGTGAGGTGACCCAGTCTCAAAAGAATACCCATGGTATACAGTCACTGATAAGTGGATATTAGCCTAGAATCTTGGAACACCAAAGACACAAATCACATATCAAGTGATGTCTCACAAGAAGAAAGGAGTGGACACTGGTGCTAGAATGGACCAAAACATCATTGTGGGAGAGTACAAGAACAGTAAAGTGGGAGGGGGTGGATGCGGGAGCAGGGGGAGGGAAAAGGACATGTGGGACCTTTGGGGGTGGGGAACCAGAAAAAGGGAAATGAATTGTAAATATAGAATATATACAATAAAAAAAAATCAAAAAAAAAAAAAAACAAAAACAAAAACTACAAAAAAAAAAAAATCCTGAGGTTGATGCAGCTGTGTCTTGCACGTCTCCAGGTGGCGCTAGTGTTCCCCAACAATGACCCTGCTGCTTTCATGGTGGCCTTCTATGGTTGCTTGCTGGCTGAAGTTGTTCCTGTCCCCATTGAAGTGCCACTCACAAGAAAGGTAACAAACTTACTGGTCATCAAGCTCTATTTGAGGGAAGTGTCAGGCTCCATGGCAATTGAATGTGCTGGGTGAGAATGTGTAGACTACAATTTTGTAAATTATTTTTTATCTTTGCTGTGTAAGTTCAGTGACATGTTCTTACTGTCTCTGAGGCTCTTACCAGATTTTCATTAGTTTCATCTATTTGTGAGAACAATTATTCACACAAACACAGCATGTCTCATTTGTGGGTGTGCACCTTCTCCAAGGTGAAGCTTAAGTTTATGTGGTCCTGTCTTATCTGAATCTATTAAGAACCATTTTCTCATTCCTGAGTATCATTGCTTAGAAAGTCAGGTACTGTCTGGAGCCATGATGGGACAAGCTGATATACTAGCAGGTGATCATCCTGAAATGGCCTGCTTTGGGTTATTATATAATCTGCAACAGGTGAGCCCTCATTAAGTAATACAGTGAGGGACTAATTTTAGGAAAGATTCCTGCTATTAATCTGCTTTTCCTGTTATTATTAAACATATATAATAATAAGTAATAGCACACTCCTTTGGAGCAGATCTCTGCAGATCTGTGATAATGTAATGTCTTATGGTGATGCTATGTAGACAAAAGATGACTTAAGTTTTAATGATAATCCTATAAGAATTCTTAAAATTATATCTGTGATTATTAAGCTCTTCTATAATGGGACTGCTATTAGTCCTTTTCTGGTAGTCAAAACTGCAGTGAGAACTCTGCCAGTCTCCCAAGTGTCACCAGTTACATACTTACACACACACATGCATACATTCTCACAATTGCATACTTATACACACATCTATACTTACATATGCATATGGAGCAAAAGACCAAACACCAGTGAACCAGAAAGAACTCACTCATTCTGGATGAAAAAGGAGCTTCAATCTTTATTGCATACAGAGAGAAAAGGCTTCCACCCTTTTAATGCTAAATGAATTAAAACCATGTTTGTAAGAAAAAAGCTTTGTTCCTTTTAAAAAGACTAAGCCTGCCTTGTCCTTACCATGGGACAGAACAGGTCCCATGGTAAGGAGAAGCCTGCCTGCTCCTTCTGCTCTTCTTTCTTCCTCTTTTGCTCTGCATTCTGCACATTGCTCTCTTAGTTTTTTTTATGTTACCTATAGTTTCTAAGTTATTCCACTCTGCATTCTCCTTCTAATCCTGTTCTCTTCTGACTAAAAACTTCTCAGTTCAGTTCCTGGCTCAGCTCAGTTCTTCTCACCTCTGTTCCTCAGTTCCAACTCCTCTCTTTGTCCTCAGCCCTTAAACATCTTTCAGAATACATGATCACTGTTACAAAGTTCATCACAAGTTCACACAAAAAGTCAAATCATAAATTGAAATGGAAGTTTACAACAGAGAATGTTTACATGCATATCCATTAGGAGTAATTATCTAGCTAAACATCTTATCACCTGTCTTAGCTCTACAGGTTCACCTGAGGTTTAACACCATAACTAAGTTATAAGTGACATTCTTGTATGTTTCTGGGCCTCTCTTTCTTTAGGTTAGGGAAGTTTTCTTCTATAATTTTGTTGAAGGTATTTACTGGCTCTTTAAGTTGGAAATCTTCGCTCTCTTTTATACCTATAATCCTTAGGTTTGGTCTTCTCATTGTGTCCTGGATTTCCTGGGTGTTTGGGGCTACAAGCTTTGTGCATGTCCTTTGACTGTTGAGTCATTGTTTTCTATGGTATCTTCAGGACCTGAGATTCTCTCTTCTATCTCTTATATTCTGTTATTGATGCTTGCATCTACGACTCCTGATTTCTTTCCAAGAGTTGGAATCCCTTTCTCCAGAGTTGTCTCCCTTTGAGATTTCTTCATTGTTTCTACTTCCACTTTTAGATCCTGGATGGTTTTGTTCAGTTCCTTCACTTGATTGTGTTTTCCTGAAATTCTTTAAGGGATTTTTGTGTTTCCTCTTTAAGGGCTTCTACCTGCTGGCCCATGTTCTCCTGTATTTCTTTAAGGTAGTTATTTATCTCCTTCTTGAAGTCCTCTATCAGCATCATGAGATGTGATTTTAAATCCAACTCTTGCTTTTCCAGTGTGTTGAGTTATCTGGGACTTGCTGTGGTGGGAGAACTGGGTTCTGATGTTGCCAAGTAGCCTTGGTTTCTGTTGGTAGGGTTCTTGTGCTTGCCTTTCACCATCTGGTTATTTCTGGTATTAGTGTCTTGCTGTCTCTGGCTGGAGCTTGTCCCGCCTGTGGGCCAGTAAGCCTGTGTCTGTACTCCAGGGAGATCAACTCTCTTCTCGCAGGGTATGTGCAAAGAAGGCTGTGGAGCCACCTGGCTCTCTGGTGCAAATGGCAGCCAGACAACTCCTGTCCCAGCTGCTCCACTAATCCTATGCCCTGTGTGCTCCTACCTGTTCCCCTTCAAAAAGATGGTAGAAATCTCACCTCTGAGCTTAGAAGTGAAAGTGCTGCTGGGAGATCACTCTCTCATGGTGGGCCATGCACAGAAGGCTATGGAGCTGCCTGGCTCCCTGGCCCAAATGGCGGCTGGAAGACCTCTGTCCCAGCTGCTCCACTGATCGTTTATCCTGTGCTAACAGTTCTCATTCTTAATCCTAAATCTTGTTCAATGCCTTAAATACCAACTTGCTTTTATTTACTTTTTAGTCCTGGTAGTAAAAGGGAAACATCTAGTTATTTTTGTCAAGAGAAGTTGGTGATCAGGGGAGGGGAACAAGAAAAAGCCAATAGAGAGCCTTGCCAGTGTACATCAGGAAAGTGGTTATCACTACCTTGTGGGATCTGAACCTATATGTTTTTCTGACAGCCAAGTGGGTCTATTGCTGCCTGAGACCTTTACTATGCTGTCAAGCCATCGGGCTTGCTCCAAAGAGCTCAAGTTATAGTTGATTGGTTGACTGTGTTGGTAAATATTTCCAAAGTGGGCTATGTGGCACTTGTTGCGATCCCAGAAATGGGGATACTGAAATAGATGCATTGGGTTCCATGAGGTCAAAGTGGACTACTGAATGAAACACTGTCTGGAAACAAACAAAAGAAAGCAATATTTCAAATACCATTTCAGATGAACCTTTGGAAGGAGTAATGGTCAGAGTCTGGTGTATTCACCACTTTAGGTAAACAGAGTGATATTTTGAGACAGGCACTTGGGATCTCAAACCACAGGAATTGAGGGAAAATAGCAGTAGAGCTGCTAAGGGTTACAAGGAGATGAGCAGGTGCTTGCCAGGGTGAGGAGAGTCTCCTCCAGAAAGGGTATCACTTAGTTGAACTGTTCTTGTATGCACAGTATGGCAGTCACCTGGGATTCACTTTCCTTTTTTTTTTTTTTTTTTTTTTTACTTTTTTTTTTTTTGGATTTTTTTTTTTATTGTATATATTCTATATTTACAATTCATTTCCTTTTTTCTGGTTCCCCACCCCCAAAGGTCCCACATGTCCTTTTCCCTCCCCCTGCTCCCGCATCCACCCCCTCCCACCTTACTGTTCTTGTACCCTCCCACAATGATGTTTTGGTCCATTCTAGCACCAGTGTCTACTCCTTTCTTCTTGTGAGACATCACTTGATATGTGATTTGTGTCTTTGGTGTTCCAAGCTTCTAGGCTAATATCCACTTATCAGTGACTGTATACCATGGGTATTCTTTTGAGACTGGGTCACCTCACTTAGTATGACATTCTCCAGCTCCATCCATTTCTCCAAGAATTTCATGAATTCATTGTTTCTAATGGCTGAATAGTACTCCATTGTGTATATATACCACATTTTTTGTATCCATTCCTCTGTTGAGGGACATCTGGGTTCTTTCCAGCTTCTGGCTATTATATATAAGGCTGCTATGAACATAGTGGAGCATGTATCCTTATTGCATGCTGGGGAATCTTCTGGGTATATTCCCAGGAGTGGTATGGCTGGGTCCTCCGGAAATATCACGCCCAGTTTTCTGAGGAACCGCCATACTGATTTCCAGAGTGGTTGTACCAGCTTGCATTCCCACCAGCAGTGGAGGAGTGTTCCTCTTTCTCCACATCCTCGCCAACACCTGATGTCTTCTGAGTTTTTAATCTTAGCCATTCTGACTGCTGTGAGGTGAAATCTCAGGGTTGTTTTAATTTGCATTTCCCTAATGACTAGTGATGTTGAACATTTTTTAAGGTGTTTCTCAGCCATCCGAATTTCTTCAGGTGAAAAGTCTCTGTTTAGCTCTGTACCCCATTTTTGGATAGGGTTATTTGGTTTTCTGGGGTCTAACCTCTTGAGTTCTTTGTATACATTGGAGATTAGCCCTCTGTCGGATGTGGGGTTGGTGAAGATTTTTTCCCAATTTGTTGGTTGCCAATTTATCCTTTTGACAGTGTCTTTTGCCTTACAGAAACTTTGTAGTTTTATGAGGTCCCATTTGTCTATTCTTGCTCTTAGAGCATAAGCAATTGGTGTTCTGTTCAGGAATTTTTCCCCTGAGCCAATGTCCTCAAGGGTCTTCCCCAGTTTCTTTTCTATTAGTTTTAGTGTGTCTGGTTTTATGTGGAGGTCTTTGATCCACTTGGAGTTGAGCTTAGTGCAAGGAGATAAGAGTGGATCAATTCTCATTCTTCTGCATGTTGACCTCCAGTTGAGCCAGCACCATCTGTTGAAAAGGCTATCTTTTTTCCACTGGATGTTTTCAGCTCCTTTGTCGAAGATCAATTGGCCATAGATGTGTGGGTTCAATTCTGGGTCTTCGATCCTATTCCATTGATCCGCTTCCCTGTCACTGAACCAATACCATGCAGTTTTTAACACCACTGCTCTGTAATATTGCTTGAGGTCCAGGATATTGATTCCCCCAGAAGTTCTTTTGCTGTTGATGATAGTTTTAGCTATCCTGGGTTTTTTGTTATTCCAGATGAATTTGAGAATTGCTCTTTCTAGCTCTATGAAGAACTGAGTTGGGATTTTGATGGGAATTGCATTGAATCTATATATTGCTTTGGGCAAGATTGCCATTTTGACTATATTAGTCCTGCCAACCCACGAGCATGGAAGATTTTCCCATTTTCTGATGTCTTCTTCAATTTCCCTCTTCAGAGACCTGAAGTTTTTGTCGTATAAATCTTTCACATGTTTGGTTAGCGTCACTCCAAGATACTTTATATCATTTGTGGCTATTGTGAAGGGTGTCATTTCCCTAATTTCTTTCTCGGCCTGCTTATCCTTCGCGTATAGGAAGGCTACTGATTTACTTGAGTTGATTTTATAGCCAGCCACTTTGCTGAAGTTGTTTATCAGTTGCAGGAGTTCTCTGGTGGAGGTTTTTGGGTCACTTAAGTAAACTATCATATCATCTGCAAATAGTGATAGTTTGACTTCTTCCTTTCCGATTTGTATCCCTTTGACTTCCCTCTGTTGTCGAATTGCTCTAGCTAGTACCTCAAGTACTATATTGAAGAGATATGGCGAGAGGGGACAGCCTTGTCTAGTCCCTGATTTTAGAGGGATTGCTTCAAGTTTTTCTCTGTTTACCTTGATGTTGGCTACTGGTCTGCTGTATATTGCTTTTACTATGTTTAGATATGGGCCTTGAATTCCTGTTCTTTCTAGGACCTTTAGCATGAAAGGATGCTGAATTTTGTCAAATGCTTTTTCAGCATCCAATGAGATGACCATGTGGTTTTTTTCTTTGAGTTTGTTTATGTAGTGGATTACGTTGATGGATTTCCGTATATTGAACCATCCCTGCATCCCTGGGATGAAGCCAACTTGATCATGGTGAATGATCGTTTTGATGTGTTCTTGGATTCGGTTGGCAAGTATTTTGTTTAGTATTTTTGCATCGATATTCATAAGAGAAATTGGCCTATAGTTCTCTTTCTTAGTTGGATCTTTGTGTGGTTTTGGTATCAGGGTAATTGTGGCTTCATAGAATGAGTTGGGTAGTGTTCCTTCTGTTTCTATTTTGTGGAATAATTTGAAGAGTATCGGTATCAGGACTTCTTTGAAGGTCTGATAGAATTCTGCACTAAAACCGTCTGGTCCTGTGCTCTTTTTGGTTGGAAGACTGTCTATGACCCCTTCTATTTCTTTGGGGGTTATGGGTCTGTTTAGACGATCTATTTGATCCTGGTTTAATTTTGGTATTTGGTAACTGTCGAGGAAATTGTCCATTTCCTCCAGATTCTCCAGTTGTGTTGAGTATAGGTTTTTGTAGTAGGATCTGATGATTTTTTGAATTTCCTCAGTTTCTGTTGTTATATCTCCCTTTTCATTTCTAATTTTGTTAATTTGAATACTGTCTCTGTGCCCTTTAGTAAGTCTGGCTAGGGGTTTATCTATCTTGTTGATCTTCTCAAAGAACCAGCTCCTGGTTTTGTTGATTCTTTGTATGGTTCGCTTTGTTTCAACTTGATTGATTTCAGCCCTGGGTTTGATGATTTCCTGTCTTCTACTCCTCCTGGGTGAAATTGCTTCTTTTTGTTCCAGAGCTTTCAAGTGCGCCATTAAGTTGCTAGTATATGCTCTCTCCTGTTTCTTTTTGGAGACACTCAGGGCTATGAGTTTTCCTCTAAGCACTGCTTTCATTGTGTCCCATAGATTTGGGTATGTTGTGCCTTCATTTTCATTAAGTTCTAAGAATTCTTTGATTTCTTTCTTTATTTCTTCCTGGACTAAGGTATCATTGAGTAGAATATTGTTCAGCCTCCAAGCTTATGGGGATTTTCTGTTGTTTTTGTTGCTATTGAAGAACACTCTTACTCCATGGTGATCTGATAAGAGGCATGGGATTAGTTCGATGTTTTTATATTTGTTGAGATCTGTCTTGTGTCCAATTATATGGTCGATTTTGGAGAAGGTACCATGAGGGGCTGAGAAAAAGGTATATTCTTTTGCTTTAGGGTGAAATGTTCTATATATATCTGTTAAATCCAATTGCTCCAAAGTTTCGATGAGTTTCTCCGTGTCTCTGTTTAGTTTCTGTTTTCCTGGTCGGTCCACTGTAGATAGTGGAGTATTGAGGTCCCCCACAATCATTGTGTTAGGTGCAATGTGTGCTTTGAGCTTTAGTAAGGTTTCTTTTACAAATGAGGGTGCCCTTACATTTGGAGCGTAGATGTTTAGAATTGTGAGTTCCTCTTGGTGGATTCTTCCTTTGACTAGTAGGAAGTGACCTTCTGTGTCTCTTTTGATGACTTTGGGTTGAAAGTCAATTTTATCTGATATTAAAATGGCTACTCCAGCTTGCTTCCTGTGACCATTTGCTTGCAAAATTGTCTTCCATCCTTTTACTCTAAGGTAGTGTTTGTCTTTGACTCTGAGGTGTGTTTCCTGTAAGCAGCAAAATGTAGGGTCCTGTTTCCGTATCCAGTCTGTTAGTCTATGTCTTTTTATTGGGGAGTTGAGTCCATTGATGTTAAGAGATATTAAGGAATAGAGATTATTACTTCCTGACATTTTTGATGTTATTTTTGTTTTTGAGTAGTTATCTTCCTTTGAGTTTGATGGAAGAAGTTTACTGTCTTGCTTTTTCTTGGGTGCCATTTCCTTCCTTGTGTTGGAGTTTTCCTCCTATTATCCTTTGTAGAGCTGGGTTAGTGGAAAGATATTGTGTAAATTTGGTCCTGTCATGGAATATTTTGATTTCTCCATCTATGTTGATTGAGAGTTTTGCTGGGTATAGTAGTCTTGGCTGACATTTGTTTTCTCTTAGGGTCTGCATGAGGTCTGCCCAGGATCTTCTAGCTTTCATGGTTTCTGGAGAGAAGTCTGGTGTGATTCTGATAGGTCTTCCTTTATATGTTACTTGGCCCTTTTCTCTTACTGCCTTTAATATTCTTTCTTTGTTTAGTACATTTGGGGTTTTGATTATTATGTGACGGGAGGTGTTTCTGTTCTGGTCCAGTCTGTTTGGAGTTCTGTAGGCTTCTTGTACATTCATGGGCATCTCTCTCTTTAAGTTAGGAAAGTTTTCTTCCATAATTTTGTTAAAGATATTTGCTGGCCCTTTAAGTTGTAGATCTTCACTCTCATCTATCCCTATAATCCTTAGGTTTGGTCTTCTCATTGTGTCCTGGATTTCCTGGATGTTTTGGGTTACAAGCCTTTTGGATTTTGCGTTTTCTTTGACTGTGGAGTCAATGGTTACTATGTTATCTTCAGCATCGGAGATTCTTATTTCTATCTCTTGTATTCTGTTGTTTATGTTTGCATCTACGACCCCTGTTTTCTTCCCAAGGTTTTCTATCTCCAAGGTTGCCTCCTTTTGTGATTTCTTAGTTGTTTCTACCTCTGTGTTCAGATCTTGGATGGTTTTGCTCAGTTCCATCATTTGTTTGTTTGTGTTTTCATGTAATTCTTTAATATATTTTTGTGCTCCCTCTTTCATGACTTCTGCCTGTTGTTTCAAGTTCTCCTGCATTTCTTTAACTGATTTTCTCACTTCCTCTTTATTGGTTTCTGTCTGATGTCTATATTCTCCTGGGGTTCTTTAAGTGTTTTTTGTGTTTGGATTGTAAGAGCTTCTACTCTATTGATGTTCCCCTGCATTTCTTTAAGAGATTTGTTTATGTCTTTTTTGTGTTCCTCTAGGAGCATCATGACCTGTGCTTTTATATCTAACTCTTGTTTTTCTGGTGTGCTGGGGTATCCTGGACTTGCTGTGGTTGGCGAATTGGGTTCAGATGGTGCCATATTGCCTTGATTTCTGTTAATAACGTTCCTACGTTTGCCTTTTGCCATCTCTTTATCTCTGGCGTTAGTTGGTCTTATTGTAGATGGCGCCCTGCTGAAAGCACAGCACGCCTGTCCCCAGGAGACAGATCCCTTCTGGCAGCTTGTCTGTGCTGGACTATGCTCGCTCTGAGTCCAGGTCCCTGACTCCAGCTGCTAGAGTTCCGAGCTGTGCCCCGAGGCGGCCTGGTGGCCCCTGGCTGCTAGTCCGCTCAGAGAGCTGGTCCCGGCAGGTAGTCTGCTCCCGCAGCTGAGCTTTCTGTGCCCAGATCTCCTGCAGAGCTAAGCTAAGCTATGACTCTGGCCACGCACCTGATTCTAGCCGCTCACTGCGTCCAGTGTGCCCGCTGTTTGCGCGCGGGGGTCTGGGGCAAGATGGCTGCCCCTGCTGAAAGCACCACGTGGCCTTGGCTGAGCTGCTCGTACCCGGCTCTGCTGCTCCCTTCTCGCTGCGTTGCCTGTGCTGGACTATATCGGGATTCACTTTCTTAAGTGTCAGTGTATGCTATGTGAGTGTTCCTTAAAGTATATGGACATACAAATAAGTATTTGGTATATGTGTGACCCTAATATATGTCCATATGTTATAATATTGTATATTTGTGGGTGGTGTGTGTACGTGTGTGTGTACACACGCACACGTGCACACACATGCACACTTGTGTATCCTATGCTGGGTTCCTTAGTTATATACATTTTTATGAATATGCACTTGTATAGTGAGGATAATTGATGGAGTCAGCATGATAAAAAAATTTATAATTATTAACATTGGATGATGTAACACATGAGAATGCTTTTTCTCATCTCCTTGTGTGCTTGAAGGTTTCCATTATAAACATACCTAAAATTGATAGCAAACAAGACATTAATTGACCTATCTCAGTTGTGATGAGGAAAATTTAATATGATACCAGGAGTTACTGCCACATAGGCTATACAGAAGGAATTTCTAAACAGTAACATTATCTGTTATCCTTTTCTATCTTGGAGAAATTTTTGGAAATTCATAAGAATATTTGAATTCTAGTTTTGAAGAGTTTTTCTTAATCAAGGGGAAAGTTACAAACTTTGATCTGCTACCCTTAATGTGGGGGGTGGGAGTTATGGTGATACAAGCCTGCCTCTCTTCCCCTCTGTGTATGTCTACATGTCTGCTTTTACCTGAGAAAGAAACTACCTGTTAGCCATGCTTCTTTTTATGGGCAAGTACTTGGCAAATGATGTCAAGGTCAGAGTCTGTGTCTGGAAGGATTTATCTCATTTCACATCCTGAAATTTCAGTGACTATTTCCCTGGTTTGGCCTCTCATCCATCCAGATGGAGGTGGGTACCTTTCTAGAGACCTTGTAGACCATAGGACTGCTGTGTGGCTTGTTATCCATTTATCTTGTTCTTGAGTCAGAATCAGAGACTGTAAGGATCACTAAGTTCTTATTTGACCTCTGTTTTGATGTAATCGGTAGAGTTTATCACCTCATCCACCATCTTGGTTGAATACTGACTGTAGAAGACTGTAGATGAAGCTGGCTCTGGCATATGTGTCACCCCAAGGGCACTGTGAGTGACCTAGCAGAGTTTGTCTGAAACTAATATGTAGCCCCTAGGGAGGTACTTTGTAGACTAGGAGGTACAAGTAGAGACAACATTGAATGCTGATGGCAGTCTTGGCATGTTGGTCTTTCTGTTACATGGCCTTCACCCTTTTATATTGCATAGCTCTCTTTCCCCTCCTCCCCCTTCTCCCTTCCTCCTCTTTCCCCCTTTCTCCTTCCCTTCCTCCTCCCCTTCTTCCTCCTCTCCCCTCCTCTTATCCCTTCCTTCCCCCTCCTCCTCCTGATGCCATTCTTCTCCCCCACTTCTCATGTTCTTTCTATTTTTAAAAATTCTCTCAGTACTGGGGATTGAGCACCCTAGGAATTCATACATGCTTACCAAATGATCTTTCAACTTAATTATGGTTTTGGGGGGTCTATTTATTTATACAAATCTGTTGTTTGGAGGTGATGAGTCATTCTCTCTCTCTCTCTCTCTCTCTCTCTCTCTCTCTCTTACGCACGTGCGCGCGCGCGCGCACACACACACACACACACACACACACACAGTGTAGGGAAGGATGGACTCCCAGCTTTAGGTCCAAGATCAGAGTGTCATAACCTTTTATCTTTGTATGCCACCCCAATTACTCCCTATTGGGAGACAGCTGTGGTGTATGCCTGACTCAACAAGGTATGCATAAGCTTGAGAAGCAGCCCAGTTTCTGCTGCTAAAAACCTACCTTTCCTGTCTGCCTTTCTCACCTCCTCAGACTAGTAGTATTTGATCTTTACTTTACTTAAAGACAGTACTGCAACAATAAAAAGTCCCCCCAAATGTCTGCAAAATGGGGACTGACCCCATACAGTGAGGGCCACACCACCTCTCCCATTGCAGGGTTGTGTTAATTATGCAATTAGCTTGTTGGCTATTACTCTAAAACCATCCATGTAAGGAAACTTTAGCTTTTAAATCTATACTTGGAAAAGTATAATCTAAACACTTGGCAGACAACAGCTTTGAAATGTTAATGCTGATAAACACCTAAGTGACAGAACTTTGCTTTGTCCAGTGGTTTCCTGGGATGGACAGGCAGGAGATTCAACAAGTCAGTCTTCCCAAAGTTTGTTCATAGAGTCAAGCTGGGTGTAGCCTGAACTCTTCTACACCGTGATATGTTCTTTGTTCCACAAATGCTGGGTACTCAGAGACTCTGATTTTACTTTTCAGTTCATCAGCATAGTAGAGGAGCTGATGGGAGAAAAGTTGAATTTAGGTGTCTTGGCTGCTTATCATCTGTTTTCATGAGAAGCAGGCTGTGTACAGGGTAATAAAACACAGGGAGGCAGCTCCTGAGACTGTTGGAGCCAGGGACAGCCCCATCTGTGACATCTGCTGAAAGGTGACATTCTGTCCTGGTAGCTTGGTGCTTTCCTAGGCTTTCTAGAGTTATAGCCCTGTAACCATAGCTCACTTTAGTATGTATTGGTTATGCTGTTGATTTATGATATATGCCAGGTGGAAGGGGTGATCCTGGGTGTCATTACTCTGAGTAATGTTCCTCTTGGCTCTGTACCTACCAGGTGGGACACCTCTGGAACCAACCTTTGAAAGTGTGAAAATCAGGTTGTGAGGTATTCATGTGAGAGATTATTTCTCTCCATAATAATGAAACCTTAGGATCATTGTCTTTGTTTTTTAAATTAATTTTTATATATTTTGACTATTTTTCGTATCTCCCTCAAATCCTCTCAATCTTCTACCTACACCTAGCTTTTTAAATGTGTGAGCTCATGCTTATGAGTTCTCTTTTGGATTTTAGGAGAAGAGTCTTGGGAAGGGCAGTTAATTTCCACATACCCAAGATGAGGCAGTGCTTCGGCTAAGACTAAAGTTTTGTCTTAGATTTTTCTTTATCTTAATCACCTTTCAGGATGCAGGGAGCCAACAGATAGGTTTCCTGCTTGGAAGCTGTGGAGTAACTGTTGCCTTGACTAGTGATGCCTGTCACAAAGGACTGCCAAAAAGCCCAACAGGAGAGATCCCACAGTTCAAAGGTATGCCACAGAGCCCCCAAACTTGCTTCCTTTGTAGATCTTTCATTTTTAAGTCTGGCCCTTCACTTGTGCATGAATGTTCTATTGAGTTCAGGACAGAACTTTTCTCATCAATCAACACTTCTGATAATACATGTAACTCATATCTGTGGGATGACATGATATAGCTGGTGATCTCTCGAGCATTCTTGATGATACTGTCAGTTTTACATATGGGAATGCCAGAGATTACATGTAGACTGAAGTGCTTAAAAGCAAGCTGTGAAATAGATGAAGAAATTCTCCAGACCCATTTTAAGGGTCCTATTTACTTAAAAGGAATTTATGATTTATTTTCTAGGTTGGCCAAAGCTGCTATGGTTTGTCACAGAATCAAAACACCTCTCTAAACCTCCTCGGGATTGGTTTCCACACATCAAAGATGCAAATAACGACACAGCTTATATTGAGGTAAGATGGATGCCTTCTATAGAGGCTGGTTGTGTATTACTGGAAAAAGATGTGTGTTTCACCTCATTATACTAGTTGCAGTGTGACTAGACCTCGCAGTGTCTCATAACTAGAAGCTATTGAGCGGGGGCCAGAAATTAATTTATCAAAACCCCTTTCCATATGTTCTGTCTCGTTTCAGTATAAGACGTGTAAAGATGGAAGCGTTCTTGGTGTGACCGTGACAAGGATAGCGCTGCTGACACACTGCCAGGCACTTACACAGGCCTGCAGCTATACAGAAGGTGGGGCTGGCCCTGAGACTCCTTGGATCTGGGTTTTTGGAGATGCCCCACTGACCAGGGATGCTTGATGGCAAACCAGCCTGTGCGATTCCTCCCGGGACCCATCAGTTTGTGCCCATCACCACCCAGCAGGATGGGGCCTTACTAAGCAGTAGTTAGTGCTTTTAGTTTGGACTGGTGGAGCGTGGGCACAGGGATTGCAGCCGAAAGTCCAGTGAGAACGTTGGCAGTGGGGCGCCAACAGCCTTCCATATGATGTAGTCTTACTGTGCCCTCACGTGCACCCCTGGAGCCCTGCCCCTGGCCTTGTTTAATATTTATCACATTCATGAAGGTTTGATCCCAGAAGAGGTGTTAGCACATCACCACATAGCGTTGGAGATGGGTGATTCATCTCCCTGCTGGCACGGTGCTAACCCCCTGCACATGGCGCTATGTCTTTGGAAGCTCTTTCTCTTAAATGCCATGTCGTTGTCCACTCTTCACTATTAAGAAATTCTGACAATAGGGTTTTTAATATTTATTGGAGGATTGTTGTGTTTCCTGGTGTGTTTCTCTGATTATGAGAAGCAGAGGTAGAGTGGGTGGCAGTAACCGTGATAATAGGATTGAGTGGACACAGAGAAGGAAAAGCTAAAGTAACCCCAACTGCCTGTACAGGGCGGGCATAGTCACAGCTGACAGACCTACACCAACATCAGTTTCTGGGACCTGAGGAAGCCAATGGTCCCTAGTTCCACTTCTAAGTGAGTTTCCTTTTTTCCTGCTGTTGGTGTGATCGCCTCATCTTTACGCACTTTAAGAATAATGTCATGCTCTAGTCATGCTCTATTAAAGTCATTCCTAGTTATGATCTATTAGTGGTCATGCCATCTAACACTTGGAGGAGCATGGCCTCTAAGCACCACTATTATTTTATTAAAACAGTGACCTGTGTGTCCTGACCTACATGTTTTGAAGATCCAGGGCTATTACCTTTTAGGTATCAGAAGCAAATATAAATGCATACATGAATATAAAACAATTCCTTTACTTTAAAGTACTTTATTAAAAAGGAATCTAGGATATTTTCTTTGAATATCTGTATTTTGAATTAATCTCCCTGCTCTACCTCCATTTTATTCTCTGGTAGGAGAGCAGGAAATAGAATGCATAAATGTTTGGTAAATATTGACAGAATGAGGATACCATAAGACCCTAGCACTGATAAATCCCTAGGACACTGAGAAGTGGCCAGCAGCCTGTGTACAGGTGGGGGAAATGCCCACTGAATCAGTTTGATATTAGCAAGAAGTACTGGGGCATCTGGCATCACTGCTTCAAGGGTCTTAGGAAATAATTATTTTCAACAACATATTTTCACAGCTTTCCCCCTGTTCTTTCTACTCCTTTGGAATGTTCATCCCCATGCTGCTTCACTATTATACCATCTCTGTCTAGCTGTATGTTACCTTCTTTATTGTCCTACTCCCACCACTATTAGAGTTTTCTTATGACAAAACAAGTCTGTGCACTGCCAAAAATTCTCCCTCCATGCTTCCATGTGAACAGAACAAGGTCTCAGAGGAGAAATTATAAGAGAATCTCAGGAAAGCAGGAAATAAATAGGAAAGTAATATTGTGTTAGAAAGTAATATTGTGTTAAGTGATGATGTTCTAGAAGTCTTACTGAATGACCAAGCTGACTTTGAGTTAGTTGTATGGTCCAGCCTGGACTTCAAAGTTGTGATTATCCTCTCTCAGCCTCCCTAGTGCTGGAATCGCAGGCCTGTCTGATATGCTCAGATATTTTTCAGTGATGTGTGGGCAACTGTTGCAGTTCACTTACATGGCCAAATATTATCCTGGAAATACTCTCCAGCCTGGCTAGTGCTGCTTAGTGGTCCGTAAGCTGACTGTAGGGTTCTTTGATGACAGTAATTTGGTATTCTTCTAAGATCCAGGATAACCCCTCAGGTGGTGGGTTTTCCTTGGCACGCCACTCAGGCTGTGTGATCATGTCAAGTAAAACTTGTAATTGTTTCTTTTCTACAGCTGAAACTATCGTGAATGTTCTAGACTTCAAGAAGGATGTGGGGCTCTGGCATGGCATACTGACAGTAAGTCAACTCCCTTTGTGCCTCATGCGTCTTTTATGCAAGCATGTCCAGCTTCTGAGAAGGCCCTTCCCCACAGTACAGACATCTTGGTCAGGAGGCGTGCTGTCCACTCTGCCAGCTTCCCCAGAAGTCCAGTGAAGAGCTGGTCTCAGAGAAACCGTTTGGAATCTTGACCCTTATAGTGAGGTATCAGCTATGAGAATAGCCCTATTAAGGTCCACATATATCCCCAACTTTAGGCTCTGAAGGTTTCTTGCTCGTGCTACTGGTGGCATATCTGTCGGCAGATTTTAGACTTTACCTTTAAATGAAAATTTAGTATGCATTATGGAGAGATGTTTCGTTCATTATCAATGCCACTTGAAAAGTGATTGCTGAGCTGGCTGTGGATACTTTAATAGACAGATGACCTTAGATTTGAAGGTGGTGTTGGCACTTAAAGAAAAACAAAAACAAAAACAAAATGCCTGTTTGAGATTCCCCATCTATTTCAGGCAGGGCGGTTTTGACTAACTTTGTTTCTGAGTACTTTCTTAGGCTTTATTTTCCAAAGTAGAAAACCCAAATAATTTTTACATAACTGTTGGGAATAGAAACATTGCAGTTTGCTATTTGTTGACAAATGAGACCTATTTATATGATCCACGAACATCTAAGTTCCCTCTAGATAGTCTGCTTATGTCTCCAACCTCTTATGGCCTCAGTGTTCCAGTGAGGCTTACTTCCAGCATCTGAACGCTTTCATATGTAGAGATGCAGAAAAATGGTTTGAAATGTCGGCACGCTGGTGTGTGCTGATGCAGAGGGAATGCCACGTTATTTTGTGTTTTAATTTTGAAATGGAGTTTCAGTAAGTTATCTAGATTGGCTTTGATCTTGGGATCATCCTTCCTCAACTTCCCAAGTAGCTAGGAGACATGTAAAATTCATTTATTGATAGAGTCAAATGGAAATGAGTCTTACCTGTGTGCTTAGCATAAGAATTATGTGGCTTGGTGTTGAGTCTGCATGCATTTGTGATGCATGTGGTTCTGTTGTTACATCCTCGAGAACAAGAAGGATTATACCAGCGTATACCCTAATAATACTGAGTCTAGTTTGAGTCAGCCATCTTGTCCTTGAGAGCTCCTCTTGTGTTAGTCTGCCTCAATCCCTCCTCGAAGTGCTCATGTTTCTTTCTGCTGCCTGCTGATCCTTGGCTTACATGTTTCCCTGCATCAGAACAGCAAGCCCCCCTGTTCCCTCACCTCTTTGCTTACCTCTTGTGTTCATCCGTTGGTTTCAGAGTGTCATGAACATGATGCACGTCATCAGCATCCCATACTCGCTGATGAAGGTCAACCCCCTCTCCTGGATCCAGAAGGTCTGCCAGTATAAAGGTGGGTCTCTCCTGGGCTGCGGGGGATTCGGTGACAAGATAACTCACCATTCCCCACGAATCACAATTACCTGTCTTTTTCAGCTCCACATAATCTGGTAGTGACATATGATAACTTCTATTTCCCTTGTAGCAAAAGTGGCTTGTGTGAAATCAAGAGACATGCACTGGGCACTTGTAGCACACAGAGATCAGAGAGATGTCAACCTGTCCTCCCTGCGCATGCTAATAGTGGCTGATGGAGCAAATCCCTGTAAGTGAAGCATCAACCGTAGATGCTAAGATGGGCAAGCCTCAAAGGTCCTTGTTTTCCACTTGTCTTTCTTGTCACTTTAATGCTTTAATTTTTCTAATCTATATCTTGTTTGAGACTACCTTAAAATAACCAAGCAGTGTTCTCCTTAAAGACCAGGATAGCAATGGTTAAGGATAAGGTGTTCATAGTCTGTAGGCCTGAGTCAAAGGAACACCCATGTTCTATGGAGACAGTTCCTTTTTGAATTTTGTTTTCTCAGCTCTGCAGTGGTAGTCAGATCATAATGCTTGATGATAAAATGGGTCAATCCACATGTCTAGTTCTTTGGCATAGAATAAAAGCTCAGGAAGAACTGCTTTATGGACTACTGTAGTTATATCATTGATCAGTAAATTTTCATTTTTTAACACAACTTCATTATAAAAGACTTTAAAGCTCAGATAAAATAAGCTAGCATTTTCATCAAATACCTTTTATATGTCCTGAAATAGCTTGTTTTTTTTTTATTGTAGTTTATAACATCAGAAACCTTGAGTCAGAAGAGTATTGAATGAAAGACGGTTTCTGACCTCATCTGTAAACTATGCTTAGCTATATATTTGTAAACTAAAGCAGGCTGTGCTTTCTGATGACTGGTGGGTGACAGTGAGGTAGAAACAGATAACTTAGTTTATAAACCATTCCTTCATTTTCCTTCACTTTTCAAGCAACTGTATGCACTATGAACTAATTAATTACTTTTACTACATATCACCTCAAATCATCTTGCATAAATTAAATTTGTATTTGAAAGGCATATTTCATAGGGTTTTTAGTAATTAATGCAAAATCATTTAAAAGAAGTTTTCTTTGTATAGATTGAGACATTTTTTCTGGAACTTGCATATTGAAAGTTGTAGTCCAGGTTTCAGGGAGTTAATAAAGTAAATTTATCAGTCAGCAAAAAAAAAGTGTCTTACATGTAAAAGTTGTAGTTTTAAAATTATTTTACTAAAGGTTTGCAAATATTATCTTTCACTATAACATAAATAATAAATTATAGTAAATGTTTTGTTTCTCCATACTTTCTTATTCCGTTTATGTCTGATTCCTAACTTCAACATTATTTTGCTGTTATGGGAAATTTAAGTCAGTCACAGTGTTACACTTGTCTGACCATTGTCCCTCTTTCCCTCCAGGGTCTATTTCTTCTTGTGATGCGTTTCTCAATGTCTTCCAGAGTAAAGGCCTTCGACAGGAGGTCATCTGTCCCTGTGCCAGCTCACCAGAGGCCCTCACTGTGGCAATCCGGAGGTACTGGGTCATGTCAGTTGTACTATACATCTGTTCTAATGGAGCAGCTGAAAGGGGGAAGCCACACTAGGCAGTGCTTAGTGCGAGCATGAGGAGAGGCTTCAGCTTAGGTGTGCTGCTACATGCCTTTCATCTCAGCACTCGGAGGGCAGACCAGCCTGGCCTAAAAAGTAGATTTTAGGATAGCCAGGGCAGTTATACAGAGAAACTCTGTCTCAAAAAAAAAATAGGCTTGCAGTTTTCTATAGTGAATTTATTTCATTCTTACATGTAAGAATGGATTCTCTTGAATTTTCTAGATTGGTTACTTCAAAAAAATATATTTCTGGTTCTCTCCAGATTAATTCTTTCCTGAGTTGTTAGAATGCTATATAGGAAGATATAGACTTGGCATGATTTTCAGGTTTCAACATTCAGTTTTCATTGGCTTGTATAAAAAATTTTAATTTGGGTGTGGAATGAAGTAAGTATTCAACCATGGATATGTGGTTTCATTTTCATCTCTACTTTTTGTCCCATGGAAGAAAATGTGCTTTAAGAAACTCAGCCAGATGTAGAAGCACATACCTTTAATAATAGCACTATAGGAGGCAAAGGCAGCTGGATCTCTGCATTCAAGTCCTATCTGGTCTATAGTGTGAATTTCAGGCCAGCTAGACATTCCATAATAAAATCCTGTTGTTGAGAGAGAGAGAGAGAGAGAGAGAGAGAGAGAGAGAGAGAGAATAGGAGAGGAGAGGAGAAGAGAAGAAAGAGAAAGAAAAGCATGAAAGAAAAAAATGTAAAGGAAAGGATAAAAAAACCTGATTTTCTGAGCTGTTGAGCAGTATGGTGGCATACCAGGAGTTCTGAGCACTGTGAAGATCTCACAGCCTGGGGTTGAGTATCCTCAGATGCTTTTGCTAGGAGTAACATTGTTCACTATTGATCCTAAGTTACTCCACCCAGTATGGAGATGTAGAGTGAGAAAAGCCAAGCCTTGTAAATAGCTATAAGGTAGAATTATCTGATCAGCATCATCAGAGTGAGAAAAGCAAAGCCTTGTAAATAGCTATAGGAGAATTCCCCAATCAGCATCATCAATAACTGGTGCTGGCTGGCTGTCACTCTGGCCTCTCAAGTTATCAACACTAACGGGAAGAAGTGTTGACAACATGTTGGTCTTTGAAAGTTGTAACTTACTTTTCATTGCTCTGTGCCTACCTCTGAGTGGGTTTCTATTGCAGGTAATGCATGTGAACTGCATGATAAGAAGAGGTTCAGTGTTCAAAAGTAGAAGCTGTGCTTTACTTTTGTAGAAGAGACTGTGTTCCAGCCTTAATTAAAGTCAGCATGTCATATAAATGAAAGTGGCAGGGAATTTGTTTAGAAAGAAGCTCAGCTTGAGTGGGAAGGAGATGAGGGAGGAACAGGAGGATAAAAACAACCAAAATACATTATACATATGTTTGAAATTGTCAATGAATTTTTAAAAATTAAAAATAGAGCTTCCCCAAATTCTTGACTGGAAGAATATGTTAGTTGTAGTCCTTGTTACCGTAATGGAGCACTTGATGGCAGCAGCTTAGAGAAGGAAGAGTTGATCTTGGCTCACAGGTTGAGCATACACTTCACTGGGGCAGGAAGGCATGATAAAAGGGTACGAGGCAGCAGGTTATATTGCATCGGCAGTCAGGAGGACGAGAGAGATGAACGCTAATGCCCAGCCAGCTCTCTCCTCTCCTGTTCAACCTGGAGACCCAGCCCATTAGCTGGTACCACTGTCATTCAATATATATCTTCTTTTCTCCTCAGTTAAACCTGACTGCAAATATCCTTCCATGCACCCCCCACCCCAGAGGTTTCTTTCCTAGGTAATTTCACTTCCAGTGAAGTTGACAATGAAATTTAACCATGACACAAATTTTTTTTTAGGTAAGAAAACCTGCGATACTGTAGATTTTGTTGTATTATTAACTAGATTAAAGGCCCATGAAACTGAAAATTTTCAAAGTATAAAACACTGTTACTACTTTAAATGGATGATAAATCATGTTATTGGCAGAGTCTAGTCTCTATGCTTTAGAAGTAGTGTACCATATGTGCTCTTTGAATAACCTGACCTTTGTGCTTGACCTTGAAACACGGGACACACTTAAGGTTGTATAGTGCGGCAGGATTATCCTAATCATCCTCTTCCAAGATCACATTAAAAATATGAGTTTGATTTATGCTCCTAAAAATCAGTATGAAGAAGAAGGAGCATCAAGTTTGGTGGGGCCAAGTGTCTAAGAGTCCTAAGTTTGAGCCCAGGCTTGCTCAGAGCCACCACATACCCTTCACCAAAGCGCTTGTGTCAGGACCTCAGATTATTCCACTGATGAGTTAGAGAACTGGATATAGTAATGCTTAAATTTTCCTTTGAATATAAATGTTTAAGATTCTGTAGTGCTGTTAAATAGCAGCACAGCCACCAAAAAGTCACAAGCATGTGTTCCACATGGATAGTATTGACTGCATAATTTGTTCTTCATGAAAATGTGTTCTTCACCAAAGACACAATCCACATACCAAATGATGTCTGAGAAGAAGGAAGGATTAGACCCTGGATCTGGAAAGGCCAATGCATCAGTGTAGGAGAATGCCAGAACAGGGAAGTGGGAAGGGGAGGATGGGGAAACAGGGGGAGGGAAAAGGGCATAGGGGACCTTTGGGGGGGAAAAGGGAAATGAAATGTAAATAAAAATATATCCAATAAAAAAATTTAGGACTCTATCCTAAGAGCAGCATGCCAGAGAGAATGTCACTGACAAGGGGCACAGGAGCCATGTCTTAGTGATGAAAAGCATTTGCTGCTCTTGCACAGGACTTGGATTGGCTCTCAGCCTCACACCAGCTGGCTTACAGTTACCCATAACTCTGGCCCCAGGAGATCTAATGCCTTCTCCTGCTTCTCCTGTGGGTATCCTGCATGTGATACGACTAGAGATGCAGGCACACACACAGGTCCATACAATAAACTTTAAGTGAAAAGGTCCAAGCAACCATGGAGCTGGGCGTGGTGGCACACTCCCATCATCCTTACACTCAAGAGGCTGAGACTCAAGAATCATGAGCTTGGCCTGCATGGAGAGACTCCTCCTCAAAGGGGGGGAAGTCAGTGGATAATGATATGTCAGAGGGTTCCTAAAAAGTTACGCTTATTTGTTCTGTGTATATACATGCGTGCTTGAACACTGTGCATGGGGAAGGCAGATGAGAACTTAACTACAGTTTGTTCTCTCCTTAACCATTTGTATCCTAGTGATGGAATTCGTGTTGTTGGATGCCTTTTCCTGCTGAGCCAACTTACCGGCCCAAATTCTAGTAATTAAATAAATTAGATTTATTTCTTAAAGAAAGAAAGAAAGAAAGAAAGAAAGAAAGAAAGAAAAAGAAAGAAAGAAAGAAAGAAAGAAAGAAAGAAAGAAAGAAAGAAAATGTGTTCTTGCTGGTGAGGTTTTCGTGTTGGGTCTTGGCCCTTGGCTCAGTCATCCCCAAGGACACGTTGTCTCATGGCTTTTGTTACGTGGTGTTAATTGAGCAGAAGAGGGGAGGGGCCACACGGTCCCGGGCTGACTCAGCTGCTGCTGCTCATCTGTTTTCCCCAAACGTGGAGGCTTGATGTGCTCAGTCTGACTTTGGACTTGGATTCTATTTTAGTCTCTGTTCTATTGCCGTGAAGAGACACTATGGCTCTTACAAAATAACACATTTAATTGGGGGCTTGCTTAGAGTTCAGACGTGAGTTCAGAGGTTTGTCCCCTTCACCGTGGCAGGGAGCATGGTGTCATATAGGCAGACATAGCACTGGGGCAGTAGCTAAGATCTGCATTCTCCCCATGGCAACAGACAGAGGCACTAGATCTGGCATGTGCTTTTTGAAACCTCAAAGCTACCCCGCCCCCTTCTGATAGACCTCCTCCCACAAGGCCATTCTTCCTAATCTCCAATAGTACCACTCCTTGATGACCACTCTCTGATGACCAAGCATATGAGCCTGTGGGGGCTGTTCTTATTCAAATCACCACAGACCCTCCTGGCTCAGCTTCACAAGTCCCAGGATTATAAGCATTAATTACCATGCCTGGTTACCAAGACTGGTTACCTGGTCAGAATTTTTGCCAAATGATTTCACTAACAAATTCTCATGTAGATGTTTTTAAAGTTAGTTTATTTACTTTACATCCCAATCGCAGCTCCCCCTCCCTCCTCCCACCCAGCCCCTCCCCCCTCCCCTCCCAGCCATTCTCATCTTACCTCCCCCCCTCCTTCCTCTCTCCTCAGAGAAGGGAAGCCTTCCCATGGAATATCAACCTGCCTTGGCATATCTAATTACTGTAGTACTAGGGGCATCATCTTCTCCTCTTGAGCCTAGACAAGGCAGCCTAGTTAAGGGGATCAGTCCAGAGACCCATAGCCAAACATTAGGTGTAGCTCGGGGATTCTTGTAGAAGATGGGGAGGAAGGATTGTAGTAGCCAGAGGGGTCAAGGATACCACAAAAAAAAAAAACTACAGAATCACATGACCTTGGCCTATAGGGGCCCACAGAGTCTGAACCATCAACAAAAGACTCTCATGGGCTGGACCTAGGTCCCCTACACATATGTAACAGATGTTCATCTTGGACTTCATATGGGACCCCTAACTGGAGCAGGGGCTGTCTCTGACTCTGTTGCCCACCTTTGGACCCCCTTTCCCTAACTAGACTTTTCTATTTTCCTTCAGAAATTAAAGATAATGGATCAAATGGGAAAAGTTTGTCATTTTATGAGTCAAAATATCTGTGTATAATCCTGAACTATTTTCAGTAAGAACATTGTATAAGCCTTAAGAATTCCATTTATACAGTTTTATATTCTTGGAGACATTCGGTCCTTGCCATTTGACATCTCTGGCAGAAAAGGAGTGTATGTTCTCTTGGACTCTGTCTTTCATACATACATGTAGCTGTAGTGACTACAGTACTGCCTCAAACACGGCATGCTAGAGATGTTTTATGCAAGCTGATATGACTGAGGTTGTCACTACAAGACCCTACAAGAGCTAGAAACTGTTTATATGATTTCTGGATTTTAAATATGAAGAAAATATCTAAAAGCTCTGGGAAGCCGTAACGGGCTAAGGGGATGGCCTGGTGCAGTGCTTAGTATATAAGCATATGAAGACTGAGGCAGTCCCCACTGCCTGTGCTTGGAAAGGGGTGGGGTGCTGGGTACAGCAGTGGACACCTGTAATTGTAGCACTGGGGAAGTAGAGACAAAGGAAGACCCCTGGGGGGACGCCGCAGTCCAGTTCTGACAAATGGATAACATACAGGTTCGGTGAGAGATCCTGTCTCAAAAGATGAAGTGGAGAGTGATTTCGGCAGATACCCCATATTAACTCTTAACCTTCACATGTTCCTGTGTGTGCACATGCACAAACACACAGGAACACACATGTACAAAGAGAAAAATATAAGTAGGTTCTGTAACAACTATATCTTCAGTTTATCCCCAAGAAGCACATCACCATGTATTCTCTGGAAACAGTAGAACATGAGGTCGGGTTCTATGTTAGTGAGAAGATGTGATTATCAAGTGCTAAGTGCAATGATTTTCTATGGTTTTGCAACATAAATTTCTTTCTTAGTTGTTGCAATTGATAGGAAATAACATACGACTTGACAATTCAATTCCTGCCTACGAACTGGGACTAAATTGCTGCCAAGTGTCTAAGCGATACCATCTCTAGAAATATATTTACTTCCTTTTCTAAGTTTTGACTGAGAAAAGAAAAATGACTGTTCACAGAGGACCCACTGTGCCCTTCCCCGAAGTTGGTTCTACTTCTCTTCCCAGTGTGAGGTAATCTCTGCCTTATGGACCACCTTCCTTTACTAAGCAGAGTTGGTTAATATACTGCTTCTCTGATGGTCTGATATTTGTACCTCTCTGGAAGACAATTTCCCAGGGCCAGGGGTACCTCAGCCCTCCACAGTATGCTCGGCTCAGTTTACCCTTTCTAGACAAAGTCCCTTCACAGGACCTTGGAGCAGTCTGGAAACCAGTAGAGGTTGGGTCCTGGCCCCGATGTGGTAAATAACATACTCCTCCACCTTCTGCAGATTTTCATAACCCTCCAGACAACAGGGTAACAAAAGAGACACATCTATTCTTAAGAGCATTTGAATAAGAAAACAGCATAGACCTTATAGAAAACTTCAGAATACTAAGAACTTGATTGTTTTTTCTCTTCACACTTCTTAATTTACACACACATTCTCTATTATTTATCTCCACCTGTGGCTTGGGAACTAAACACCAGACCAACACCTCTTTGGTGGGTGTAGGTGCCATTAGAGAACGTGAGAATGCATCAATTTGCTCTGCATTTCTTTTCTTCCTCATATAACAAGTTGCAGTCACATAGGGACATGATTTGTAGTTCATTTAGTGTCTCAAAGTGGACATATGGCCCACTCTCCTTTGCTTTCTGAGTCCCTGTCCTTGGCACTCAGACATTCTCCCACTGAATATTCACAGGGAGGGATAGCATGGCATATATGAAGGCCAGGCATGCCAGGAATCAGTTCCTTGGGATGCCCCCTAGGAAAACAAGGCCCGTGAACCTTAACCATTATGTGATTAAATTCTAATGTATAGTATAAAGCTGCTATGGGAAATGTTGAAGAAAGGAAAGAGGAATGAACCTATGTTTTTCCATGGATAATTTAAGACAAAAACATTTCAATAGTGCACAGAGAGCCAAGATTTGGAGAAACTATGCACTGTTACAAGTATAAAACATCTTAAGTTCATACTGGACTGATCACCAAGATAACCTGAAGCCAAGGAGGGATAATCTATTGGAGTTCTGTACTAAAGGTGATGGATGATCCAAGTTAACAAAAACTAGAGAAACAGTTAAAAGAACTGGGAAGGAAGTTCTTGACCTTCAGGATTCTAGTGCACCTAGTGCCACTTAAAGCTGTGCTGATATGAAACAAATATAGATTCCTATCACCACAAACAAAGTGAACAAAAGTTATATATTTATCAGGATGACTGTGCAAAGTTTTAAGAAAAGGCACAGCATAGCAAGGTGTTGATCCCTGCCCACATTACCAGATACTTAAGTGCTAAGAAAGAAAAAGAACTTGAGGCCAGAGGTGGAGAACAGCCAGGAGAACATAGACCCCAAAAATACTGCATCGAAACAGTATTGACATTGACAACACTGACAAATTTACCAAGGCCAGTATCGATGAAAATGGAATGCCAGAACAAGAATGCGATGCTAATGAAACATGGACGATCAGTGTGTCTGGTCCCTAGAAAGACACCGAGCTTTCTGTGTACAGCTGGGAAGGCAGTCCATACAAGGATAAAGAATGCTCACAAAGAATAATTGTGTGGGACATGATAAGTCATCCCATAATAAACTTGCTCTGATAGGAAAAAAAACCTAGCAAACTTGTTCTAAAGCAGTGGTTCTCAACCTGTGGGTCACCACCTATTTGGGGGGACAGGGGTACATATCAGATATACTGCATATCATATAGTTAAGGTTAATAACACTGGTGAAGTTAACAGTTATGAAGTAACAAGGAAATAATTTTATGGTTGGGGGTCACTAAAACACAAAGACCTGTATTAAAGGGTTGCAGTATTAGGAAGGTTACAAACCACTGCTCTAAAGGAAAACCTTACTATGGACTGTCATGGGTTGCTAAGGATGCCATTCCTAATTGGTTTCAGAAACATTTCATCCTGGCAGTGGCTGCTCACAGCAATGAAGTTGACTGGGTGACAGCTGTAAGATTGTTATTATTTCTAGATGGCTAATCTGTTTATCCTCCTAATTCATTAGGAAAGTGTTCTTGTCACATGCTTTCAAGAGTCCACCCATCTGACTAGAATTTTCATGGATGGTAGTTAGTATAAAAAGCACTTTCTTGAACAGGGTGTTAGCAGCAGTAAACACAGGTATGGTTATAGAAGGTGTTCAGAAGGATAGGGTGTCACCTGTGCCATTAATAGTGCTTGGAATACAAAGACAAGAGACAGATATGAGTGTTGGCACATACTATTACCTGGGGCTATTTTTTTTTTGGTTTTTTTTTTTTTTTTTTTTTTTTGTGACAGGGTTTCTCTGTATAGCCCTGGCTGTCCTGGAACTCACTCTGTAGACCAGGCTGGCCTCGAACTCAGAAATCCGCCTGCCTCTGCCTCCCAAGTGCTGGGATTACAGGCGTGAGCCACCATCACCCGGCCCTGGGGCTATTTTATTATGATAGTGAACAAGGTATTGGTGGACTCCATATGTCAAGTGGGGAGGATGCCTGAGCTACTTCTGCAACACACACACACACACACACACACACACACACACACCTTTAGACTCTGTCAGCTGGGGGAAGTGGATATTGAGCTTTTCCACATAGGAGGAAGCTCCGTTACATTTATGGGATATGGTAGAAGAAGTGATCATGGTCATAGTGGTAGTGATCACACTTAAGAATGCCAACGATAGCATGGTGAGGAGGTGAGATGAATTGACTGAAGGCCTGGAACAGCGATCAATTGTGACTAAATGACACATCTATCAGGTTCCTGTTCATGAGACCAGTGCCTCTGGAGGAAACAGTGTAAGCACACACTTGGCAGCTGCCTTCTTGACCATGGAGAAGATTCTTGCTGATTTCCTGTTGCTTCTGATGCTTCTCACCAAACAAAATATGTGACCACTTTTCTGTTTAAAAACAAAACAAAACAAAACCTTTCCGGGGGAGATTGATGGTGTGCCCTATTTTGGACTGCTAAATGCTTACCTGTGGTAATTGTGAGACTGTTGTTGCTTGGTGGTAGCAGAGGGAAATGATGGTGACACCAGACAACCACAGATCATCTATACGGTGACTAAAATGATGACACGTTTTTCTAAAACCTCAATTTACACCCACTGTTTTTCATATACAACTTTTAAATACATGTGAAATTATCTTTGGGCTATATGGATAATATATGTCATATAAGCAGATTGTGTGCTTGCACATATTTCCCATCCACAAAATCTCGTGCATTTGAAAACTTTCAAAACAAAGCAGTGACCAAACTTCAGAGCATTTCTTAGTCTAAGCATTTTGCATCAGAGATTCTCAACTTGTAATGAGCGTGTAGACATGGTTTTTATTTGCTTTTTGATGGTATTGAGGAGCAATCCTAGGATCTTACCTAGTCCACAAGCATTTCACCATCATAGTACATTCCCAATCCTGAAAAGGTAGGATTTTAAATGTTTTATCCACATGAAGTATTCACAAGTACAACAAATGATACTTCATATGTGGATTTCAGAATTATAGATGCATGCAAGCAAAGATGAAAGAGTATTTCTTTCACATTTTTTGTCATTTTTATTATGACACAGGTTTCACTATGTAGTTCTCATTGGATTTAAACTTACTGTGTAGCCCAGAGTGACTGTGAACTTCAGAGGCTGAAGTAGGAGGGTATCATAAGTGCTAGTACTACAGGTGTGTGATACTACATCTGCTAGGACTACAGCTGTATACCACCACATATGCTGAGACTACAGGTGTGTACCACCACATCTGCTGGGACTACAGGTATGTGCCACCACATCTGCTGAGACGACATGTGTGTGCAATCACATCTGCTAGGAATACAGGTGTGTACCACCACATCTGCTGGGACTACAGGTGTGTGCCACCATCTCTGGCAAAACAATCTTCTGTCAACCCAGACTAGAAGCCCTTAAAATGAAGCAGCAGGTCTTGCATAATGTTAGAAATTATAGTATAGTTTCTGAAACTAACATTTTATTTCTAAATAATGCCTTGAGTAATTTTTGGATGACTGACTTTACATCCCAGAGGAGGCCTCTGGTTCCTTGGAGACACTTGCCTATGGTACTAAGAAAGTAACAAAAAGAATCATTGGAGAGCTTAGAGAGATTGTAATGTGCTTGCTACATAATGATCTTAGTTTGGTCTCCACAGCCATATAAAAATCTAGGTGCACTGGTACATAGCTTCAAACCAATGCTGGTGAGTTGGAACAGGCAAATCTTTGTGCTTTCTGACCAGCTAGTCTATCCAAACTGGTGAGCTTCCAATGAGGCCCATTGAGAGCCCCTGTCTGAGAAAAATAATGTGGAGAGTACTTGAGGAAAACATCAAGCGTTGATCAACCTCTGGTCTCCATGCTCAGAGTAATAACCAGTGATGCCTGCCGCTAAGGGGGCTACTGAGTTCCTTCAGTGCTAAGAGTCTGCACAGAGGTTGCTACCTTGTGCTGTGTTAGAACTTGTATTGTTGTGTGTGTGATATGTGTCTATGTGCTTTTGAAAAGTTAGGACTATCTGTATTTTAATTTCCTTTATCTAGGTTTTTTTTTTTTAAATACTTTCAAAGCCTCAGCCTTTACAAACAGAATTAATCTTTCCAAAAATAAGATGTGTTATTTAGCTTAGAAAAAGCTCGGGACAAGTTGGAACTGTGTGTGGGTCAGTCAGCAGTCACATTCAAGTGTGGCTTGCATCTGGGTGGATGACTTATAACTACTTCAGCCAAACTGAAGGTTGCTGTAGACTCCTCGTCTCCTCTCAGTGGCACTGACAGTTGTCTTGTTGCTGAGTTACACACAATACATTTTTTGGCAATTTAGTTAACCTCATGGGGGAAATAGTATGGTTTTATGAGATTTCTTTTTTTTTTTTTTACTTGTATGAATTTTTTTTTTATTTTCTATATTCTATGTTTACATTCCAAAGGCTTTCCCCTTTCCCAGTTCCCACCCACCATAGTTCCCATAGTTCCTCTCCCCCCCCCAACTGTTCCCCAATCATTCCCCCTCCCCTCTCGGTTTCTTTACTAAAGATTGGATGCAATCTTTACAGGCCCAGGGTCCTCTCCTTTCTTCTTCTTGGGAATCATTTGACTTGCTAATTGTGTCTTGAGTATTTAGGGCTTCTGGGCTCATTAATATCCACTTATCAGTGATTGCATTTCATGTGCATTCTTTTGTGATTGGGTTAATTCACTCAGGATGATATTTTCCAGGTCTAACCATTTACCTACAAATTGCATGAATTCATTATTTTTAATTGCTGAGTAGTATTCCATTGTATAAATATACCACATTTTCTGTATCCATTCCTCCTTTGAGGGGTATTTGGGCTCCTTCCAATTTCTGGCTATTATAAACAAGGCTGCTATAAACATAGTGGAGCATGTGTCCTTATTGCATGCAGGGGAATCCTCTGGGTATATGCCCAGGAGTGGTATGCCAGGGTCCTCTGGAAGTGACATGCCCAATTTTCTGAGGAACCGCCAAACTGATTTCCAGAGCGGTTTTACCATTTTGCAATCCCACCAACAGTGGAGGAGTGTTCCTCTTTCTCCACATCCTCGCCAGCACTTGTTGTCTCTTGAGTTTTTAATCTTAGTCATTCTGACTGGTGTGAGGTGGAATCTCAGGGTTGCTTTGATTTGCATTTCCCTGATGACTAATGATGTTGAACATCTTTTAAGGTGTTTCTCAGCCATCCGAATTTCTTCTGGTGAAAATTCTTTGTTTAGCTCTGTGCCCCATTTCTAACCATTGTTAGGATAGGAATGTGTGCAGATATGCTTTGGCTATAATGAACAAAAGTATTCTGATAACTAATCTCTACTGACTGGTTTGCTGTTTTCTACATAAGTATGTAATTCAATTCAGATTTGCCCATGAAATTATTAACTCCTGTTCCTCACCACATCTTCTGTAATACATCCGGGTATCTATCAGCTTTTCTGGAAGATGGTTTCATATAAATTCACAATGGCTTAAAACTGGACAGAAGCTTAATTTGTGTTCCATGGATTAAACCTATTTGGAGAGCTTTAAAAAAAATCTGTATTGTTACTACAGCATTTAAGTAGAAGCTCAAGCGCAGAAGTCTCACTAAGAAATCTTTTATCTATTTAACAAAGTCAAAGTTTTCACAGCCTCCACTAAAGAATGACTGCTCCGTGGCCTGGTGAGATAATCAGTGGGTATCGTGGTCGCTGGGCGAGCATGTAGACCTATGCTCACACCTGGGGCACCCACAGAAGAGCTAGCATGGAGCTGCACATGGAGAGTCCCAGAGCTGGGACAGCAGAGAAGGGGTGCTGAGGCGTGTCATCTCAGTCTAGCTGTGTCGACAAGCGTTGAGAGCACCTGCACACATCTGAACTGACTCACGGCCACGGAGAACAGATGCAAGTAGGCTTGATGGTGCAATTTGAACCATGTTTATATAACATGGATAAATGATAAATGGTTAACTGGGGAATGTCTCAGAAAGCAAATACTGTGTGAAAACTTTGAACAGTACAAACTTTCCTTTGGATAACCTTATGTACATCTTGTATATAACTTCAAACTAGTACAACTGTAAGCATTTCTACATAAATGTTCTACATTTCTACCCCGCACCTTGATGATGTCAAACGCACTCCAGGTAACAGACACTGGTCTCTCAGGAGCTTCTCAGAGCTCCTCAGCCAAGTGGAGTTACTGTTAAGAACCCCCTCTTCCTAATCACTGGAAGTACATCTGCCAGCATGTGTTTGGGAATCTCTAAGACCCAGGTTTTCACACACAGCAAGCATTCTCCGTTTTGGCCAGGTGTACAGTATTTTAGAAACCTCAGTGTTCCTAATGTTGCCCATAAATGAGAACCCACCATGAACCCAGCATCCACTTAGCTCATTTCAAAAGTGCCACTGTATACCCTGTATACACTGTACACACTAAGAATACACGTTCACATCCTCTCCACATGCATATCTCCAGGTAAGTCAGATAGTCCTAGGATGTTGGCAACATGTTCGTCGTTGAGATGGTGTACTGCTTATCCTGTCTCAAAGGAGTGCTGGAGTGCCCGCTGGGATTGAGACAAGCCTTCTGAGGAATCTTGGGTTACTTGTATTGTTGTTGTTGTTGTTGTTGTTGTTATTAATTACTTTGACTAATACTTTTATATTAGTAGCACTTGTAATCTTATGGGTGGGAAAACTTATTTCATCAGTTGTGTCCCAACTTAGTTTTACAAGTCTCTGTTTATCATCCTCATCTCCAATTTCATTTTTTTATTTATTGAATATCATCTTCATTTACATTGCCAATGGTAAAACCCTTCCTGATTTCCCCTCCCCAAAGACCCCCAACCCCTCCTCCCACTCCCTGCCTTCATGTATGTATATGACCCTCTACCTGACCCACTCCCACCTCTCCCCACCCCTCGCTTTCCCTTTGTTGGGACATCTATTGAGCCTTCACTGGACTAAGGACCACTCCTCCCATTGATGCCCAACAAGGCATTCCTCTGCCATATTTTTGGCTGGAACCATGTATACCCCATGGTTGATGGTTTAGTCCCTGTGAGCCCTGGGCCATCTGGGTGGCCGATATCGTTGTTCCCATGGGGCTGTAAACTCTTTCCGCTCCTCCAGACCACTCTCTAGCTCCTCCATTGGGGACCCTACGTCCATACCAATGGTTGGCTGCTAGGACCTGTCTCTGCATTTGTAAGGCTATTATTTCAAGACCAACATCATGGATGAAGGATAAGGAGGAATTGACCATCTCCTCTCTTCTTTGACTATGTGGGAATTACCATGCACTCTCTTCTTGAACCTTCCTGTGTCCTTCCTTTATGCTTCTGTCAGAGAGCCCTTTGGCCCAGTGTCAGAGAGAGCAGTGTGCCTGGCCCTTGGGTACTGACAAGGTAGAGGAGCCTGTGCAGGACCTTCATGGAAGGCCAGCACTAGTAACATGGAAAGCATCCTCATGGTGTGGGGGTTGGGGGAGTGGAATCAGGGTAGGGGTTCCACATGCAGCTGTATCTTTAGCATGTTTTCAATTGGGTTTGATATGAGCTCCCTAGAGTTCACCACTATGTCATAATGTGTTCTTTTGATATTCATTATTGTGTATAAGGAAGAGTACATGAATGTGGGTACATATATTAGTGTGCATGTGGAGGTTAGGAGGCAACTGTTGGGTATCAATTTCCTGATGCCATGTTGAGGGCAGGTATCTTCTGTGATGAATATTCCAGGGTAGCCAGCCCATACGCTTCCAGCTGATTCTATTTCCTGTCTCACTATAGGGATACTGAGTTTACAGATGTTTGCCACTGTATCTTTGTACACAAGGTCCGGAATCGAACACCAGGTCCCATGAAAGCCCTTTCACCTCTAAGTCATTTTCTTGTCCAGAGTGATTTTATTTTGATCTTCACCAATACCCTTATTTTTTAAAGGAGGCATATTATAAGGCCTGTTGACTCTGGTTGTGTCCGTTATATATATGGACTAGTCCCCTTCAAATGATAGGTCTATGCCTGCAAATGCACAACGTAGTACCTCTGCTCCCTAGTAAGCAACATCATTGCTACTGCTGTTGTCAGGCCTGGCCATGAAGTGCAACCTGGTGGCCTTGTATCCAAAAACTACTTTTGTATCCACAGTCTACTGTGTCTTTCTGTGTACCTGCCAGCGTTGATGGTTCTCACCATTCACTGAGACTTGGGATCTGATCCAGAAGTCCTTGAGAGCTAGGTACCATCTCTTGTTCTGTATATTCTGTCCCTGTTCTTATGTGTTGCTTTCACATGGGTAACACATGGGAGGTACACAGGATGTGAATTCCGATTGAAGCATTAGTCACCAGTATTCACCCTACTTCATGTTTTAGTAGAATAAGCATGTACATGCCCTTGTGCTGTGATGAACATAAGGATGGATTCTGTTTGTGGAGGATGCAGTGTGCTTGGGGCCTCATTCATAGGGTTGTATGAGTTTAATTAACTGCAGGATCAGGGCCTTGAGCAATGCTCAGGATATTGGGGGGATTCATTTGGAGGCTAGCTCCTAATAGAAAAACAAAAAGTAACCAGATTGATTGACCAGTTTCCACGCTGGTATTCCAAGTGACTAGGTGTCATTTCCTTTTGTCAAAGAAAATAGACCTGTGATTGACAATCCAGTTTCTTCAATGTTCATCCCAAGCTGTGCTTCCATACAACCTACGTTTACTCCTTTTTTATGGCCGTAAAACAATCCCACTGTGAATATATGCCACATTTTCCTTATGGGTTGCTCTGTTGTTAGACTCCCAGGTGGTTTCCATAAGTTGGGTGTTATGAGTAGCGTCTTAGTTTAAATTCTGTGTTTCTTCTCACTCTTTCATTTAATCTGTTCCTGAATATATTTGATGGCAGTGGTGTATATACTTGGCATTCATTGTAACATTCCTTTTTTTTTAATTTGGTATATTCTTTATTTGTATTTCAAATGATTTCCCCCTTCCAGGATCCCCACTCCCAAAAGTCTCATAAGCCTTCTTCCCTCCTCCTGTTCCCCCATCCACCACTTCCTGATTCCAGGTCCTGGTATTCCCCTACACTGCTGCACCGAGCCTTTCCAGGACCAGGGGCCTCTCCTTCCTTCTTCTTGGGCTTTATCTGATGTGTGAATTGTGTCTTGGGTATTCCAAGCTTCTAGGCTAATATTCACTTCTCAGTGAGTGCATACCATGAGTGTTCTTTTGTGATTGGGTTACCTCATTTAGGATGATATTCTCCAGTTCCATCCATTTGTCTAAGAATTTCATGAATTCATTGTTTCTAATGGCTGAATAGTAGTACTTCATTGTGTATATATACCAAATTTTTTGTATCCGTTCCTCCATTGAGGGATATCTTGGTTCTTTCCAGCTTCTGGCTATTATAAATAGGGCTGCTATGAACATAGTGGAGCATGTGTCCTTATTACATGCTGGGGAATCCTCTGGGTATATGCCCAGGAGTGGTATAACAGAGTCCTCTGGTAGTATCATACCCATTTTTCTGAGAAACTGCCAGACTGATGTCTAAAGTGGTTGTACCAGCTTGCAACGCCACCAACAGTGGGGTAGTGTTCCTCTTTCTCCACATCCTTGCCAGCACCTGTTTTCTCCTGAGTTTTTGATCTTAGCCATTCTGACTGGTGTGAGGTGAAAACTCAGGGTTGTTTTGATTTGCATTTCCCTGATGATATTGGACATTTCTTTAGGTGCTTCTCAGCCATTCGATATTCCTCAGGTGAAAATTCTTTGTTTAGCTCTGTACCCCATTTTTAATGGGGGAATTTGGCTCTCTGGAGTCTACCTTCTTGATTTCTTTGTATATATTGGATATAAGCCCTTGGTCGGATGTAGGGTTGGTGATGACATATTCCCAATTTTTTGGTTGTCGTTTTGTTCTTTTGACAATGTCCTTTGCCTTACAGAAACTCAGTAATTTTATGAGGTCACATTTGTCAATTCTTGATCTTAGAGCATAAGCTATTTGTATTTTGTTCAGGAAATTTTCGCCTGTGCCCATGTCCGCTAGGGTCTTTCCCAGTTTCTTTTCTGTTAGTTTCAGTGTGTCTGGTTTTATGTGGAGGTCCTTGATCCACTTGGACTTGAGCTTAGTACAAGGACATAAGAATGGATCAATTTGCATTCTTCTGCATGCTGACCTCCAGTGGAACCAGCACCATTTGTTGAAAAGGCTATCTGTTTTCCACTGGATGGTTTTAGCTCTTTTGTCAAAGATCAAGTGACCCTAGGTGTGTGGGTTCATTTCTGGGTCTTCAGTTCTATTCCATTGATCTACTTTCCTGCCACTGTACCAATACCGTGCAGTTTTTAACACAATTGCTCTGTAGTACTGCTTGAGGTCTGGGATACTGGTTTCCCCAGAAGTTCTTTTACTGTCGAGAGTAGTTTTAGCTATCCTGGGTTTTTTGTTGTTCCAGATGAATTTGAGAATTGCACTTTCTAACTCTAGGAAGAATTGAGTTGGGCTTTTGATGGGGATTGCATTGAATCTGTAGATTGCTTTTGGCAAGATGGCCAGTTTTACGATATTAAGCCTGCCAATCCAAGGGCATGGAAGATTTTTCCATCTTCTGAGGTCTTCTTGGATTTCTTTCTTCAAAGTCTTGAAGTTCCTGTCATACAGATCTTTCTCTTGTTTGGTTACAGTCTTACAAGATACTTTATATTGTTTGTGGCTATTGTGAAGGGTGTCATTTCCCTAATTTCTTTCTCAGCTTGTTTAACCTTTGAGTATATGAAGGCTACTGATTTGCTTGAGTTGATTTTATATCCAGCCACTTTCCTGAAGTTGTTTATCAGCTGTAGGAGTTCTCTGGTGGAGTTTGTTGTTGTTGTTGTTGTTTGTTTGTTTGTTTGTTTGTTTTGTTTTTTTTGAGGTCGCTTAAGTATACTATCATATCATCTGCAAATAGTGATCATTTGACTTCTTCCTTTCCAATCTTCCTTATCCCTTTGACCTCCTTATGTTGTCTAATTGCTCTAGCTAAAACTTCAAGTACTATATTAAATAAATATGGAGAGAGAGGACAGCCTTGTCTAGTCCCTGATTTTAGTGGGATTGCTTCAAGCTTCATTCCATTAAGTTTGATATTGGCTACTGGTTTGCTGTATATTGCTTTTACTATGTTTATGTATTGGCCTTGAATTCCTGTTCTTTCCAAGACCTTTAACATTAAGTGTTGTTGAATTTTGTCAAATGCTTTTTTTTAGCATTTAATGAAATGACCATGTGTTTTTTTTCTTTTAGTTTGTTTATGAAGTGAATTACATTGACGGATTTTCATATATTGAACCATCCCTGCATCCCTGGGATGAAGCCTACTTGATCATGGTGAATGATCCTTTTGATGTGTTTTTGGATTTAATTGGCAAGAATTTTTTTGAGTATTTTAGCTTGGATATTCATAATGGAAATTGGTCTGAAGTTCTCTTTCTTTGTTGGATCATTGTGTGGTCTTGGTATCAGCGTAATTGTGGTTTCACAGAATTTGTTGCATAGTGTTCCTTCTGTTTCTATTTTGTGGAACAGTTTGAAGAGTATTGGTGTTAGGTCTTCTGTAAGATCTGATAGAATGCTTCACTAAAACCATCTTGTCCTGTGCTTTTTTTTTTTTTTTTTTTTTTTTTTTTTTTGACTGGGAGACTTTCAATGACTGCTTCTATTTCTTTAGCGGTTATGGGAATGTTTAGATAGTTTTTCTGATCCTGATTTAACTTTGGTATTTGGTATCTGTCAAGGAAATTGTCCATTTCCTCCAAATTTTCCAGTTGTGTTGAGTATATGCTTTTCTAGTAGGATCTGATGATTTTTTGAATTTCCTCAGTGTCTGTTGTTATATCTTCCTTCTCATTTCTGATTTTGTTAATTTGGATACTGTGTCTGTGCCCTCTGGTTAGTCTGACTAAAAGTTTATCTATCTTGTTGATTTTCTCAAAGAACCAGCTGCTGATTTTGTTGATTCTTCGTATAGTTCTTTTTGTTTCTACTTGGTTGATTTCAGCCCTGGGTTTGATGATTTCTTGCCTTCTACTCCTCCAGGGTGTATTAGCTTCTTTCTGTTCTAGAGCTTTCAGGTGTGCTGTTAAGCTGCTAGTATGTGCTCTCTCCAGCTTCTTTTTGGAGGCACTCAAAGCTATGAGTTTTCCTCTTAGCACTGCTTTCATTGTGTTACATAAATTTGGATATGTTGTGCCTTCATTTTCTTTTTTTTTATTTTTTTAATTTTTTTTATTGGATATATTCTATATTTACAATTCATTTCCCTTTTTCTGGTTCCCCACCCCCAAGGGTCCCACATGCCCTTTTCCTTCCCCCTGCTCCCTCATCCACCCCCTCCCACCTCACTGTTCTTGTACTCCCCCACAATGATGCTTTGGTCCATTCTAGCTCCAGTGTCCACTCTTTTCTTCTTGTCAGACCTCACTTGGTATGTGATTTATGTCTTTGGTGTTCCAAGATTCTAGGCTAATATCCACTTATCAGTGACTGCATACCATGGGTATTCTTTTGAGACTGGGTAACCTCACTTAGTATGATGTTCTCCAGCTCCATCCATTTCTCTAAGAATTTCATGAATTCATTGTTTCTAATGGCTGAATAGTACTCCATTGTGTATATATACCACATTTAAAGAACTCAAGAGGTTAGACCCCAGAAAACCAAATAACCCTATCCAAAAATGGGGTACAGAGCTAAACAGAGACTTTTCACCTGAAGAAATTTGTATGGCTGAGAAACACCTTAAAAAATGTTCAACATCATTAGTCATTAGGGAAATGCAAATCAAAACAACCCTGAGATTTCACCTCACACCAGTCAGAATGGCTAAGATTAAAAACTCAGAAGACATCAGGTGTTGGCGAGGATGTAGAGAAAGAGGAACACTCCTCCACTGCTGGTGGGAATGCAAGCTGGTACAACCACTCTGGAAATCAGTATGGCGGTTCCTCAGAAAACTGGACGTGATACTTCTGGAGGACCCAGCCATACCACTCCTGGGAATATACCCAGAAGATTCCCCAGCATGCAATAGGGATACATGTTCCACTATGTTCATAGCAGCCTTATATATAATAGCCAGAAGTTGGAAAGTACCCAGATGTCCCTCAACAGAGGAATGGGTGCCTTCATTTTCATTAAATTCTAAAAAGGTTTCGATTTCTATTCTTATTTCTTCCTTGACCAAGGTATCATTAAGTAGGGCATTTTTCAGCTTCCATGTGTGTGTGTGTGGGCTGTTGTTTTTGTTGCTATTGAAGACCAACCCCTTTGGAATGTAAACAAAGAATATAGAAAATTAAAAAAAAAGACCACCCTTACTCCATTGTGATCTGATAGGAGGCATGGAATTAGTTCCATCTTCTCACATCTGTTAAGGTCTGTTTTGTGGCCAATTATATGGTCAGTTTTGCAGAAGGTACCATGAGGTGCGGAGAAGAGGGTATATTCTTTTGATTTAGGATGAAATGTTCTATTAAATCTATTTGGTCCAAAACTTCTGTTAGTTTCACTGTGTCTCTGTTTAGTTTGTGTTTCCCTGATCTGTCCATTGAGGAGAGTGGGGTGTTGAAGTCAGCCACGATTATTGTGTGGGGTGCGATGTGTGCTTTAAGCTTTAGTAAAGTTTCCTTTACGAATGAGGGTGACCTTTGGAGCATAGATGTTCAGAATTGAGAGTTTTTCCTGGTAGATTTTTCCTTTGAAGAGTATAAAGTTTCCTTCTGTGTCTTTTTTGATGACTTTTGGTTGAAAGTCTATTTTATTGGATATTAGAATAGCTACTCCAGCTTGTTTCCTCGCCTTGTACTCTGAGGTAGTGTTTGCCTTTGACACTGAGATGCTTTTCCTGTATGCCGCAAAATGTTGGGTATTGTTTACGAATCCAGTCTGTTAGTCTATGTCTTTTTATTGGGGAATTGCATCCATTGATCTTAAGAGATATTAAGGAATAGTGATTGTGATATTGCCTGCAGCTTCCCGCCCAGCTGGCGGTGGGGAAGCCGGAGGGTCACCCAGCGTGCCAGGTGCTCAGAACCATCCGGCGGCGGCGGCAGAACCAGGTACCCGAGACAGCCCAAGCTTAAGACCTTCGGGGACTCAGGCCTGGAGTGGGAGTTGGGCACAGAATAGCGGGTGCACTCTGCACTCGCGCGGCGGACCCCGAGCTCCCTGCAGGCAGCTGCCATATTGCCTGCAGCTTCCCGCCCAGCTGGTGGTGGGGAAGCCTGAGGGTCACCCAGCGTGCCAGGTGCTCAGAACCATCCGGCGGCGGCGGCAGAACCAGGTACCCGAGACAGCCCGAGCTTAAGACCTTCGGGGACTCAGGCCTGGAGTGGGAATTGGGCACAGAATAGCGGGTGCACTCTGCACTCGCGCGCGGGGCGGACCCCGAGCTCCCTGCAGGCAGCTGCCATATTGCCTGCAGCTTCCCGTCCAGCTGGTGGTGAGGAAGCCGGAGTCAGCCAGTGTGCCAGGTGCCCAGACCCAGCCGGAGGCCGAACCAGCCTCCCATCCAGCCAGTGGCAGGGAAGCTGGAAACCGGACCCAGCCAGCTTCCCAGCAGCTTGGGACCAGCAGGCGGAACCAGATAACTGAGATATCCCAACTTTAAGACCCCTGGGGAAACAGGATATCAGACAGCGAACCCTGAGCAAGAGCAGTGCAGAGCAGCCGCCCAACAGGCGGAACCAAATACCTGGGATATCCTGAGGTTAAGACCTCGGGGGACTCAGGCCACCTGTCAGCAACCTGTGAGCAAGACCCCCGCAGGACAGTGATTCAGGTATCCCAGTCACTGGGAAATAGCCTTACAACCCCACAGGAGGGTCAAGCACCAGCTAGTATCTACAGGACCAACTAACACCAGAGTTAACCAGATGGCAAAAGGCAAACGTAAGATCGCTACTAACAAAAATCAAGGCAATATGGCGGCATCCGAACCCAGTTCCCCAACAGCAATAAATATTGGATACCCCGAAACACCAGAAAAGCAAGACTCAGATCTAAAATCACTGGTCAGGATGCTGATAGAGGAACACTTAGATAAATCTCTTAAAGTAATACATGAGAAAATAGATCAAAAGCTAGAAGCCATTGCAAGACAAACACAATTAAATCCCAGATATCTCAACACACCAGAAAAACAAGACTCAGATCTAAAATCACTGGTAAAGATGCAGATTGAGGATCACTTAGATAAATTTCTTAAAGTAATAGAGGAGAAAATAGATCAAAAACTAGAAGCCCATACAAGGCAGACACAAAAATCACTTAAAGAAATCCAGGAGAATATAGAGCAAAAAGTGAATCCCAATAAGGGGGAGAAACAAAAATCACCCAAAGAAATACAAGAGAACATGGGTCAACGAGTAGAAGTCATAAAGGAGGAAACACAAAAATCCCTTAAAGAATTACAGGAAAACACAAACAAGCAACTGAAAGATCTGAGCAAAACCATACAAAATCTAAAAACAGAAGTAGAAACAACTAAGCAATCGCAAAGGGAGACAATGTTGGAGATAGAAAACCTTGGGAAGAAATCAGGAGTCATAGATGCAAATATCAACAATAGAATACAAGAGATAGAAGACAGAATCTCAGATGCTGAAGATACCATAGGAACCATGGATTCAACAATTAAAGAAAATGCAAAATGCAAAAAGCTGGTAACCCAAAACATTCAGGAAATCCAGGACACAATGAGAAGACCAAACCTAAGGATTATAGGGATAGATGAGAATGAAGATCTACAACTTAAAGGGCCAGCAAATATCTTCTACAAAATTATGGAAGAAAATTTCCCCAACCTAAAGAGAGAGATGCCCATGAATATACAAGAAGCCTATAGAACCCCAAATAGACTGGACCAGAACAGAAATACTTCCCGTCACATAATAGTCAAAACCCCAAATGTACTAAACAAAGAAAGAATATTAAAGGCAGTAAGAGAAAAAGGACAAGTAACATATAAAGGAAGACCTATCAGAATTACACCAGACTTCTCACCTGAGACCATGAAAGCTAGAAGATCCTGGGCAGACCTTATGCAGACCCTAAGAGAACACAAACTTCAGCCAAGACTACTATACCCAGCGAAACTCTCAATTGCCATAGATGGGGAAACCAAGATATTCCACGACAAAACCAAATTTGCAAGATACTTATCTACAAACCCAGCCCTACAAAGGATAATAGGGGAAAAATACCAACACAAGGGGGGAAACAACACCCCAGAAGAAACAAGATAGAAACCCCATCTCATCCAACCCAAAAGAAGAGAACCACTCAAATACAAATAATAATAAAATTCCCAAAATGTCAGGAAGTAATAATTACTATTCCTTAATATCTCTTAATATCAATGGACTCAATTCCCCAATCAAAAGACACAGACTAACAGACTGGATACGGAAACAGGACCCTACATTTTGCTGCATACAGGAAACACATCTCAGTGTCAAAGACAAACACCACCTTAGAGTAAAAGGCTGGAAGACAGTTCTACAAGCAAATGGTCCCAGGAAACAAGCTGGAGTAGCCATTCTAATATCAGATAAAATCGACTTTCAACCTAAAGTCATCAAAAGAGACACAGAAGGTCACTTCCTGCTTGTCAAAGGGAAAATCCACCAAGAAGAATTCTCAATACTGAACATCTATGCACCAAATGCAAGGGCACCCTCATTCGTAAAAGAAACTTTACTAAAGCTTAAAGCACACATCGCACCTAACACAATGATTGTAGGTGACTTCAACACTCCACTCTCCTCAATGGACCGATCAGGAAAGCAGAAACTAAACAGGGACACAGTGAAACTAATTGAAGCTTTGGACCAATTGGATTTAACAGATATATATAGAACATTCCATCCTAAAACAAAAGAGTATACCTTTTTCTCAGCACCGCACGGTACCTTCTCAAAAATTGATCATATAATTGGTCACAAGACAGACCTCAACAAATACAAGAAGACCGAACTAATCCCATGTCTCCTATCAGATCACTATGGAGTAAAAGTGGTCTTCAATAGCAAGAAGAACTACAGAAAGCCCACATACACATGGAAACTGAACAATACTCTACTCAATGACACCCTGGTCAAGGAAGAAATAAAGAAAGAAATCAAAGACTTTTTAGACTTCAATGAAAATGAAGGTACGACCTACCCAAATCTCTGGGATACAATGAAAGCAGTGCTAAGAGGAAAACTCATAGCCCTGAGTGCCTCCAAAAAGAAACTGGAAAGAGCATACACTAGCAACTTAACAGCACACCTGAAGGCGCTGGAACAAAAAGAAGCTAACTCACCCAGGAGGAGTAGAAGAGAGGAAATCATCAAACTAAGGGCTGAAATCAATCAAGCAGAAACAAAGAGAACCATACAAAGAATCAACAAAACCAAGAGCTGGTTCTTCGAGAAAATCAACAAGATAGATAAACCCTTAGCTAGACTAACCAAAGGGCACAGAGATAGTATCCAAATTAACAAAATTAAAAATGAAAAGGGGGATATAACAACAGAAACAGAGGAAATTCAAAAGATCATCAGATCCTACTACAAAGGCCTATACTCAAAACAACTGGAGAATCTGGAGGAAATGGACAATTTCCTAGACAGATATCAAATACCAAAATTAAATCAGCATCAAGTAGACCAGCTAAACAGTCCCATAACCCTTAAAGAAATAGAAGGGGTTATAGAAAGCCTCCCAACCAAAAAAAGTACGGGACCAGATGGTTTTAGTGCAGAATTCTACCAGACCTTCAAAGAAGACTTAACACCAATACTCTTCAAACTATTCCACAAAATAGAGACAGAAGGGACACTGCCCAACTCATTCTTCGAAACCACAATTACGCTGATACCTAAACCACAAAAAGATCCAACAAAGAAAGAGAACTACAGGCCAATTTCTCTTATGAATATAGATGCAAAAATACTAAATAAAATTCTTGCCAACCGAATCCAAGAGCATATCAAAACGATCATTCACCATGATCAAGTAGGCTTCATTCCAGGAATGCAGGGATGGTTCAATATACGGAAATCCATCAATGTAATCCACTACATAAACAAACTAAAAGAAAAAAACCACATGGTCATCTCATTAGATGCTGAAAAAGCATTTGACAAAATTCAGCATCCTTTCATGCTAAAAGTCTTGGAAAGAGCAGGAATTCAAGGCCCATACCTAAACATAGTAAAAGCAATCTACAGCAAACCAGTAGCCAACATCAAAATAAATGGAGAGAAACTTGAAGCAATTCCACTAAAATCAGGGACTAGACAAGGCTGTCCTCTCTCTCCATATCTTTTCAATATAGTACTTGAAGTTCTAGCGAGAGCAATCAGACAACATAAGGAAGTCAAAGGGATACAAATTGGAAAGGAAGAAGTCAAAGTATCATTATTTGCAGATGATATGATAGTCTACTTAAGCGATCCAAAAAACTCCACCAGAGAACTTCTACAGCTGATAAACAACTTCAGCAACGTGGCTGGTTATAAAATTAACTCAAGCAAATCAGTAGCCTTCTTGTACTCAAAGGACAAGCAGGCTGAGAAAGAAGTTAGGGAAATAACACCCTTCACAATAGCCACAAACAACATAAAGTACCTTGGCGTAACTCTAACCAAACAAGTGAAAGATCTGTATGACAGGAACTTCAAGTCCCTGAAGAAAGAAATCGAAGAAGACCTCAGGAGATGGAAAAATATTTCTTGCTCCTGGATTGGCAGGATCAATATAGTAAAAATGGCCATCTTGCCAAAAGCAATCTACAGATTCAATGCAATCCCCATCAAAATCCCAAATCAATTCTTCATAGATCTAGAAAGAGCAATTCTCAAATTCATCTGGAGCAACAAAAAACCCAGGATAGCTAAAACTATTCTCAACAATAAAAGGACTTCTGGGGGAATCAATATCCCTGACCTCAAGCAGTACTACAGAGCAATTGTGTTAAAAACTGCATGGTATTGGTACAGCAACAGGCAGGTAGATCAATGGAATAGGATTGAAGACCCAGAAATTAACCCACAGACTTATGGTCACTTGATCTTTGATAAAGGAGCCACAACCATCCGGTGGAAAAAAGATAGCCTTTTCAACAAATGGTGCTGGTTCAACTGGAGGTCAACATGCAGAAGAATGCGAATTGACCCACTCTTATCTCCTTGTACTAAGATCAACTCCAAGTGGATCAAGGACCTCCACATAAAACCAGACACACTGAAACTATTAGAAAAGAAACTTGGGAAGACCCTGGAGGACATGGGCACAGGGGTAAAGTTCCTGAACAGAACACCAATAGCTTATGCTCTAAGATCAAGAATGGACAAATGGGACCTCATAAAATTACAAAGTTTCTGTAAGGCAAAGGACACTGTCAGAAAGACAAAACGGCAACCAACAAAGTGGGAAAAGATCTTCACCAACCCCACATCCGACAGAGGGCTAATATCCAATATATACAAAGAACTCAAGAAGTTAGACCCCAAAGAACCAAATAACCCTATCAAAAAATGGGGCACAGAGCTAAACAAAGAATTTTCACCAGAAGAAATTCGGATGGCCGAGAAACACCTTAAGAGATGTTCAACATCATTAGTCATCAGGGAAATGCAAATCAAAACAACCCTGAGATTCCACCTCACTCCAGTCAGAATGGCTAAGATTAAAAACTCGAGAGACAACAAGTGCTGGCGAGGATGTGGAGAAAGAGGAACACTCCTCCACTGTTGGTGGGATTGCAAAATGGTAAAACCACTCTGGAAATCAGTGTGGCGGTTCCTCAGAAAATTGGGCATGCCACTCCCAGAGGACCCTGGCATACCACTCCTGGGCATATACCCAGAGGATTCCCCTGCATACAACAAAGACACATGTTCCACTACGTTTATAGCAGCCTTGTTTATAATAGCCAGAAATTGGAAGGAGCCCAGATATCCCTCAAAGGAGGAATGGATACAGAAAATGTGGTATATTTATACAATGGAGTACTACTCAGCAATTAAAAATAATGAATTCATGCAATTTGTAGGTAAATGGTTAGATCTGGAAACTGTCATCCTAAGTGAGCTAACCCAATCACAAAAGAATACACACGAAATGCAATCACTGATAAGTGGATATTAATGAGCCCAGAAGCCCTAAATACTCAAGGCACAATTAGCAAGTCAAATGACTCTCAAGAAGAAAAAAAGGAGAGGACCCTGGGCCTGTAAAGATTGGATCCAGTATTGTAGACCCAGAACAGAGAAATCGGGGGGGGGGAAGAGTGGGGAATAGCATGGGGGGGAGAGAAATTATGGGACATATGGTGGGGGGTACCTGGGAGGGGAAAGCCTTTGGAATGTAAACAAAGAATATAGAAAATAAAAAAAATGATTAAAAAAAAAAAAAAAAAGAAGAAGAAAGGAGAGGACCCTGGGCCTGTAAAGATTGCATCCAGTTTAGTAAAGAAACCGAGGGGGGAGGGGGAATGATTGGGGAACAGTTGTGGGGGAGAGGAACTATGGGAACTATGGTGGGTGGGAACTGGGAAAGGGGAAAGCCTTTGGAATGTAAACATAGAATATAGAAAATAAAAAAAATTGAAATAAAAAAAAAAAAAGGAATAGTGATTGTTGCTTCCTGCTATTTTTTTTTTTTTTGAGACAGGGTTTCTCTGTATAGCCCTGGCTGTCCTGGAACTCACTCTGTAGACCAGGCTGACCTCGAACTCAGAAATCTGCCTGCCTCTGCCTCCCAGAGTGCTGGGATTACAGAAGTGCGCCACCACCGCCTGGCGCTTCCTGCTATTTTTGATGTAATTTTTATGTTTGTGTGGTTATCTTATTTTGGGTTTGTTGAAAGAAGATTAATTTCTTGCTTTTTCTAGTGTGTAGTTTCCCTCCTTTTGTTGGTGTTTTCCATTCATTTTCCTTTGAAAGGCTCGATTTGTGGAAAGATACTATGTAGATTTGTTTTTGTCATGGAATACCTTGGTTTCTCCATCTATGGTAATTGAGAGATTTGCTGGATATAGCAGTCTAGGTTGGCATTTGTCTTCCCTTAGGGTCTGCTTGACATCAGCCCAGGCTCTTCTGGGTTTCCTAGTCTCTGGTGAGTAATTCTGATAGATCTACCTTTTTATGTTACTTGACCTTTTTCCCTTAATATTCTTTTAATATTCTTTCTTTGTTTAGTACATTTGGTGTTTTAATTATTCTGTCACAGGAGGAATTTCTTTTCTGGTCAAATCTATTTGGAGTTCTGTAGGCTTCTTGTATGTTCATGGGCATCTTTTCCTTTAGGTTAGGGAAGTTTTCTTCTATAATTTTGTTGAAGACATTTACTGGCCCTTTAAGTTGGAAATCTTCACTCTCTTCTATACCTATAATCCTTAGGTTTGGTCTCTCATTTTGTCCTGGATTTCCTAGATGTTTTGGGTCAGGAGCTTTTTGCATTTTTCATTTTCTTTGCCTCTTGTAGCAATGCTTTCTGTGGTATCTTCTGAATCTGAAATTATCTCTTCTATCTCTTGTATTCTGTTATTGATGCTTGGATCCATGACTCCTGACTTCTTTCCTAGGTTTTCTATGTCTCGAGTTGTTTCCCTTTGTAATTTCATTATTGTTTTTACCTCCTTCTTTAGATCCTGGATGGCTTTGTTCAATTCCTTCACTTGTTTTGTTGTGTTTTCTCTGTGATTTTAAATCCAAACCTAGTTTTTCTGGTGTTTTGGGGTATCCAGGACTTGCTGTTGTGGGAGAATTGGGTTCGGATGGTGCCATATTGCCTTGATTACTGTAAGCAACATTCCTACATTTGCCTTTTGCCATCTGGTTGTTTCTGGTGTTAGTTGGTCCTGCTCTCACTGGCTGGTGCTTGCCCCTCCTGTGTGCCTGCAGGCCTATCTCAGCAAACCTGGGTGACCTGCTTTCCCCTGGCACAAATTGCTGCGGTGCTGCTGAATTCCTGGGTGCAGGTGGAATCCTGGTAGGGTGTGTCCCAAGTGATACTCTACTCTGGTGATTCCTGCCTACCAATCTGTTACACAGTCACAGGAGCAAAGATGGTGGCTGAGACCCACTCTCTGGTAGTTGTATTTGGGTATATAGCTCTGTGGCTCAGATCAACTCTGGATTCAGGCTGTACTGGCTGTCTCCTCCATGCTGCTGGGTCTATAGCTGGCTTCCTGCGGCTCTTGGAGATGGCGTGCTGTGGCAGGGGATGTTCCCGATCCGGAGGTGGAAACTGGAAGGCTCCTGCCAGAGGCCTCCGGACAGGATCCTCTGATCTGCAGGGCCAGTCTCACCTGTGCAGGTTGCCTCCTCCGCACTGGCTGCTGGGTGGATATCTGTCTTCCTCCACTGCTTGGAGAAGGCGCACTGTGGCCCATTGCAAGATTCTCTATGGATTGTTTCTATAATATATGAACATAGAAAAGTGTCCTCTGGCTGATGTTTCATGTTAATGTTGAATGCTTGGATAGGATGATATGGAGTATTGTTTTGCGCAAATGAGCTGACATGAGTGACTGTCACTGATGGCATACCACCTTCTCCACACATTCTCTGAAGACTTGACATGAGTTTTGAATGTGTGAGATTCTGAGGATTATGTTAAAGAAGGGAGCTTTGATATGTCCTATGGAACTGTGTTATGCAGGGCTGTGAAAAGCTTCATTAGAGATTTGAGTGTAAAGACAAAAAGGAACTTTCTTAAAGAGTGTCATACAGTACAGTGTAGAAGGCATTAGAATGCACTTGGTGAATTGTTTGCAATGCTTTCATTGTTACCTGAGAAGAAGCAACATAAAGGAGCTTTTCACATTGGTTATGATTTAAGGGGCCAGGGTTTATCATGTAGGAAACTCATGGCCGTAGGCAGCTGTCTGGTGACAGGAACATGAAGCAGCTGCTTGCTCACTTCTCAGAAGACCAGGAGCCTGAGTGCAGGGGATGAGGGGCTCTGCTCTTGCATTTTCTCCCTTTTTATGCAGCCCATGGGATGATACTGTCCACATTTAAGGAGGATCTTCTATTTAACTTTTCTCTTAGGTTAATCCTTTCTGGATATGCCCTCTTGGACATACGCAAATGTGTGTCTTCCTAGTATCTAAAGTGTTTCATAAACCAATCAAGTTGACTGCCTGAATAAACAGTAATGTGTATTTTGTATAATACTTGCAATTCTTAAAGGGAAACAAGCATTCCACTGTTAGATTTTGCTGTTCTGTTGTAGAGAAGGAATTCAGAGGACTAATTACTCTGGCATGAAGTGGTTAGGACTGACATTTCTTCTATGTTGTCAGCTAACCAAATTGTGTCCCATGTTTAATAATCTTCCAGGGACAGCTTATTCTGCCTTGGTAATGAAAGAGAAATTGAACTTCCAGTAAACATCAGTACAGCTGATTGCTTGCCTGGCTTTTAGTCCACTTAATTAAAAGTAATCATTGATGATAAAATTGCAGATGCATTTGTGCACTCTTGGCAGATTTGTTTGGCCTTTTAGCATATCTATCACTTTGTGGTTCTTTTCCATTTATAAAAGAATAAGGAGGAGGGGGAGATGGAGAGGGAGAGAACGAATCACAAATTAGCAAGCTAGGAGAGTTATAAGAAAGCTGTTTAGTGGGCCCCTGTAGCTGGACCATGGGTGTCAGTGAGGACATGCCCATGGGTCAGATTTTTGGAGATGTAAAAACTCAAGTCTTTCCAAAGCTTCAGACCTGGTGAGGTGGTAACCATGGTCCACTAACTGTTGAGTGAGTTTTTCCTTGTAAGTAATACAGAATGCCTTTTGCACAAGAGAGACCATATTGGAAGGCTCTAGGTCATGTATAATGAATGAAGCCTCTCGTATCCTGCTTGATAGATGGACAAAATGCAGAGATGTTTCCGAGAGCCAGCAGAGGACCCTGAGGAGCTCTACGGGAGTGGAGCAGGCTGACAATCTGCCATTGGCAGTATGCCTACACTGTGGTTGCCAGAGGCAGATAAGATAATGGCTATGACTAATATGCTTGGTGTTCTCTGAGAAAGGCAGTCTCCAAGCAGGATGACCAGTACTGATATGTCATGTTGCTGTTAAAGAACAAGAAGTAGCAAGAGGAGCCCATAAACTCATCTTTGTGTGTCTGTATGTGTTCATCTCTGCTTACATGAGTTTCCATCTTAATGAAGGTTAGGTAGGTGACATCAGGAAGTCATAGTTATGCTCTGGCTTCCTATAGGACACATTCGTTTACTAAGTTCTATATTTTAGGTTTTGGGAGAAACTTGGTCCCCAAATCTATGTGTTGATGGTGTCTGGAGGTGAGGCCTTCGGAGGATGATTAGGATTGAGTTCACTGTCCCATGACAACAACGACATTACATGAAGAGAGAAGGAAGCAGGAGGTTAGCAGGCTTGCTCTAGCTTGACGTACATGTCTTTCTATCACATTATGATGACTAGCACATGGTACTTACCAGTGCTGACAACCTCTTGGATTTCTTCCAAAACTCCAGAACTAGAAGATAAACAAACCTCTGTTAGTCATGTTGATTATTCTGTATAGCATTCTGTTATAACAAGAAAAACAGACTCAAACACCCAATTATTAAAATCTTATTTCTTTACTACAGTCACCATAATATTTTTATGCTTCTTTTTTCTCTAGGAAAATTGTAAAATAGAAAAATACTAACGGAACATGGAATGTGGTACCAAGCTCATCAGAAAGATGAGAAAAGCCAAGGGGGGATGTGCATCAGCAGAGTCTTTCTGATCCCTGTGAACCTGACATCCAGGTCTCTTATCTACAGGATACAAAAAGAGCAGAATTGGTTTTGTCAGTTTGTAACACTATCTTATGTTGTCCAAGCAGACTTTATATTTCACTGTGTAGTTGAGACTGGCCTTGAACTGATATCCTTGCCTCTACCTCCTAAATATGGGGGTTTGCAGATATGCAGTATCATACCCAGCCATATTTGACCTTTAAAAATATTTTTTAAATTTTTATGAGTTTGGGTGTTTTATGTGTTTGTACTTGGTGCCCATGGAAGCTGGAAAAGCATCAGCTCCTTTCTCAGATGGTTGTGCACTGCCATGTGGGTGCCAGGGATTGAACCTGGGTCCTGGGCAAGAGCAGTCTGTCTTTCTTGATCACTGAGCCATATCCCCATATGATAATTGATTTTTTTACCCTACACTGTGACAATTTATTCAACTATAAAAAGACTTTAACAAGATTCTGCTTCAGTACCTTAATACTAGCAAAAAATTAATGATAATATAAAAGAGCAATTAAAATGTAATTCCAGAAAATAAAAAAAATCACCCTGTCTCTAACAGTCCACTTCTGCTTTATGAAAATCAAGTCATAAGATTAAAAAGCTGGGAGAAAATCAAGAGAAGAAATACCACTAAAAGGCAGTATTCCACCATCAAATGTCCATCTACTAATGGAATCAAGCATTTTCTTCATGGGATGTAATTAAGAACACAGAATTATAAAACGAAAAATGGTAAAACTAGTTCACAAATTAACCTGAATATTTCAAGAGCATTCATAATTACTTAAAAAATAAATGAACAGATTAGAGAGACATGGTTTGATTTTTAAAATGTAGGAAGAGAAAAGACTGGCACTTATTATTTTAAGTAAAAATTTAGGAAAAAGTATAAATTTTTCATCATAAACTATTTTGGAACTGAAAGTCACCTCAGTGAGAGCCAGACTTAAGTATCACCAAGAGAGCAATTGTCATCTCTTGTTCACCATATACCACTTAGATTAAAGAGTATATTCTGTTTTAGGGTTTTAGGGTTTCTGATGCTGTGTAGAGCATGACTACAGTAACTTTTATAAAGGAAGACATTTAACTGGGACTGGCTTACAGTTCAGAGGTCTAGACCATCATCATCATGGTGGGAGCATGGCCACCACCATCTCCAGCAGCATGATGCTGGAGAAGGAGCTGAGAGCTCTACATCCAGATGCAAAGGCAGCTAGAATAGAGTGAGCCACTAGGCCTAGCTTGAGTGTCTGAAACTGCAAAGCCTTTCCATCCCCAGTGACATGTCTGTTCCAACAAGGCCACACCTCTAGTAAGGCCACTTCCTGGGAGTCTATAGGGGTCATTTTCATTCAGACCACCATACTTGGTTAAATTAAATTGTACTTAGAAACTTACTACAAAACTTACTACTCAGAGATAGAACATACACAGCGAGGAACTTGCCTCCTCCCTATGCTTATGGGCTGACTGTCCTTTCTGATCTTGTCACTTAGGTGGCTGCTAACGCTTGCAAAGTAAACCATGCCCTGCAACTAGATCCTACCTCCTCAGCCTCCCCAGATACCATCACCATCCAGGAACTAAGTGCTCAAACAAAAGACCCAGAGGAAAACAGTTCACATTCAAAAACATAATAGCCTATGTTGGCCATATGAAAGAAGAGAAAGCTTCATTGGTCTGATATATACTGTTTTTACTTTGCAACTTCACTGCCTAAGAGAGTGACTTTAGTTATCTTTTGAATTTTATCATGTCTTTCATACTGAAGGTTGAGCTAAGGAAAAAAAAATTGAGCCTGAATTTCTCCTTGCATTCCGAAAAATTCCCTACAAATACTATTTGTTAAAATAAGTATCCCGTCTCAGTTGGTCTCTAAGCAGCTTCAAGGCAAAATAGTACATGGTGCAGTTAACTTCTTATGAGCCATTTTGCTTCAGTTTGTAAAAGATCCCTCTATAAAAGATTGATAATCGATGGAGATAACTCTGCATCTGCACACTGCTTGGTGACCCAGGCACCTTAATGCTAGTTTATACCATCCAAGAGAAAAGCCTTCAGTAATGGCCTGTGACTCAAAAGCAAAGCAGCTGTCTTAGAAAAAGGACCTCCTTCCCAGTCCTGGTCAGCCGTTTAGAAGATACCCTCATCAAATGAATTGTACCATAACATTTTAGTGATTGATTTACCATAAATGTAGATATTCTCTCACAGAATCAGCATTCCTGGGGCTACTTTGAACTGTTTGCTAGGTCTTACATACCCTCCTCATCTGGCTTCTAGCTTGCTTGTGTAACCAAGACTGGCCTGAACTCCTGTTTCTCCTGTTTTCGTCACTCACATTATGGTTAGGGGTCACAGTCCATCATATCAGCTAAATGAGCTACTTTGATACTATCAAGTGGAACAGGTGTCTGGTGTTCTGGTGTTTCTCAGCTCCAGGCATGGAGCCACACCTTGCTTGCCGTCTCTCCGTCAGGATTGTAGTACGTGGTCAGCTAGTCTCCTCTGAAAGCTCTTGCCCTTATATATCCATCTGCTTACTGTTTACAGACTGACTTTGTAACTAGATTTTGCTTATGTATCTTGGGGATCAAAAAGTACCTGCATCATAGGTTTGGATATATCCGCTTTGAGTGTTTAAAAGTATACCTGATATATACTTTTCAACTTTGTTGAAGTTCAAATTTGTTGGAGTTCAACAAATCCTAGCTGTTTATTAATGCTAATCTTACTATAACATTTGTGTGTATTGTTCTATAATAATATATTGTACAGAAATAGAGCAGTGAATGTTATAGTCAAGAGGAGGGGAATGTGATGTTGCCCGTGGCTGTTTCCTCCCCAAATGTCCAACTGTTTCTCAGTTGAGAATTGGTCCATGGGAAACAGCCTATACACAATGAGGGAATGAAAGACTTTTGTGTTCTCATTTGCAAACAGTAAGTAAATGATAGATGGCAGCAAGGCTTCGCAAATGTAGTCACTCACCTTTACTCTGTTAAGCCCTGGGAAAGGAATCATCATAACTGCTTGCCTCCATTTATTTTGTATTAATGCCTTTGAGGCTGGCCTGGTTCTGCTTGCTGTTGGCAGTACCAAACTATAATTCGAAATTTATAGAGGCTATGTTTTCAGGCTTTATACAGCAAAATTAGCTAATAGTTGTTGAATGCTTTACAGAGGTTGGAAATGCCATTTTAAGGGGAAGAAATGCTGAGCATATTTGTAAGTAACACAGACACAAGTTGAAGTCATTTACTTTAGAGCATATTTCTCATGAAGCCAGAGTGCTAAGATTGAACTTGGTGTTTTCTGTTTCTTGTAATTTGCTCTTTATACACCAATGCACCATTGTATATAATGCATAGCTGTGTATTTTACTCCTCCATATTCCTAGGTAAAGAAACTGCCCTTTAGCAATCCTGGAAATTGCTGAACTCATTCTCATAGCTTGTTCTTTGTGAGATACTCATTCCTGCAGCCTTGAGCATGGTTTTTCATTGTTGAGCCAAGTCTGAAAGTTGACAAATGAGTCTCTATGTTTATTAGCCATTGTTTAATTTGTTCATATTGATTATTAAGTGTTTTGAATCTATCTGGATTCTGCTTATCGGCACTATATATTTTTTCATTTTGCCATCTCTTTGACTCAGTGAATAATTGTGGTTTGAATGTAAAATGCCCAGTGCCCCCATTAGCTCATGTATTTGAACACTTGGTACCCAGTTGGTACTGTTCAAAAATGTAACGGAACAATAAGGAAGTCTTTCTAGAGGAAGTAAGTCACTGAGGATGGCTCTTGGGGTTTCATATCCTAGCCCCACCTCCTGTTCATTCACTCTCTGTTTTTGGACTACTGATGGGAAGCAACCAGCCAGCCTTATTTTCCTGCTACCATGTCTTCAACACTAATAGACAGTATCCTCTCTGTAACTGTAAACCAAAATAAGCCCTTCCTCTCTTACGATGGTTTCGCCACAGTAATATTACTTTATCACAGTAATAGAAACAAATCCAATGCCATAATCAAGAAAACATAGCTGAAACAAGGAAGAGAAATGTGTCTTTCATCAACTTAGGGGAAGATTAATGTAGCCCTCTGGGAGACAGCTGAGCACCACAGTGAAAAGCACATTCTTGAGGCTGCCTGAGGTTGGACCTGCTTCTGTCTCTGAGCTATGGTCATGGTCTAGAAACATTTCCTTACCTCTGCATAAGGTTACTCTAAAGAACGTCTGAATGCATGTGTGCAGCCTCAGTCACATACAAATCTAATCCATGAGAAAATGGTAGTGTATTCCCACTTTGTTAAAAGGAAAGCAAAGTGGTGTATTCTCAAAAGGTTTTAGGATTCCTGAAATGTTTAAGTGTAGGTACTTTGTTCTTTTGTTATCTGTCTACACATATATCTTACAGATATATTCCCTTCTATATAAAAATTGAGCTAAAATAAATGACTCTTATGTTCCTGTTATTGAATGCTGTATATTAAGACAGCTAGATTCATTGATTGTTCTGTGTGTACATTCTTTATATAGGTATGTTTAGACACTCACATGGAAAGATCTAGAGATATATTTGTGTAAAACCATGCTACAGAATATGCATTTTATGATTTTGCTTCTCATCGAAAATACGTTTACAAATGCACATAGTTTACACTTACTTTCATATCAGAGAGTCCAGAGCTTTACATAGGCAAATGTCAACAGGTTACTGGTGGTGCAGAGTAGAACTGGAGAGGAGGTAAAACCTTAAGATCTTTGCCAGTTGTGATGTCTGATCTTGAAAGACCCTAAAAAAACGAGCCCCCCCCACCTCAGAAGGCAACACCCAAATCACTCTCGAGAAACAGTCTTGATGCAAACAGCAAGAGGATTTTTTTTTAATTTTTATTTTCTATATTCTATGTTTACATTATTCCAGGCACACTGGGGTTCACAGTCATACACCACGCGGGGGTAGAGGACTGTGGACCCCGAGTGCAGAATGAGGACAGCTTTTATAGGGTTACAGCAAAGCCTGTGCATCACAAACCAATAATTTCTTAGCATCGAGAGCCCACACAGTAGAGCCAATAGATTTGTACCACTCCATAGTTTCTAAGCCAATTAGTTTAAATTATTTAAGCCCACGCTCCGTGGGATGGTCTTGGAGGTCCATAGTTTCATGGGGGTGATGGCGTAAGCAGTTTACAGAAGCCAGATAAGCAGCTAGTTAGCTAATTTCCTGTTACCTTTCGGAGCCGGGATCAAGTACTCAAGGCCCTTTTGCCCAGTTCCTAACAAAGAGAGGGGCTCAAGGAATGTGACCTTTCACCTAGTTTCTAACAAAGAGCAGGGTTTGGAATTTGAGGTGTCTGGGGGTTCCTTAGGAGGCTGGAGTTAGAGTTTGTTTGGAGCAAGATAGCATTTTTAAACTTCTGATTTCTTGGGATCATTTGAGAGTTAGGTACTGGGGATTTTAGGCTGTAATTTTCTTTCTTTCAATCTGACTAGTTTTTGCTGAGAATGTTCTTTGTGTGACTCATACATTTGTGTTTAAATATTCATCTGAAGCTGCAGCCAGCTAAGATGTGCATTGTATCCTAATGATGCAGACAAGGAAACCATCCAGATGATAAGACATTAGTGACCAAGCTTGGGCATGAGGTCTACCTGAAATCCCATCAAGTTCCACCAGGTACCTAGACGATTAGCATGTGTCATGGTTAACTCAGATTGTTAGTTTGACAGTATCTAAAACTACCTAGAACAAAAACTTCTAGGCATGTCTATGAAGGAGTTTCTAGATTGGGCAAGTTTTAGTGAGAAGATCCACTGTGGACAGCACCATCCAGTGGACTAGAGTCTTAGCGTGAATAAAAGGAGAAACTAAGCTGAGAACCTGTGTTCATCTCTCTTGTTCCCAGCTGCACATGAGCTGTAGCCGGCTGCCTCACCTGTATTGCATTGCCTTCCCCACCATGGTGGATTATATCCTAAAACCATGAGCCAGGAGAAACTATTTTTGATGTTGATTTTGTAAGATTCTTTGTCACAAGGAACATGTCAGTGCCTTAGGTAAGAAAGTAAGGCAATAATTGTACCAATATAAGTTTACTATAAGATTTGAGTAAGTATACCTTTGTAAAAGAGTCTGAGCATTTCTGTCACTGAGACATACCAGTGTTCTTTGCTGTCAGTCAGAAGAAGCCAAGTGTATTGATGTGAGCATCTATAGGTGGAATGGTTTGTTTGCACTTGCACATACTCACCTAAAACGACCCTTTTAGGCCCACAGATGACAGCAACCAGCCACCAGGGAGAGGTGTGCTATCCATGCATGGGCTGACCTATGGTGTGATCCGTGTGGACTCAGAGGAGAAGCTGTCCGTGCTCACAGTGCAGGACGTCGGCCTCGTCATGCCTGGAGGTGAGTGCAGCCCGGGTGCTTTGTCTCAGTCTGAGTTTCTATTGTGCTAACACACAGTGACAATAAACAGCTTGAGAGGGAAAGGTTTTAACTGGATTATCTGTTGTGGACTAGACTGCTGAGGGATTCAAAGCAGGAATGGGGCAGGAACCTGAGGCAGGAGCTGGTTTAGAGAAGCCATAAGGAAGTGCTGCTTTGCTCCCTGCGACCGACCGGCTGTGCTCAATCTGTTTTCTTACAGAAGTCAGGACCACCTCATCCACAATGGCCTGGCCTCTCCCACGTCCATCAGTGACTAAGCAAATGCCCTACAGGCTTGCCTACAGCTAGCGCTTATGGAGGCATCTTAGTTGTGGGGCCTTCTCTCAGATAGAACTTGCCTCAAGTAGACATAAAACTCGCCCGCACAAGTGTGAAGTTGGCAGTCCTAGCATGGTTTCCTGACTCATCAGTTAGTATATGCTTTTTGAGCACAGGCTAGCATCTTCTCTTCTTGTCCATTCCATTTCCCTTTGTATGATATCATGGGTTCAGCACTTAAATGCTAATACTTGGATGTTTTAGGTTAATCTTTAGACATCTAAAGCAATGTTCTCTGTCCCAAGAAAAGGAAATCATAAATATTCATAAAGCTGGTGAAGGATATCTCTTCTAACTCTTTCCTCCAGGAAGACATTATGAACCAATTCTGTAATCCACAGTGTTTCTCAGCTGCTTCTGTTTTTGTAACCCAGACCCCACCCCCACCCCAATCATCCTGATGCCTCAGGCCAAGCTGGACACCAAAGCTCTGCCTTTAGTAAGGCATGAAGGGCTTCAAGCAGTGTGTGTGAAACCTGAGCAATGACGCTTTCTGTTAGGTGTGAAGCTACTGCTTATCGTGGAAGCAGTATAGTCACGTGATTGAGGAGACACTACCCCCCCCCATACACACACAACACCTGCCTCTTCAGTCCATCAGGACTCTGCTTTGACGTTTCTGAGCCATGTTCAGGACTACACCCCATGTTCTTAATGTGCTGAATGTTGGTCCTGATGGAGCAACATTCTCTTAGGGCACACCAGCATATTTGTCCTCAGTTTCTGTACTCCAGAACGGAGCCCAGGGTTCCTTCTCATTCAGAGTTCCTGTCCAGAATGTAGGCACGTGCTTTGATGTCTCTCTGCACTCTTTCACACAGTAGAGTTGCAAATCCATACATGAGCAGCAGTAATGGTTCTGTGTCTAGTTATGTCACACAGCCACATAATGGCTTCTTACAGGCTCTTGGTTGGGATCTGAGTGCTGAGGCAAAGTCTAGTTGATAAAGGCCACACTGCCCTTATGGAATCACAGAAAGGCGGGTTTTCCACCCCCCATCTGTAATGGTGAAGCGAGCAGGGGAATGGCCTTTCTCTTTCTCAAAGCAAAACAGAAATAAAGCCTAGTCTGAGTGCTCCTAGCTCTGCACAGCCTTCGAACTGTTCTGGTCCCCACGCTGTAATGGAAACAACTTAGGTCTCCAAAGTCCAAATTCAGGCTATCTCAGGCTCATTGTCCACTTCCCAGGTCGAGCCACACCACCTAGCTATGTGGCTTTCTTTCTTTACAAAAAGCCATGCAAATTAGCTTTTAAGTAAATGGATTCTCATGCTGGAGGCACAAAAAATTCAAGTGACATAACAATGAAAAACCTTTCTGTCCACTCAAGTCACTTATAGTATCATAGGTTTCTTTTCAGAAATCTCTATTCAGAAATAGTCCATAGTATAGTATCATATCAAAGAAACATACCCCCATATCCATATGCACTTGCATATTGTCTTTCTTGGGTTTTGGCTTTGTAAATGCAATGATAGGATATATAGTACACAGCGTTTTTGTCTTATGTTCATTTGTTAGCACATAAAGAACTTGGTCCTTTCCAGGCAGTGCAGTGTTACACAGTTTGAATGCATAATAATATAAGCTTTCCTCTGTTGGGGAATTATACTCTTTGCTGCATTCTGATGTAAAGGACCACATCTGAGCTTTAGTCTACAAGGATGTGGGAGTAGAATAAAAAAGTCTCAGAAGTGAAGTTTCTTTTCAATATAATTAAGAATCTCATGCATACATAGACTGTTTTGATCAAATCTGCCCCCATTCCTTCATTTGTAATTTCTTCTCTATGCCCCCAATTCTAGCCCCTACCAACTTCATATGCATGCTCTCTCTAAATTGTTGTATGTGTACGAGTGTTTTGCCTCCATGTGTGTCTGCACTGTATGTGTGCCTGGTGCCCATGTAAGCCAGAGTAGCTTGGATCCCCTGGGATTGGAGTTACATGGTTGTGAACCACCATGTGAGTGTGGAGAATCACACCTGAGTCCTCTGCAAGAAGAGCAGTGCTCTTAATACTGAGGGATTTCTTCAGTTACCTCAATCTGTCGTTTCTCTCCTTCTCTCTCTGTCTCTCTGTGTTTGTTTCTCTGTCTCTCTCGGTCTCTGTCTCTCTGTCTCTGTCTCTCTCTCTCTTTCACTCACTCACTTTCTTTCTCTCTCTGAATGCCAGAAACTTAAAAGTAGTATTCTCTGAAGGATTTTGAGCAACAGGGAATTTAAACTAAAGGGTCAGATTATGTAGGTCACTGGAGGCTGGAAATTCTGCTTTCAAATTAGAAAAGCTTTGGAAGGTTTACAAACACACCTGTGTTGCTGCGTTTGCAGGGCAGGGTTGTGTTTTAGAACTTTCACATGTTCTTCTGGTCTGTGTGTAGTAAATGACTGACACATCCCTGACTGTCATCTCATATATAAATGACACATAAAGTTTCTCTTCCTAAGTATAATTTTTATATTAAAATTAGAGTAATTGAAGTAACTGCTGTCGTAATAATGAAATCTGACATTTTGATACAACATAGGATGTTACAGCTCTTAGAGTAAGCACTGGACATTTTGGAAGTTTATTCGAGGTGGTGTGTCTGCCCATTGCTCCTCACTGGTGCTCCTGGGTTTGTCAGCTTCCCCGCCCCCTGGTCACGCCCTCCTGTGCTTTCTTGGTTTGCCTTTAGCCGTCATGTGTTCAGTGAAGCCGGATGGGATTCCTCAGTTGTGCAGGACGGATGAAATTGGGGAGCTCTGTGTCTGCGCAGTTGCCACGGGAACGTCATATTACGGTCTCTCTGGCATGACCAAGAACACCTTCGAGGTAGGTTGATGGGAAGATCCTTTACCTCTTTCCCTGGCTCCTGCCTCTAGCTGTTTTGCTGGGTGTTCAGAAACAGAAAGAAACTTACTGAGATGAAGATTTCACAAAAGACCATGTATATTAAACTGGTTGCTTTGTGCATACTGTTTTTGTTTTTGATAATTGTGTTATCAGCATTATTCTGACCTTTTTAGACCTTTTATCTAGAAAGAATAAGCAGTTTCTTTAAAATGGGTTACTTTGTGTACTGTTGTTCTCAGCTGACAGGTGAGTAATGTAAAACCACATGTGTGATAGGAGATGGCCCACATAGGTATGTGGGCAGATGTCCTTACCCAGGAAGCTTGCCGTTCCCACACAGTCTAGTAGCTTCAACTTTTCCTTATTTTGGCCGGGTGTGAACCAGGAGACCCTGAATGAATGTGCACATTCAATAATGATTTCAGTGGTGCAGCTGAGTATGTGAGATACATATGGTAAGAGATCATGGGGATAGATATACATGTAGTTTGTAGATAATGTGTTGAGCATGTGTGTGCTGTGCATATGTGTAGGACTTGTGTGAGATGTGTACCATGCATGTGTGACTATCTGGTGTCTACGGATAACCCACTTTTTGTGAGTGGTGAACATATAGTGAACAGAAACATGGAAGGAGTTAGATTTCAGGTTTAGGTGTCCTGCACTGTATTGCAGTAGTCTTAGGACTTCTTTTCTTCATGTGGTATTTCGCCTTAGGAGTAACATGGATTTTCACTGGCTCATGAGTAGAATAGATTATTCATTCCTAAATATTAGATTTGGGGACCAACATATACATAAATATGAACTCAGATCTTTAAAAGTCTGGAACTGGAGCTGAGTGCATAGGCTAAGTAAAATTTCCTTTTCTTTGTGTATTTGTATTTATCTTCAAGGTTGAAGTAAATAAGATTTGCATTTGAACTAGCTGTGCTCTCTTTATGTTTCCCTTTTCAGCATGCTTCCAATAAGGAAAAGTGGCATTTTAATGAATAGGGATCAGCTACCACCATTTTATTGTTATTTGTTATTTTAAAATGTACCTTGTGTCTCAGTTAACCACTTTTACCTGGTATTTTAAGCACAGTGGCTGCTGCCTGTCTGGAGGCTTGGAGGCTAAGAGAGGAGCTTCCTAAAGCTCCTGCACATCACCCAGACATACGGCAGAATGTTGCTGAGCCTGTGGGCAAACAACGGAAAATGTGTGCTGTGTGCATTAGCTACTTTTGACAAATGCTCACTTAAGTGGGAAGAGTTTATGGCTAAGTCAGAGAGACAATCAGTCATGCTGGGGAAGCCATGGTGGCGGGGATGTAAGATGGTTTATCCCACCGCACCCATGGTCAGAAGTACCAAGAGATGAATGCTAATGCTTAGCTTCCTTTGTATTCAGTCTAAGCCCTCAGCCCATGCAACACTAAGACCCATATTCAGACTTCATCTTCCCTCGGGTAAAGCTCTCAGGTATGACCAGAGGTGTGTCTCATATGTGATTCAAAATCCAGTCTAATAGACAATGAAGAGTAAACATGGCACCATTTTTTGTGACCTGTCAAGCAGAGTCACCATGCTCTCATGCTGGCAGAGTTATTGGAGATAGGGAAGTAAATTTTGTCTCTTCACAGTAAAGTGGTAAGACTGTGACCCCGTTAACTCTGTAAGGTGGCCTAATTACAGCCTTGTTTCCCCTAGGTATTTCCCATGACAAGCTCTGGGGCTCCAATCAGTGAATACCCATTCATAAGGACAGGTTTGCTGGGATTTGTTGGTCCTGGGGGCCTAGTCTTTGTTGTGGGTAAGATGGATGGCCTGATGGTAGTCAGTGGACGAAGACACAATGCAGATGACATCGTGGCCACGGCCTTAGCTGTAGAGCCCATGAAGTTTGTCTACAGAGGCAGGTTAGTGGTACTTGTCTGAAAATTAAATGTTCATTTTTGGTAAAATTGGTTTCATAGAGTTACTATTGCTATGACAAAATACCATGACCATGACTTGGTGACCATTGAGGTCTCAACAAGTTATGATTCCTCAAGAACTAATATGAAATCTTTGAGATACCCATTAATATCTTGCTTAATACTTAATATCTTGAAAAATTCTGTAGTAAACAAATATGCAAGTCTAAGAGACCCAGAAATCAGTCAGTCATAATTTATATGGAAAAGGGCCTGCTTATGTATTTGACTGTCCCACAGTTTTCATCCTTCCTTCCAACTTGGCCTGATACCTAGCAGACACTCAGTAAATGTTAGTTATATTTGGATCTTTTTCTATAGCTCCTGAGCTTTCTGGTAGAAAGATTTCTTCTTCTGTAGAAGAAATCAGAAATTCCTCTAGATGCAATTGAACTAATAGTTAATAGGCACATGGCTATACCATTGCCAACTTTAATTATCTGTTTTATTAAATTATTTATTTGATAATTTAAATAAATAATTATTTAAATTGCTTATATTTAAAACTATAGCCTGGACTCAAAGTAGATGTATTACTTATGTAGGATCTGCACAAGATGAAGCTAGTTTACAATTCAAGCTCAGACTAGGAAGGGCTCCTGAGGCTTCAGGCAGTGTTTCTTAACCTGTGGGTCAAACAGCCCTTTCACAGGTGTCACCTAAGGCCATGGGAAAACACGGATATATACATTGCAATTCATAACAGTAACAAATTAGGGAGTAACAACAAAATAATTTTATGATTGGTTGTCACCACAACATGACATTGTTATATGGCTGCAGCATTGGGAATGTTAAGAACCACTGGTCTAGGCCTAGTTGATGGTTGATAGCTAGCTTCTGAGAGATGGAAGGTCAGTTTTGAGAGTAGCTACATGAGGTTGCCATGCCTTCGTGGCCCCATACCTATGTGCATATGGGATGCACTAATTGGGGAGGGGCTGTATTTTAAAACAACAATAAATGACATGAAACTGGGAGAGAGATGTGTGTAGGGAAGGTAGTTGGATAGGGAGTAGAATGGTGGATATGACCAATGTACATTGTATACATACATGAAACTTTCAAAAAAATAAAAAAATAATACACTTTGAGGGGGGGGAAACTAGAAAATGGGAACCTATTTGTAAAAGCAGGGATGTATCATAGAAATTTTCAGTGACTGCTTTAGTGTAGCGACCATACAAAGCAGGCAAATTTGAGCAAAAAACCATTAGTTGCAAGGAAACTTTCTGCTGCTATGGAGAGGGCTACTTTATAGTTGCAAACTCAAGAAAGATTGATACAGTTTCCAAATATTAGACATTCCATACATACATACATACATACATACATAAGCTCATCCTTCAGTCAGCCAGCCTCTGGGCAGCTGCAGCCTAGTTACTCCTTGCCTACCCCCAAAAAATGGCACACAAAAGTCATAAGACTATAAGTTTACTATTTTCTGTGGAGCTGCATTTATAGTTGGTTTTGACTGCATATTGGGTACACCTGTAACCTGATCCTCAAACTTAAAAGAGAAGGCAAATATAGCCATCAAGTGTTCAGTGTGTATTGTTCCTTTTACTTAGTCTGCAAGTAGTGTGAAGGCATGCTGAGATTTGAGTAATTAACCTTAATTATGAGAGTCCTCAAGAGTCCATGGAAGCAGGTCTCTATCCTCTGCTCACAAGCTCCATCTATTCTTGCAGGATAGCTGTGTTCTCAGTGACCGTCCTTCATGATGAAAGGATAGTGATTGTGGCTGAGCAGAGGCCGGACTCCACAGAGGAAGACAGTTTCCAGTGGATGAGCAGAGTACTCCAGGTAGTATGCCTGTGTCTAAAGCATTCAAGTAGTTCTGGCTTTTCTCGTTCACTGTAAGATTGTGGCCCAACCATTGCCACCCACTCCTTTGCCCGTATGCCCATATTCTGTTGTCTGATTGAAAATTTTATAGTGTCCAGAAACAAGCTGAACAGATGAAGGGTAGAAGTCAGGAACTACAAAACTACTTGCCAGTCATATCGGAGGACAGCAAGCATGAGAACATGTACTGTTTTCTGTACTCTTTTTAACTATTTATGGTTTTCCAATAGCTCTTTGTGAAGTTATGCAACCTCTTTCATGTAGTGAGAAAATCATCTCTTCATTTAGCCTTCATGCAGAGCACTGTTCATACATGCATACTTTGAATATTATAGACAGTAGATAGTTTTATAATTTTTATTTTTATTGAAAATAGAGATTTTTCACTCAATATATTCTGATCATGACTTCACCGCCCACTACTCTTCCCAGGTCCGCCCTATCTCCCCACTCACCCAATCCACCACCTTTTCCTTCTATCATTAGAAAGGAGGCACACACACACACACACACACACACACACACACATGAATTTGAGAAATTCACAAAGAGAGAGAGAGAGAGAGAGAGAGAGAGACTGATTGACTGACTGAGACAAAAAAAGACCCAAAGAATATGCACAAGAGATCTAGACACAGAGATACACACACCAGCACATACATAAGTCCTATAAAAACACAAAATTGGGAAACATAATATATAAAATATTCACAAAAGACCTTTATGGTAAAAGACAAAAATTGCTCAGACAAAGCTTTACGAGAAAAAATTCTCTCCAAAAATACTATTGAGTTCATTATGTATTGACTATCTACTGCTGGGTATGGGACTTGTCCTTAAGTGTGGTTTGTACACCTAGTGAGACTGCATGGGAGAAAATGAATATTTTCCTTGTGACAAGTCTTTTGCAAGTGTTTATATATACATAGTTTTTGTGCATGCAGTTATTTCTGAATGTTAGGCCTAATGATTCATTCCTGTAATCCCAGCATGTCAGAGGCTGAGGCGAGAGAAGTGTCATTGATTAAAGATCAGCCTGGGCTATAGTGTGAACCTGTGTGTCGAACAAACCAAACCAAAAACAAATAAAAACTAGGGAAACACAAAGGGGTGGATGGGAGAGAGAGCTCAGTGAGTCAAGTACTTTCTGTATAAGTATAAATACTGAAGTTCAGTTCTCAGAAGCCATCCCATTGCTGGAAATGCAGAGATGGGCAGGTCCTTCTGGCTCTCTGTCCAGCTAGCCTAACCTAATTGTAAGTTCTGAACCAATAAAGAGACCCTTTCTTCAAAAAGATAAAAAACAAAAGCAAAACAAACAAAAACAAATAAAAGTGGACAGCACTTAAAATCCAACACGGAGGTTGTCCTCTATATAGTAAACACTTGGCATTTGTGCACATGCACACAGACACACACACACACACACACACACACACAGGTTTATACCCACATCACTCAGAAGACCTAGACAAATACAGTATGTACTCTTTTCTATTTTTATTTCCTATTTTAAAATGACCACCCCTTTCTTCTTTTTTCAGGCAATTGACAGTATACATCAAGTTGGAGTTTATTGCCTGGCTTTGGTACCAGCAAATACCCTTCCCAAAACCCCACTTGGTGGCATCCATTTATCAGAAACAAAGCAGCTTTTCCTGGAGGGCTCCCTTCACCCCTGCAATGTCCTGATGTGCCCACACACCTGTGTCACAAATTTACCGAAACCTCGGCAAAAGCAGCCAGGTATGCCATGGAGCCCTGCATGGTCAGACATAGCCTTGAGTGGGTTTTAGAAGCTCTCTTCTGTCAATAGCAGGCTCAGGAGGGGCTACATATGAGCATACTGGTAATCTTCTACTCATGTTCTCCACATGATGCACACTCCAGATAGCACATTTTCCTTACAAGATGTGTTTGCATCTTGATGACTGGGATGTAGCAGCTCTGCTGGGACAGTGAGTACTCAGGTAGTCTGTACAGAGCATGTAGGTAGAAGACGTCTGTAGCTTCATTGTGTCATACTTCCAGTGGAATTGGTTGTGCACAGTCACCTATTGGTGGCCCTAGACAAACCCATTAAGGTCCTAGTGTACAGAATCTGAATAATACAGCCTTACAGGTTTTATGTGCTTAATTTAGGAGTAAAGGCAGTAGGCTCTGACATAACACTTTGAAAAATGAGGAATTCTATTTATTTCTGACTGGGACTATTATCTCAGTGTGCGACAGATTGGGAACACATTACTCTTTATCTGGCATGATTCTCAGCTTCTAAATCAGTCACATGCTACTAGATCACACACACTTGTCAGTGAATTTGTCAGAATGTGGTAAATTAGGAAATAGGAACTCTCCTAACTTGATAGCATAGGAGCTGTTATACAGAGACCAAACTAAAGTTAGACAAATATGATATACCATATAGCATCATGGTCTTTGTATGTGCTAATCTGTTGATCCTCATGGGACCCCATGAGAAGAGTGGTCTTCATTGTACAGAGTAAGATGACAAAGCAGAGATTGAGTTTTGTCTAACATCACACAGCTACAATGTGCCCAACATGGAATCTAAACCCAGGTGACATAATCTGTTCCTCAATATTGCCCGTCCTCTGTTTCTTAAGACTAGCTTAGGGTCTTTTACTGCCACCTATTAAAGAGTGGTCCTGTTGAGCAGAAGTCTTTAGCAAGTCACCCTAAAGGTGGGTGACCTTATTACCCCAGATAGTGTCTGAATACAGCACCCTTTGTAATAAATGTGCAAGCCGCTTCAGAAGATCTCGTGCTGAGCACTTTTCAAAGGTGACCAGGTCTTGAGTGCTGCAGACTGTCTGTACCTCTCCAGGACATAAGTCAGCCAGTAAGGCAGATGGTAACCTTCTCAAATTCAGAGATCAAGAATGTAGTACTGTAAGGAGAAAAGTGATTGGCCAAACACATAGTAGGCTGTTGAATCCATGCCTTCAGAATGCAATGCCCATCAAAATCCCAACTCAATTCTTCATAGAATCAGGAAGAGCAATTCTCAAATTCATCTGGAATAACAAAAAAAAAAAACCCAGGATAGCTATTCTCAACAGTAAAACAACTTCTGGGGGAATCAGTATCCCAGACTCAAGCAGTACTACAGAGCAATTGTGTTAAAAACTGCATGGTATTGGTACAGTGACAGGCAGGTAGATCAATGGAATAGAACTGAAGACCCAGAAATGAACCCACACATCTATGGTCACTTGATCTTTGACAAAGGAGCTACAACCATCCAATGGAAAAAAGATAGCCTTTTCAACAAATGGTGCTGGTTCAACTGAAGGTCAGCATGTAGAAGAATGTGAATTGATTCACTCTTATCTTCTTGTACAAAGCTCAAGTCCAAGTGGATCAAGGACCTCCACATAAAACCAGACACACTGAAACTAATAGAAAAAAAACTGGGGAAGAGCCTTGAGCACATGGGCACTGGGGAAAATTTCCTCAACAGAACACCAATAGCTTATGCTCTAAGATCAGATTGCAAAACCCTTGCTCTTAGTATTTTTACACCTCGGGGATGTTTTGTGTGGAAGGTGTAGTAATATAATGTGTCTTTCTTAAAGACATTCTTTAGATGTCTTTCAAAAAAAAGGAAGACATTCTTTTTTTCTTCTTTCATTCTGCAAACAACTCGGCTCTTCAAGTGCTAAGCAGTATCTTGTCTTTTTTCCTCTTTTCTATTGTACCCTCTTGTTATCATGTCTTACTCCCTACCCCTCAAGTACTGCATAGCCGTTAAGCTGAGGCACTGTGTGTGACCTGTGTGTATAAATTTGTCTAGATTTGCTGATGACATGTGATGTCCCCAGAGGCCACTGTTCTGGGACCTCATTTTCTGTATATTATAGTGAGGGAAATAAGCCGGATGATTTCAAAATTCCCTTTTGAAGAAACACTTAAAACTATTCTGAAGAGGTGTGTTACTGGCAACCAGAGCAAACATTGACTATAGCCATAGATGTGTAATGGTTTTGCAATGATCTGCAAGTAGAGTCCTTATACTACAGGTTTATAAACAACAAAGTTGTTTTTTCTCATGGGCAAGTTATTTATTCAGTTAATAGTAGTGTGTAGTATGATTAAAAACCTGAGCACGGAAGTGCTGAATGACTTTTTAGCCATTGGAAGAACTAGCAACAGTCCTACAACAGTTACAGATCAGACACAGATCCACAGCTATAGCTTCCCTCATGACATCTGTCAGAATAGCTGAAGAACACTGAGGAGTCCCAAGCATAGTGTCCAGGACAAGGGGAAGATATGTTTTCTGCCAAGGTAAATTCAGCATGGGCCACTGAATGTCTATAGAGGATGAATGCCCCTGTGCTGTACTTAGACAGTTAGCCGAAAGGGTGAACAGACCCTGGAGTGCTTCAGGTCTGTGTCAGCATTCCTAAAGGTTTTCAGGGGAATCCAGGATAACGGTCATTGTGGGTGTCATGGTAACTGGCCCATTCTAAGTTCTTTGTCACTGTATACATTAACATGAATCTCATCTTTTTATTTTATATGTCCCCTAATCTCCTGGTTGAGCTGAAAGATACTCAGCTCTTTGTGATAGTAATAATGCATGTGTCTTGACTGATGAACATAGAACCTAATCACCAGACATTTAGTAGCAATTTGACCTAACAGATGCCAACTTAAATTTCATCAAAATAGAAATTAAGTACAAATTGATCATGCTACCTTTGTTATTTTATGTTGTGATTTTTCCTGTTTATGGATATGATGTGTTTTGTATGCGTGTTCACATGTGTGGGTACACGAGTGCATATGAATGTGAAGACTTGAAGTTGATCTGTAGTTTTAATCACTTGCCACCATATGCTGAGGCAGGGGCTCTGGCTAAACTTGGAGCTTTGTTGATTCAGCTAGTCCAGCTAGCTAGCTTATTTCAAGTTATCTTTGCCTGTGTTGTTTACATCCTGTGCATTGGGATTACAGGGGCTGCCATGCCCACCTATCTTTTTACATAGATTTTGGGGACTGAACTCCACACTCCACTATTCACACTTGCATAGCAAATACTTTATCCACCAACCCATCATCTTCTCAGTCCTTGTACTATAATTCATGTATTAAATATCTTTTTCTTCTTTCTCTTATCCTCTGTACCCCATGCCTCCCTATCCTACCTCTCTCCCTACCCCCAATTCTGTCTCTCTCCTTCACACACACACACACACACACACACACACACACACACACACACACACGAGAGAGAGAGAGAGAGAGAGAGAGAGAGAGAGAGAGAGAGAATGACTAATGTTCTCCCTGTTAAATATAGTTCTTCATTTGTAGAATTTAATGAAAAAATGTGACTGGTGTGCTGGGTTTCTAACAGTCAAGAGTTTGAGTTTCTGCAGTTCTTTAAGAAGTTCCTGGGCCAGTGAGGCCCTTGCTGTTAGCTCTGAGCCTGCTATTGATCCCCAGGACCCACATGATAGAGAGGACTGCCTCTAGCCAGTTGTCCTCTACCCTCCATACTCACATCGTGGCCTAAGTGCATGTGCATGCACAAGTAGATAAGTATAATAAAAACTTTATAAAATATTTTAAAGAAATTTCCTTTTTTCATAATTGAAAAGTGAAGGTATTGGAAACATGTCTGTCTGATGTCTCTCTTTTAAACTGCTGTTTTAAACCAGGGAAAGAAATCTCATTGAGTTTGTAGCAGTGGAGTAGAAAAACTTTAATTTTATTCTGCCTTCTGGGCTCACTCTTCTACATCTCATTGCGGGTTTCTATCATGTCCCTTAATGAGTAGTCTCTGAATCTATCCCAAGAGCTATAATTTGCTTGGTTTGAGTCAACTCTCATAGATCACAGTCTCAGAAAAGAAGAGAGGTAATCCAGAAGTTTTCCTCAGGGAGTGCATCCTGGCTTTGCATCCTGTATTGATCCTTGGTACAGCTTTCATACTCACCTCTGAATATGCATTATCACCTGTTGGCTTTACACCAGACAACAGAATTATCAGCTTACAGGATGCTAAGGGACTCTGTGTGTGTTGAAGACATTACTGTTGTGTGCCCTCACCCAGGTTTCTTCATTTTGGCCATCACAAGCACATCAGTGATTTCTTTGCTATCTCTTATAAGAACAATTTAAAACTGGGTCATTGAGAGCATTTCCTGAGGTTAATTCTTTACTAATTGGGTAAGAATCTTGTTAAAAAGAATTTCAGTTCTGTCTCTGTCTCTAAGGTTATTTGCTTTTTTTTCCCCCAGAAATTGGTCCTGCCTCAGTGATGGTGGGAAACCTAGTGTCTGGGAAGAGGATTGCCCAGGCTAGTGGCAGAGACCTGGGTCAGATAGAAGACAATGACCAGGCCCGGAAGGTGAGAACCGAGGTCAGAGCTCATGTTATTCCCTTAACTCTAGAGCTATGTTAACAATTGTAGACTCACAGAGTGACTGCCCTGAGTCCTCACGGAGTCAGTTCCATATCTATTGCTGATTTCATGTCTTTGGTGATCCTACCCCACCTCCCCACTAGTCATACAATAGAGTTTCATGGTCTTAGAGGGGGACTGTTACAGGGGGCAGGAGGTTTTAGGGAATTTTAACATGGCACAGAAATGAAGTGATACCATCCACATGAGCAGGGCTGAGGCAAGTATTAGGAAACCTTGGATCTTCACCACTTGTTTCTTTCCGTGGATTCCCCCACCCCACCAGCCTTCATGTGAGGCCCACACTGCCTCATAGTGGCCTTGGGGTACAGTGTTTCATCTTTTGGTTGGTTGTTAGCAGCTAGATTTTCTTACTGCAGCATACAGAGCAAATATCGAGCTCCTCTCCACCCACACAGCAGAGCTCATAACTTGCCTATGTATTTCTGAGTCCCATTGTAACATTTCAGCTTTGACAGTGCTTAGGACTCCATTACCCACAGCCCAAAGGCAGGCCCGTTCACTTTGGGCTGTTCAGGAATGTGACAAGATCATTTAAATACTGTCAGTGTAATAACATACAGCAGTTTCTTCATTAAAAGAACTTGATTATCACACTCCCCTCACATAGTCCATGTCTATTAATAAAAGATGTTGGAGTGTTATATGGATATCTCCTTTCTCTTCATATGAAATGGGGCTATCCTTTTTATTGCAGACTAAATTAGTATGATGCATTTAATCTATGTAATTTGCAATGCATTTTAATAACATTGGAGAATATATAATAATATTCTACAATCACATATTTAATAGAAGCTGCTTTTTTTTAAAGCTAGATTAGATTCTTGCCCTGCATATCACAGAACTCAACACGGCAACCCCAGGAGGAAAGATGGCTAAGTGGTGCATGATCTCACCTGTAGGGGCTAGCTCCCCTCTCTCTCCCTTGGGCTGACTTGGGGAGAACTTGCCTAGTCAAGGGTAGCTGTCCTCAGAGCTGTCAGTCTCAGTCAGATGCACTGAGTGATAAACAGCAGCACGGAAAGCCAAGTATTTGCTCTTTCTGTTCATGATATATTTGTCAGAATTTTTTAAATGTAAATATGTCCTTATACCTTTGTGTTGGAACGCATGCACTCAAATAATTTATTTTTACTTAAATATTGAGACTGCCTAACCCAGACTGTAGTGGCATGACCCTGATATCCTTGTATCCTTCCAGTTCCTGTTCCTCTCAGAGGTCTTACAGTGGAGAGCGCAGACCACTCCAGACCACCTGCTGTACACTCTGCTCAACTGCCGGGTAGGCTCCGGAGCCCTAGAGCTCCTGTTTCCTAATGGCTTACTGCAGTAGTCTGAGCGTTTTCCTGGGAGGTCGCCTCCTTTTATAATATTCCCAAAGAATTCTGCTCTTGCTTACTGAACAGAAGTGAGCGGTGGGTATTTCAGCTCAGAGGTTATAGTTCATCATTATGGAGGAAGTCACGAAGCAGACAGCTAAGCAATAAATGTACACTTTTTAGTGCTTTCACTTTCTCTGCAGTACTTCCACCCAAAATGAAGAGGTTAATGGTACCTATAGTAGAAGACTAATGCAGTCCTAGGAGATGGTTATATTCTTATTATAAACAAACTTGTTTAAATATAAATGGCTTAGTTGCAGACTCTAGGGAATGAAACCATTTCTACTTTATAACGTTTCTGTTTAATTTCACATTAGCAATTCAAACTCTTCTTCCATAAAAGCACTTAGATGTCAGACCTTAAATATTATTAACAGTAGAAGTTACATGGAAAGATGTAGTTTGGTTTTGGGCACTTTTTTTGGTTTGTTTTTAGCTTTTCTTTATGCTTTGGAGCTGAAATTTGAAAAATAAATAGTTGGACCTCTTGACAAGTGCAGGTACATAAGTCTGTAAATCTGAGACTGTTTAGGATTCCTAATTGTCAAAGTCTTGAGTGCTCAAAGATTTGGCTTCAAGCTCAGCGTTTCTTTGTGTTTCTCTGACTATATGTACTTAGACATTCTTCACCTTACTCTGGTGAAATTCCTTATCAGCTTGAAATTACCCTTTGTGGAGTTGGTCATGATGGTTCATCACATATTACATCTGCTCACAACCTTCCTTATTGAGGGGGTGTCCTTGGAGACAGCAAAGAACATGTTCCTATTGTCCCCCTGTTCTTTGAATGTCTAACTGACATGGTTGTTTGGGCACAGAGCCTGAACTTTGAGAATTCGGTGACCATATACCCATGCATCTGAAATGATTCCTTTCCCCTCTTTTAATTTCAGTTTCATTACAGGTGTGTGTGTGTGTGTGTGTGTGTGTGTGTGTGTGTGTGTGTGTGTGTAAAACAGCATGCTTCTTGAGGTTAGGGGACAACCTGTGGGAATCAGTTCTTATTCTATAATGTGGGTTCTGGATATCGAATGCAGACCTCTCAGGCCTGAATATATATATCCTTCACCCACTAAACCATCTCTACGGTCCCAGACTTCCATTTTTCATCTTTTTCACTGAATCCATCTTCATCTTATGCATATAGACATGACTCCCTTTACTTCATACAACTTGCCATTTTCATCTTCCTTCACACTGATACTCTCCTTTCCCTCTACTGTCCTCTTCCATGACTCTCTTCATGTGGTGGGTTCCTATAGGCTCCTCTTGACGTTCCATTACCACAGCCTACATGGCTCTCTCCTCCAACATCGCCTCCAAAGTGATGGCTAGAATGTGTTGTCTTGGTTATAACTGACCTCCTTTTCATTGGGCATAATGATAAGTACTTTCTCAGAACTTATCATGAGTACAACCTCTTCTCTTTCCTTAATTTGCCCAACACTGTACAAACTGTCAACAGAGCAAGTCAGATGTGACTCACTTTTAAATTCGCTTTTACCATTGACTAATGCCATGCTCCCATTTTTTGTAAGATGGATAAATATCTGTGTTTAAGCTTAATGGAAGTCTAAGCAGGGAGTGTAAGAGTAAGTAGATCCTTGTAGATACAAAGTCTCCAACTTGATGGCCCTTGGAGTGACGTCATCCTGTCAGTGTGGCCTTGTCACCCTTGTCTCCAATTCCCCCACTCCACAGTGCACAGTCCAGTCAGCCTCATGTTCCCTCCCATCTCTGCACTGCAGCTGCGGATCTTTCCCGGCTCTCCACACACACTCACTCACCACTCATCACACTGGCGCCATGGCGGGGCATGAGACGCTGCTTGGGCGCTTTTCTTCTGACCTGGGCACTCTTTTTAATAGTTATGAATTTGATTATTTTAACTTTTTTTTGATGGTGGGTCTTTTAAGATAATTGAAGCACATGACTTCAGAGTGTAAAGAGTTTTTTCATTGTTGCATTCAGTGTCAATTCATACACCCTTGGCAAGTATAGTAGTTCGGTATGAGGTGTGCAAAATTGAAAGTTGGAATAGTACATATTAAAATGATCACTAATAGTAGAAAACTTTCTGTCTCAGATCAGGCAGAATATCTTTGTTTGTTTGTTTGTTTGTTTTTACCAGAAACTTCAGCTAACTCATTTATTTTTTGTTTTCTTTATTTGTAAGATTTTCTTTATAGTATCAAAACATGAATTTTGTTCCTTGTTTTAGATATTAAAACCTTAAAATGGTGTCAAGGTCACAGTCAGTGAGCATGGAGTTTGTTGTTTTAGAATGGATGCCAACCCTTGGATGTCTCTGCATGATCAGCTTATCAGGAAAACTCTTCCATGACTAATTTTAGAAGACAATTCTAAATGATGAAATAACATTACCTAGAAACCTACTTTTTATCCAGTAGTTTCAGAATAGAAATCAATTTTTCCCACAAACATTGATAACGATGTTGGAAAATGACCTGCTACCCGAGGCTAAATGATTAATACTTCATGGAAATATTCATTTGGAATGTGTGTTCTTTTTTTTTTTAATTTTTATTTTCTATATTTTATGTTTACATTCCAAAGGCTTTCCCCTTTCCCAGTTCCCACCCACCATACTTCCCATAGTTCCTCTCCCCCCCAACTATTCCCCAATCATTCCCCCCCCTCGGTTTCTTTACTAAACTGGATGCTATCGTTAGAGGCCCAGGGTCCTCTCCTTTCTTCTTCTTGGGAATCATTTGACTTGCTATTTGTGTCTTGAGTATTTAGGGCTTCTGGGCTCATTAATATCCACTTATCAGTGATTGCATTTCATGTGTATTCTTTTGTGATTGGGTTAACTCACTCAGGATGATATTTTCCAGGTCTAACCATTTACCTACAAATTGCATGAATTCATTATTTTTAATTGCTGACTAGTATTCCATTGTATAAATATACCACATTTTCTGTATCCATTTCTCCTTTGAGGGATATTTCGGCTCCTTCCAATTTCTGGCTATTATAAACAAGGCTGCTATAAACATAGTGGAGCATGTGTCTTTATTGTATGCAGGGGAATCCTCTGGGTATATGCCCAGGAGTGGTATGCCAGGGTCCTCTGAAAGTGACATGCCCAATTTTCTGAGGAACCGCCAAACTGATTTCCAGAGCGGTTTTACCATTTTGCAATCCCACCAACAGTGGAGGAGTGTTCCTCTTTCTCCACATCCTCGCCAGCACTTGTTGTCTCTTGAGTTTTTAATCTTAGCCATTCTGACTGGTGTGAGGTGGAATCTCAGGGTTGTTTTGATTTGCATTTCCCTGATGACTAATGATGTTGAACATCTCTTAAGGTGCTTCTCGGCCATCCGAATTTCTTCTGGTGAAAATTCTTTGTTTAGCTCTGTGCCCCATTTTTTGATAGGGTTATTTGGTTCTTTGCAGTCTAACTTCTTGAGTTCTTTGTATATATTGGATATTAGCCCTCTGTCGGATGTGGGGTTGGTGAAGATCTTTTCCCACTTTGTTGGTTGCCATTTTGTCCTTCTGACAGTGTCCTTTGCTTTGCAAAGATGGAAAAATATTTCTTGCTCCTGGATTGGCAGGATCAATATAGTAAAAATGGCCATCTTGCCAAAAGCAATACACAGATTCAATGCGATCCCCATCAAAATCCCAAATCAATTCTTCATAGATCTAGAAAGAGCAATTCTCAAATTCATCTGGAGCAACAAAAAACCCAGAATAGCTAGAACTATTCTCAACAATAAAAGGACTTCTGGGGGAATCTATATCCCTGACCTTAAGCAGTACTACAGAGCAATTGTGTTAAAAACTGCATGGTATTGGTATAGCAACAGGCAAGTAGATCAATGGAATAGGATTGAAGACCCAGAAATTAACCCACAGACTTATGGTCACTTGATCTTTGATAAAGGAGCCACAACCATCTGGTGGAATAAAGATAGCCTTTTCAAGAAATGGTGCTGTTTCAACTGGAGGTCAACATGCAGAAGAATGCAAATTGACCCACTCTTATCTCTTTGCACTAAGATCAACTCCAAGTGGATCAAGGACCTCCACATAAAACCAGACACACTGAAACTATTAGAAAAGAAACTTGGGAAGACCCTGGAGGACTTGGGCACAGGGGAAAAGTTCCTGAACAGAACACCAATAGCTTACGCACTAAGATCAAGAATCGACAAATGGGACCTCATAAAATTACAAAGTTTCTGCAAAGCAAAGGAACATGTGTTCTTAACAAGTAGTGCTTGGCATGGACCATGCCCCTGATTTGATAGCATTTCTGCTGCAGTAAAAGATTGTATTAAAATCTTCAAAGTGAGTAGAGGCTGGAGAGGCTCTGTCAGTAAAACAGTTACCTTATAAGCATGAGAACATGAGTTAATTATTTTTTAAAAAATATAATGTATTTTTTCTTCCTTTTTTTATTGGATATATTCTATATTTACATTTCATTTCCCTTTTATTGTTTCCCCACCCCACTAAGGTCCCACATGCCCTTTTCCCTCCCCCTGCTCCCTCATCCACCCCTTCCCACTTCCCTGTTCTGGTATTCCCCTACACTGATGCTTTGATCCTTTCCAGCATTAGTGTCCATTCCTTTCTTCTTGTCAGACATCATTTGGTATGTGAATTGTGTCTTTGGTGTCCCACGATTCTAGGCTAATATCCACTTATCCGTGACTGCATACCCTGGGTATTCTTTTGAGACTGGGTTACCTCACTTAGAATGATGTTCTCCAGCTCTATCCATTTCTCTAAGAATTTCATTAATTCATTGTTTCTAATGGCTGAATAGTATTCCATTGTGTATATATAGCACATTTTTTTGTATCCATTCCTCCGTTGAGGGACATCTGGATTCTTTCCAGCTTCTGGCTATTATAAATCAGGCTGCTATGAACATCGTGGAGCATGTATCCTTATTGCATGCTGGGGAGTCTTCTGGGTATATTCCCAGGAGTGGTATGGCTGGATCCTCCAGAAGTATCATGTCCAGTTTTCTGAGGAACCGCCAGACTGATTTCCAGAGTGGTTGTACCAGCTTGCAGTCCCACCAGCAGTGGAGGAGTGTTCCTCTTTCTCCACATCCTCGCCAGCACCTGATGTCTTCTGAGTTTTTTTTTTTTAATTTTTATTTTCTATATTCTATGTTTACATTCCAAAGGCTTTCCCCTTTCCCAGTTTCCACCCACCATACTTCCCATAGTTCCTCTCCCCCCAACTATTCCCCAATCATTCCCCCTCCCCCCTCAGTTTCTTTACTAAACTGGATGCAATCTTTACAGGCCCAGGGTCCTCTCCTTTCTTCTTCTTGGGAATCATTTGACTTGCTATTTGTGTCTTGAGTATTTAGGGCTTCTGGGCTCATTAATATCCACTTATCAGTGATTGCATTTCATGTGCATTCTTTTGTGATTGGGTTAATTCACTCAGGATGATATTTTCCAGGTCTAACCATTTACCTACAAATTGCATGAATTCATTATTTTTAATTGCTGAGTAGTATTCCATTGTATAAATATACCACATTTTCTGTATCCATTCCTCCTTTGAGGGATATTTCGGCTCCTTCCAATTTCTGGCTATTATAAACAAGGCTGCTATAAACATAGTGGAGCATGTGTCTTTATTGCATGCAGGGGAATCCTCTGGGTATTTTTATTTTAATGTGTGGGGTTGTTTACCCTGCATATGTCTGTACACCTTCTTGGTGCCTGGTTCTTGCAGAGACCAGAAGAAGGTATCAGATGCCCTGGAGCTGTAGTTACAGATGGTTGCAGGCTGTGAAGTGACTGCCGAGAATCACACCCAAACCATTTGAAGGCAGTCAGTGCTTTCCAGTCAGTGCTTTCCAGTCAGTGCTTTCCGTCAGCTCCATAGCCCTCACTGCTTTCTGTCAGCTCCATAGCCCTCACTGCAACTCTTTTTTTAAAGAACTATTATTTGTTTTTGTTTTTTGGGTTGTGTGTGTGTGTGTGTGTGTGTGTGTGTGTTTACGACTTTTTAATTTTCTATATTCTTTGTTTACATTCTAAATGATTTCCCCTTTCCCAGTTCCCCCCTCACCATACGTCCCATAAGCCCTCTACCCCTTCCCCAATCACCCCCCTCCAATTTCTCTGTTGGTACTCCCCTACAATGCTGCATCAAGCCTTTCCAGGACCAGGGCCTTCTTCTTCTTGGGAATATCAAAAGATTCCCATAAGACATTAATTATGTCTTGAGTATTCAGAGCTTCTGGGCTAATTAATATGCACTTATCAGTGATTGCATTCCATGTGTGTTCTTTTGTGATTGGGTTACCTCACTTAGGATGATATTTTCCAGTTCCACCCATTTGCCTAAAAATTTCATGAATTCATTGTTTTTAATCCTGAGTAGTATTCCATTGTGTAAATATACCACATTTTCTGTATCCATTCCTCCATTGAGGGACATCTGGGTTTTTTCCAGCTTCTAGCTATTATAAACAGGGCTACTATGAACATAGTGGAGCATGTGTCCTTATTGCATGCTGGGGAATCTTCTGGGTATATGCCCAGGAGTGGTATAACAGGGTCCTCTGGAAGTGTCATGCCCAGTTTTCCGAGGAACTGCCAGACTGATTTCCAGAGTGGTTGTACCAGCTTGCAATCCCACCAACAATGGAGGAGTGATCCTCTTTCTCCACATCCTCACCAACACATCCTGTCTCCTGAGTTTTTAATTTTAGCCATTCTGACTGGTGTGAGGTGAAATCTCAGGGTTGTTGATTTGCACTTCCCTAATGATTTGTGGTGTTGAACATTTCTTAAGGTGCTTCTCAGCCATCTGAAATTCTTCAGGTGAAAATTCTCTGTTTAGCTTTGTACCCATTTTTTAACAGGGTTATTTGGCTCTCTGGAGTCTAGCTTCTTGAGTTCTTTGTATATATTGGATATTAGCCCTCTGTTGGATGTAGGGTTGGTGAAGATCTTTTCCCATTTTGTTGGTTGCCATTTTGTTCTTCTGACAGTGTCCTTTGACTTACAGAAGCTTTGTAATTTTATGAGGTCCCATTTGTCAATTCTTGATCTTAGAGCACAAGCTATTGGTGTTCTGTTCAGGAACTTTCCCCCTGTGCCCATGTCCTCAAGGGTCTTCCCCAGTTTCTTTTCTATTAGTTTCAGTGTGTCTGGTTTTCTGTGGAGGTCCTTGATCCACTTGGAGTTGAGCTTAGTACAAGGAGATAAGAATGGATCAATTTGCATTCTTCTGCATGCTGACCTCCAGTTGAACCCGCACCATTTGTTGAAAAGGCTATCTTTTTTTCCACTGGATGGTTTTACTCCTTTGTCAAAGATCAAGTGACCATAGGTGTGTGAATTCATTTCTGGGTCTTTAATTCTATTCCATTGATCTACCTGACTGTCACTGTACATTCCATGTAGTTTTTAACTCAATTGCTCTGTAGTACTGCTTGAGGTCTGGGATACTGATTACCCCAGAAGATCTTTTACTGTTGAGAATACTTTTATCTATCCTAGGTTTTTTGTTATTTCAGATGAATTTGAGAAGAACTATTGTTTTTATTGAATATTTTTTTTATTTACGTTTCAAATGCTTTCCCCTTTCCAAGTCTCCCCTTGAGAAAACCCCTTTCTGAGATCCATCGGGCAGGCCCAGGTACACAGACTTAATCTGAGACTACCATCCCTGGGGTGGAAACTTGCCAGGCTTTAGTTTTCGCCTGTAGCCAGGGCCCAGGAGGCTCGGCGGGCCATTTCTCTACACCCACCGGGCCGTACACCAACTTGGTTGGGAGCCCCTGCCCTGTGTGCTCCTCCCAGCATTCGCAGTCACGGTCTCCATCTTGCAGCCAGTTCACCGGTAGAGAACCATGAGGCAGGCCCAGGTACGCAGACCTGATCCGAGACTATCATCGCTTGGGTGGATACCTGCCAGGCTTTTGCCTGTAGCCAGGGCCCGGGAGGCTTGGTGAGCCATCTGTATGCCAACCCAGTCATGCACCAACGCAGTTGGGGCGGGGGGGGGGTGTTTCATCTGCCCTGCAGAGCAATCAGCACTTGGATAATGTCCCTGCGGCATCCACCATCTGTGCACCCTGAAGAAGCAGACAGGCAGCACCAGGTTCACAGAGACAACCTGAGCATAGCATTGCTTGGGGCAGGAAGCATTAGGGCTCCAAGGGCACCCAAGAGGAAGGTAACACACCAGCAATCCGAGCCAGGAGAAACCCTGACATCCAGAGGTGCGGAATTACCCTTACAGGCTCATGGGAGATTCAAACACCAGCCCGTGACAACAAGGTCAACTAACGCCAGAGATAACCAGATGGCAAAAGGCAAATGTAGAAACGTTACTAACAGAAATCAAGGCAACATGGCAGCATCTGAACCCAGTTCACTGACAACAGGAAGTCCTGGATACCCCAACACACCAGAAAAACAAGATTTGGATTTAAAAATCACTCATCGTGATGCTGTTACAGGAACACAAGAAGGACATAAATAAATCTCTTAAAGAAATACAGGAGAAAATGAATCAAAAGTTAGAAACCCTTACGAGGGAAACACAAAAAACAATTAAAGAAATTCAGGAGAATACGGGACAAAATATAGAAGCCAATAGGGTGGAGATGCAAAAATCACGTAAAAGAATACAGGAGAACTTGGGTTAACAGGCAGAAGTCATGAAAGAGGAAACACAAAAATTTCTCAAAGATCTACATGAAAACATGAACAAGCAAGTGAAGGATATGAGAACACCCCCCCTATCGCATTCCCACTCCTGACTCTATGAAGATGCTCCCACACCCACATACTCACCCCCTTCTCCCTTCCCTGGCCTTCTCCTACACTGGGGCATTGAACACCCTCAGGCCCAAGGGCCTCTGCTCCCACTGATGTCCAACAAGGCCATCCTCTGACACATATGTGGCCTGAGCCATGGGTCACTCCATGTGTATTCTTTGGTTGGTAGTTCACTCCCTAGGAGCTCCAGGGGTTCTGGCCAGTTGACACTGTTGCTTCCTCCAAGGAGCTACAAATACCCTCAGCTCCTTAAGTCCCTTCTCCTACTCCTCCATCTCGGTCTCTGCACTCAGGCCAATGATGGCTATGAGCATCCATCTCGGTATTTGTCTGACTCTGGCAGAGCCTCTCAGAAGACAGCCATATCAGGATTCCCTCAGCAAGCACTTCCCAGCATCTACAATAGTGTATGGTTTGATGGCCATATATGGGATGGATCCCCAGTTGGGGCAGTCTCTGGATGGCCTCTCCTTCAGTCTCTCCTCCACAATTTGTCTCCATATTTCTTTCTGTGAGTATTTTGTTCACCCTTCTAAGAAGCACTGAAGCATCCCCATTTTGGTCTTCTTCTTTGGCTTCATATGATCTGTTAATTGAATCATGGATATTCTGAACTATTGGGCTAATATCAACTTATCAGTGAATACATACTACGTGTGTTCTTTTGTGACTGAGTTATCTTACTCAGGATGATATTTTCAAGTTCCATCCATTTGCCTGCAAATTTCATGAATTCATTGTTTTTAATAGCTGGGTAGTAGTCTGTTGTATAAATGTTCCACATTTTCTGTATCCATTCCTCTGTTGAGGGACATCTGTATTTTTTCCAACTTCGGGCTATTATAAATAAGGCTGCTATGAACATAGTGGAGCATGTGTCCTTATTAGATGTTGAAGCATCTTCTGGGTATATTCCAGTGGTATAGTTGGGTCTTCAAGAAGTACTATGTCCAATTTTCTGAGGAACCACCAGACAGATTTTCAGAGTGGTTGTACCAGCTTGCAATCTTACCAACAATGCAAGAGTGTTCCTCTTTCTCCAGATCCTTGCCATCTGCTGTCCCCTGTGTTTTTGATCTTAGCCATTCTGACTGGTGTGAGGTGGAATCTCAAGGTTGTTTTGATTTGCATTTCCCTGATGATTAAGGATGTTGAACATTTCTTTAGGTGTTTCTCAGCCATCCAGTGTTCCTCAGTTGAGAATGCTTTGTTTAGCTCTGTACTCCATTTTTTAATAGGGTTATTTGGTTCTCTGGAGTCAAACTTCTTGAGTTCTGTGTATATATTGGATAATAGCCCTCTATTGGATGTAGGATTGGTAAAGATCTTTTCCCAATTTGCTGGTTGTCATTTTGTCTTATTGACAGTGTCCTTTGCCTTACAGAAGCATTGCAATTTTATGAGGTCCCATTTGTCAATTCTTGATCTTAGAGCATAAGCGATTGGTGTTCTGTTCAGGAACTTTCCCCCTGTGCCCATGTGTTCGAGACTTTTTCATGCGTTCTCTTCTAGTAGATTCATTTTATCCGGTTTTATGTGCAGGCACTTGATCACTTGTACTTGAGCTTTGTACAGGGAGATAAGAATGGATCAATTTACATTCTCCTACATGTTGGCCACCAGTTGAACCAGCACTATTTGGTAAAAATGCTGTCTATTTTCCACTGGTGGTTTTAGCTCCTTTGTCAAAGATCAAGTGACCATAGGTGTGTGGGTTCATTTCTGGGTCTTCAATTCTATTCCGTTAATCTACATGCCTGTCACTACCAATACCATACAGTTTTTATCACTATTGCTCTGTAGTACTCTTGAGGTCAGGGAAGTTGATTCCCCTAGAATTTGTTTTATTGTTGAATAGTTTTCACTATTCTTGGTTTTTGTTATTCCAAATGAATTTGAGAATGACTCTTTGTAACTATATGAAAATTGAGTTGGAATTATGATGGGGATTGCATTAAATCTGTAGATTGCCTTTGGAATTTTTACTATATTAATACTGCCAATCCATGAGCATTGGAGATCTTTCCATCTTCTGAGGTCTTCTTCAATTTCTTTCTTTAGAGACTTGAAGTTCTTGGTGTGCAGATCTTTAACTTTTTTGTTAGAGTCACACCAAGATATTTTATATTGTTTGTGACTATTGTGAATGGTTTCATCTTTCTAATTTCTTTCTCATCCCATTTATCCTTTGAGTATAGGAAGGCTACTGAATTGTTTGAGTTAATTTTTTATCTGGCCACTTTGCTGAAGTTGTTTATCAGCTGTAGGAGTTCTCTTGTAGAATTTTTGGGGTCACTCAAGTATACTATCATATCATCTGAAAATAGTGATATTTTGACCTCTTCCTTTCCAGTGTGTATCACTTTGTTCTCCTTTTGTTGTCTGATTACTCTAGCAAGAACTTCAAGTACTATATTGAATAGATAGGGAGAGAGAGGGCAGCCTTGTGTAGTCCCTGATTTTAGTGGGATTGCTTCAAGTTTCTCTCCATTTAGTTTGCTGTTGGCTACTAGTTTGCTGTATATTCCTTTTACGGTATTTAGATATGGGCCTTGAATTCCTGATCTTCCCAGGATTTTTATCATGAAGGGGTATTGAGTTTTGTCAAATGCTTTTTCAGCATTTAATGAAAAGATTATGTGGTTTATTTCTTTGAGTTTGTTTATATAGTGGATTACATTAATGGATTTCTATATATTGAACCATTCCTGCATCCCTGGCATGAAGCCTATTTGATCATGGTGAATGATTATTTTGATGTGTTTTTGGATTCGATTAGTGAGAATTTTATTGAGTATTTTTTGCATCGATATTCATAAGGGAAATTGGTCTGAAGTTCTCTTTCTTTGTTGGGTCTTTGTGTGGTTTTGGTATAAGTGTGGCTTCATAGAACGAACTGGGTAGTGTTCTAGTTTGTAGAAGAGTTTGAAGAGTATTGGTTTTAGGTCTTCTTTGAAGGTCTGATAGAATTCTTCACTAAACCCATCTGGTCCTGGGCTCTTTTTGGTTGGGAGACTTGGAATGACTGCTTCTGTTTCTTTAGAGTTTATGGGACTGTTTAGATGGTTTATCTGATCCTGATTTAAATTTGGCACCTGGTATCTCTCTAGAAAATTGTCTACTTTATCCAGATTTTCCAGTTCTATTGAGTATTATAGGCTTTTGTACTAGGATCTGATGATTTTTTTAATTTCCTCAGTTTCTCTTGTTATATCTCCCTTTTTATTTTTGATTTTGTTAATTTGGATAATGTCTCTGTGCCCTCTGGTTAGTCTGGCTAAGGGTTCATCTATCTTGTTGATTTCCTCAAAAAAAAAAAAAAAAAAAAAAACAGCTCCTGGTTTTGTTGATTCTTTGTGTAGTTCTTTTTGTTTCTACTTGCTTAATTTCATCCCTGAGTTTCATTATTTCCTGCCATCTATATCCTCTTGGGTATATTTGTTTCTTTTTGTTCTGGAGGTTTCAGATGTGTTGTCATGCTGCTAGTGTATGTTCTCTCTAGTTTCTTTTTGGAGGTACTCAGAGTTATGAGTTTTCCTCTTAGCACTGCTTTCATTGTGTGCCATATGTTTGGGTATGTTGTGCCTTCATTTTCATTAAATTCTAAAAAGTCTTTAATTTCTTTCTTTATTTCTTCCTTGACCAAGTTATCACTGAGTTAGAGCTTTGTTCATTTTCCATGTGTATGTAGGCTTTCTGTTGTTTTCATTGCTATCAAAGATCAGCCTTAGACTATGGTGATCTGATAGGATGCATAGGATTATTTCAATCTTCTTATATCTGTTAAGGTCTGTTTTGTGACTGATTATATGGTCAGTTTTGGAGAAGGTATCATGAAGTGCTGAGAAGGTATATTCTTTTGTTTTAGGAGAAAATGTTCTATAGATATCTGTTAAATCCATTTGGTCCATAACTTCTGTTAGTTTCACTGGGTCTCAGTTTAGTTTCTGTTTCCATGATCTGTCCATTGAGGAGAGTGGGGTGTTGAAGACTTCCACTATTATTGTGTGGGGTGCAATGTGTGTTTTGAGCTTTAGTAAAGTTTCTTTTATGAATGTGAGTACCCCAATTAATGCAGTGCTAAGAGAAAAATTCAACTCTGAGTGCCTCCAAAAAGAAACTGGCGAGAGTATACACTAGCAGCTTAATAGCACACATTAAAGCTTTAGAGAGAAAGAAGCAAATATACCCAAGAGGAGTAGATGCCAGGAAATAATCAAACTTGGGGCTGAAATCAACCAAGTAGAAACAAAAAGAACTATACAAAGAATCAACAAAACCAGGAGCTGGTTCTTTGAGAAAATCAGCAAGACAGATAAACCTTTTTCTAGACTAACCAGAGGGCACAGAGACAGTATCAAAATTAACAAAATCAGAAATGCAAAGGGAGATATATAAACAGAAACTGAGGAAATTTAAAAAAATCATCAGATCCTACTACAAAAGACAATACTCAACACAACTGGAAAATCTGGATAAAATGGGCAATTTTCTAGACAGATACCAAATACCAAAGTTAAATCAGGATCAGATACACCATCTAAACATAACCCCTAAAGAAATAGAAGCAGTCACTGAAATTCCCCCAACCACAGAAAGCACAAGACCAGATGGTTTTAGTGCAGAATTCTATCAGACCTTCAAAGAAGATCTAATACCAATACTCTTCAAATTATTCCACAAAATAGAAACAGAAGGAACACTACCCAATTCTTTCTATGAAGCTACAGTTACACTGAGTATTCTCCCTTGGAGATGGAACAGTTTTTGTCTAATCAGGAACTTTCTTATCATTTCCTTTCATAGAGGACTTCCTAAAAGATTTTTTTCTACTTTTATCATGTTTAATGTTCGAAATAGATCTGGATATTTCTGGTGTCAGCTGGTCTTGCTCTCTCTGACTATGGCTTGTCCTTCCTGCAATTCTGTGTGTCAGTACTCCTGGGATACCAGTTCTCTCCGAAGGAATTTGGGTATGGAGAGCTGTGGCACAGGGTCAGCTCTGGGTGCAGAGTGAAACCAGAAGGACCCTGTCCCTGGCTGGTCTTTGGTTCCTGTGTCCTGATGGCTCTGGGTGGGTCCCTCTTGGGCTGTATTGAATATAAGTGGTGGTCTTATCTGTACTCACAGGTGTGTTGGCACTCCTGGGAGACCAGCTCTTTCCAAGCGGTATTTGGGTATGGAGAACTGTGGCACAGGGTCAGTTCAGGGGGCAGATGGAAACTAGGAGGATCCTGTCCCAGGCCGTTCCTTGGTTCCTGTGACTTGTTGGTTCTGGGCGGGTCCCTCTGAGCAGAAGTGGTGGTCTTACCTGTGCTCACAGGCTTGTCCGCACTCCTGGCAGCCCAGCACTCTCCTGGAGATATTTGGGTATGGAGCATTGTGGCACAGGAGCAGCTCTGAGTTAATTCTTGATATACACAAGGGATACTTTGGGGGAAGGTGCAAGGGGTGGGGGATGAAGTGCTTATAATCACAGCCATGGGAAAGTAGATACAGGTGGATCACTAGGTTCAAGGCCACTGCGAGATCTCTTCTAAACAAATGGGTGTGAACAGCCCCTTATAGATGAACTATGCCTGAGATTGTCCTCTTGCCTCCATGTACAAACATGGCTAGGGGTCTTATCTCTGTGCACAAACATGTACCCTCACTATGTGGCCACAAACACTCTAGACTCTTAAAGAGTCCGTACCAATGAACTTGTGTCACATTGTATACCATTTGCAATTTTATATGGTAATTGCCATGCACACTACCAACCTACTACAAGTTACTCCTCAGGCTACATAGGGAGGGGTCATGGGCGAGAGGGATCTCAGCACATACCACACCACATACCACACCTCCAGTGAGCCAGTGAGGGCTTCCAATGTTCAGGGGAAGTCAGTGTTTATTCTATATGTTCTTTCCAAGCCAGAGGTTACCCATTCGGTGGTCACCGTATCACATGGCCACATCTATGGAACAAAAATTTATGTCAGACTTACAGTATGATAGTCTACCTCTTTCCCACATAGCAACTTCTGAAGGGACTTGAGGATAATACTGGTGAGTTTCAAGTCTCTGTACCCGATAGTTTCAGATCTTAGTCACCACAAGGCATATTTCTCCCCTACACTATCATCACAGAATGTGATGAGTTTTTATATTAACTCCCAGGAAATGATAAAGGGTATTTTGAAAATTGTTTTAGAATTTTATTAAAGATAAAAGACAGCATGTGAATTAAGTTTCACATTTAGTTACAAGCCTATTGGTAGGTATTTTTCAGTAGCTAGAATTAAACTGTATTTTCTAAGAAATTATTGACTGCTCATTGTGACTTATCAAAACTTCTCAAATCTCAGAACCAAAGAAAAGGGGAGGAGGTAAATTGTGGGTTTTGTCTTATCAATAACAGCAATTGGTCCTTTTATTGTTGCTATAACAAAAATCCATGAGGCAGATCATTTTATTTTCAAAGGTTTATGTGGTTTTATAGTTTTGGGATGCAAAGCTGAGAGGTCACATCTTACAATGGTTTTCTTGCTGACAGAATCCCGAGACAATTCAGAGTGTCGTGTGATAAGAGGAGAAGACTGTGGGTATCTGTGCTGCTTCCATCTCCTTCTCAGAAACCCACTAGGATTCAACCATGGAGGGTCCATCCTGAGGACATTATGTAATCCTGCTTTCTGACCTGAAGCTTTACCTCTGAACACTGGTCTTAATAAGTTTCCAGCCTTCTAATATCTCACGTTTGGGATTAAATTTTGACCCATGGTACCTTGGAGAAAATTCAGACCTTATCCAAATTATAGTAGCAATACACTTTAGCTCTTCTGAATGTGAAGGAAAATTGTAGCTAATAATTCTAGCTCTCTTAGAGACAGGCGCACAGTAACAAAAGCATGGCAAGGCACCCCACCTTAGCAGGTAGATGTCCTCAGTAGGGACAGGTGGAGTCCCCTATCCTGCCAGCTCTCTTCTGAGGCCTATTTCCAGTGTGCCATGAAGCTCACCACTGGTGTATGATCATAGGTAGCATGCTGCTTTTCCTCATAAAGTGACTACCATACTCCAGTGTCAAGGATGGGCTTGAGGAGCCTTACCATCAGATGTGCTTTCATGGTTTTACCCATAAGTGTTTTGAATTGCTCAATGAGCTTTAAGTCCAGGAAAGTGTGTGTTTTGATTTATGCTGACAGACATGTCTATGGGTAAATGCTCAGAGGAATGCTTAATCTTGAAAGCACCAAATTACAACTTTTAGTCTGTATTTCTTAGACTCGTATCACCCCATACACCTACACCTAGTCAGCTTATTTGCTGCACTCTGCTCTCACTGGTCTCCTTTACATACAGTTTGATACAAAGGAACATGTGTGGGAGAAGGATCGATTTAGAGACTTGAAAGTTAAGCATCTGTAATATCAAACACTGGTCCCAGCACCAGTAGCAGTCTGAAGGCTGACGTGGCTGTTACCTGGGTGGCTTTCCACTGCCCCACCCACCATTTCTTGTATCAGTCATCCAAGACTACAACTTAGCCTCATAGGACTCACTGTGATTAAACAGTACTGGTGGATTTTGCTAACTATGAGCTAAGGGTATGTGTGCCGTGATGCATTATAATGCATACTCCACTGCACATCCCATCAGGACCTCCCTTCCTTTCCATATGTCTGTTCATGACACATGGGACAGGAATTCAGTGTGTTTTTCCCTAACAGCCCAGAGGCTCTGGCCATCGTTGTCCACACAGGTGTTTTCCACGCGGCAGTTCTCCTAGCAGCTCATTCAGGATCTCACTTTCACAGGAGTTTCTTTTAGGAGTTTCAGTCCCTACATCTTGATGCTCATTTCCTATGACTACCACAAGCTCCCACATCCTTCTTTTAAACAATGTGCATAAATGTTATAAACTTAGCCCAGATTGTCCATGATAACTTTTCATTCTGCTTCTCTGTTCTTCCTCACCCATAAACTATCAGCTTGAAACGTCCAAAAGCAATATTTTAAAGTTGCTGTAGACAGTGATCTCTTCACACCTCTGATTACTGCAAATGAGTGATATACGTTGTATCTCAGGAATATTTTTAAAGTTAGTTGAATGTAATTTCTGAAAAGAGTTTACCTCTTTTTTTCCCACTTGTTTTTAGATGGGTTTCTCCTATGCAGTACCGAATGCCTATAAATAGCCCAGGCTGGCCCCTGTCCTCCTCCTCAGCTTCCCAAGTGCGGGGACTGCAGGATACACCTGCATGTCCTGCTGTAATGCAACTCATTCATTCTTTCCTTCACAATGGAAATAATGAATGGCATATGTTTGGGTATTTCTCAGTGCCTATCCTGCACTGGTCTTTCCTGGTAAGCCTCTTGTGAGGTAGCCTAAAGATTTTTCTTCTGTTTTTGCATATTTTAAAAGTCTGCATGAAAAAAAATCACTTGAACTACCTACCCGAAGAGCTAGTGACAGTTGCTGGCCTTTGAGAAGGGAGAGCCAGTTTTCTTTTGGTATAGGAGTTGAGGATGATGAAAATATATAAATGTGATCATTAAAATTGTGGTTCTATGAATATCCCAAAATCCATTGACCTGAGAATTTCATGTATATGGATTATATGATACATGATCTGGTGTGCTGAAGATCCCCCTTAACCACCTGTTCTTGTAATATTCAGGGAACAATAGCAAATTCCTTGACATGTGTTCAACTACACAAGCGTGCAGAAAAGATAGCAGTGATGCTGATGGAGAGGGGCCACCTGCAGGACGGAGACCACGTGGCATTAGTCTACCCTCCAGGTAAGCTGTAGGGTCAGTCCTGACCCCTGAGAGTGGTAGTAAGGACAGCAGTGGGAGGAAGCACGCTTTGGCCCCCAGTGGTACTTGTGGAGTGTCCCAGTTCCTGCCTGTTATGTTCCTTGTTTCTGTGTAGATCCTCACCAAGCTCACTTGCCTCTGGATATTCTCACTCACGGGGCCTACGCTACATGTTAACACTGTTTTAGAGTCTTAAAGCAATACCTACCCAAACCTTTATCTCTACATTTGATTGAGTTTCTAAGGGCGCTCATTATTGGCAGTAATTAAGTTTTTAGTTCCTAGACATAATCATATCATTGAATAGTTATCTAGAGAAAGGACATATAAGCAAAACATATAAGCTGTCTTAGCATCTTGTGTCTAAAAGAACAAGCCACAAGAAATTAATCACTGAGACTTAGAGAAAACCACAAGGAGGAAGGAACTAAAATCTTTGTTTCCCTAACTGTCTGACTTTTCCCAGAGTAGAACTTGCACTGAGGGAGAGTGTTGGAGGTCTTTAAGCAAAGTAACTGGCTTCAGAAAAGTATTTCTGCTTTCCTCTTGTGTAGGAATAGACCTTATCGCTGCATTTTATGGTTGCCTATATGCGGGCTGTGTGCCAATCACCGTGCGACCTCCACATCCACAGAACATTGCAACGACATTGCCTACAGTCAAGATGATCGTAGAGGTAACCAAGGCCTGGGTAGGATGCTGTGGGCTTTTGACCTGTCTTTGCTCAGTGGCAAGCCGTGAGTTACAGACCTAGAGTCTCCTCGGGCAACTGCTAGCTGTCCTGTACATGTGGGCTTGCAAGGAAACTTAAAGAACTGGAGATAGTCTGTCTCCAGGGACTTTATCATCTAGCATTGGGAATAAGATCTAGGGAAGCTGGGGCAGCTGGGAGCAGCTGTAACAATGCATTGATACTGAAGGCGTCTGCTGTTGACGCCATAGGAAGGCCTCATCACCAAACACTAGCGAATGAAAACAATGCATGTGCTTTCTTCAGGTTCCCTTCTTCTGGATCTAGAAGGTTGTTTTTTGTTTGTTTGGTTTGGTTTGGTTTTATAGTATATGTGAATGCTTTGTTTGTTTTTATATATATGGAAGGTAAAGATTAGCATGTGTGTTTCTGTTCTGGAACAGTCCTGGAAACAGTCATCCTCTGCACGGGTGAAGCTTCAGCAGTGAGACTCATGGGGTGATGAGGGAAAAAGAGGACACCCACCTAGCCAGTCAGAGTAGCTGTATCAACTCCAGCAGGCCTTAGGTGATAGTTATAGCCAGACCATCCCTCAGCTCTTGGGAATTAAAGCTGTGTACTTTTAACCTTTGAGAAACACTAGGTACAGAAGTGATGACTGAGCACATCCCAGATATGTTCCTTTCTGGTGTGTAATCATCCCCTCCCTTCTTATCTGTGGTCCTCAGGTGAGTCGGTCTGCTTGTCTTATGACAACACAATTGATTTGTAAACTGCTTCGGTCCAGAGAGGCAGCAGCAGCTGTAGATGTCAGGACATGGCCCCTCATACTGGACACAGGTCAGTGATTGGACTCTCTTCCCACATGCATATTCTTGTTATGGTCTTTAATGTAGTCAAGCAGACTAATAGCTTCATTTTCCTCTGCAGATGATTTGCCAAAGAAGCGGCCTGCCCAGATCTACAAACCTTCCAACCCAGACACGCTGGCTTACCTTGACTTTAGTGTGTCCACAACCGGGATGCTAGCTGGTGTAAAGGTGAGAAGAGGGGTCCTAATGGGCAGACCAGTGGTAGACAAGAGACACACCATGCACTGATTGTTCTTATGTTGTCATGCATGATTGTATTCTAGTGAGAGAGCTATAATATGATTTTTATATGAGCTATAACATACATGACCTTTCATTACCTGACAGCTAATTTCCAAATACTGTGGAGAAAGCTGGAGACATAGTTTACTCATGCAGTCCTTACCTAATATGGCTGTTGCCCTGGATTCCATCTTCAGTACTGAAAAAATTCAAACATAAACAACAACAACAGCAACAAAAAAAACCCAACCATTTTTTCATACTGTCTAGTACTATATACTAGAACAGTACATACAATCTTCTGGCTTGCTGGCTCTCAAATCTGCTGCTGCTGCTCTTCATGTTTGCACTGTATTCTCTTACTTGTTAAACTTGAGCACAGTCATAACCTGAAAGATGCCACTGTGAGCCCTTTGCCTGTCAAAGTATAGAACTACTGATGTCACTTAGAATGGGCATCATCACAGCTCAGATGTCAGGGTCCTGTGTGTCCAAGTCTAAAACCCCAGGAAGCTGTGTCCTCTCTGCCTCTGCTTCTGTGTCAGTCTGGAACAGTTTGAACTAGTTATCTATCACAAGTTAGAGTCCTCAGACTTGACCTCTCTCCAGTATAATTAGGGTTAACACACAAAATTAGCTATAGTATTAAATAATTTCTTTAAAAGCTTCCTGAAAGACGTATCCTCAGAGCAAGATGAGTTAAGCACTGTCATCTGTAAGTGACCTTTGAACTTCTTGCTGTCAGGTCCAAAATAGAAACCCACAGTTCTGATAATTCTTGTAGAGTATTGATGTGGGAGCTACAATATTAAATCTTGATTAAATAAAAATGCATCTACATGGAATGGATAGTATGGCATCTGTGTAATACTTCTTGGTGACTCAGTTTGCCTATACTTTCAAACTCCTAAAATGCTTTCCTAGTTTTTGATTATATATGTTTTAAGTCTGAAAGGCACAGGAGAATATGGAAGGCGATCTGGCATGTGGTCTGCCTCTCTGGTCCCATAGGGTTGCTGGGAGGCCATTTTTGTCTGGAAGAAATCCTTATTGGATTTTACTTTTTAGACAAAAGCATTCAGTTGCATGCCATGATATTTAGAAGAGTCAATGGGTGTCGTCTCTGTAATAGGTGCTATGGGATGTCAAGGTTCATATAAAATGTAAGGGTATGTTGTACTATGGCTGCCTTATATTTCACCCACTTAACTGTGTTGCTTTGTATTTTGAATGATTCCTGTGCCTGGGGAATGGTTGTATGCTCAGAGAAAGGACACACACTTAACATCAGCCAAAGCAAAACATCACTGAAAGGCAAGACTGCTTAGGACACACCATATCCGGACACAACCATGATAAGTAGTACATTGGCTTGAGGCTGTCTCATGTCTGACGCACATGTATTTGGAAATCTACCTTTAGGGCCTCTCAGAGTCCTTCATTGCATGGTGACATTGGCAGGGCTCAGACTGGGGTGTGCTTAGAGATTGGAGGGTCTTTGGTTTGGATTTTGGGGTGTTTTTTGGCTTTTTAAATAGCTCTTTACCTATTTGCCCTCTTGTCACTGTGTTAAAACTACTCTCAAAACTTAGCAGACTCCATAGCTGCCAGCCAAGGAAATATGAGCACCTTTTCTCTTCTTTCTTTATATGAATCATGTTTGACAAAGGGCTGGCAGACCTTAAAGTTATCTGCTATGTGTCAACTTTACACCACAGAGTGAACTCTTGAGAGTCTCTGTTCCTGAGGCTGGCATAGAACTCACTGTGTGACTCAGGTTGACGAGCAGAGTGCTATACCGAGCACTCCTCCTCCTCCTCCTTGTTCTTCCCCTCCTCCCCTCCTCCTCCTCCCCCCTCCTGCCTCCTCCTCGCCTACTCCCCTTCCTCTCCTCCCTCCTCCTTAACCTCCTCCTCTTCCTCCTTCCTTCTTCCTCTTCTCTTTTCCTCCCTCCTCTTTTTCCTCTCATCCTTCTTCGTCCTCTTCCTTCTTCCTTCCTCTTTTTCTTCCTCCTCCTTCCCTACCTCCCCGTTCCTCTTCCTTCCTCCTTTTCCTTCCTCTTCTTTTCCTTCTTTTCTTCCTCTTCCTCCTCTCTTCTTTCTTCTTTGTTTAAGAAGCTCCCTAGCTCTTAATACAGTGCATGATAGAGCCATTAACATGGCAGCATTCACACCATGAGCAGCAGAGCGATTTTTCTGGTTCTGCACGATGTCCTTCCCAGTACATCAGAGCAGTAAAGGTTACTTTGATCACTTACCTTGAATGCATGGTAGGAGAATTAACTGTGATCCAAAGGGTAGTGGGACCTTAGCAGAGCATGTTATAAACAGTTTTGTGTCCCAATTAAGCAGGTACTGTGGATCTGAAAGTGTGTGTATGTGCACGTGCAATCATGTGGACACAAGAATTTCTGTTTATATATTATGCTTTTCAGGTCCAAAGCATTGTTAACCATTGCTTAAGTTAAAGGGAGGGAGTATCAAAAATTTAAAGTGTTGTTTATTTGTTCAAAATGGAAGACTTCATAGTATAGTGAATCACAGATGTAATTCACATAGCTCAGAAGGTTGAAACAGAAGGATTACTATGAATTAGAAGCCAGCTTAAGCTTTGTAGTAAGTTCCAGGCCACTATAGGTGGCCCATGTGAGACCATGCCTGCTACCTACCCCTTACCTACCCAAACCCACCTCCCTTCCCCCCCAAAGAAAAATGAAAAAGGGATGACTAATGAGAATATCAGCATCTACCTTTCTAGAGCAATATGACCCAGACTTGCTATAGTTGACTCTGACCCTGAAAGTATCTTTGAGGCATTTAATAAGAATTACCATGAATTTAACACTGGCATGTTGTCCCACAGATATTGGACGCTGGGTGTCCAGTCACTTACTTTTTGACTGCCTTTCTGTCTTCCAGATGTCTCATGCAGCCACCAGTGCCTTTTGCCGTTCTATTAAGCTGCAGTGTGAGCTTTACCCTTCTAGAGAAGTAGCCATCTGCTTGGACCCTTACTGTGGACTTGGATTTGTCCTCTGGTGTCTCTGCAGGTGAGGCTCTTCCTTAACGTCCTTAAAATGATTAATTTTGTCTTGTTTTGTTTTTTCAATGAAAAGACACCATACACCTTCTCTTCTGGATCTTTGGCTATGGAGCTAAGTGTAGAAACCCTGATCCTGTGCCCTGAGGCCCCAGCTCATAGTAACTGTGACACTTTCACTTTCTTTCTTTTCTGTTTTGTTTTTTTGTTTTGTTTTGTTTTGTTTTTTTGTGGAATACAAATGTTTTTATATTTTTTTATTACGTATTTGCTTTATTTACATTTCAAATGGTATCCCCTTTCCAAAAGCTCAGAATACCTAAGATACAACTCACAGGCCACATGAAGCTCAAGAAGAAGGAAGACCGAAGTATGAATACTTTGATCCTTCTTGGAAGGTGGATCAGACTACCCATGGCTCACAGCCAACCAATAGACTGAGCTTAGGGTCCCCGCTGGAGCAGCTAGAGAGCAGACCCAAGGGGCTGAAGACGTTTGCACTTTCACCTTCTACAGCAGCTGAATGAGATTTTGAGGCAGCATCCCCTGGGCAGACTGCGTCTGCTAAGGGGCTACAGATCTTTTTTTTTTTTTTTAACCATCAGAAGATTATCAGAGTTGAATCTAAAGCCCTTATCCCTGGCAGTCATGCCTTCTGGGGATTATGAAAATGTTCAACTCCTCTTCCTTCTCCCTGATTTTACTCAGTGGTGACTTGGGCTGGGGAGAGGTACAGAGGAAAGCCGTGAAGCCTGAGCTCATCTCTCTGGCCATTGTACTCATGTCTGACACCAGTTTGGCGCTGGTTCTTAGAAAGTGCCCAGAAAATATGTACAGAATGATTGATAGAATAAAATATACAAATGGTTCTTTCTGGGTCTTTTTTTTCTGAATATACATACATCTTTTCTGTAGACATCTTTAGAAATACAGAATAAATACAAACATAAGTATGTCACACACCTGTTAGTCCAGCACTTGGGAAGTAAAGAGAGGAGGACCAGGGGTTCAGGTTCAGCCACGGCTCCTTTGCAGGAAGGAGGAGGACTCAAGGCCAGCTCTAGTATCACAGCAAATGTGAAGCCTACCTGGAAATGTGAGAGCCTTTCTCAGAAAACTGAAGAACGTAGCTGTTAGCAGTGTCACATGATGAATGGTGGCTTCAGGAAGTACTCATGGTCTACAGGATGGCACGTGGTCTTCTGAGTGTGTCTTTAATGTAGGATACTTTTCATTAGCACTTTCTAGTCCATCGAAGTGGATGAATTATACCAAAGCAGGCACCAGGGTTCCAGACCCAGCTTCCTGCCTCTCTACAGGCTCTATTTTCTTTCTTGTATTTTCCCATGGATTAGTTCTTGTTCTTGTTTTTGTTTGTTGTTTATTATTTCTGTTGTGTTATTTTTGAATGTTATTTGTATTTCAACACACAAAATTTTATCCATGTTTATGCTTATAAATTTCATAAATATACATTACTAAAGTTGTATAATTGAGGCAGTAGTATGTATAATTTCTCAGTTTTTCTTATAGTTTCTGATGGTTATAAATTTAGACATTCATGGACAATTATGTTAGTAGATTCATAGTATTTAATATTAATTTAATATTTAATTATTTTACTGAAGCCTAGATGTGTATGTTGGAAAGGACATTGTATTTAGATAATTCAGCTTTTTGAGAAAGCAAATTGAATTGAATCCATAACATGCTTAATAGTTTTGTATACCTCAATGCAGATGCAATTGCATTGAGTACGTTAGCACTCAGGAGAGAGCTCAGAGCTGGACCCATGCACCTGAAGCCGTTTAAGCCAGCTGAGCAGGAAGAGAGAGTCTCCTCTGAACATTGCCTCTCTAAGAAGACCGTATTCATTTTGCAAGGGACTAGTCAACATATAGTCAGTAATGGAAGAACGTTTGGTTCTGTGGAGCTGTCAGGCCCTACCCTGCAATATTTTCAGAGGAGGAGCTTGTTTAAAGAAAGTTATGAATTTGAATAAGATAGCAAGTAACCTTAATTAATAGATGTTCTTGCAAATTCACAAGGCTCAAAGCTAAAATATTCTGAAATGAGGAGTGCCTCGGAAGGTAAAAGATGAGTTTGATCCCAAGAAACTATGGTAGATGTGGTGATACAGACAGGAGGATCCTTGGCGTTCACTGGTCAGCTGTTCTAGCCTCCATGGCTACTGAGAGACCCTGACTCAAAAAACAACCCCAAGGTGAATTGTGCTTAAGGGACAATAGCTGAGATTGTCCTTTGACCTCCATACACACATGCATATATAGAAAGTACAGCGTTTTGCTGGTCACCTCCGATTTGAAACAGTAAAGGCAATTTATAAATGTAAACAAAAAGACTGTAAATTTCTATTTTTCAAAAACCTGTGCAAACAGATCACAAAGAGCTTGCTTTAAAAAATTCATGTGGAGTCTTAGATGCACAATCACTAAAGTAACCTTCAGTTATGGAATTGAAGATTCTATTGAGAGTCATTGATAGAATGAAATTATTTTAAATATTCTCTAAGGTATGCATATTGTTTAAAAGAGTGTCAGAGGCAGATGTTAGGAATGAGGATCATTAGAAGTGGACTTGGCCAGCCTATTGCAAAGCGCTCAGTTAGACCCCTTATTGTACCTACTCAAAAAAGTATATTAGATACTTATATTTATGGATAAGAATATTCAATTAAATATCACTTAAAAAAACCTAAGTTTGTTGATTGAGTTTAATCTCCAGCAAAGCCTTAGCAGCCTTCTTTGAAGAAATTGATTTCTAGCATCCAAAAATATGCCCAACAAGAACAAAATGAGACAAAACATCTACAAAAATACCATTGAGTTCATTGAGTGTTGGTTAACTACTTCTAAGCTGAACGCCTACCCTGAAATGTGGTCAGTATGCCCAATGAGACTCCATGAATGAAAACTCTCTTTGCCAGCAGATATCAGTTGTAGATAGCTTCTTGGTTGGGAAAGGTTTGTTTTCAAGACAGTCTTGCTATGTAGACCATACCACCCTCAAAGTTTAAAAGATCTTTGCCTCCTCGGTGCTGAGACTGCAGGCTGTGCCACCACGAGGGCCACAGCTTTCTCAAGAAGAGAGTGCCTTTGGAATACCTGACAGTGAGCCCACATGTCCTTTCACAACAGACTGCTGATCTGGGAGTACCTGAGACAGGGCACGGCTGTGTTGTTCAGAGCCAAACTTGGTGCAATTGTCATTTGTTTGTATGTGGGTTGTCAGGTTAATAATCTGAAGTCACTTGCTAATATACATATTAATAATATAAGAAAAATGTCTTTTTGTTCATTTGAAGCTTAGTTCTAACCTAGAATAGACCAAGTTCCAGAAATTCTTACAAAATACTTTGTTCCATATAGGTAAACCTGTTACTTAAGTAGTCTTACCCATGAGTATTTATAGTCAGTGTCCCCAGAATCAGTAAAAATTGATGGATCAGATTTTGATGGATGATTTGATAAGGGCAAATTCAAAATCTATGAGTGAGGACAGAGGAATCACTATAGGGTAATGGTTGTCAACTGTCAATAATCCACAACAACACTGCTGTGACATTCATAATAAAGCTTGGCAGTTAATATCATTTTGTTTTGTGGTACAAGCCTTCTTTGTGATGTACATATTTTTGTGTAATGTTACTTGAATTCTGTCAGTGCTTCAGTGTATCTATCTGTTGTGTGCATGTGTGTGTGTGTGTATGTGTGTGTATGTGTGTGTATGTGTGTGTGTGTGTATATATATATGTGTGTGTGTATATATACACATATATATATATATATATATATATATATATATATATGTATATAGTTGCCTATTTGGATGGGTTTTTTTCCTCTTGATTTCTATGGAATGCTAAAGAGGCCAGTGACTCTATGTATAATGTTCATTAATGTGCTTCAAATTGATGGTCCTGAATTCACATTCTGAGCCCAATGTTTTTGTATGCTAGAGCTTAGATCAAATAGTTCATTAATCTCAATACGTATTGTTGAAATATCAAGTTGTAGGTTATTTGTATTTAATGTTCTTTAATTTGGATCTCCTTATGCTAGCAATTCAGAAATTAAAATTGGGGAATTAGGAATATGGTAGATTGTCAGAATTAAGAGGGAAAAGCATTATAAGATTATATAGCTCAATTTTTGTTCCCTAAGATATTAGGCTCAAATTACTAAGCTTCTTTAGTGGTACTGAAAAGTTCTTAGTATAAAATGAGTACCTGTTTTAATCTGTTTCAATAAAAAGCCTCTAAGAACATCTAATTAATGTAGCATTCTGAATCTTGAATCGTGAATGCGCTGGATAGTGTTTGATAGTAACAGAAACACTGTTCCTTTGCCTCTCAGGGTAGGAAGACACACAGCATTTTCTGGCAGGTAATTATGATTTACAGGATGCATAATGTGTAGACTTCTTAGAGTGTAGGCTCTTTCTGGTGTATGATCCTGGGTTTGGCCTTGAGGTAGGTTTTTAAATATCTATACAACTGAGATAAATTTTCTACTTATTCTGATTGCTGTTCAGTGCTACCCTGAGGCTTCTAATTGGAGACAATATACTACCTAATAAATAAAGTTCAAATTCGAAGTCATGCCTCGTTAGATTCTGTAAGCGCATTCTGAAGTGCCAGCAAGCCCACCTGGAAAATGAAGCCTCCTGATAACAAATGAGATCTAAAGACTCAGTGGAATCAGCCCAGGTGGGAATGCTGTCCTCCCCTAAGCATCACGAGAGAGTTGCACATTTCTAGGAAAACACTGGCATGTGGTCATCACTCAGCCTCTCAAGCAGGACGGGGAGGAATGAGATGTCTATTTTAGCTGTGGTGTGCTCTGGAAATAACGCCCAGTCTTCAAAATGTTCGTAGGGTTGGAGTGATGGCTCAGTAGTTCGAGCATGCACTGCACTTGTCGTGGACCTAGTTTTTTTCCGGAATCTATAAGAGGTAGCTCACAACTGCCTTTAACTCCAATTCCAAGAGGGTGTAATGCCTTTGGCCTCCTCGAACATTGCAACATGCATGTGCACCTGTGCACACATACATTTAATTTAACAAAGACTAGATTTTTAATGTACATGGATCTGATCAGGAGAGGGTGATACATAGGCTAAGCCCTTAAAAGAATCTCCAGAGCTAAGAAGACAAATGCTTTGCTGTCAGATCTGAAGTATGTTAATTTGGGAGTAATGTGGACATGCTATGAAAGAAAAAAAATGATTGTTGGAAAGCCCATCTTATGTAAGCTTTGGAAGCTTGTGGGAAACAATATAAAAGCTTAGGTTCTGGATAAAAGAACATCTGAGTATAAGTTTGTTCTCAAGGACTAAACTAAGCTCACATTCCATTGGATAGGAAGTACCTTGTAGCAGGTAGTAGTTTGGTAGTGTATAAATCTCTTATGCTTCATAGACATGCCGGTGTAATGCTGTCCAGATGGGTGTGACAACTCACACCTGTAACCTAGTACTATTCGACTCTAACAGGATGGCTGCCACAAATGCAAAGCCAGCCTAAACTACAAAGTTAAATCAAAAAAAGATCCTAAATAAATACCTCAACAAAGTAGTAAAAATGTGTCCTAGTATGGGATATGAGAATTATTTACATGGGCTTTTACTGAATATAACGTATTGACTCTAAACATTTGCACAAACATTTTAGCAAATAAAATCACAGGGAAGTTTAAAATATAATAATTTAAAGTCTGACTTTTTTTAAATGTACCCGATCTCATTTTCAAATTACTAACTGCATTGCAAAGGCCATATGAAATGTCAGAGTTTGCTATTCACAAAAATTAACTGAACTTTGAAGTGTTGAAATAGAGATGAAAATATTCTACCAAGTTTGCCATGTTCCCTCTACAGTGGTTCTCTATGTGGAATAAATTTGTGGGATTGTTGATTTTTTCTTTAAGATTTATTCATTTTATGTATGAGTGCTCTATCTCTGTGCACACCTGCATGCTGTAGGAGCAACATTATAGTTGGTTGTGAGCCACAATGTGGTTGCTGGGAACTGAACTCAGGACCTCTGGGACAGCAGCCAGCACTCTTAACAGCCGAGCCATCTCTCCAATCCCTCATTTAGTTTTCTTATATTTCTTGAGCCAGCTGGGCTTTCTTGGTTTTGATTTGAAACTTTTTGAATGAGATTGACCACATTAAAGAAGAAATGGCTTGTGCTAGGAAGATTACAGGCACACAAACAGATATATGTCTCTTAATACAACATAACAGTGATGTAGGTTTCATTCATGAATTTTCATATAAGTAAAATATCTCTTTAAATCTCAGAATATTTATCTGAGATTGTTTATTATAATAAATAGGACCAAGTACTGCTAATTCACAATGGTGAGCAAGCATTGAAAATGGCAGTTTGTGCTCTGTGTGGTCTCAGTGTGTGGGAATGGGTGTGAGAAGGACTCCCCTTGCAAAAGAAAAGGGGAAGGTGGGACAGGGAGGAGTTGTGTGAGGGGCACTGGGAGGAGAGGGAAGGGCTGACACTGGGGTGTAAAGTGAATAAATAAATGAATATTTAAAACTGTTGGTTTGAACAAATACTTTTGAATTAAAATTTGCTATCTCATTTTTTAAATTATACTCTCAAGTATAAAGATAATAAATAAGGATGACTCTGCTTGTCCTGTGTGGTGATTTGGATGTAAAACAGTACAGATTGACACACTCAGAAGGTCAAGTGTCTGACTTCTTTTGGATCTCCTAATTTTCTTTCTATGTGATTTTTTAAAATATTTTTATATCTGGATTTTCTAGTTATCTTACATATAAAAGTTTCTTTCTTGAAGCTTTCCTGGTTCTCAGGGTGAATGTTACTGTCTCTGTCCTACCTTCCTGGGTTCCAGCCCTGATGGCCTGTCTTGTCTCTGCAGTGTCTACTCAGGGCACCAGTCCATTCTGATCCCACCCTCTGAGCTGGAGACCAATCCTGCCTTGTGGCTTCTTGCTGTGAGTCAGTACAAAGTCCGGGATACCTTCTGTTCCTACTCAGTGATGGAGCTTTGCACCAAAGGGCTAGGCTCACAAACTGAGTCTCTCAAGGTAAGCGTCCCCTCCTAGGGCCTCAGGCTTGCCAGCACTCCAGGCCACTCTAGTCTTGAGAAAGGACACTCACACACTTGATGAGGCAGCACGGTCCTTCCAAAGCGCTGACTGCAGTCTGCCTGCAGTTGATTTAGGAGAAAATAAGGTTTTAGGTTTTCCTCATGAATGCTTTCCTACTGTTAGATACTAGTAAGAATTGTGAAAGTAGTTTGTCCTAAAGTCCTCCAGTATTATTCAAAAGATGTAAACCATCTCTGTTCCTAGCTGGTTTTGGTGTTCAAGTAGAAAATATTTATGTGATCATCTTTCCTTTCCTGGAAGTCCCTTATTTGAAAGTCTGCACTGTAACAAAAATTTATTTTGCAACTAAGTAAACAGTTTGGGTTTTTTACTTTTATCTTTTTGATTTACTTAAAGTAAGAACAGTGTTTCCCTCCACTTAAGCTGGGGGAATTTGATAGACATGTTTTCATGGTAAGTTGAGGAATCATTAGTTAATGATAAGAGTGGAAAATAATGCTAAGACCTGTCTTGATAGTATTCTATCCTGCACCTCTTTGCTTGTATGTGCAGTGTGTGTATGCCTGTAGCTGTGCAGGTTACTTAAGTTTCTGTGTGTGCACATATAGTCACGTAGAACCTAGTATATTTATTCCCTCTGAACTTTTTCCTATTCATCCCAGTGCAATAAAGCACAATATAAATTAAGATATTCAAATGCATTTTTTTAAATTACATATTTATAAAAGGAAGAGTTACAGAGAGTATCTCTTAGATCCATCTGTATTGTTTAACAAAACAGTCAGGTACTTTTTCTTTAGCCTTTTTGTTGGCGTGTACATAATTATCAGAGCTATTGCAATTGAGTGATAACCTTTATAGTTCAGTTGACACTTGCCACAGTTGTGTGAATCAGGACACACTACTGTCCTTTGTAAAGATGAGAAACCTAAATTCAGAGGATTAAGCAACTTTTCTACCCACATTCTTGCACTTAAGAATTACAGAAGTAACTTTGTATTGCTAATTGGAGTTGCACAGCCATTTGAACAGTCACCGGTAAAGTTATTAGTGTCATCCCCAGTTTAGTTGTTCCTAGTCAGTGTTGTGTCTGCAGTTATGGTTAAACATCAGATTTTAATGGCAAGGTTATCTTGAAGTCTGAGAATGTAGTCTAGTGGTAAAGCACATGAGGAACGCTTGTTACCCCTGCTGCTTCCACAGCCTGCGGGGCCTAGTTTCCGCGGTCCCCGTGTCGTTTCAGCTGGGGTGGTCCCCGTGTCGTTCCACAGCTCGCTTCCATGCAAACCAGCATTACTCATTGTGCGTTGTCACCTTCACTTGAGACCACAGATGAGATCAGAAGTGACTCTCAGCCCAGCCTGAGTATGGCAGCTTTAACCATTCAGTATTTTTGTTCATTTCATTGAATTCCTCCTCCTGTGTGTCATTATACAGTTCAGCTATCTTTGTGGCAGAACCTTAGATATAATTATGGAGATGTACTTGATAATGAAAGTTGGTCTATGACTTTTCAAGTCTCATCAGGTATAAAGAGAGAATTGTCGTTAGAAAGTTGTCTAAACATTTTAGTTCTGCCTTTCTGTTTAAACATATTTCCCATTTCCCATATGTGCATTCTTTTTTTAAAGGTGTGTGTGCGCGTGCACATGAGCACTTGAACACACTGTGTCTTTGGACACATGTGGAGGCTAGAAAAGAGTGTTGGTCCCTTGGAGCTGAAATTATAGCAGCCATGAGCCATGAGCTGTGGGTGATGGAACTGAACCTGAGTCCTCTGAAGAATAGCACCCACTTAAGCTCTGAGCCAGCTCTCTAGCCCCATCATGTGTCCATTCTTGTCAGGTCCCACCCCTCCAAAAACGCATACTAATGCTTGCTCTTCCCAGTGAGTGTGCTCCTCAACCTCTTCCTTATCGTTCTTGCTATGGCTTCAAACGTGTTTGCAATGGCATCTTTACCAGTTTGAATGTCTGTATGGTTTTGTCCTGTGTTTGTTCAGCTGATTGATTGGCTTGGCGAGGGTCTTTTTTGGTTTTGTTACACTAACCTCCTCCAATAGCTTACAGAAACACTTTGGGTACAGATGGAGCTAGAAGTGAGGAATGCTCCTGTGGGCTCTGAGTGGAAGGTTGTATAGGTTACACACAGCTGCACATGTTGAAGGCTTAGCTGGTGTCCTTGTCCTTGTTTCCAGGCACGAGGCCTGGACTTGTCCCGGGTAAGGACCTGTGTGGTTGTGGCAGAAGAGCGGCCCCGAATCGCCCTTACACAGTCTTTCTCAAAGCTCTTTAAGGACTTGGGCCTCCACCCCCGGGCTGTGAGCACTTCGTTTGGCTGCAGAGTGAACCTGGCCATTTGCTTACAGGTACGTTTCATGGAAGCCATGGAGTGCTGTGTCAGAAGGCTGAGTGCCAGTGGCAGGTGTGCAGTGTAGACCTGCTCAGTGGGTTTCCCTTGGCAGGTGTGCAGTGTAGACCTGCTCAGTGGGTTTCCCTGGGCAGTGCTACTTACATTAGACAACTCTCTGTCATCACACAGAGTTTCCTTTTCTGCTTTTACTTGGAGACTTCCTTTCTAGCCATTATTCACATCACTTACTGTGTCCTGGAATGTTTTAACTTTGGCACAAGAATAGCTCTTGGCCAAACTGGTCTGTCAGACTTATTTTAAAATTAGATAAAAGAAAACCACTTATTTCACTGGTTCTCAACCTTCCTAATGTTGTGAACCTTAAATACAGTTTCTCATGCTGTGTTGACCCCAACCAAAAAATTATTTTGTAGCTAGTTCCTAACTGTAATTTTGCTACTCTTATGAATCATAGTATAAATATCTGATATGCATACCTGCGAATATGTCATTCAACACCCCAAGGGTCATGACCCATAGGTCTAGGATCATATAGAGAGAGATGGTAATTTCTGGAGGGAGATTTTTTACTGTGTTGGTCAGGTCTTCAGCACAGAAACAACAAGACCGCGTTTCTCTGATAGCTGGGAGGGAGGCAGCTCTCTGAAGGGAGCTTTACAGTGAGGAGAGCAGCGGGAAGATTGGTGCTCTTCTTCATTACTTTCCTTCACTATTTCCTTTCTTTTTTTGATACACTCAACCTGTGAAAGGTGAAGTGACAAGATAAAGATTGCCAAAAATAGCACATGAGCTCTTCAAGTCTGTGCCCAGCACTTACTGGTCCTGGGTGAGATACGAGGAGGAGTTCCTTGAGCTAGCTCTCAGCAAAAGCTGTACTGGCAGTTGCAGGAAAGCAAATGGCTTCCAGGCCCTACCTGCACTGTCCCTGCCATGGATACTTGCAAGGAGGCTGCTGCAGTCTGCTGCTGGGTAAACCTCAGAAAGCTCTGAGGCGCTTAGACTCAGCCACTATGTAAAAGGGTAAATGTGCTCATGCATGTGCACATACACACACACACACACACACACACACACACACACACACAGAGAGAGAGAGAGAGAGAGAGAGAGAGAGAGAGAGAGAGAGAGCGCAACTTTGAGGATATCAAAGCAGAAAGTAGCTACCAACAGCTTGTTAAACATTCTTATGTACGTGTTCCCTGTTTTTTTTCTTCTTTCCTTTAAAATTGACTGCATAGTTTTTTAACAATGGACTCCTATTGTTGGAAAGTCTTTTTACTTAGATGAACCGAATATATCTTGTCTTTTTTTTTTTTAATGTTCAAGTTTTCAAATTTTTTCTTAGCACATACCAAAATGGGCTAAATGTGAAGGGGGTGTGTGCAAATATATACAATGGAGTGTGCTTTAGCCATAAAGACAAATGGAATTACATCATTTGCTGGGAAATGCATGAAACTAGATTATCATGTTAAATTAAGCAAGCCAGTTTCAAATGAAAGATAATTATTAAGTATTTCCTCTCATGTGTAGAATCTAAATTTGGTTTTTCTCTACAAGGAAGGGGACATAAAAACACAATGGGGTATAATTGGAGAAAAGAGTTAGCAGGAAGGCGATGGGGTCAAGAGGAAGGGAAACGGGTGTCTGCGATAAAAGTGTATTGTGTGCATTGTGAAAAGGTCACAGAATTCATTATTTTATTCAGATATACAGTTATGAAGTTAGGCTTAAGAAGTACTTAGGCCATATTTTGTAACTAGTTAGCTAATGTTTTCCAAGTAGAAAATAAAATCTAATTTTATTTAAAAACAAAATCAGTTTTTTCCTATTGCCATGTATTGGTTATCATAAATGGTTGCCCTGCCTGAGGCGCAAAGATCCACCTCTCCCAGGGAGGCAGTGACCGCACAGTAAAACCCCCAGCTCCTGCTCGGAGCAGCACATTACATGAACAGAGCAGCCATGAGGAAGAGAAGAGAGTTTGTGGTTGGAGTTAGGCTCTGGTCACAGTGATGTTCACAAAATGGGGGAAGGGAAGCAGGAAAGGGATTCCTCGTTAGCATTAATTACTACAAAAGGAGGCAAAGTTCTGTAGTTTGATATTATACAAAATGGAAAATTTGCAGGGAAGGGCGCACAGTATACCAACTTATTAACTTATGAGCCTTTTATTCATACCTGTCCCCTAAATGAACAATATTTTAAGATGGCTTACAAAGAATGAAAGTAGCATCTTTGCCCTGAGGTGTCTGACACATGAGCCCCACAGGACTGCTCTGATAAGCAATGAGGAGTTGCTGAAGAGGGGAGACCCGTCAGCAGAGCCGCCTGCAAGTTGTATAGGAGTTCCTGGGACTGTTACACTCGTCAGTCACCACCAATGCTGCGGTGGCTTTCTGGGGAGGCTGCTGACGAAGGCATCCGTTCTATAAGTGACTCCTCATCTGCATTCCGTTAAATATGCCGGGTAAAAGACTTCAGTTCACCGAACATTTGTTGATGTCCTCTCTGGGATGAATAGACATTTGTTTCCCCAGGAGGAGTTAAGAACATAGAGTCAATGTCTCAACTCACAGGCTTAACTGTGTGTATGCATATGCACACACCGAGCTATTGCTCTCCATCTACTTACTTGAAACAATTGTTTACAATGAGACAATGTAAGATCCAAGAAATAGGAGGGACCCCTATCTCCTGTGTACCTGGAGCCTCGTGGTCATCTGATAAATACGCTGTAACAATATTGAGCAAAAGAAATGTTATCTTCACAACGGGAAGCAGGAATGTATTCTTTTATTTATTTTACTCTTATCGGTATGGCTATTAAATTGTATTTACTGTTAGCAATAGGAGTAATGGTCCTATTTAGGGGTTTGTAACCTTTTGGCAAGGGTCATTTGAGCCAGCTGGGCTACAGGATTAACTTCTGTGGGACTGGGGAGGTAGCACCTGGATAGAGTGGCGGGCATAGCATGTACAAATCCCTGGGCTTTCTACGCTGCACCACATAAATCAAACATAGTGGCCACCCTGTAATCCCAGCTCTTGAGAAGAGTAGGCATGGGATGGAGACCAAGGCCATCCTTGGCCAGTATTGTGTTGAGACCAGCTTGAAATGTAATTATATTTAAAAAAAATTGTAACTTTAAAAATGTGTTTTTGGAAAAGTATCAACAAATGCTCCATTTCTGGCATCACTGCTCAGCAGGCTGTGGAGAGGCAACTGGTAGCTCACACACATTAAAGCTTCTGTACTCTTCTATACCCTTGCCTACCTCTACCCTGTGAGGAACTAACCCGTGACAAAGTTCTTACCCTCTATACATTTCTAATTGTCAGTGTGAGAAACAGCCAGCACATAGATGTGCGTGTCTTTCCCCTGGAAGTGTGAGTGTCATTTGAGAGTGAAGAGTGCCATGGGCACAGACTTCAGGACGAGTGTGCCACATTCATTCACTAGCACACTGGCCTCTGGCAGAGTGAGAGCAGGGGGAGGCGGATCCCTGGAGACGTTCGTGTCCTGTTGCTCTGTGAAACTGTGTGACAGAGCTGCTGAACAAATAGGGCCGTGAACACATAGTGTGGAAGGAGGAAACCTTTGCACACCCTGTGGAGTTTTCTCTAGAACATGACACAGTGTGAAGTAAGGTGTGAGGAAGATCAGTGTGCAAACAGAAACAAAAAGCTAAGCTATTCTTGAGGTTTTCCCACTTTCTGTCTAAATGGGTAAGGTGAAGAAGGTGAGAATTCTCTGAGGAGGACCAGCATCACCGGTGTGCACAAGCTTTGGCGTATCAGCGGGAATGTTAGCTGTCGATTGATTGGCTATTTCTTACTAGTGGTTTTCTCCAAATCTGCTCAGCATCCTTACATCCTGTCATCACTGAGATGCTGGATAATCAGCTGGTTAGGATGAGGAGATTTAATCCCTCTGAGACACTCCTTAAGCAGATTAGAAGGGGAGCCTCATCCGTGTGTGTCTAGGCCTGAAATGTCTATTCCTTAGGGACAGTGTTGTGAAATTCGTGGTGTCATTTTTAGAGAGTTTGCTGGCCTTTTAGGCCTCTAGGCACCTTTATGGATTTGGAGTTTTAAATTACAGATCAAAAGGCCTCAACAGTGCTTTGAGTACTCAAAAATGAAATCATGTAATTTTTCTAGTGCTGAACAGACATAGGTAGATACCATTTAAAATGTATCTGAGAAGGCTGGGGTGATAACTTAGCTTTAAACTTCTTGTTTTTAAAGGACCAGAGTTCAAATCCTAAACCCACATTATTAAGGAGTCCAGGTGTGGTATACACACTTAAAATCCCAGCACCTAAGAGAAGAATCTTAGGAACTCAACCACCAGCCACCATAGTGTGCTTGGCAAATCCAAGCCTGTGAGGTATCTGAGGAACAATGCTTGCTCTGCACAGCCACATCTATAGTTGTATACACATATATACATACACAAATATCTCAGATAGCATATCCTTTTACAGTTTAAACAAGCCAGAGAAATGGCTCAGTGGAGAGAGGTGCTTACTCTCAAGAACGCTGGAGCTCTAGAAACCTCGTGGGGGAAGGAGAACGCTCCACAGGTTGTCCTCAGACCTATACACACGTAGCCAGGTACAGCATTCTCCTCCCCCACCAATCATAAGTAAGTAAGTAAGTGCAGTTCTAAAAATTAAAATTTAGAAGGAATAGACTTGGGACTTGTTTTTATTTTGCAAACGTCTTCACCTGTGACTTCACCCTTGGTCAGACTCATGTTAAACCACCTTCTCTTTATGGAGTCACCATGCCTTCGCATGCTGAAACTTTCATCTGCAATGCGGCAGAGGCTGGATCCTAGTCCCGGTCCCTTCCAAGATCTGTCAGAGTCCATGGGTGCAAGGGCCTTCCTTCCTCCTCCTCTTCTGCTCTACACTTCTCTCGTGTCTTCTGTAAGCGGCTATGCTACGGAATTGCCTCACTGATGACCCTCTAGGCCAACACACTGCTACATCTGCCGATGCTGTCACTTCTGAGTATGAACAGAAAAGTGCTGAAACTGGAACCATCAGTCCTATGCATTTCAACAAAAGTTGGCGATTAAATGAATACTTTCTTGGTCAGAGTTTAGTGTCCCATATAAAAAGCATATAGCACATCTGAATTTCCTCCAAAATGAACTCACAGTGTAAATCTGCACCAAGTGAATTGTACTTACAAGAGAAAATGGACATCCAAACTTTGTTCTATAAGAAAACACAGAGAGAAACTGGGGAGTATTTTTAATAAATATATCAAACCCTTTGATTAGATCCTCTTAGCTTCTAGTTAGAGCCTCCCATACACAGAAGGATAAAGTTTAGTCATTGTTTTTATGATGAGAGAAAGGCATAGAAAGGTTACATGGACTTTGCTAATTGACAGAGCTATGAAATAAAAACCAAAATAAATAAATAAATAAATAAATAAATAAAATCTCTAAGAATAAGCCATTGTCACTTTTAGGAATGGAATTTCTCAGAATCTTGAACTGTTAAAATGATACAATTTTCATTTGTTGGATTTATGATGAAAGTAGATATTGGAAATATCAAATTACTACTTTAGTGTTTAACTTATGTGTCAGATTCTTTTATTTCTTTGGTTTGTTTGTTTTTGAGACAGGTTCTCATGTAGCTCTGGTTCCTGGAATTCATTATGTAGACCAGACTGGCCTCTAACTCTCAGATATTTGCTTATCTGTGCCTTCCAAATACTGGGATTAAATGCATGTATCACTGTGCCCAGCTTAACATCATTTTTTGTGGTACCATTAAACAGTGTCATTGTTTATTATTAACTTGCCTTGGGAACAATTTCCCATCGATTTGACAACTGTTTAAAGCAAAGAAACTCTCTCTGCATTAGCTCTGTAACACATAAAGTAGCATCTTCTTTTCATTAAAGGAAGAGATGGATAATCAATGTTCTTCCATCTCCTAATGAAGAAAACATCTTCAGAGCTACATAAGGGGGGAAAATTTTAAATGTGAATGCTGATGGTTTTATTACATAGGATAAGGTAAGTGATTTATCTGAGTGAGAAGCTTGTTTATAAATAACTGTAGAATTAAATCAATAGTAAAAGTTCTAATCAATGTTAAATCTTGAAACTACCACAGAAAGAGAAATACGGTAGTCACAATGATAGAACTGAGAGTCCTTGATCATTAAAGAGAACAAAAGTTACACTGCTTAGAGGGCTGTATAACTCTCCCAGCATAGAACAAATAGCTATAATAAGAGGTTAATTAATTTGAGCTTTCAAGCCACTTGTTTTCTCCTGCCATGTTCTTAGATGAGAGAAGTAAAGATAAAGTGTGGTCAGAGGCTTCCCTGCTCTGGGGAGTTAGTCGCTGGCAGCCGCAACCTCCTGTTCTCTTCTGCCTTATGTTGTCCTTGATACTTCAGACTCCAGTCTGAGATCATGGGGCCTGTATTCTCCATCATTTGACTTGTTCTTTGGTGCAGTCAAGAAATGTTCCTGGTTTTCAGACTGTGCATTTTACCCACAGCCTGGCTAAAAGTTAAGCCATGAATATGAGATAGATGTCTAAGTTTGATTCAGTATGTTCCCTGTGCTAGACATTCATTCCAACACATTGCACGGGTTACTTTATTTAAACAACACACAGCGCACCTATGAAGTAAGTACTGTCATTCCCCCTTGGCGTGGCAGGACTAAGCACTTCTCCCAGTTCCTCATCACTGCATGCAGGCACTTGCCCTGAAGTCACATCCTCATTCAGCCACCCACTGATTTCATGAGGCTCCACTCACGTAGTAGGAAGGGCTCCACAGGCCCATGAACCCCAACGTCTGTTTGTATGACAATCATCAGACTTTGGCAGCCCGAGTGCTCACATGTTGCTTGCCAGCCCTCTGAGGGGAGGCACTCACGGGCCAGAGTGAGAAAGTCAGGCTTCGTGTTGCTATGGTTTTTTCAGAAGGGTCAGCACAAAAGAAAAATAGTGTGTGGACAAATTGGCCGTGTGCCAGTAAAACATTTCAACACCAGGCAAGATGGTCCTTGTCCTGTCCTGTGAATCTCCTTCCATTTGCCATTTGGCAGCTTATGGCATAGACTGGCAGGTTACAGGCCAGTGAATTAGATAGATTTTCACTGTCTTTTGAAACTTGCCTGTCCTACCCCAACTCTCCCTAAAAAATTGGACTTTTTTTTTGAGACAGGCTTCTATGTAGCCTAGGCTGCTGTCAAACTCAATGTGTAAAGAAGAGGAAGCAAGCATACAATTCAAAAGCCTAGCACGTGATACCTTCATACCTCCAAATGTACCATTGGTCCTTTTGTCTTACTGATCTTATGGGTAGGGTGAGATACTGTAACTGCAGATGTAAAGGCTTCTCTTTATTGTTGTGAAGAATTTAAAATTACTTAAGGAGCTGAAGAGGTGACTTTGAGGTTAAGAGCATGGACAGCTCTTGCAGAAGACCTGAGTTTGGGCTGCTCGCAACCTTCTGTAACTCCAGGGGGATCTGACACCTATGTGCTGAGTGCCTACACTCAGAGGCACAGACCCACATGCACACACATCTTTTAAAAACTTGATAAAGTCATTAAATTGAGCCATTGAAATATATAATTTGAAATGAACCAATAAGGTATATTCTTTTAAGTGCCATTGGAAAGAGAACACAAAGCAACCTAAAGCCACTGTTGAAACGTATTATCTACCTTACTGATAAAGGTCCTGTGACAATTTACATGCCATGGACTATCATCTATTTCTATTTTGTGCTCTGTGGATATGTTGACATCTTTTCAGTTTTTTTTCCATCTTTAACAGTATAGTGGTTAATTTTAATGGTTTCCACATTTGACATTGTTTTGATCTTGTTTTTACTTTGTTCCCTGCTTTCTGCATTTTCCCAAACCCCCATTCTTCCCTTTTCTTCATCCCACTCATTGTTCTGTGTGTGTCTCCTATCTGTGTCCCTCCTGTCGTTGGCTTGGTATATTCCTTCTTTCCTGCCCCACCCTCTTGTTGCTTGTAGCCCCACAGGCTGTGGACACTGGCTGAGCAGGTAGGGGACCTCTCTGTTCATCACACCAGCACACACCCACCTCCTGCCACTCCAGCTTCCAGCACTGAGACAAGCTGCAAGTGTCACTAGAGATTGACAGGAGGTCTGTAGGCCCTTGGCTCCATACCACCGAGAGTAGCACCACCCAGAGGATGTGTCACCATGAGTGTGATCACTGTTCCACTTCCATTTCCCAGCATCCCCCACGTCTCAGGACCCATTCTGTGCCCTGCTAGTCTTCAGTTGACCTCGTATGGTTATGAGTCTCCCGTTGCTCATTTCACCAGATGGTGTTTCTCCATCTGCTGCTCTGAAGCACAGCTGCATTGAATAATTACAAGATGGCCAGAACCCTGGAGGCCACCGTCACTGTGAGCATCCACTGCTCGATTGTGTTTCCTCCTCCTACTCACAGTGGTGGGCCCCAGTCATCATTGTCCCACAGTGTTGTAACAAAATGGTGGTGATTTGTTTTGTTTTAGACAGGCTCTCATGATAGCTGGCCTGGAACTCAAAACTACCCACTCGCAGCTGCCCTGCTTCCTGGGCACTGGGATTAAAAGCATAAGCCACCATACCTAGCAAAGCTGTTATTGTTGTTACTCTTATCTTTAAACATACTTTGGTACAAAATTGAGATTCTTAAAGACATCTAGTACAGTTGAGTAGATTCTGAAGGGTGTGACTTCCCCAGCCTCTCACAAGGCTATTGTGTTTGCCATGTTTTTCAACCTTCTTGTTGTATTGCCTTATGATATGTAAAATGTTCTGTCACCTCAATAGTACATACCTTCCCTGAGCAGAGGCCATCGGTCAGAAGTCAGGCCAGTATATTTTTAGAAGGCCTTTATGATGCCAAGATGTCTGGACTGCTATGTTAAAGCTCAGAGGAGGCGGGCGGTGGTGGCGCACGCCTTTAATCCCAGCACTTGGGAGGCAGAGGCAGGTGGATTTCTGAGTTCAAGGCCAGCCTGGTCTACAAAGTGAGTTCCAGGCCAGCCTGAACTACACAGAGAAACCCTGTCTCGAAAAGGAAAAAAAAAAAAAAAAAAAAAGCTCAGAGGACTTACTGCCCAGCTGATTTAGAGAAGCATCGAACATCCCTGACTTATGTCACAGACAAAAATAACCATCTGAGGCTAGAGGCACAATCAGGATTAAAAGGAACAAAATAATTATCTCTTGTATCTTCCCCCTCAATCTGTCAGCTCCTGTCACGCTTATGCTTTAATATCTTAAGGTCTAAAAATAGCCTTTCTGAATGCATGTAGTGAAGATTTCTGAGCAAGAGACACTTCATATCCTGACAACCCACTTTCGCAGCCAAACTTTTCCTAGTAAAACTTGTTGTATTCCTCCCTTTATTCTTATTATACATGCATGGCTGGGGTCAAGTTTGTGATGAGCCTAAGGTGTTCCTTTGGGAATTTAGATGATCAAATCAGATGTTAGAAGGCTACATGGAGAAGTATAGGTTTAGCACCATAGTCTTTGGGGTTGTTTGTTCAGCTTAATGTTTTTACCAAGCAAATGCTTACCAGTTAGTAGAGAGTATAGCTACAGTTTCTTTCCATGCAAACAGGTTAACCACACTGTGTTGTTTGCAGGGGACATCGGGACCTGACCCCACCACTGTCTATGTTGACATGAGAGCCCTGAGACATGACAGGTATGGGTTCTCTCCTCTCTTCTTTCCTCCTTTCCTCCATTGTTGGTGATCCAGCAAGTAAGTGTCCAAGTTAACCAAGATGAAAGTAGCAGCTCTTCCCCACAGCACGGGGCTGAGAGATACTTCTTTCACTCCATGACTTTACAACTCACTTTCTTTAAGTTTTCAGGATATGGGTGAGTGCTTGAGACACTCAAGTTGACTCACTGAGGTATCTACTCAGAGCCCCCTACACTTTATTTTTCAAGATGATAGGTGTTTACAATGTCCCTGCTTGTCTGGCAGTCCTAGAAATCAGACCCACACTCCTCGCTTCATCTGCCTATTCCTCTTTTCCTTGGCTGCTGCATAGACTCTGACTATCGTCCTCATCCTCATTCCTTCTTGATACCCAGACACACTGACAGCCCCATCCACCTCCTCTGGATCCTCCTACCGCAGGCACTCTCACAACTCAAGTACTGCATCCTCCACACTGAAGCCACTTCTTCCCAGAAGAAAATAATACCTAGGTTTTACTTCTTCAGCATTATGTTTGACCCCGATTGACAAATGTAAAGTATACCTTGTATTGCGGCTCCTGTAATGTAAGGGTTCCAGGTCCAGACAGGTCAGAGTCAAGATTTCTCTGCTTATGACCCTGGGGTTTCAATTTCCCTATGCTTAGCATGGGCAAAATAAAATGAGTCTTTGCAGGTAACTGTAATAGCCAAAGGAGAAAAGAACTCTGAGGCTCTTAGGGTACCTTGAAACTTCCGGGGACCCTTGCTGTACAGAGAGAGAGTAATTTCTAGGGTGATGTAAGTTTTCCCTACAGAGGCCTAGAATATCAGTCCATAGCACCCTATGTGCTTCCCTCAGAAAAGACACAAAACCAACAGCTGGAAGGCAGTGAGACAGGAGAGTGCTGACAGTGTTGATCCTCTTATTCTTGTGGAGTTCCTGTGAAAGTAGGGTAGTAGTTTTCTCATTACACCTATGTGAGGATCTGTCATGAGGATTAATTACTTTACCAACTGATTTAATGGGGCATTCACTTGGGAGTATCAAGATACCTGCTCAATTATCACTTCATTAACCTAAGGAAGCTAGTTTGTCAGTATGCTATGTGTGCACTGAATGAAGGAGAGGACAGATAGGTGTGAGCAAGCTCAGAGGCTGCAAACAAGATCTCAGTAGGCCAGCCCTTTAGAAGCAAGGCATTAAATAGATCCACTAAGCACATCTGATTGGTGCTATGCCTCCGTCTTTAATACCCATTTTATTCTTGTAGCCCCAATGTTAGGGACTTAGCAATCCTGTAGCCAGGTTGACGTGGAGAATATTTCTGCTTCACATAATGAGCATACATATTACTCCAGTTTCTAGAATAAATTTAGTTCCCACATATACAAGAGAAAATGTTCAGGGGCTATTTGAGAGTGGTTATTAATTTTTAAAGGTATTATTTACTGTGTATTTAATGAAAATGAATTCATAGTTACTTGATTTCTTTCAGTTTGGTCTTTTCTTTTTATTTATTTATTTATTTTTATTTAAATTTTTATTTTCTATATTCTATGTTTACATTCCAAAGGCTTTCCCCTTTCCCAGTTCCCCCCCACCATACATCCCATAATTCCTCTCCCCCCAACTATTCCCCAATCATCCCTCCCCCGCCCCCCCCCCCACGATTTCTCTGTTCTGGGTCTACAAAACTGGATCCAATCTTTTCCAGCCCAGGGTACTCTCCTTTCTTCTTCTTGGGAATCATTTGACTTGCTAATTGTGCCTTGAGCATTTAGGGCTTCTGGGCTCATGGGAAAAGGTAAACAATAGGGCTGGCTCACAAACAAATTGAAAGCAAGAAAACTTGTGTTCACAAGTGCAAGTTTGATCTTTTCTTAAGCACATGAATTGTTTCATCTTTCAGTAGAAAAGAAAAACATTTCTCAGACATTTCAAGACACAGCTTTAGTGGACTGCCAGATCTCAACCCAGTATTAGTTGGAAGATTTGTTTGCCTCCCTCATGGAGTGTAACCTGAAGTCATAGTTAAAGGGTATGGCTAGAGCAGTATGAATTCTGGGGCTGTGAATGTAGGTTAGTTAGAGCATTTGCTTATCTTAACAGGTAAGAAACCCTGTGTTCCATCCCTAGCACTGTATAAACTGGAGGTAGTGTCACATGCCAATGATCACAGCACTGGGGAGGCCAATGTAGGGAGACCAGAAAACCAGGTACATAAGAAGTTTGATGTTAGCCTGCGCTCCATGAGAACCATCCCGGAGGAAGGCAAGCAGAGACACATGCTCCACTATGTTTATAGCAGCCTTGTTTATAATAGCCAGAAATTGGAAGGAGCCCAAATATCCCTCAAAGGAGGAATGGATACAGAAAATGTGGTATATTTATACAATGGAATACTACTCAGCAATTAAAAATAATGAACTCATGCAATTTGTAGGTAAATGGTTAGATCTGGAAACTATCATCCTAAGTGAGCTAACCCAATCACAAAAGAATACACACGAAATGCAATCACTGATAAGTGGATATTAATGAGCCCAGAAGCCCTAAATACTCAAGGCACAATTAGCAAGTCAAATGACTCTCAAGAAGAAAAAAAGGAGAGGACCCTGGGCCTGTAAAGATTGGATCCAGTATTGTAGACCCAGAACAGAGAAATCGTGGGGGGGGGGGGAATGAGTGGGGAATAGCATGGGGGGAGAGGAATTATGGGACATATGGTGGGGGGGTAACTGGGAAAGGGGAAAGCCTTTGGAATGTAAACATAGAATATAGAAAATAAAAATTAAAAAAAAAAGAAAAAAAAGAGAAAAGCATGGATTCTAGATTAATTGCAACCTAGGGAATAGCTGAATACCAAGATTCCCAAGAACAGTGGACATAGAAAAAGGCAACATAACCTCTGTGGGGTTATGTTGGCCAGCAGCAGGGTAGAAGAGCAAGGGTAAAATCAAAGACATTTATTTGCCCAGAGACTCTGCTAGCTTGGGCCCTGATGTGCATTGTGTGAGTGGCATGAGTTCTGCATGTGTATGTGTGTGGTGTGATGTATATGTGTTGAACGTGGGCACACAAGCTCATGTATGCTAGAGGGTATCGAAAATGTAAGAGCAGAAGCACCTAACCTGCAGAGAATCCCCGCAGTCCGCCACCATCTTGGCCCTGGCAGCTCAACCAGGTATGCAGAGAGCACCAGAGTGAAGGATTGCCCAGGACACAGCCTGCCTGGGTTCCTTCCCCACCAGGGAGCCAGGCAGCTCTACAGCTGCCTGGGCACGCATCCTGCAGGGGGAGTCTAACCTGCAGGAAGTCAGACGGAGCCACTCGGTCCAAAATTGCCACCATCTTGGCTCCAGCAGTTCAGCCAGGGAAGCGCCTGACCTGCAGGGAGTCCCGCGGTTAGACTGACAAGGCACACCAGGGCTCCAAAGACACCGTAGAGTAGGGCAGCACATAAGCAATCTGTCGCAGGGGAAGCCCAGTCATCCAGTGATGTGGAAATAGCCTTACAGGCCCACAAGAGGTTCAAGCACCAGCCAGTGACAAGAGGACCAACTAACGCCAGAGATAACCAGATGGCAAAAGGTAAACGCAGGAATGTAACTAACAGAAATCAAGGCAATATGGCAGCACCTGAACCCAATTCCCCAACAACAGCAAGTCCTGGGTACCCCAACAAACCAGAAAAACATGATTTGGATTTAAAAATCACTGATCATGATGCTGTTAGAGGAGCACAAAAAGGACATAAATAAATCTCTTAGAGAAATACAGGGTAACATGAATAAGTTAGAAGCCCTTACAATGGAAACACAAAAATCACTCATAGAAATTCAGGAGAATATGTGTCAGCAGATAGAAGCCAATAAAGAGGAAACACAAAAATCACTTAAAGAAATGCAGAAGAAATTGAGTCAACAGGCAGAAGTCATGAAAGAGGTAACACAAAAGTCTATTAAAGAAATACAAGAAAATACAAACAAGTGAAGAAACTGAGCAAAACCATCCAGGATCTAAAAACAGAAGTAGAAACAACTAAGAAATCACAAAGGGAGACAACTTTGGAGATAGTAAACCTTGGGAAGAAATCAGGGGACATAGATGCAAATATCAACAATAGAATACAAGAGATAGAAGAAAGAATCTCAGATGCCAAAGATACCATAGAAACCATTGACTCAACAGTCAAAGAAAATGCAAAATGCAAAAAGCTTGTAACCCAAAACATCTAGGAAATCCAGGACACAATGAGAAGACCTAACCTAAGGATTATAGGTATAGATGAGAGTGAAAATTTACAACTTAAAGGGCCAGCAAATATCTTCAACAAAATTATGGAAGAAAACTTTCCTAACTTAAAGAGTTACCCATGAATATACAAGAATCCTACAGAACTCCAAACAGACTGGACCAGAACAGAAATACCTCCCATCACATAATAATCAAAACCCCAAATGTACTAAACAAAGAAAGAATATTAAGAGCAGTAAGAGAAAAAGGCCAAATAACATATACAGGAAGACTTCTTACCAGAGACCATGAAAGCTAGAAGATACTGGGCAGATTTCATACAGACTCTTAAGAGAACACAAATGCCAGCCAAGATTACTATACCCAGCAAAACTCTCAATCACTATAGATGGGAGAAACCAAATTTACACAATATCTTTCCACAAACCCAGCCCTAAAGGATAATAGGTAGAAAACACCAATACAAGGAGGGAAACTACACCCTGGAAAAAGCAAGATAGTAAACTTCTTTCATGAAGCCCAAAAGAAGATAACCACTCAAATATAAAAATAACATCAAAAATAACAGGAAGTAATAATCACTACTCCTTAATATCTCTTAACATCAATGGACTCAATTCCCCAATAAAAAGATATAGACTAACAGACTGGATACATAAATAGGACCCTACATCTTGCTGCTTACAGGAAACACACCTCAGGGACAAAGACAAACACTACCTCAGAGTAAAAGGCTGGAAGACAATTTTACATGCAAATTGTTTTAGGTAACAAGCTAGAGTAGCCATCCTAATATCAGATAAAATTGACTTTCAACCTAAAGTCATCAAAAGAGACACTAAAGGATACTTCTTACTGGTCAAAGGAAAAATCCACCAAGAAGAACTCTCCATTCTGAATATGCTCCAAATGCAAGAGCACCCTCATTCGTAAAAGAAACTTTACTAAAGCTCAAAGCACACATTGCACCTAACACAGTAATTGTGGGCAACTTCAACACCACTCTCCTCAATGGACAGATCAGGAAAACAGAAACTAAACAAGGATACAGTGAAACTAATTGAAGCATTGGACCTATTGGGTTTAACAGATATATATATATATAGAACATTTCATCCTAAAGCAAAAGAATATACCTTTTTCTCAGCAACTCATGGTACTTTCTCCAAAATCGACCATATAATTGGTCACAAGACAGACCTCAACAAATATAAGAAGATCAAAATAATCCCTTGCCTCCTATTGGATCACTATGGAATAAGAGTGGTCTTCAATAGCAATAAATAAACAAATAAACAAACAAACAAACAAACCAGAAAGCTTACATACACATGGAGGCTGAACAATACTCTACTCAATGATACCTTGGCCAAAGAAGAAATAAAGAAAGAAATCAAAGATTTTTATTCTTTTTTTTCTTTTTTCTTTTTTTTATTATTTTTTCTATATTCTTTGTTTACATTCCAAAGGCTTTCCCCTTTCCCAGTTCCCCCCTCACCATATGTCCCATAAGTCCTCTTCCCCATCCCCCACCCCCACCCCCCAATATCCCCAATATCCCTTATGAATATCAGCGCAAAAATACTCTATAAAAATTCTTGCCAATCTAATCCAAGAACACATCAAAACCATTAGTCACCATGATCAAGTGGGCTTCATCCCAGGGATGCAGGGATGGTTCAATATACAGATAACCATCAATGCAATCCACTACATAAACAAACAAAGAAAAAACCACATGGTCATTTCATTAGATGCTGAAAAAGCATTTGACAAAATTCAGCATCCTTTCATGCTAAAAGTCTTGGAAAGAACAGGAATTCAAGGTCCATACCTAAACATAGTAAAAGCAATATACAGCAAACCGGTAGCCAACATCAAACTAAATGGAGAGAAACTTGAAGCAATCCCACTAAAATCAGGGACTAGACAAGGCTGCCCCCTCTCTCCATATCTTTTCAATATAGTACTTGAATTTCTAGCTAGAGCAATTAGACAACATATGGAGGTCAAAGGTATACAAATTGGGAAGGAAGAAGTAAAACTATCACTATTTGCAGATCATATGACAGTATACTTAAGTGACCCCAAAAAACTCCACCAGAGAACTCCTACAACTGAAAAACAACTTCAGCAAAGTGGCTGGTTATAAAATCAACTCAAGCAAATCAGTAGCCTTCCTATACTCAAAGGATAAGCAGGCTGAGAAATAAATTAGGGAAATGACACCCTTCACAATAGCCACAAACAATATAAAATATCTGGGTGTGACTCTAGCCAAACAAGTGAAAGAGTTGTATGACAAGAACTACAGGTCTCTGAAGAAGGAAATCGAAGACCTCAGAAAATGGAAAAATCTTCCATGCTCATGGATTGGAAGGATGAATATAGTAAAAATAGCCATCTTACCAAAAGCAATCTACAGATTCAATGCAATCCCCATCAAAATCCCAACTTAGTTCTTCATAGATCTAGAAAGAGCAATTCTCAAATTCATCTGGAATAACAAAAAACCCAGGATAGCTAAAACTATTCTCAACAGTAAAAGAACTTCTGGGGGAATCAATAGCCCGGACGTCAAGCAATACTACAGAGCATTAGTGTTAGAAACTGCATGGTATTGCTACAGTGACAGGCAGGTAGATCAATGGAATAGGATTGAAGACCCAGAAATGAACCCACACACCTATGGTCACTTGATCTTTGACAAAGGAGCTGAAAACATCCAGTGGAAAAAAGAGCCTTTTCAACAAATGGTGCTGGCTCAACTGGAGGTCAGCTTATAGAAGAATGTGAATTGATCCATTCTTGTCTCTTTGTACTAAGCTCAACTCCATGTGTATCAAGGACCTCCACATTAAACCAGACACACTGAAACTAATAGAAAAGAAACTGGGGAAGACCCTTGAGGACATGGGCACAAGGGAAAAGTTCCCGAATAGAACACCAATAGCTTATGCTCTAAGATCAAAAATTGACAAATGGGACCTCATAAAATTACAAAGTTTCTGTAAGGCAAAGGATACTGTCATGTGGACAAAAGGGCAACCAACAAATTGGGAAAAGATCTTCACTAACCCTACATCCAACAGAGGGCTAACATCCAATATATACAAAGAACTCAAGAAGGTAGACTCCAGAAGGTCAAATAACCCTATTAAAAATGGGGTACAGAACTAAACAAAGAATTTTCACCTGAGGAACTTCAGATGGCTGAGAAGCACCTTAAGAAATGTTCAACATCATTAGTCATCAGGTAAATGCAAATGAAAACAGCCCTGAGATTTCACCTCACACCAGTCAAAATGGCTATGATTAAAAACTCAGGAGACAACAAGTGCTGGCAAGGATGTGGAGAAAGAGGAACACTCTTCCACTGCTGGTGGGATTGCAAGCTGGTACAACCACTCTGGAAATCAGTCTGGTGGTTCCTCAGAAAACTGGACATGATACTTCCGGAGGACCTAGCCATACCACTCCTGGGAATATACCCAGAAGATTCCCCAGCATGCAATAAGGATACATGCTCCACTATATTCATAGCAGCCTTATTTATAATAGCCAGAAGCTGGAAAGAACCCAGATGTCCCTCAATGGAGGAATGGATACAAAAAATATGGTATATATACACAATGGAGTACTATTCAGCCATTAGAAACAATGAATTCATGAAATTCTTAGACAAATGGATGGAGCTGGAGAATATCATCCTAAGTGAAGTAACCCAGTCTCAAAAGAACATTCATGGTATGCAGTCACTGATAAGTGGATATTAGCCTAGAAGACTAGAATACCGAAGACATAATCCACATATCAAATGATGTCCAAGAAGAAGGAAAGAGTGGTCCCTGATTCTGGAAAGGCTCAGTGCAGAACTCAAGAAGGTAGACTCCAGAAGGTCAAATAACCCTATTAAAAATGGGGTACAGAACTAAACAAAGAATTTTCACCTGAGGAACTTAGGGAAATACCAGAACAGGGAACAGGGAAGGGGTGGATGGGGGAACAGGGGGAGGGAAGAGGGCTTATGTGACTTTTGGGGAGGGGGGAGTCGGGGAAGGGGAAATCATATGAAATGTAAATACAGAATATATCGAATAAAAAAACTTAAAGAATTAATAAAACATATATAAAATTAAAAATATAAAGAAAAGAAAATGTAAGATCATCTGGGTAGTATGTTATTCATAAACTATATATGCCATGACTCTAAAAAGGTGCTACAAGCAAATGAGGACTTCCATATATGTGTAACAATGTGTATGTGTGTGTGTTGGTTCTCATTAGTGTGTTGGGAGTATTGTGTGTGTGTGAGTGTGTTGCATACACACAGGTGTGTTCTCTGTATGTGTGTGCACGTGCTAACATGAATCTGTGCTTCTGGAGTTTACGTGCCAGTGTTCCTGCATTCTTTCCCAAGTACATTCCAGGATTTTCTGGGAAGAGTTGGGTGTCTGCTGTCTTGACCACAAGGCATTAGTCTTGTTGTCAACTTTCTGTGGCCTGTGGCTCTCCCAGATAGGAACTGGGCCATGGGTACAGCATGTTCATTTTTACTAGACACTAGCCTCTGACAGATGACTGTCCTAACAATTGTACCTGGGCTATCCCACTGCTCTGTAGTTTGTACCATTCTTGACCTGCTCCCTGGGGTCGTATTGTTCCTCTGGTTGAAGTGAACTGACAGGTGCCTTGAGGTTAGATGACATTTTTAATCTTTATTATTAGCTTCCCCCTCCCCTCCTTTATTTCAGCTTTGGATCTCTTCAGACAGGGGGAGCCTTTAACTCACTAAACATTATATTAGAATGTGATCACAAGATCATGATATAATATGATTTTTCTGATTAGCAAGCATTTGAAATTATATTCTGAAGTATTCTTGAAAATCAGCTGACTATCTTCCATGGAGGAAACTGAAGGACATTGGCCCTTGTGGACTCTCCGCCATGGATAATTTGATAAGAACTTGTATTTCCATGCCTGAGGTGATCCCCATCTTCCCTGGAGCTTGCTTCTAAACCAGCTGCTCTTGGTGGCCCACAAGAGAGAAATATGGTTCACATTTCCTGCCCTCTTCAATTATCCCATAAACTGACCGTGAATGGAAGGGGAAGGGCTGCTCCTGGTGGGGAGGCTGGCTCTGACACAGACCTCAGCCACGTCTGAACGTGCAGTGTCGGAGGTGAGGCTGGCTCTGACACAGACCTCAGCCACGTCTGAACGTGCAGTGTCGGAGGTGAGGCTGGCTCTGACACAGACCTCAGCCACGTCTGAACGTGCAGTGTCGGAGGTGAGGCTGGCTCTGACACAGACCTCAGCCACGTCTGAACGTGCAGCGCTTTCCTGCTCTCACGCCAGCTCACCAATCCTTGGTCATATATCAAGGATTTAACCTTATAAATCCGTTCTAAAGGAACAGCCAGCAGCCTCTGTAACTCAGACTGCAATAAAGGCCCTGGACGAACGCAGGATGTTCATAGTTCATTGACCTTGCATAGTACGATGAGGCCTCGGGTAGGACAATGAGCCAGCCAGGTCGTGGTCAGCCAAGGTCTTCTCAGTAGTTCTCCAGACCAGCTTACTGTTAACTATGCTTTAGACCCAAACCATTTTCCTTCTGGAGAGGATTTTCACTGTTTCTCAGCTCAGGCACTCTTAGTTTAGCAGGCCAGCTGTGGCTACTCAACCCAGAGACACTGTCTTCCTCCACATGCTGTCTACACTCAAGCATAACTATACCAGCTGTAGGCCTAAAGGTCACACCTGGGTCCCATCACGGGTAAGGATGCCACTGACTGCCCATCCTTCCACTCTGGGGACAGAGGCGTCTTTCTAGTTGTCTTGCAGATGGAGCAAATGTGGTTCCATATCCTTTCCCTGTGGCTGCTACTGATGTGTCCTTGGCATTTGTCCTTGCCGCTGCCATCAGTAGTCCTCTGTGGGACTTCCACCTGTGCCATAGAATAATACTAACAATTAACTTACTTTAATAGCCTGCCAAGCCCAAGCCCAAACCATGCAGCCAAAAAGGACACTAAGTGATGTCTTTCTACTTACAGAGTCCGGTTGGTAGAAAGGGGATCTCCTCACAGCTTACCTCTGATGGAGTCTGGAAAAGTAAGTATTAAAAGTGTTTAAGTCTCACCCCAGCCTAAAGGGGAGTAAGGATGAATAGGCTTTAACTCTTGAAGAAATGTGCTCTCAGAGCCTATGTATTCCCCAGAGGGAAAGCTGTCTTGAAGATACTATTTCAGGATGGTTTGACTATGAGTTCAGGAAGTCAACAATAGTGTTTCAAACATTATTGTTCTTAAATAACAAAGTCATGTTGCTTTGAAGCCACTGAAGCCTGAATGCTATGTATCTCTCTCTACATATGGGCTCTATTCTGAGGGGTTGCAAAGGTTTTAATGTGATTGTTCCAGTTCAATTAGTCCCTTGTTCCAGCCCTCAGGAGGAGAAAAGACTTTCAGAACTTTGAGAAGGTTTTCATATTATCTTATACTTAAATGCCATTGGCTACTATTTAGTCACCTGTTCATACCTAATGCAAGCAAAGGTTGTGAACTATTCTATTGATTCTTGTTATCCTAATGGTCTAGTTTAAAAACAGGATATTACACTAAAGAAGTGTGTGGATAATGGTTCTCAGTGACCAGCTAGGAGTTTAGTTTCTGTCACATTGTTACAGAGTTGTTCTGTGAAGACAGAACTAAAAAGTGTATTTAAATTTACATGCTTTTTTACTTTTTGATACAAATGACAATTCTCCATTTGACATAGTTCTATTTTTTTAAGTTTATTTTATTTGTGGATGTATATGTGGTATGCATGCCCATATTCACACATACACATGCACACACACAGCAGACAAATCAGGATATTGGGTTCCTTCCTCTGTCACTCACTATCTGCATATTGCCTTCAGATATGGTCTTCATTTATGTAGAATCCACCATATTTTTGACTAGGTTGACTAACCAGAGAGCTGTTGGGATTCAGCTGTCTCCCTTCCCCAGTGCTGGGGTCACAACCATGCACAAACATGCATTGGTTTTGTGGGGTGCTGGGGATTTGAACTCATGCCTCATGCTTGCAGGGCAAACACTCATACTCACTGAAACATCTGCCTGCGTCCTGGACGTATGCTGCTGTTAGCCTTTTAGAATCTGTATGTTCTATCCCTTAATGAAGTGGTTCTTGGGGTAGGAAGGTGGTAACCATCACCCCAACACAGTTGCAGGGCCTGTTAGGAACAGACACCAGGGCATCACCCTTCAGGTGGCATCTGACTGCTCCAAGATGACATGAGTTTCTACCACAGAGTGTCGTGCTACAACTTGACTCTTGAATGTTAAATTTGACCTGCCTCAGGTCAGAAAACTTGAGATTTTAGAGTGGACCTTTGAGCTCTTTGCAATGTTATACCGTAAACTATTGCTAGGTTGAAAGTACATTGGGAGGAAGGACTTAATATCAGTGTCTGTATGCAAGTGGTTCACCTATAGGAATGGGTCCTGTAGGAAGTTAGCATGCAAATATAGCGGAGAGGAGAAAATAGCAGGACAGGTGTACCTTAGCTTTGTGCCATGATACTCTCCAAATGGTCTTTGGAAAGGAAATGGCCACTTGGCATTGGGGCAAGATTGCCAAGAGAGAGTGTTTGATTCCTGCCTGCCTTTTTAGCCACAATCAGAAATTGTCTCCTCTTTTTTCTCAAACAGATACTACCTGGGGTCCGGATTATTATTGCCAATCCAGAAACGAAAGGCCCACTGGGGGACTCCCACCTTGGAGAGGTGAGTCACACAGAACCTCCTGGGTGGTCTGTCCTCTGAGCCTGTTTTTGCTTTGGCACCTGCTATCATCCACAACTCAAGCTGCTCACATGAGGCAAGTCATGGTGTCCAGGGAGGAGCTGGAGGTGAGCTTTCCAGATTCCGTCACCACCGGAAAGCTCAGTATCAGAGTGGCATATCCCTAAGGACACAGGAGACACAGTCATCAGAGACGTCCAAAATCACAGCAAGTCTGATCTCTACAGATTCACTCTGGGGAGTGTTCTCATGAGCCTTCTCTGTTTCTAAGAACTCCTTCATCAGAAAATTATTGAAACCTACAGAGTGTACAGAGCTCTACCTACCACAATAGCCATGAAACGCAAAAGCCCAAGATTATCAAAGTGGTGATTAGATGTGTATTTTAGATTAGAGAGAAGAGTGGCATTTTATGTCACTTGTGTTGACATCCACACCCTGTCATTTGGTCCCCTCATGCTGTTGGTAAGGTATAACTGAAGGGAAAAGCTCATCATGCTTCCAAACCTAAGTTTTTCAGCACTTACATCAGCTGTGCCACCCTTTTCGTGAGTCAAGTGTCACCATGTCCTTATTCTCTCCACTGATAAACTTTCTCTGAGAAGGTAGAGGGCGTGAGCAGATGATACAACCCAGATCTCACCTTTCCTTCCAGTTACTCTGCCTATGCCTGGGCTGCCCAGCTTAGGAACCGTGTATGTGATTATCTCTGCGTCCTCTACCCTACATGTTGCAGAACAGCACCAGAACAGTATCAGCTCACCCAGGAGCACCCACAGAGCATGTGGGTGAACACGTGACTAACCATTTCTACTTATTCTCCATATTCCTTTCTCGTCTGGCTACTTGTAACCCTTGTTTGTATTTTGTGATGAAATAAAATATGAACTAGGGTAAACAAGTGTTACTTACATTCAGAGTTCTGTTCCCTCCCAGGGCAACCAGGAATGGAAATGTTAGGAAGTTGACCTTTTTATATATGTATAGTTTTACTCCAACTTGATTGAACCATAATTGGCAAATAGAGTATATAAGTCAAGGTGTGCACATAATATTTTTGATGTACTTATACTTAATATCTTATATTGTAAAATGACTTACATTTAAAGTAATCAATATACCTATCACCTCATAAAATTACCTTTTCTGTGTATGGTGAGAAAATTTAAGTTCTGTTGCCAAATTTCAAGCCAAAAGAGCACAATCTCTTCTCGCAGGAGTCCTCCATCGTCTAAATGAAGGCTAATTCCCTTCATCCAACATCTCCCCCATCCCTTCCTACCTCCAGGCACCAGCGACAGCTCTTTCGCTCTCTGCTTTCTGTAAGCACAACTTTTCAGAGCCCACATAAGAAACTAAGTGGTATGTGTCTTGCCCTGACTTCTTCTACATCACATTGTTAGGAATAGCAGGCTTTCATTTCCCCTTTTTAAAACTGAATTATATGAAATTCTATGTATTTTAATGCTGAATTATATGACATTGTATTAGTTAACTTATCTTGTTGCTGTGACAAGAGCAGAATAAGGGAGTTTATTTTGCCTTATGGTCCCAGGGTACCGTCTACCATGGTAGGGACGTCATGATGTCAGGAGCTCAAGGCCATTGGTCACATTCTATCTACAGTCTTAAGTGTAGTGGGAATGATGGTGCTCAGCTAGCTCTCTCTTTCTGTAGTCTAGAATGAAGCCTAGAGTGGAACCATCCACGCTCAGCTGTTTCTTGCCTCCTCAGTGAACCTAATCAAGAAAATCCTCACAGATGTGCCCAGAGACTTCTCTCCAAAGTAATTCTAGATCACACCAAGTTGACAGCCAATATAATCTGTCACAATTGTCTTAGCAAGGAAATAGTGCATACTGGAGAACAGAGAACAGTTGTTACCTTGTCTGACATTGTCCTTCTATCTATGTATCACTTTTTAATTACTTCAGCAGGTGTTTAGTAAATGTCTGCTAGAATCCAGGTACTAATCTTGGGTCTTGGAATGCAGTGGTAAATAGTACAGATGAAGTTTTCACTTCAAGGTACTCAGCTATTTTAATATTAGTAAAATAACAAAATATGAAATCTCGGAATGCCTGTGCTGCAAACAGTATAACCTGAAAGCCCTCCTTATGGGTCTGGCCTTGATATCAACATCACTACATGCAACGTGCAGATATCCTTGGAATTATGTGGCTCCATATTTACCTGGGCCTTTCATGTGGTCCCACATCGCCCAGAGCTGTTGCTTTGCACCTGTGTCAACCTCTACTGAACTGTTCTGCAGACCCCACACTCACCTGCCTGTCCTGTCTGTTGACTTTGCCCCTTCACTGTACTTTGTGTTATTTGATCATAGTCTGCCTCAGAAGGTCTGCTAGCCAAGGGAAAGGGAAAGGTACAGTATTCAGCTTTGAGCACTTTCCTAGTTGTTCTTAGATATGACCATCACATTGGAAAAACTATAGGAAACTCAGATAACTTTGCTCACTTTTAAAATCTTCCTGGAATCTGCTTTAATGAATTTTTCAGATTGTGAATGGCTTATTTGGTTGTGTGACTGTAGCCTATTTTTACATAGTACTTTTATTATAGAGAACTTTGTGAGTGTCTGTACTCCACATCCCCACTCCCACCAGCCCAGACGGCTGGTCGAAACCACCATTGTCTTGTATTGGGATTGAACCAAGGAAGCCTTAGCCATTGTGGAAAACAAGTTCAGTGTAGTAGAGAATTAGCTTCTCTTCTCTAGAGAAGGCTGAGTGGACAAAGTAGCTCATGCACAATGATGTTTCATTCTGTCCATAGATCTGGGTCCACAGTGCCCACAACGCCAGTGGCTATTTTACCATTTATGGAGATGAATCTCTTCAGTCTGATCATTTCAACTCCCGGTTGAGTTTTGGAGACACCCAGACCATCTGGGCCCGAACAGGCTACCTGGGCTTCCTGAGGAGAACTGAGCTCACAGATGCAAATGGAGGTGAGTCTAGGCTGGAAGATGCTACACATTGGACAGAAGTTGAATTTGACCAACACTGAAAATGGCTTTGAGGTTGAGAGCCTCACCAGGACTTCTACTTGCCCTTACGCATCTGAAAGTGCCTGACCTTGAAAGAGACACCAGTAGTATTTACCATGTAAGACCTGAGTTTAATCCCCAGAACTCAGTATGTGCTTCTTAAGATCGTAGCACCAGAAGTTAGCTCCATGGGCCATCTAGACAACCAGCATAGGCAGATCGTTTCTAAGTTCAGTGAGAGACCCTTTTTCATGAACAGGGTGACTGGCAACCAAGGAAAACATCTGATGCTGATTTCTGGTTTCCATGCATGTACATAAATGTACACACACCTGTACAACCAAATACACATGACCTATACACACAGGCAGGTAAGATATGAATATAGTGGACAGACTGTGCCTTCTTTTGTCCTCTGAGAACCAAGATCAAAGGTAAAGCTAAAGACAAGCACAGCACTCACTCTGGTGCAGGGCGCCTAGTGTCCTCATAAATCCCAGGGGTTGTATGCTGTCTCTACCATGACCACTTCTGTGGCATATGAAAGGGAGTCTGAGTCTCTGAGCCCTCATTGCCAACAACTGGGCCTTCCTACTCCCATTGCTTACGACACAGCCCTGTGTCTAGCAGTAGAAAACTGTTGCTACCTTCCTGTAGCTCCATATAGAATCACATTAGGGTATTTCATGAAGCTAAGATACCAAAGCATACTCAAAAGCCTTGGGGGTGGCTTAGTGCTAGAGTGCATCCCTGAGGGTCACATGTCACAAAAAATCAACTTTCAATATGTATTCAGATGACCGGGGGGTGGGGATGGATAGTTCATTTGGTAAGTATTTACTATGCAAGAAGGAGGACCTGCGTTCAGATCTCCAGCACTGAAGGAAAATGCTAGGCACAACCACACACACCTGTAATCCCAGGACAAGGGAGCTCACAGGCCAGCCCACCTAACCATATTGGTGAGCTTGAGGTTCAGTGAGAGAGAGCCTGCCTCACAAAGTGAAGAGGACAGCTGAGGGAAGATATCCTTTGTTGGCACATGAGCAGATGCACCCATAACACACAGAAAATAAAGAGCTGCCCTGAATAGTCACTTCTGTTGTCTCATAGTCTTTCCTCTACTCTGCTTTACCATATACTTCTAGAGTCATGGGGAGACCAAAATCCCTGACAGATGAGATTCTAGACTTTGATGATGTGGCTTCCTAAATCACCTAACACCCCTGCTAACCTGAGTCCTGCATTTAGGGGATGGAGCACGCTAGTGTGGCAGTTTCATGATGGGTAGTCACAGGCTCATTTAATTAAGGATATAAAGTTCCAAGTTGTAAATGAGGGTATCAGTTTACAACCCTCAAGAAAATCCTGTAGAATCCTGCCAGCAAAGCCCTAGGAAACAGAGCGGCAGAGTGGGGCTGCTGTCACCTCATTGGTCCCAGATGGTTGCATGAACCCACACTCAGAGCGAGAAAACAAAGCTCTATTGTAAGGAGAAGCAAGTAGAAGTCTCTGTCTTGCTTGTCTGCTTAGATTAGGAAAGATTTATGTGCTTTTACTTCATGGTATTTGTTTATTCCAAATTTTCCCTGGCATACTTATTACCCAGTTAAAATAGAATTCTTATTTTTAAGCAAAGATAGAGCTGACCACATCTTCATTATCATAAGGTTTTCTTGCAGGATAAAAGAAAGTCTTGAAGGGCTGGGGAAGATGACTCAGCAAATGAAAACAGAGTTCGACCTCCAGTAGGCCTGGTAGTCTTCCTGAAATCCCAGCTCACAGCAGTCAGAATCTTTGGAGCTAGCTCCATTTGGCAAGCTTTGTGTTTAAGTAAGAGACCCTGCCTCAGTGTAGCAGATGCAGAACAGCTGAGGGACTTGTGAGTTCAACCCCATGAAGTGCAGACTTTAAGTGCTGACTGGTTTAGTCCAGTAGGCATTGCTAAGTCCCTTGATCACTGATGTACATGTGATCTTATGTCTGATGGTAGAAGCTGGTCCAAAAGAAGGTTAGCTTCTTCCCAGTGGACAAAGTCAGAAATTAGGCAGGCTAGGATAAAAAGTGAAAAGGTTTAGGAGGGTGATAGAGAGGCATGTTGTATACCTATGTGAAAGCGTGGTATAGAATAAAGTTTATTCAGGGCAGAGGATGGGAGTTAATGGGGTAATGGAGGCAGAGAAAGTCTCAGAGAGAGAGAGAGAGAGAGAGAGAGAGAGAGAGAGAGAGAGAGAGAGAGAGAAAGAAGAAGAAGGAGAAGGAGAAGGAGAAGGAGAAGGAGAAGGAGAAGGAGAAGGAGAAGGAGAAGGAGAAGGAGAAGGAGAAGGAGAAGAAGGAGAAGAAAAGTGGAGGCTGGCCATGACCATGTGGAGAGGGGAGAGGAGAGGAGAGCCCAAGAGGGCCAGAGAGGAGAGAGTACCAAGAGGCAAGAGCGATGAGAGAGAGGAGGGGCAGGCAGCCCCTTTCATAGTGGGCCAGGTCTACCTGGCTATTGCCAGGCAACTATGGGGAGGGGCATACCTGGCTGTTGCCAGGTAATTGTGGGGTGGAGCTTAGACAGAATCCTAACACATACAGAATAAGAAAAGACAGATATGACCTTATCACCAGTAACTGGGATGTGGAGAAGGATTCCCGAGGCTTGCTACCCAGCCTGGCTGAATAACTGAATTTCTGGGCTCCAAATTCAGTGGGAGGATCCTGTCTAATAAAATGATGTGCAAAACACCTGGCATTGACTTATGTCCTCTACATGTGTGCACACGGGTATAAGCACGTGCGGGCGCGCGCGCACGCACGCGCGCACACACACACACACACACACACACACACACACACCTTAGAAGAAAAAACAAAGCAAAAAATAAAACATAAAAAAGTGAACCTGGTGATTCGACATCCTGCCTGTGGAGGCTGAAAAGGAATGTCTGAGCCGGAGGCAGCTGACTCTCCCCAAGAGGAAGGAGCTAACCATCCCGAGATTTGTATCTCCTTTCCTTGTTTATGTCACTCTGGAGAAAATAGAATAAAGCAAAGGCCTTGACTGGTTCTTGGTTTTTTCTCCAACAGAGCGCCATGATGCTCTCTACGTGGTGGGGGCACTGGATGAAGCCATGGAGCTGCGGGGCATGAGGTACCACCCCATAGACATAGAGACCTCAGTCATCAGAGCCCACAAAAGTGTCACAGAATGGTAAGAGGACAGGAAGGCATTGTCTGGTGTGGTGTCATGAGCCTAGTTATTGATCACAGGATGTGGAGGAATGTCACTTGACTGGGTGGAGTGGCTCTTCAAGGTAAGTCTTCCTCAGGGCTAAAGGCAATGCAGGAAAGAACTATTCTGTTAGGACATCTCGGCTGACTGGAAGCCAGAAAGTTTTATCTGAATAGTGTTTCCAGGAAGCCAAGTTGTTAATTTCTGCAATAATATAGGTGTGAAGTTTTAGTTCTCTGTATTGTGTTTTCAAAAATTAAAACAACAAACAAAACACGCATGCCTTCCACTGACACTTGGTAGTAAAAGGCATTGTACTTCCATGGGAAACGTAAGCATGGAGAGGCACTGTCTGGGTGCGCTTACTAGATATGTGTGTGAGGTCAGAAATGCTTCAATTAAACCAGAGAGCCGAAGCCACAAGGCCCTGGACACAGCGGTCCAAGAGTGGGGGTGTTAGTTCTTGTCCTTCCCGAGGTGACAATCTCTGTTGTCTGCCTGAGCCCATTCAATGCATTTGTCCGTGCCACTGACCAGCAGGTCTCCACCCGTGAGCTCACTTCTGCCCCGCCCCTCCATGCTTGGGAAGAGGAGGGAGGCTAGTGCAGGTCATCAGTCTGCATGGCAGCCAGACTTACGAAGCGCCATCATGCTGAGTCTCAGGTTGAAAAGTGACTGCATGCTTTTCACTGTAGGTTTGCTCACTCACGTGATGGCAGACAAGGTGTTTACTCACGAAGGGCACTAAACATGCTCCTGGCAGAGAGCCTGATGTGACCAGTCTGGGTCATAGGCCACAGCCAGTAAGGGAGGCACATGCAGGAATAGCTCTGAGTAGCTTTCAGACCTCAGTTCTGAGTGTTCATTCTTCTAAAGAGTTTCTAAACACAGGCTCACACTTACTGCCACTTATTGAACCAAAATAGTACAGGTAGACTTATTTACTTGTTTATTTATTTATTTTGTGGTGCTGAGTTTTAGAACTGGTGTTTCCTGCTAGACAGATGTTTTGTAATAGTCCTGAATCTGATGGTTAAGCTCTTGGCAAAGTCCGTGAGATCTTGCTTGCATGTACATGTTCTGTCGTCATATGCTATCAGCACAGACCTCCCACGGCCCTGAGTTCTATGCTCAGCACCCCAAAACTCCCTCTGCGTTTTTATCCTAAGCGTCACTAGGTCAAAAGCTGCAGCGGTCATAGCTTCCTCCTTACTGATGATGGATGGCAGAAGAGGAAAAGATAGTAAAAAGCTCTTGAGACTTGACATGGGCCCAGGCTGACCCCAGTTTGTACCTCTGTGGCGCTAACTTTCCTCTGCAGCCTTAGCTTTGTCGCCTTTATCGTCTCCCCCAAGGTGAGTGCTGAGGGGCCTCCCTCTGGGATTTTACCCTAAGCATTACTAGGATTGCCTACTGTGTGGCTTCTGAGCTGAGTCTGGCCCTGATGGTCAGGCAGGGTCTCCAATTAATTTGTTCTGTAGAAGCCCAGGAGTGAGGAATTGATGAATCTGGAGATTTGGTTCTGATAGACTCGGGACTTCTGGGAACTGCTGAGTCACAGACTTCTCCTCTCCTGCTGCACCTCTTAATCTTCTCCCGTTGTTTCCTCCTCACCAAGTCACATGTTCTCTAGGTTGCCTGCCACTGAGAAACCCCACATCAAAGACAAAACTGTCTATCTCCACATTGCCAAATGCAAGCCTGAATTAGGCTTTTAATGCTGTGAAGAGACACTATGACCACAGCAACACTTATAAAGGAAAACATTTCAATTATGCCTGGCTTATAGTTCAGAATCTTAGTCCATTATTGTCATGGCAGAAAGCATAGAGGCACACAGACAGACATGGCACTGCAGAGGTAGCTAAGAGTTAGACACTGGAATCCATAGGCAACAGGAAGAAACAATGAGCAATTAGGTCTGCCTTGATTTTGAGACCTGTAAGCCCACCCTCCAGTGACACACTTGCTCCAACAAGGCCAAATCTCTTAATTGTGCCATTCCCCATGGGTCTTTGGGAGCCATTTTTATTCAAGCCACTACATCAAACAAGTTCATTTCTCATCAGGGGACTTGCTGTGTTGATTCAGCCCCCTTAGAAAGCTGTGATGGTTAGAAGGTCTCCAGTTCCTATCATACTCTTCCTGGTAAACCCTGGAATGACAGCAAAGCTTATGTTCCACACACTATAGATGGCTGAGTTGTGCCTAGTACTTCAAGACAGTGACATATACTTCAGATACTGTAATACCATTTGACCCAAATTACCTGGGAGATGTATTTGTTTGGCCATTGATATCAGATACAACAATGTATCATAGAGTTCATTTGAACCAATATTATAGTGTCATGGGGCTTCAAGGGAATGAAATGTCAGCACATCTAGGAAATCACTTTCAAAACTTCTCTGAGGGATTTGGAGTCACAAGCAACAACCTGCTTAATGCTCTCTGTAATTCTCCCTTTCATCATAATACATGAGTATTGATGATACTGAATAGAATTTGCATTATTTTCTAGTACACTTAGTCTCCTGCTTGTAGCAAAAATGGTCCGACTCAGTACATCCCACCCCAAGTTAGGACAGAGATTAGACAGGAAGTGGAGCGCTGATGTGGTGGTTCTAAGTCTGTGTCCTTCTCATGTGTCCCCTTGCTACCAGGAACTTCCTGGTTTGTCCATACAGTTCCTTTTACCTTCAGCACTCTGGTTCCTACATCCAAGTAGCTGTGTGTGCCGGAGCTGGTGAGAACCAGGAGTGGTAAAGCTCTGGGTGTAGGCCTCCAGCAATTAGGCAGAGTAAGTACTCAGGGCGCTTCCCACCAAATAAATGCTGCTGTCTGAATTAGTTGCTGCTGCTGGGAGACTGAACTGCTAATCATGCTCACATGTCGCCAGGCCGCTGTCTGACTGGAGATAGGCTCAGTGGCTCTGCCCTCCGCGTGTCTTGTCCTCTGGGGCCAGCTCAGGCATCTCTAGGCTGGCAGTGACAGTGTCTCATATCAGAACAACCCAGAATATCCCAGCACTTGTATAGCCTCTGCTAGTATCACCCTGCTCACACACATGAGGGCTGGGCTGAGCGCTTCCGGCTCCCACTCAGACTCCGGCAGCAGCAGAGCTGGGAGCTGAGAGAGCTGGTGATAGCCCACTTTAGAGGGCTGATGGACAGGGTGGGGGAACCCATCCCAGGCAGCTATAAAATAGCAGAACTAGAATCCATACACTCCAGGGGGTAGAAATGAACCCTGTGCCATGGAAGCAGAATCCAGGAAACACCATATATACCACACAGGAGCCACCACGAGAGAAGGCCAGGGGAAAGTCTGGAAAGGTATGTTGTTGCCGGGAAGGCTGAATAGTGACCCAGCTCAGAGGCATGTGCCAGTCTGAGGAGATGGGTGGGATCTCTCAGGCCGATCTGAATAGAAACAAAGTCTTATCATTCTATAAGACTCCCCCAGTAATGGTGGTTTCTTCTGTCTCCTAGCGCTGTCTTTACCTGGACAAACCTGTTAGTGGTTGTGGTTGAACTTGATGGGTCAGAGCAGGAAGCCTTGGACTTGGTTCCCTTGGTAACCAATGTGGTCCTGGAAGAGCATTACCTGATTGTAGGAGTAGTGGTCGTGGTGGACATCGGCGTCATCCCCATCAACTCCCGGGGAGAGAAGCAGCGGATGCACCTGCGAGACGGGTTCTTGGCCGACCAGCTGGACCCCATCTACGTGGCCTATAACATGTAGTCTCGCCACCATGGCTTCCACAGACTTTTCTACAGATGGGACCGTTTTTCGTTCTTTTTTTTCCATCTCAGTGTCCACAGAGACATGCAAACACTCGGGCCACACTCAAAGGAGGAGCCTGATGCGGTGGGGTTTGGGGTAGTACTTCCCAGAGCACCACCCTGGCATGGAAGTGAAATGTGAATTTATGCTGGATTTGCTCAGAAGGACTTTGGATCACTGCCTTCAGTTTGCTGGAAAAGATCATTTTAAGAACTTTCTTTCCTTCTTTTTTTCTTTTTCTGATTCTTTTTTTTTTTTTAATTATTGGATAAGAAGTGCTCTCTTCGTAAATGTGGTATTTTGTTAAGCCAAAATAGCGATTAAAAAATATTCTACCCTTTAAATGGGTTCTTTTAAACAATTCATGTAGTGTGACAAAGAACTGTTTTTTCTGTTTTAATGTGTCATGGACTCTTACTGACGTGGATCTGTTACTAATTTAAGCCATCCCTAGACCTCACCCTCCTAGGAGAGTTTACTGAGGTACGAGCACCTTCCAGGTAGCACCTCCCAATTAGATTGTAGCAGCTTGCTTTGTCAGAGACATGCTGAAGAAGCAGAGGCCAGTTCATGGCCTTTGAAGTTAACATAGGAGGAGAAGCGATTATAAATAAGGTATTTCGGCAACTATCTTGCAGATATCTTTGTACTAAACTAAAAAGATAAAAATAAGTTAACTTCCTCAATATGTAATTATGTACAAAATGTTTAATTTATTTTGATCTCTTTAGAAGTATAAAAGAGAAAAAACATTCAAGAATATTAAAGTCTTGTAATGTTTGCTAATATAAAAAAGTGTTGTATTATCTTGCGTGGATAGTATCACAACAAATATATATATATGAAATATAAATTCACTAATGAACCAAGGAGATTCTAAAGTTTAACTGCAGAGCTTGTCCCTTGCATGGTGCGCCCTCCACTGTGTTCACACACACTTGGCTGTTTCCGAGCAATCGCAGATCGCCAGGAACCTTGTCTTAGCCCCGAGACCAGCAAGTGGAGTCGCCGCCGTCTCTGGGAGGGAGAAGGGACTCAGTACTAGTGTGCACTAGTCCTCCCTTTGCTGGGAGGACGGCAGGGAGTGCTCCCGTGCCAGCATGTGCCAGTGACGTTGAGGGGCTCCAGGTTGGCAAACAGCACTGTTTTCTCGGCTGCAAGAATTTGTTGCATAATGTCAATTTTATTTTATTTTAGCATTTTGTGTCACTTTTTATAATTTTTGTTGTTGTCCCTTGATATGAAAAGAATGACGCCCTGTGGTCATTCGTACCAGGTGTCACTAATTTACCCCTTCCAGTGGCCAATGTGAGCAGATAAATGACCAGACCATCTTTGAGGCAAAAGCTAGCTATGTGTGATGTCTTCTTGACTGTGTAGACCCAGCCAACTCTGATCCTCTAATCTGGGGAACGCCTAGGTTGGCCCTGAGAGTAGGCACTATTCCAGGGACTGGAACAGCAAGGAGTTCTGCCGGCTTCATCCTTGCACTAGCTGTTGGGAAACTGATCCCTGGTGACATGTGCCTAAATTTTCATGTGCACAGCTTAGCCACTGTATCCTTGTCTGTATCCAACCAAGGAGAAGGTATCAGCAATACAAGACAATGTTTATTTTGTAATTGCCACAGTATGGCTTCAGTGGCTCCCAGTATGAGATTAGCCTAAAGTTGTTGCTAGGCAGAAATGAGGTTCTTGATTGCTTTACGGGCAAGGTCCTTGTCTGCCTTAGTTACAGCTGCCAACAGTAAGCCCTTTGCTAAAAGAGAGTTTTCTATGACTTCAGACATCCAAGGCTGATTTGGTTTGTTATTAATCTAAGTGGTAAATTTCTTTTAAAAATTTACATGTGTAAAGCATTTCTTCATCTCCATAAATAACTTAATTTTTCAAATATTGTTTGCTCATTGCCATATGTTTCTGCATGTTTCAAATACACATTCCTACAGTTTGTTGCAGCTTCCCGAGGGGGAAAATCCCTGCCACATACACCACATACAGAAGGAATTTTCTTGGTACGTGCATTTGCAACCCCCCTAAAACTTGCCCTCTTTAAGGGAACTTGGTTTAACATTTCAGATAGGAGACTGATTGGTAACATGATTACAGTGTGCAGGGGATCTTCCATCTGGCCGCTGTGAGGAAGCAAAGCAGTCAGCTGTCACTCAACCCACTCTTAACCTTTCACCATATCAACTTCACACCCTGGGAGGGCGGAGGCCACAGCACAGGTGCAAAGGCTGACCCCAGCCCGTCTCTTCTGCACCCTGTCATCTGTGACATGAGACTTTAGGTTTGAAAGAGTTGGTAGACTGGGTTGGAAGCTTAGTTGTGCAAGAAAAAGGAAATGAGACACTTATGTACCACCAGTTTCAGCAATAAAGAAGGATCATTGTGTATTAGAAATCGTACTGTAGATAAATCATTCATGAGAATGTTTTTGTTTTTTTTTTTAAAAAAAGTTTGTCTTGTGACCATGTGCTTTTGGAGTCAGCCAAAACCATGTAATCTACTTGCACAAAAAGAGGGTACACAATGAACACTGAGACACAGACCTACCCGAGCAGGAGCAGATTCCTCATGGTGCTTGTTTATTATATATATTTAACCCTGCTTGACACTTTACCCAAGGGGACGGTCCCTTTATCAGTTGAATGTTAGCAGCGTTATTTCAGAGTGTGGTGACTGGTTAGAGAAAACTCATGTACTCAACCAATCACAGTTTCAAACAAAATTTTTATGTGCAAAGGACAGCGACCTTCTTGTATGTTCAACCACCAGTACGCTTTGTACATCTGTGATAACGCCTGTTTTATATTCAAATGAACAAATAAAAGCTTTTATTTTTGTTGCTCTGAAAATAGCAGTTTCTTAATTGGTACCCTGGGGGGGAGGGAGTGTCTGGGACAGACCACTTCCATGTCAGGAAGGAGGTGGCTCCTGCTGGGAAGTGTATCTGACTGTTTACATGACTTGGTGCATAGCTTAGTACAGATGATCCTGCTTTGAATGATGTGTAAATCTTGATGTAAACACTTCTAGTTAACAGCAGGTCCTATGGCAACAAATATTTTGTGAAATGTTTTTTTTATTCTTTTAAATATATCTGAATATATTTGATCACATTTTGCTGCAAGTGTACAGATTATTGGTAACTTCGGTACAGAGAGTGAGCAGACGCCCTGTGGTGTGAACCCTTTGAGTTGCTGTGCCGCGGGGAGCTCTGCGTGTGCGGACAGGCCACGGCAACTGCTTGCCTGTCCTCTCCGATTCACACTGTCATGGCTCATTCAATAACCAAAAGTTCTGTCTTTGCTTCAGGTCCTAAGGGCCTTAACAGTTTTGTCTTGGGAAAGTCTTGACTAGTTAACTGATCTTTAGCCTGGTGATTATAAAAAGGTCCGCATGAGCATAAGGGACACTGCTTAGCTGGTCAAGCAATTGCCACACAGCCTGGCAACCTGAGTTCGATCCCTGGAACTTACATGTGAGTAGCAGGAGAGAGCTAATTACACGAAGAAGTTGTTCTCTAACATCTACAGGCATTATACACCCCCATACATATCATACACATAAATGATAATGTTAAAGATGGGTATGGTGGCATGTGCTTCTAAGCCAAGCACCGGGGAAGCGGGAGCAGGACTTCTGGGGCTCACCTGCTAGCCTACCCTTTGAGAAGAGAGACCCTGTGTGTGCATGACAAGATGGTTATCTCCTGAAGAGTGAGAGCTAAGTTCAATGGCTGGCTTCCACACAGAAGTCAGAGCTAGTTCACAGGATCAGAACTGAAGTACATCTGTGCAGAGCACCAGGTGAGCCTAAAGCCTCTGCGCTGGAGTTCACTTGCCTCTGCCCTGGTTCCATCTGAGATGACCAGTGCTCATGCTGTTTTAAGTATGCAAAAGGTGTAAGACCTATCTGGCAGTGTCAAGGAGAAACAATCTTGCAAGAAAGGCTGCTTTTACAGAGACCGAGGCTTCTCCGATGGCAACCCTGATAACTAGTTAAGTAGAAACCAGTAATAATGAGAACTGTCCCTATGGAGTCCGATTCAGATCTATCATATGCACTCATATGTATGTATGGATATGTGCACATGTACCACATTTAGTGTGGTGGCCTGCACATTGTGTGCCCTCTAGGACAATACCACAGTCCCAGGGAATGTTGTGTAGTACTGTGGTTATTGATCAGTTGTTCTGTTCTGGGAATCCCCTGTGACTTCTCAGTATGCTGAGAGCCAACGGTCTGTCCACATGGAAACTGTCGGTAGAGTTCTATGGGAGAAGTTCTGGGATGAAACTCACCCCTCAGCCTCCACATAGGTTTGATGGCCTGTGACTAGCTTCATCTGTAGGTAGACATGCTGACCCTTCCCCTCATTCAGAGTGTTTTCTATATTATGCTAGAATGTCTTGGGTGGAATCCTTTATGACCTTTTCCATAGTCCTTGGGTTATCTTTACATTATTAAAACCTCCAGACAGGCCATGTCCTCATTTCCATGGGGCAAAGGCACATCCACATTAAGGCTGGTATGGTAGGTCCACTCAGTGGCTGACTCACTGATTTTTAACCTATCCGGTTGATTATGTGAACAAAACCAAGCAACATACAACCAATATTTTTGTTTCTCTCAGCATATCTTTTGGTGTGGCACCAATGTTTGAACAGACTGTTATTTTACTGTAATGATTTTATTCCACGAAAGGCAAGGGAAGTCACCTGGCTGGATTGAGTCATAGCTGGACTCTGTTTCCCACACACACTGTCTTGGTTCCTTTCCTTGAAATAAGACTAACGGGCCTTGTATCTAATCTCAGCTAGACAATGGCTAGGTCATTTTCACTGAGTTCAGACTTTCCAAGTAGAAACAGTAGAAATACGAAGGAGTCAGCCTTGCTGGTGAATGCTCGTGTGACCTCGGTGAGATCGTGCCTGCGTCACCAGAGGCAGGCTAAGAACGAGGAGGCGAGTAGACAACACACCTGGCTCCATGGCTGGGAGGAGAGAGCGGTCCTTTCACCCTCCTGTCCGCTGTGTGTACGCAGTTAGCTCTCTCCCAGGAGGAGTCATCCAGTGACCCATGGAGTGCTAAAGTATGAACAGGAAGGGAGAAGGAATCAAAATGTTTACGTTCTGCCTCTTTCGGATGTCAGAACTTAGCACACACTTAAACTCCACTCCCCACACGTACTGACTGTTGCTGAGGATGTTGGACGAAGCATCCTCCGACTCACCAAGCTGGAGGCCAGGCCCTGAGCAGTGAAGCAAGTCTCGGTTCGTCTGTTCGCAGTCTCTGTCCAGCCTCAGAACGTGTTCACTTCTACAACAGGAAGCAGATTACTTTTGGGGGGAAGATCTGTCCTCTTTCCCCACAACATGAAGGATTCTCTGAATTCATCTAATCAGATGTGAATATGAAGCTGCTGGTTCACTCTCTTAACCTCCTACTTACTATTGATGTGAAGGAATTCTAAAATACCCCAATTTTAGTGACAAGAGGTAGAGAATATAAGTGAAGACAGCTGTGGTCAAGGCAAAGAGGAATTTTGATGATCCCTGATGGTAAACTCGAATTGTGACTTAAATGTCCACAGGACTCCAAGGAATAAGGGAACAAGGGTGACCTGTGACCTGCACCTCTGTGTGAAGCCCCCATCCCTGTGCTCCATGACCACTTCTCTATAACTATATGATTTCAATGTGCCCAACTTAGGCTTTCTTGCCCAGTGTTCATTATAAAAATGCTCTTAAACCAGGCATATTGGTGCATTCCTATAGGCCAGACACTTGGGGTGCAAACAGAGCAGAAGCTCAGGGTCATCCTTGGCTTCATAGGAAGTTCAAGGCTAGCCTGTGCTACATGTGACCCTGTGCAAAAAACTAAATAAATAAATAAATAAATAAATAAATAAATAAAATTGTAGCTCTAGGTCCACTGAATGTATTTTGAGTTTCCGTCTGGGCCTGCAGAAGGAACTTGTCCAAAACTTGGTCCTTCATCATGGTTTCTGAAACAGCTCAGAAAATGCTGTTCATAAATCCCTAGCTTTGAAAAATTTCAGTTAAAATATTTGAAGCAATGAGGAAACTGGGCTCCTGATAGAAAACCCCTGGAGGGCACTGGGTTAAACGGAAAGAATGTAACATTTGTGTATGCCCCCGTGGCTGTGTGTGGATGTTTATTCAGTTTTGTGGGGCCAGAGGTTGATGTTAGTGGTCTTGCCCAGTCATTCTCCACCTTATTTTTTAAGAACGGATCCTCCTGGCTCTGCCTGCCCAGAGATTACAAAAGTACGCCTGGCTGTGCCTGGCTCTATGTATAGGTGCTGTGGATTGAATGTTGCTCCTCGTGCTTTCCTAGTAAACACTTGACCTGACCAACCTAGCCATGTCTCCAGCCCCAAGAACATAACATTTTTGTTTCTTCAGGTTAACGTAGAGTATACCTGAAGGCCCCCTGAGAATAGTGTTGGCCCTGGCTAAGCTTAGGTGTACAAGTGAGTGAAAGGTGATTGTGGGTGTTGGTGAGCACTTCCTGATTGGTAGAGACAAGCACAGCAGCACTAGGTCCTCTTTTCTGCAGATAGCCCTTGTTTCTTCATGTAGAAGTGCAGGGCTGTAGCATAGAAAGGATTACCAGGGACTGAACCATCAACCAAGGGGTACACATGGTTCCAGCCAAAAATGTGGCAGAGGAAATGCTTTGTCAGGCATCAGAGGGAGGAGAGGTCCTTGGCTGGGTGAAGGCTCAATAGATGCCCCAACAAAGGGAGATTGAGGCCGGGGAGGTAGGAGTGGGTTGGTGGAGGGGCATATATATGGAGGCATGGGGTGGGAGGAGGGGTTGGGGGTTTTTGGGGAGGGGGAAATTGGGAGAGGTTTTACCATTGGAAATGTAAATGAAGATTATATTCAATAAATAAAATTAAAAAACCTCAAAGAACTTAAAAAAAAAAAAAAAGGATAATCAAGACCTCAAGTTTCCCCGAAAACGGAGAGTCCCAAAACTGTCAGTTTTCTTTTCCCACACCATAGTTTTGAAGTCTTATGGGTGCTGTTGAGAAGCAATTTGAAAGCTCCTGTGGTCCTCTGCAATGTGGATAACTAAACCTTCCATTTGACCCATCTAAATTTTACATCAGGCATTCAGGCATTAGCATCCAAACGATTTCTTCTGTTTTGTAAATGATGACTTAGGTGTGGGTTTCTACAATGAGAGTTCCTTAGATGTGGCAGAGAAATCTGGAAGCAGCCCTTATAGTTTTCCAGGTTGTCCATAAAGACACATAAATTTTGCCTTAAATATATAGCCTCTACTCTGTTTCAATGGCTCCTTGGCATTCTATCAATAAAGACCAAAGGACAGTTGGATAACACAGAATCCTTACTGTGTCTTAAAGTCCCTCACTAGAGGCGAAGGTGGGATTCAGAGAGCACACGACCTCAGACTGCTTGATAATCCATGGATACTGATTATTACCCAAAGGGTCCCTCTTTCAAGTTGACTTCAAACAGCAAGTTATACAGGAAGGGGGAACAAGACAGCCCATCAGTTCAGCATTTACTGTCACCCCTGTGATCAGGTAGTCTTGTCTCAGATTTATGGTGTTGGTTTTCTCCTTAGGGTCTCCTCTGTGTAGCTGGTGAGGGTTCACAAACATCAAGGCCACAAAATCTTGCATCTGAATCAAAGGTTAACTTAGGGCAAACAAACCATTAGTGAATATGTGTAGAGACCTCTTAGAAATGATATACTTGAAAAGGAGGGTAACAGAGATGTATCTCCATTACTTGATGGCCAATAGCTCAGCATTTATGTGTGGGCGTTAGGGGGAAGGCAGATCATTTTGTACAAAGAATAAAATTTGAAATAGGAATTGAGTCATTCAATTGGTTCAATTTGGTTCAAATGTAGCATTTCTGAAGAATGTAGCACTGAGAAGGTTTTATTTTGGTTAACCATGTATATTAGTTCTGATGTGTCTTTCCAGGGTTGGTGAATACAAACCGACAGTGGAGCTAGATCCTGATCGTCCCTCACCATAACCCAACAATACAGCATGCACTCCATTTTAGACCTCGGTTTCTTTACGGCTTATCTTGATAGATCACTGGCCCAGGACACATGAGGCCCTGTACTTGACACTCTGGTACCACAACAAACAAAATGATGTGATATTGTCTCGATGCTACATAGTCCCTGTTAGGTGGCACAAAGTCTTTTTAGGCAGTCTGCAATTTTAAACATCCTACTTTTATGTATTTTTAAAATTATTTTATTTATTTACATTCCATCCAATTACTGCCTCCCTAGTCACCCCTCCCACAGTCACTCATCCCCGTCTTCCTTTGCTTTTCCTTCAAGGGGGCGCCCCCCCCCCCACCAGGCATCCCCCTTCCCTGGGGCCTTGAGTCTGTCAAGGATTAAGCACATCCTCTCCCACTGAGGCCACACCAGGCAGTCTTCGGCTGTATTTGTGTCAGGGCCTTGGAGCAGCCTGTGTCTGCTGCCTGGTTGGTGGCTCAGGCTCTGGGAGTTCCCAGGGGCCTGGGTTAGTTACGCCTGCTGGCCCTTCCCTTCAGCTTCTTCAATCCTTCCTTTAGTTCAACCATGGGGTCCCCAACTTCAGTCCAATGGTTGGGTGTAAGTATCTGCATCTGTCTCAGTCAGCTGCTGGTAGGGCCTCTCAGAGGACAGCCATGCTGGGCTCCCGTCGTTATGCACATCATAGCACCAGTCAGGCCTCGATGCACTGCCCCCATGCGATGGGCCGCAGGCGGGCCCGTCATTGGACTGCCCTTTCCTTCCGTCTCTGCTCCACTTGGTTCCTGCGGTTCTTTTAGACAAGAACAATTCTGGGTCAGAAGTTTTTGACTGTGGGCTAGTACACCTGTCCTTCCACTTGAGGCCCTGTCTGTCTACTGGGGGTGGACTCTTCAGTTCCCTCTTCCCAATGTTGGGCATTTCATCTAAGGTCACCGCCACTGAGTCCTGAGAGTGCCTCGCTTCCCAGGACTCTGGTACTTTCTAGAGCCCCCCACTCCCATCCTCAAGGATGCTCACTTCCATTCATTCTCCTGGCCCTCTGGGCTTCTCTCCTGCCCCTCCCCATCCTGTTCACCTTGCCCCCTTCCTGACCCCTCTCCCACCCAGACCCATCCCTCCCTCTGCCTCCTGTGATTGTATTCTTCCTCCTCCTGTGTGGGACTAAAGCATCATCACTTGGCCTTTTCTACTGTTTTTTATTGGATATATTCTATATTTATATTTCATTTCCCTTTTCCTGGTTTCCTGCCCCCCTGCCCCCCGCAAAGGTCCCACATGCCCTTTTCCCTCCCCCTGTTCCCCCATCCACCCCTTCCCACTTCCCTGTTCTTGTATTTCCCTACATTGATGCTTTGAGCCTTTCCAGAACCAGTGTCCACTCCTTCCTTCTTCTCAGACATCATTTGATATGTGGATTGTGTCTTTGGTGTCCCAAGAGTCTAGGCAGTGAGTGCATACCATAGATATTCTTTTGAGACTTAGTATGATGTTCTCCAGTTCCATCCATTTCTCTAAGAATTTCATGAATTCATTGCTTCTAATGGCTGAATAGTACTCCATTGTGTATATATACCACATTTTTTGTATCCATTCCTCTGCTGAGGGGCATCTGGGTTCTTTCCAGCTTCTGGCTATTATAAATAAGGCTGCTATGAACATAGTGGAGCGTGTATCCTTATTGCATGCTGAGGAATCTTCTGGATATACACAGGAGTGGTATGGCTGGGTCCTCTGAAAGTATCATGTCCAGTTTTCTGAGGAACCACCAGACTGATTTCCAGAGTGGTTGTACCAGCTTGCAATCCCACCAGCAGTGGAGGTGTGTTCCTCTTTCTCTACATCCTCGCCAACACCTGCTGTTTCCTGAGTTTTTAATCTTAGCCATTCTGACTGGTATGAGGTGAAATCTCAGGGTTGTTTTGATTTGCATTTCTCTAATGACTAATGATGTTGAACATTGTTTAAGGTGTTTCTCGGCCATCTGAATTTCTTCAGTTGAAAAGTCTTTGTTTAGCTCTGTACCCCATTTTGGATAGGGTTATTTGGTTTTCAGGGGTCTAACTTCTTGAGTTCTTTGTATACATTGGATATTAGCCCTCTGTTGGATGTAGGGTTAGTGAAGATCTTTTCCCAGTTTGTTGGTTGCCGATTTGTCCTTTTGACAGTGTCTTTTGCCTTACAGAAACTTTGTAATCTTATGAGGTCCCATTTGTCTATTCTTGCTCTTAGAGCATAAGCTATTGGTGTTCTGTTCAGGAACTTTCCCCCTGAGCCAATGTCCTCAAGGGTCTTCCCCAGTTTCTTTTCTATTAATTTTAGTGTGTCTGGTTTTATGTGGAGGTCCTTGATCCACTTGGAGTTGAGCTTAGTACAAGGAGATAAGAGTGGATCAATTCTCATTCTTCTGCATGTTGACCTCCAGTTGAGCCAGCACCATTTGTTGAAAAGGCTATCTGTTTTCTACTGTATGTTTTCAGCTCCTTTGTCGAAGATCAATTGGCCATAGATGTGTGGGTTCAATTCTGGGTCTTCAATACTATTCCATTGATCCACCTTCCTGTCACTGTACCAATACCATGCAGTTTTTAACACTACTGCTCTGTAGTACTGTGTGATGTCTGGGATATTGATTCCCTCAGAAGTTCTTTTATTGTTGAGAATAGTTTTAGCTATCCTGGGTTTTTTGTTATTCCAGATAAATTTGAGAATTGCTCTTTCTAAATCTATGAAGATTTGATTTGGGATTTTGATGGGGATTGCATTAAATCTGTAGATTGCTTTTGGCAAGATGGCCATTTTTACTATATTAATCCTGCCAATCCAAGAGCATGAAATAGTTTTCCATCTTCTGAGGTCTTCTTTGATTTCTTTATTCAAAGATTTGAAGTTCCTGTCATACAGATCTTTCACTTGTTTGGTTAGAGTCACACCAAGATACTTTATATTGTTTGTGGCTATTGTGAAGGGTGTCATTTCCCTAATTTCTTTCTTTCTTTTCTTCTCTGACCAAGTTATTACTAAGCAGAGAGTTGTTCAGTTTCCATGAGTATGTGGGCTTTCTGTTGTTTTTGAAGTCCATCCTTAGTCTGTGGTGATTTGATAGAATGCATGGGATTATCTCTATCTTCTTGTATCTGTTGAGGCTTGCTTTGTGTCCAATTATATGGTCAGTTTTGCAGAAGATTACATTAGGTGCTGATAAGGTATATTCTCTTGTTTTGGGGTGAAATGTTCGATAGATATGTTAAATCATTTGGTTCATATATTGTTAGTTTCACTGTGTCTCTGTTTAGTTTCTGTTTCAGTGTCCTGTCCATTAGTGGAAGTGGAGTGTTGAAGTCTCCCACTACTATTGTGTGAGGTAGTGTGTTTTGAGCTTTAGTAAAGTTTCTTTTGCAAATGTGGGTCCTCTTGCATTTGGGGCATTGATGTTCAGGATTGAGACTTCCTCTTGTTGGATTTTTCCTTTGAATCTGGTGTCCTTCCCCACCTTGCTTGAGAAACTCTATTTTCTTGGATATTTAGAATGGCAACTCCAGCTTGTTTCTTGGGGCCATTTGCTTGGGAATTTTTCCAGCCTCTTACTGTAAGGTAGTATTTGTCTTTGTCACTGAGGTGTGTTCGTTGAATGCAGCAAAATGTTGGATCCTGTTTACCTATTCAGTCTGGTAGCCTATGTCTCTCTTCATTGGGGAATTGAGTCCATTGATGTTGAAATTTATTAAAAACAGATAATTGTTAATTGCTGTTATTCTTATTGCTGGAGGTGGTATTATGTGTATATGATTCTCTTTTGGGTTTGTTGTGAAATGTTTCTTTCTTTCTTTCTTTTTTTTTTTTTTTTTTTTTTAGTTACCCTCCTTGTGTTAGAGATTTCCTTCTAGTATCCTCTGTAGGGCTGGATTAGTAAAAAGATATTGTTTAAATTTGGTCTTGTCATGGAATATCTTGGTTTCTCCATCTATGGTGACTGAGAATTTTGCTGGGTATAGTATCCTGGGCTGGCATTTGTGTTCTCTTAGGGTCTTGATGGCATCTGTCCTGGATCTTCTGGCTTTTAGAGTCTCTGATGAGAAGTCTGGCATAACCCTGATAGATCTACCTTTATATGTTACTTAGTTTTTTCCCCTTACAACTTTTAATATTCTTTATTTGTTCTGTGAATTTAGTGTTTTGATCATTATGTGACAAGAGGATTTTCTTTTCTGATCCAATCTATTTGGTGTTCTGTAGTCTTCTTGTACATTTATGGCCACCTCTTCCTTTAAGTTAGAGAAGTTTTTTTCTATGATTTTTTTGAAGATGTTTCTGGCCCTTTGAGCTGGGATTATTCACCCTCTTCTATTCTTATGATTCTTAGGTTTGATCTTTTTATTGTGTTCCAAATTTCCTGCATATTCTGGGTTAGCTTCTTACAGTTTGTATTTTCTTTGATGTGTCAATATTTTCTATGGTCTCTTCTATGTCTGAGATTATCTTTTCCATCTCTTATATTCTGTTGGTGATTCTTGCATCTGTAGCTCCTGATCTCTTTTCTAAGTTCCCTCCATTTGGGTTTTCTTTATTGTTTTTATTTCTATCTTTATCTCTTGGACTGTTTTCAATTTCTTCACCTGCTCGATTGTATTTTCCTGTATTTCTTTAAGGGAGTTATTTATATCCTCCTTAAAGGCCTCTATCATCTTCATTAGATGGGATTTTAGGTCATTATCTTGCTTTTTAGGTGTGCTAAGGTATCTTTGCTATGGTGGGAGAACTGGGTTCTGATGCTACCAAATTGCACTGGGTTCTGGCCATTCACTAGTAACTCCCATCCCTGACTCCTGCCAAGCAGAGTTCTGTTTTTTCCCTTGACTGCTTTAGAAGTTCATCCATGTTGGGTCACCCATGGATGTTGGTCTTCCCCCGGATTGCTTGACTTACCATATCCCTGAAGGGTAGTGAAATACAGCTTGCAATGTTCTACTTGTGCATGAGGGCTGGGTACAAAGGATGTCCCTTTACCCTTTTCCTTTTAAAATCAGGAGAATGACCCTCCCTTGAATGACACCTGCCTCTACCCCAAGAAGAAACATTCCTTATCAGGTGAAAGACATCTGCATGAGGTCTTGATCTTGGTCTCCCCCAAAGCTCTCATCTGCTGCCAGCTCCCATCAACAGCTTTTCCACACTCACCTGTTGCTCCACATCCTGCTTGGGATTTCAGTGAGGCCCTGTGGGAAGGGCATGCGTGCTCATCTCCCAGGGGGTCTGTCTTATCTAGCCTTAGAGGATGCAGGTACAATTTTGCCTTGGCTATCCCCTCAAGGTTAATGCTTGTCACATTACAGGATTTTGGTTGGGGTGGGGGGGGTCTCACTTTTCTCTAGAATGTGGTGACCAAACAATTTCCAGGTCCTCAAACTTGAGACTACTATAGCCTCAAAGAGGCTAAATTGGAGCAAGAGTTATTTTTATTTTTTTGCAGCTCCCAGGCATTCTAACATGTTTGCTGGTAAATGCCACAGTGAGTCAGAAAAGACAGATGCTTCTTTATGGCAGAAGAAGCCATTGGCCATCAGGGACAGTGCAGCGAGCTTCAGTGGAGACATGGGGGAAGAAACAACCTAGATTTTGAAAGCTTGGTGCAAACTAAGAATGCAAATTGCTTCAACCATAATTTATATATTAGAACTGAGGTCACAGCTCCACGGGCAGAGGATTTGCCTGCCATGCAGAAAGCCCTGGCTTCCATGCCCAGTACCACATATGGCTGATGTGGTGGTACATGCCTGTGATCTCAGCACTCTGACAGTACAGGCTGAAAGATCAGAGTTCAAGGTCACATAGTTTGAATACGTGAGACCCTGTCTCATACATAATAATTGTAATTTTATATTATTTACAATAATATAAATTTGATGAGACACACAACCAATTAGTTTGTGCTTTTTTTTTTTTTAACAATAATTTTATAGTTCTGTAGAATCCCATAGTTCTGCAGCATTCTATATCCCTGTCACGGCATTTTCACTTTATGGAGTTCAGTGCAGTAACATTCACCTTCTGTGAGTTTCCACAGCCTCGAAACTTCTCTCAAGAGTGAGTGTCTCTGGTCAGCTGATGCCGTACTACCTGGAACCAAGCAGGTAAATCTCCAGTCTCCCAAGCTGAAGACCCACTCCATGGGTCCTGACGTCTGCTGTCCCCAGGTGAGCTATGTAGGTGTCTATGCAGGTGTGAAAAGTTTGAACTCAATTTGTCTCTTTATGTAGTAATGTTTCTAACTTGATTGGGTCAATAGTTCTTAATCAGCAGGACAGGTAACTCGGCACGAGGCGCCTATAGAACGTCATGCAATTTGCCCTGCGCATTTGGCCCAACACCTTTATTTTCCTGGTACATCTGTGGTCACCAGAGTAGCAGCACTGGGGTTCTGCTCCTCTCAGAGACTGGGTGACGACACAGCTAGAGCTGCCTATGTGTCACCTGAGTCAGTGAGGGGTGTGGAGGGAGTGGAGAAGCCACCTGAGGTGACAGGGCTGAATTAGGATGCTGAACTTGTTGACAACTTTCAGATGGTCACTAAGTTTTTGAGTCTAGCACAGCAGATGCATTAAAAAATGGACTTTGCAGTTAAGCCAACATGAATTTGAGGCTGAGTTCTGTGACTGCTCACCAGTCAATCATCAGACCAGGGTACTGGTGGCTAGACTAACTGAAGGACTTCCTTCTAATGTGCTAGAGTGCAGCCGCTGCCGGGCAGGGTCCTTTTGAGGTTTCTAAGCACTGGGAGATGTGAGCTGCTTATCAGTCTCCAGGCACACGGTCCTCACCGACTCAACTCTGGGCTGGGCTGGTTACAGCGAGACTGTCACTTTGTCTGAGATGTTATGGACTCATACCTGTTACTTAAAGATTTCTCAGTTGAAAACCTTTCTGAGCACAATGTTAAGGTCTAGACTTGGGGTTGGTGTCCAGGGTATGAGGTGTTTGCTTGTTTGTTTTAGTTCAGTGCAAGTGAGCTTGTTGCTTAATGACAGACAAAATGAACAGAATATTTTGTGACAACAGTTAGAAGTTTCAGACTCCTACAGTAAGTTCAAGAGGAAACCATCTCATCCCAACTATGATCCCAGTACTGGACGGCAGGAATGAAACCACACAGAAACCACATGAAGATGTGCTAACGCTGCTGTGAAGGCCGCAGACTGGTAAAACAGCAGCATCTGCCGCCGCAGGGAGAGCGAGCTGGCCCTGGCCGAGCAGTGTCCCGGTCAGGAGCAGGCATAGGCACATGATCTCTCCGTCCTCTTTCTGAGAAATGACCCATGGACTCCAACATAAATGTCAAAGTGAAGAACTGCAGTGAATACACTTAAAATTTCTTCTTTTTTTTTCAATTTTGTGTGTGAATGTATTGTCTGTGTACCGTGTGTGTGCCTGGTGCCCAGAGCTCTGAAGAAGACACTGGCTTCCCTGGAACTGGAGTGCCAGACGCTTATGAGGGGCCATGTGGTCACACTCTGGCCATCTCCCGACACTGGCATCAACGCCACCATGAGCAGTCACAGCTCTCAGCTGTGCTTTGCCATGGCTGGGTTGTATCTGGCACCAGACACGGAGCTAAAGCAGGTTATTGACAAGAGTTGTTGGGTTTTTTAAATACATTTATTAACCAATGTTAACACAGTAAATGAAATCTATATATTGCTAGTCAGAGCAGCTTACAAAATGCCAGAAGGCATCATAGAACTGGACAGCCACAATGGTACTTACAATGTGAAGAGTGGTGAACTCAACACCTTGATAGAGCTTTAGATTGCAGAAAATTTTAATGATTCCTAAAACAATCAATTGTAATTTTATCTAAAACTTTTACAAAGCCAGGCCACAATCTCTTTTTTTTTTTAATTTTGTTTTTTTTTTTTTAAACACACAGTTTTCACACTGTAGTAACTGGAAATGTGCAGCCGTGTCCACAGAGACAAGAAGCCAAAGTAACAGGAACCTCACTTTCATGCAGCTATCAGGTAAATAGTACATACTCTGGAATGATTTTACACCAAAAATATTCCCACAATAACTTGCTCTCACGGGGTGGATCGACGTCTGAAAACCTGAAACCAATCAAAGACTGTCAAGTGTCCTTGCTCGGGCAGCGCAGCGGCGTGAGGGTCCCGGCAGCGAGGGGGCAGCGGTGCCAGCCAGTGCAGTTCCTGTCTAACCTGGGGGGCACTCATGGGTGGCTTGTTCAAGAGCACGGCCCGTGTGGCAGTAGTCACACTGTCTGCAATGGCACCGGCACCGGGGGAGGAGGTCTCACAGACAGCTCCTGACTTTCATCTTTAGACTGACCCTGATGGACCGGAGAAAACTGTCTTAAAGGCTTTTCTCCCGACTCTTTCACTTCTGTTGTGAGTAATTGCTTCAATAAATATCAAAGGTCTAAATAAATATTTACAAATTATTTCTCTAACGTCAAAAAATAACTAAAGGATAAAGCAGGAATTTGGTTTGGTCTGTGATGGGTCTTGGAGGAGAAACAAAACAACTGGTGAGATAGTTTTAAAGAGATTTAATTTTCCTGGTTGTCGTTTATATATCTATGTATAAAAAATGTTCTTCAACTATCGATCCATTCCTACCAGTAATGCTCTTAACCAGACATCCGCAGAATACAGACTGTACAAATCACGGAATCTTTAATACAAGGAACGTAGCATGCATTCTCACTGCGTACAGTGAGGGATTCGTTAGTAGCAATGACCCTCCCTACAACACAACAGCTTCTGTGACACGCGAGTGCTCTCTCCCTCTGAGTAGGAGACACGGGGTGGTTAGGGTGGCACTGGGGAGGGAGGGAGGGCGGGAAGGGACTCAGTTATAAACTTGTATGCCTCAGCTGTAATTCTGTGTTCTGAGTACAGGTAGTTTTTGGCTTTTGATTTTTGTTTTTGCTGCTGATTTTGTTACAAGCACTCATGTCAAGACAAAGATGAAATGTGCAAACTTTAAAATTTAAATATTCATTTTTCTCTAAGATCCAGCTCAGTAAAAGATTACCCCAGTTTCCCTGCAATTTTAAACTACAAGATCAAAGCTAATAATTTGTTATAAAAGTTATATATTGAAAAGAAATAATGAAAACACAATTGGGAAATATTTAAGAAAAAATATGCAGGGCTACCCCTGCTGTGTCAACCCTGTTCCCTATATTCAATCACATGCCGCCAGCCCAGCCACAGGCCGCCCAGATCCAGCTCAGCAAGGTCACGGCCAGGCAGTCTGTCCCGAAGCTTCTGCCGCTCTTACATTCAGCTCTGCTCTGTCTCTGTTAGACTCTCTTGTATTCACCTGTCATTTTTTTAAGATTTGTTGTTTAAAGGTTAAAATTTCTGTAAAACCTAAAAATGTTTTAAAATTTGCTGAAAATGCAACAAATCCTCAATTAGATTTATTTAGAGTAATACCCTCCATTGATGTTACTTCAGCCCCCGAAAAATGCCGGAGGAGCATTAACAAAAGATTTAAACTACTGTGCAAAATTTCACCACGAAAAGTGTTTAAAGGCTGGTGCAAAATGGGAAGCAAATTCTAAACAATTTTGGCTTCTTGGGAACAAAAACCGCTGCGTGCGAGGGTGGCGGCGGGCTCATCTCTTCCGGCGGCAGGTCCGCTTGTGCTCAGCGTGCCAGTGCTCCTGCTGGCACTTGATGGAGCAGTAGGACGTGTTCCAGCAGCAGTGGTACATGGCCTCCTCCTCACAGTTGTAGCACTGCAGGGCAGGGGGCACATGTGAGGCCAGCATCAACAGCCCAGGGCCCACTATGCTTCTAAGGCTTGCAAAGCTCTCTATGGCTCAGGCTAGCCCACAGGGGCATGTGCACTGGAGGATCGTATGTGGCCAGAGCTCGATGTCTTCCCAGCATTGCATCGGCCTGGGTCTCTTCTGGGCTCAGTCCTCCAGCCCCAGTGTCAGCTGTCCCCGCCCTCCTGCAGCTCTTTCCTGAGTCCCTAAGGAGGAGCAGTTTTGTCCTCTGACATCACACCCTCCACTGCATATCCGTGACTGGCCCCAGCCCTACCTTCCCTGGACATCATTTGGTGTGTGTGTGTGTGTGTGTGTGTGTGTGTGTGTATGTGTGTGTGTGTGTGTGTGTGTGTGTGTGCGCGCGCGCGCGCGCGCGCGCGCTCTGGACTCGGTGCTGGGCTCCTGTGTGTGAGGGGGCCACTTTACTTTCTGTATAGCCATGCCCAGACCTAGAGAGACCTTTTCCTCACTCTCCTACCAGGGGCAGTGAGGTCAAAGGTGGCCAGTGTTGAGGCCGGACTGCTAGCCATGGGAGAGGAAATGAGGGGGAGTGCGTGCTTGAGAGCTGGCGGGCAAGGCTGGCGAGCTAAGGGCGGCCCGCCCCTCCCGGTGGAGGGAGGAGCAGCGGTGAAGCAGGGTAAGCAGCTGTGCCTCTTACCCTCCAGACTATAGCGCTGCGCTGCACTCGGGCTGACAGACTCCATGGTGGCCGAGAGTCCCAGAGGAGGACCCAGAACATTCTCTTACACTGAGCTGGTAAGAATTCAACCTTACAGTTTTCCTCTTGGTTGCAATGTTTGTTTTATTTATTTTTGTCTAAATTACTATTTTGAGCTTTTTGCTTTTGCTACATCAGCAATGGCAGCTCCTGCTGCACTGCTGCTGGGAAGGTAGCGTGAGTTAGGTTAGCCCTCCCCCATCCCCCATCCCCCCCCCCCCCCCCCGGTCTCCCCGACTGCCCTGCCCTTGTCCCTCTTCCTGCCGATGCTCTGGGGGAGCAGGCTTGGCTTTCGCAGCAGCGTCTCACTCTAGCTCTCATCTGACACCCGGCATGTGTGTGTGTTCTGTCCTGCCGGGGTGGGAGACAACATTCTGAGCAGAAAGCCGGGGTTTGGATCCTCGCTTAGGACAACCCCACCCCTCACACGGCCTCAGTCACAAGTGTCAGAAGCCTTCACGCCTGCCGCACTGTGCTCGTGTAGGGAGAGCACAGGAGCAGTCCTCCAGTCTCCTCTCCAATGTCCTTTTGATTTTCTGTGAACTGAGTCATGTCTTCAGCGTATCTAGTGTCTTGGGTAAAACAGAATCACCTCCATGGTGTCTGGACCCTCTGCTTGGTTGAGCACACCTCAGCCCATCTAGTGACAGCTGTCTCCTCGGCCAGCAGCTCCGCCCACCACACCCTCACAGGCTTCTGTGTATGTGCCCAGAGGCCCTTGTTGCTCTTGCTAAGTCTTTATAACATTTTTTTCTTACCACATACTTGATGAAAACCATATATATTATATATACAATCTTAATAATAGAGGCTGGGTAAAATGAAGAATTACCATGAAATGCTATATGGAATATCATCTAAATTGAAACCAGGTTAGGAGCTTAAGGGACAATTGTCCACCAGGCAGCTCCCTCAGGACTGTGGGGCTGAGAGAGTAGCCAGGGCTGTGGGCAGGAGCTTCTGTCCCAAGGGGCAGGAACAGATGATGTTCCCTTACTGTAAGCAAGAGGAAGCAGTTTCTGTAAACTACCATGACTGAAATGTCTAGCACAGGGAAGTACCTGTTGGGATGCACCCACAACATGCCAGCCTGGACACTACAGACGTCTACATGTCCACCACTCACCCAGCGGCATCTGCACTGGCAGTCTGCGAGGGGCTCCAGGGCATCCCGAGTGCTCTGTTGTCATGGGTACTCTTCTGGGAGGGGGGCGTGTGTGTGTGTGTGTGTGTGTGTGTGTGTGTGCGCGTGCGTGCGTGTGTGTGTGTGTGTGTGTGTGTGAGTGTGTACTGCACCTCTCCGAGCTGGCCTCACCACAGCTGACCCACTCGCAGTCCCGGCAGCAGAGGGACGGCGTACTCACCCACTGCTTCTTCTTGGTCTGAGAGATGAGCTGCTTGTGTTGAGCCGCCAGCTTCTTGATCTCCTCCACAAATTCTTCCTTACACTTCTCCTTCACCTGCTTACACTTTCTGTCCATCTCCCCCTGCATGTTGGCTACAGCTTTATTTACAGCTTGTCTTTTTTCTTCTTCCATTTCAGAACGCAACTGAAATGAAGACAGTGACAGAGAAGACACACATGAACAAGGCCTCACTGCTAGGGTTAGCGCTGTCCCCTCTATTTTGGTACACGACAAAGGATTACTAATGCAGGCCACGAGGACCACCGTCCACTCTCCACCACCCCCAGCAGGGCACAGCCCCACCTTTTCCAGTGCTTCACGGACCACTCTCTCTGTCTCCCGCTTGTGGTCCGACTTCATCCTGTCTTTAAAGTCATTGAAGACTTTGGTGTACTTGTCGTGACACACGCCCTGACAGACGCCGTCGCCGGCCGTCTGCGTGCTCCGGTGCAGCGTCCGTGGGGAAGAGGCACTTAACTTCTTGGTCTGGGTCGACACTGACACCCTCTCAATCGGCTGAGGCATTGTGGGGATTTCCTGGCTGGAGCTTACTGCTTCCGTTTCTGGCTCTGGTTCCTAAAGTGTTTAGAAGCAAACCAGGGTAATATAACTCACCCTGATTCAGTTAAGATAAAAAATTCAGTGTATGCACACAAGCATGTGTACACACACACATACACACACACACACACCACACTGCTGTTACCAAGTGGTCTCTTGTTATATTTCATCACAATTAAATAAATATTCCCTGCCCCAACCAGTGAATGAAAAATTATAGAATAGCTTAAGAAAACTCTAAACAAAAATTTCATTGTCATTTCACTATAGGCATGGATTTTACTTATAAAGTTAAGGTTTTGGTTTGTAGACTATAAATCATTATCAACTGTAGTCATTTCCCAGAGTCCTAAATCACGCCACACTGCATGTGTCTGGCACATGTCCAGATTTACAACTTTAAAACAAGCTCCGTTCACACGGCAAAGGAAAGGCCTAGCACGGTCTCCTCGTCTTAGCATCTGCGGGCAGGACCGCTTTATCAGCTAGCTGCCGCCTCAGCCTCACACAATGCCACGAAAACGCGTTCTCGGAGGGAACGCAGCAGCGCCCTGCTCGCTCCCGGCCTCTGCTCCCCGGCTGCTTACTGGGGACGGAGACTGTGCACGCGCGTGCTGGTCGAGCAGCAGTCCACAACGACAGGAGTCGGGAGACTGGGCCTTAACTTGACGGGTATTACTTGACTGTCTTGAGCGTACTTTGAGGCTCTTCCCTCTTTCGACTGCCACCTGGACACTGTGAGGCGGGCAACTTACTTCCTTTTTGGGCTCCACACTCTGATTACGGCGTCCTTTCTTTGCTCTTGGCTCTTGAGTGACCTTCAGCTGTGGGCATTATAAAAGTAATATCTTATTATCTGGCACACTAGGAAATACCTCTGTGTCGAAAAGACTCGTAGTGGACGCGGGAGAGAAGGCGTCCTCCGGTCCGCTCGGCCACGCAGCCGCTGGCGTCCTCGGTGCCGAGGACTGTGCTGAAAGGAGCGGCCGCAGGGCCCGGCGCGGACTCCGCTCCCACGGCCGTCGGGCGCCGGGTCGTTTCTACACACTCACGTCTTTGCACTGGTTTGGTTACTTGTGCAGAGAACTTTACAGATGTTTGTAGGAAAGGGAAAGAAGATGTCAAAACCTGTTTGTGACAGTGAGGAGGGGACATGGAGAACCAGAATCAGCAGGGCCTTCTTACCGACACGCGACTCACCTGGTCATTACTGGTGGAGGAGATACTGGACTCTGCCTCCTCCTCACCTCGGTCCTCATTCTTAGACTTCCAGAACCTTCCTTCACGGAGGAAGCGCTGATGCAGCTCCAGCTCATCACAGGCCTTTTTCCAGCCCATGCTGCGCTTCACATGCAGTCGGTGAACATTGACTGTGATATCCTGAATGTTTTCAGAAGGAATCCAGGCTCTGTGGGAAGCATTGGGAGGTGTACTCAGGAGCCAGCACGGTACTGGGGAGGTGTTCAATATTGTTCAATATTGTTAGGGCCTTCATTTACAGTAAGAACTCTCTATGTGTCATCCTCCAGATTGGTGTCTTTTATGAAATATTGTGAAGTAATTTTATGGTCAACATCTTTGTTTAGAATACACACATTTTAGGCTTTACGAACTCAGGCCTGGGAGTGGAGACGAAGTATGCTGTGCCCCCCTCCGCACTCTCTGGCCCTGGCCACACCCTCAGACTGAAGCTATCATCCCAAATTGATTGCTTTTGCCTGTGAATAGGGTCATGGAGAGACTCAGGCACCTGTGCACCTTCACAGTGTGGCGCGGCTGTGCGTGAGGCCCTCCCCTGCCCTGCGTGACGGGTTCAGCTTGAGCACGTTTGCTCTGCAGCTGAGGACCAAGCATCCCCCTGACACGTTCTGTTTACAACAACACTGAAGACTTGCATCAGTTATTACTCGCTACAGGCATGTGTGAATTAGGAACGAGCACGCACTCCTGGCACTAAGAACACTCATCCACACATTCTTGAGCTCAGCTCTGGCTGACGCGCGCGCGAGCCTGAGGATTACCTCTGGTGGTGATGTCCAAAGAAGCGAACGTCAACTTGATTGTCTTCTTTCTGCATGACTTTGGCTGGCCAAAACCCAAAACCTTTCATTTTAGCCCAAACCAGCTCATGATTAGGTATCTGAAAATGATATGTTATTTCTTTTAATATTGAATTACTTAAATTGAGAAACATGGATTAAGCAAGACATAATCTAATTGGTTAATATTTCTTTTTAACTATGAATACATATAGAAGTAATTTTTCTTTTGACATCAACAAAAGTATCCACAATTCATATGTTTAAGATAAAACAGAATTATGGACTATTTTCCAGATGAGGCAGAAGCTGGGAGAGGGTCCCCTCTCACCCAAGAGCGCCGTGCAAGACAGCGGGGAGCCGGGTGCGCTGCGGGCGTCCAGCACCACCTGGGTAGGCCCCCACAGAAACTTTTCTGATTGTAAGACCCCCTAAGTCCACCTGCGGCCAGTCTCTGGGAACCCGCCCTCAAATGCCCACAGACTGCCATTTCATAGGAAATGACAGAGGCACAGGTCTCTTGCTGAAAATGGGAGGAAAAGCAAACACTCGCTCTCCTGCTGATCAAAGGGCCCCGGGCATGGTCTCAGTAAGTGCTGTTCGAAACCAGAACTGAGAAACAATTGTTGCTTTGCCAGGTTTCATCTGTGCATACTCATTAAGATCACACAGACTATAATGTGTAGGATGTAAAGAAATAGATTTCACAGGTATTATCATTCTTAAGTAAACAGGGAAAGACTGGTCCAAACAGTTCTCTATAAATGAAAATCACCGAATTCCACATACGCAGGGGTAGCAGAACCAGTTGTCGGGCCGCGCGTTTGACAGATAGAAGCAGTTCTTGCAAAGCTGCAGCTCGTCCAGCTGAAAGGCAAAGCAACGGTTTGAGACGCGGCGGAAGAGCTGCAGCTGCACGGATAGCGGCGCTGCACGGATGGGGGCGCTGCACGGATGGCAGCTGCACGGATGGCGGCGCTGCACGGATGGGGGCGCTGCACGGATGGCAGCTGCACGGATGGGGGCGCTGCACGGATGGCAGCTGCACGGATGGCAGCTGCACGGATGGCGGCGCTGCACGGATGGGGGCGCTGCACGGATGGGGGCGCTGCACGGATGGGGACGCTGCACGGATGGCAGCTGCACGGATGGGGGCGCTGCACGGATGGGGGCGCTGCACGGATGGGGGCGCTGCACGGATGGCAGCTGCACGGATGGGGGCGCTGCACGGATGGGGGAGCTGCACGGATGGCAGCTGCACGGATGGGGGCGCTGCACGGATGGGGGCACTGCACGGATGGCAGCTGCATGGATAGCGGCGCTGCACGGATGGCAGCTGCACGGATGGGGGCGCTGCACGGATGGCGGCGCTGCACGGATGGGGGCGCTGCACGGATGGCGCTGCACGGATGGCAGCTGCACGGATGGGGGCGCTGCACGGATGGCGGCGCTGCACGGATGGGGGCGCTGCACGGATGGTCGCGCGTTCTCAAGGCCCGTAAGTACTCTAGCGCACTGCGACCTGACATCTTGGTTTGAGTGGGGCCTTGCCACACAGCAGGGCTCCTCCACGCACAAGCCAGGTGCTCTGGCCTCCCTGCTGCGCCCAGCCCGCCCTCGCTTGCAGCCGGTTCTTCATAACTGTACAGGTTACTGCTTGTCTTTTCCTGTTGCCAGCCTCTCTTCGGCAGACAGCTCTCCAGGCCCTGGAGTCTCCCTACATCACCATTTCACACCTTCTAACACAGAAGCGATCCAATAAGAATTTAATAACTAAGGCAGAAAAGCTGGATTTGAAATGAACTGAAGAAATAAGACTCCTTATTTGAGATGTTTGACAAGCATGGCCCTGAGACGCTTCCTTCCTGTCCTCGGCTCTCTGGCTCGGCCATGGGCCTCCTAGGACACGGCTCTGCCTCATTCCCATCTCACCCCTCACCACACACCAGCAACTCGCAGTGCTTCAAAGTTACTAAATTTGCCATAACATCTTTTTAAGTTTTTCTGGAAATATTTTACTTACTTTCCATATACGCCAAACATGAAAATCAAATTACATTCAAAGGAAATGCCATAATTAAGATGTAGCAATGAAGGGCAAAGGCCTTACGATTAGGATTATAGCAAACGTTTACTTATTAGGTGTGAACGGTAAGTACCTCGTGACACGTGTCTTTATATAACATCCTTGCAATGTCCGCCTGCTCACTGTCTGCTGCAATGGAAGAAGAACAACTTACCATCAGTACTCTAGAAGCCACTGCCACCGAGTCAAGCCACTCTACTGCCATCCAGTTTACCAGATGGCGACTCAGTCATCCCAAACTACAGGTTTTATATAATGCTCAGGCGGCAGAGGACACTTGTACTTTGCATTTAACACGACTAGAGAGGGGCTTCTGGTCTTTGAGAATGAGATCTCAGTAGGAAGGCATCGGCGTTCTGACGCGCCTGGGAAAGCCTGAGCTACACTAGAGCGTGTGGGTGGGGAGGAGAGGCCGTCCTTCACTGCCAGGCAGCTCTGTGCAGAGGGCTCAGGAGGCAGGCACAAGCCCCGACCAGATCCTTAGCACCAGGAAACAATGGCCAAAGAGTGCTTTCCCCATGCAGGCACTGGCCACTGCAGGCCTCAGTGCATTCCAACCTCACTGCTCATGTCTCAGTGTGGAACGTGGGGTTTTCTAGCTGTACATAGAGACAGAAGGACGGAACCTCCGTAGAAGATCACTGTGTTGTGGAGCAGCAGCTGCGCATCCGCCTTGAACTCCTCGTAACTCCGGTACTTCCCCTCGTTCACCTTCTGGAGTAAGAGACAGGCATGAGAAGGGGACAACACAGTCGGTCCAGATGACGTCTGGACTCCTGCTGCCTGCACTAGAAATGGCAGGGCCACAGGGAGCGCCGTGCCCAGTGTGTGTGGACCGCACAGCCCTGCCTCATCTGCAGCTGTGAAGGCAGCACCGCTGAGCTTTGCTATAGGGCGTGATTAGGACCAAGTAGGGCCACATATGCCTGCTATCTTCCTAACCACTGGATGAGGACAGAGGAGGAGCCATTCACCTGAACAACAGTCACCAGACCTCTTATGATGTGACTCTGAGCTGCACCGGGCACTGGCTTGCAGTGAAGTCTCAGGAGTTCTCCTATAGACTAAGGCAATGCATGCATGGCTTTTTCTATATTAGCAAGAAACAGAAAAGGACTTCCTTCAGTGTTTTGTAGTTTGGCCTTTGGTAGCCAAAGAAAATTTGGAGGGGTATTTCCCCTAATAGAAATGAGTCCAGACTTTTTCAAGTACTTTATAGAGCTAAGCTACCTTAGAATTTCTGATTCCCAGTGATTTTGGCATAAAAACGGCTTGGAAAGCTGTCTTCTAAGGAATGTTCACACACCACCGTGCTTCCTTGTGCCTGGCCCGGGAAGCTTCTCTCTCATACAGTAGTACTACTTCAACTGCCCCTTCCTCAAGGACAATTCCCACTTCTCCTAGGTCCTTACCTACACAGCCTACATAGAATTACAGGGATGTGGCACTGGCCGGCCTCGCTTCCCTGCCCTTCCTGTGTCCCTACCTCTAATGGCTAGTGTCCACAGGCCCTGGACCTCTTCAGGAGCCTGCCCAGCTGAGCACCTGGCCATGGTGCCCACAAAGCACCTCCTGGTGAGTCCTGCTCTAAACCATGATTCATGTTTTGGATTTTAAACTGGATCACAAACTGGTAACATCACAGAAATCTTGTCTTTCTGCTAATTTTCCTTACAGGACTCCTGCTCACATTATTCAAGGCCAAAGCATTAATCCAGATAGCATCAGCCCACTTTGCAGGGAGCCTACAGGACCCCGAAACCCTCACAGGAGGGGTGATGGCAGTGGGGGGCAGTGAATTTTTGCAGGAAGGGGCTACAGGAGTCCAAACACAGGGTGTGGAGTGTTGGCTTTTAGATCCCCACGCTCTATAATGGAACACACAGACAAAGGTAAATCCTGGGATACATGGGCGGCACAGATGAGACTGAAGATTTCAAAAAGGATAGAAAGTTGGGTGGATGGAGAAAGGGGTTGGATCTGGGAACAGCTCAGGGAGAAGGTGAATATGGTCAAAGGTAACTACTGGCAATTCTCAAAGATCTAAGAAGTACTTCTAGCTTCAACCCTAATTTTATGGTTTCCCAAGACAGTTTATCCAGTCTACACCCTGTTTTACCTGAAACTCCCAAGTATACTCCTAAAATAGAAATTAGTAGTTCAGAAACCAATACTGCACATGCAAAATGTCAAGCTTCCCCGCTAGAATGTGCTTCCTGTAATCACTAAAGAGCAGAAGCTGTAAGGGTTGAAAGGCATGCCTTTCAAAGTTTGACTATTGGCAGGACTGTGTCAATCAGCAGGAATGGTGGCAAAAATGCATGGCATACCAGGCCGCCATGGCCACCGCCACCGTGCATGCTGCTACTTACCCTCTCATGGCAGTTACAGACACAGGGGGTGCAAGCAAAGGAGCCAAGTTACCTCTTGTATGGTAGGGACGTCCACAGCGGAATGGACGAGCCTCCGGTACATCGGATGCTTGCTGTCCTTTCCTTTCTTATTAAGGTCTATAGCCTAAAGGGTTTTCAGATATATAAAGTGACATGTAAAACACCAATTCCTAAAGGTCAAAATATGTTATAATCTTAGACATTCTTTATAATTAATAGACAATGTGCAGAGTTAATGTAATGTGCATTCTTCAAGGTCTGACAGAAGAGCTATCTAAGAAATGCCATTTGCACACTAACTAATGCAAATGTTCATTTTGATAAATTAATATTTAAAATGTTTTAATTAAATGCAGCCAATAAAATGCTTATGTCAAACACAAATACAAAGCAAAAGGCAAAATTCAGTCCAACACAAGAACTTTTGTTATAGATAATGGTAGTGCATGCCTCTGATCCTACCACTCAGGAGGCTGAGGCAGGAGAATCAGACATTCACGTCCAGTCTGGACTACATAGACAGACCTTGTTTTGAAAACCAAACTAAACCATAGCCAAATGTGTCAGCAGCAGTCGCCATGGCTCCCCTGCAGAGCCGCAGGGCGGGCGGGGGCCGAGCACTCACCCGCTCCTTCATGCGGGAGACGATGAACCTGAGGTAGGTGCCCATCTCCTGCTTGTTAGAGTGCTTCTTCTTAATGCTCTGGGGGAGAGGCAGAGGAGCCGGTCACTCACATGTCCACATGGAAAGGACCACAACATGCAAATAATATGTTAGACTATTTCCCTCGCTTGATGAAGTCTGTGGGAGTTACACAGCATGAGTAGTATTTCCCTCAAAAAGATGAAAATTGAAAAAATGCTGTGCTTGACATAGTGCCTGTGAAATGAAAACTTTCCTTTTCCTGGTATTTTAACTTAAAGGTAATTTTTAATGAAAAGAAACAATATATATATATATATATATATATATATATATATATATATATATAACAGAGAATCTCTAAGTTACCACAGATCAGCAGTTAGTCTTTAGGAGCACTGTAAATGGCTACTGCCAAACAGACAGTCTCGATAGATCATATTTGTTCAAACTAATCTGCCGATGAACTGCACACAGTGAGCACACTAACATATCTGTTTTTCATGCTATAGACATGATTAGCTCATACACAAAACTAGCAGAAATATAAGTTTTTACTAAGATAATTTTATTTATCTCTCGAGAAAATTGGATTTCAGATTTCATGTCATTTTTAGACACTTCAGAAACTGGACAAATGTCTGTGTGTCAGAACTAAGGCACACACCAGGCCAAGCACAATTACATCATGCTTCAGCAAGATGAACAGGGCTGGCCCTAGTTCAATAAATGTCACAACTTTCTAGCCACTAGATTATGATTTTCCACTGCTAATATCTTTTCCACCAGAAAGCTATACACACAGGAAGTTATTTACACACACAAAGTAGTTTTAATATGATAAACATGGAGAGGAAAAGTAATATTTCCAGGTTCACTACATATACATATAAAAATATCTAATAACAGTCTCACTGTTTTGCTATCAAGGAACAATCTCAGGTGTTTCTTTTATTGTTTGAAATAGGGTCTCATTATGGAAGGACGGTGGGCCTGGAACCTGCAGTGTAGCCAGCCTGGCGCTGCACACTGCACTCACCTGGCTGAGTGCTGGTGTCACAGGCACGTGCCACACCCTGCTCAGGTATTTGCCACTTAGGACCTAGCTGTCCTTTCATTTACACCCGCCACTGGGCTCTGTGGCAGAGGGTCACACACTCAGGTCTCTCTCCCTTAGCCCTCTGGCCTAGACCACTGTGCAGCACAGATGGTGAGCCGTTAGACATGGGGTGCAATGGTGAGATGTGCTTTTCTCAGCATTCAGGAAACAAGTCTACATCCCATAAAAGTAAAAGGGAGCACGGAGGCACACGTTCCTAGGCAGGCCGCCCTGTTGGGTCTACTCTACCACACTGTGGACACACATTAGTGCTGCTGACCTCAATGATCAGCCTCCCTAAATGAGAAATGTCCAGACAGCCATCCACAATAGCATCAGATACCAAGGACTCTTGAAATACTACTGATTGGGTTATGGTCTGTAGGTAGGTAACTCATGTCAAGGAAATACAACCAACCCTTCTTGAAGTACTGAACTATCCTCACTAAATCCTGAAGCTACCGGCAGGAGCAGCTATCTTTTCTGAAGCACCTTGGAGTGGCTCAAGCCCAGCTGGGCCCCCTACAGCCGCCTGGCTGGCAACAGCGGCCCCGGCTGTTGGAACTGTACCTATGCACCCTTGCTCTAAACATAATCCTGTGGAACATTTCACTCTTTTGACTTAAACCTAATTTCTTTTGATGCAAGTATCATATGAAATAAAGTAACACAGTGCTTTTCCTATGTGCAAAAACTGGATGAAACTGGAATGTCACTGTGGCTAAACCATCTTCTCTAGAGTCTTCTGTCTGTAAAGCACTCTGCAGCAGCAAGGAAGCCCCACTCGGGTTCAGGGAGCTGTGCCATCGCCACCTGCTTACAGGGTCTGTGCTCAGTGGGTTCTGGCTTTATCTGTATGGTCAGGGTGACCTATCTGCTTAGCCGTACACAGTACTACTTGTGGAAAGAGTCTTGAGTCTGGAACTTTCTTTCACTGGAATGCACAGAGGACAGAAAATGACAACTGCTTCTTCCTCTGTTGAAATCTGTCTCAACGAGTGGCTGAGGGTACAAGGGAAGATGTGACAAGGCTGGGAAGTGACTATTCCAGAACAGAGTGACAGGCCAGGCTGGCCATCTTAGCACACCCAGTGCGAACTGACCGGACGCCTTCAGATATAACCTGACATTTCTTCAGGAGACTCCCCCTTGCCTGACAAGTTCTCGGGCTCAGACTCTCCATTTTAGTTCATCATTTATCAATACCAGCTTCGATACAAAGTCAGGGTCCATTTATGTAAACTCCTAGAGCAAGCTAACTCTCCCCTGACAGAAGGAAGGGACAATGGCAGCCGTGCTGACACATGCCCTGAGTGGTACTCGGATGCCACAGAGAGAGCTGTGTGACCTCTTCCAACCTACATCTCTACTCAAAGGAAAACTGCTACTGTCTAAGTCACTCACTGGGTTCTGACCGGGCTAGTGGAAGGAAGAGACCTAGATGTTTATAATCTATATACTTTCCTCAGTGTGACCCACGCCCAAAAGAATAAAACCCAAAACCATAGGCACACACTGAGGCAGCACTTGAGTCTCACCTGCTGCTGCACCCCTGCTAAGGGTGAAGGACTTAGCCTTCAGAAACCACTTTTGACCGTCCCGTCACAGTCCGCCTGCATGTCTTCCATCCTTTCTACAGGAAACCCAATTCCTCTTTTCTGCCAACAGATAAGAAATCCTTCTCTAGAGACTGAAGCTGCTCTCATTCATACACACTGACTGGTGGTGGTGACCATAGAGCTTGTCTGGACCCAAAGAGTGATAGAATCTATCTCCCAAAGTGGGTGGGGAGTGCTCCTCCATAGAAGCAGAACCTCTCCCGGGGATGTATGGGAACAAAATGCAGGCTCAAGATGTTCTTCCGCCTGAGGGTCCTGTAGGTTTTCTCCCCATCACCAGGTGTATTTCAGGTTTAGTATTTTATAAAGAAACCCACAGAAGGCATGTGTGCTGATGCACATCTTTAATCTGAGCACTTGGGAGCAGAACATCTTTGTGAGTTCCAGGACAGCCTGGTCTACATAGAGAGTTCCAGAAGGACAGCCAAGAATATATGGAAATACCTTGTTATCAAAAAGCCAAGAGAAAAAACTGCCCAGAACAAGTCTGCTGAGATACCTTTAGGAAACAAAGACAGTGCTGTCTGCTGAGGCTCTGCCACAGGTTTGCCGGTGTAGGAGCATTAGGCCACCCAGGCATTTAATAGAGGAAAAGCTACTCCAACCCATGGAAGAACAGCTTTTAAAGCAAGCATGCCTGTCAGAATCACTGAGCAGACAGCTACACAGACACCCACAGCACCCCTTCCCTCTAACTCATTCACCAGCTTTGAAGAGCATGCTTGCAGGCCTTAACCTTGTTCAATCAGTGCACACGATTTCATGGCATGGTCCTCCATGGTCAAAAGGCCAGTTCTACAGAATGACCAAGTACAGCACTGACACAGAGACATCAGAGGATGAGTTGAGGGAGTTAGTGCGCTCCCCGACATGTTATGTCCTGGAGATGGATCTTAGGTCCCCACGCTGGTAAGGAAAGCGCCTTTACCCACTGAGCCCTCTGGCCTACTCTCCTTTTCTGTTTTGTGCCGACGCACTCTTCACTACTGGCACTTCTGTTAAGAAGGAAGGCATACAGACAGTGAGACCTCTGCCTGCAAAGCTCCAAGTCCCTCCTACCCAACACCATCCACTCTACACTGTGAACAAGGAGAAATTATGTATTTTCTGTTCACTAATGCTACAAACGCTAAGCAAGTTTTGCTTAAGATCATACCCCCCCCCCACTACAGGAAAAGCATAGCATTATCTTCTCAGATCCTGAGCATTATAATGAACTTTGTGAGGACTCAATGGCTTTGTTTATTAAGAGCACTTGGCCTTGCAGAAGACCTGGGTTTTATTCCAAGGACCCTTAATGATGGCTCACAACCATATGCATCTCCAGTTCCAGGGGCTCCTCTGGCCTCTGTGAGTACCAGGCATACATGTAATGCACAGACATACATGCAGGCAAAACCCCAACCATATTACATAAAAATAAATCTAAAGAAAAACTATAATAAAGTTAACTTGCTACCCAGCCTCCAAAAGAGAAGTCACAGGATCTAATACACTGTTTGCCCAAAGCCTGCCACACTGCGCTCCTGGCTTGGTTCCAAGCCTGTTTTACTGAAACATTTACCATGGAAATGCAATGTATAAACCATGTGACTGCTTTCCTTTCCAGAGTAGGTTTGGGTAGCTTCAACAGTGATTAGATGACTATACCCAGGAGTTCACACTTTCTGTCTTAGACTGATTTGAACAGCTTCTCCCCTTGCAGAGTTCTTACTCCTTTCTTGTCTGGCTAAGCCCATAGGGAGCAGCAAAGCCACCTTCTGACAGTACCATATTAAAATGTCAGGCAGCATCATATTAAAATTGATTTTATAATTCTCTTTTAATTAAATTTATGGGATACAGGTGTCTTTAAACTAATGTGATCAATGGTCATTATTTTCGGCATTACTCACCATTTAACAGCTTCTATTTCACTTAAAAGCCAGATATCTGGTAATATGGACCTTGATATTTTACCTTTGCGGGTAAACATTTTCATAAGTCATTCACATTCATGAGAGGGAGCTGACCAAATCACAGGAGCAGCCATTTCAAGGCAGGTCCACGACGGGGACTATGTCTAAACAGCTCTCCTTTATCAGGAGCTAGGGTACACTATACTACCCATGTCCCTAAAGCACGGGGCGCGGACAGAAGTAGCCCCAGCTCTTCTTGCAGGAGACAACTTTCAAGTGCCCCGACCCTGCACTCGGCCGGCTTGCCTCCACGTTAGGTCACGGTGCACCCCTCCACATAGACACTCCACGGTTAGCGTCAGCAGTAGACACGGTCTGTTCCTTTGATTTTCACCTGCCCAAGGGGTACACTGCCACCTGTGTTTGTCACAAAAGGCACCAGGGGCTTTACATAGGACTTAAAAGTTAACTTTAAAAGGACAGCAGCGTCTGAGAAGGCGCTCTGGAGCCGGTGTGACAAGCAGTTATAATCGGCCTGCTGTGGAGGACTGGGATTTGAACCTGGTTCCTCAGAACAGAATGTACTCTGAGGCACTGAGCCATCTCTCTAGCCCATCCACATGCGTACTTCTAACGTTTTTTTCTTTGTTTTGGCAGAATCTATCCCTTGTCATGTGTTCAGAAGAAGCTGTGCCAGCACGGAGACTTGGGCTAGAGGCCTCAGTGGACTCTTTAGAGTCAAGGCCAAGGGCTAGGGACTCACAGGCTGCAAACTCAAGGAACTTTGTAGCTCAAACCCAAGGCATTATATAATACTAATTAATAACAATAATAATCAGCATTTATCTTTTGTTTTCTTATATTTCTTACATTTTCATATTTTACTACTGGGCTACATTAATTTACCATGTAAATTCATGCAAACATTATTTTCACAGAGAGAAATGGCATGTAGATATTTAAGAAGGGATGAGGACTTTCCACAGTTTTAGAGGACCTATGGGAACAATCTGATGTTTCATGCTTTAAGTAGATCCTTTAATGCAAAAGTAGTATGTGCTGTGTGTGCTGTGCGGTACAGTGACTAACACCTGGTGTGCCATGTCTGGTATAGGATGTAGTTTGTGTGTATGTGGGGAATATCTAGGATTTGTGTGTGTAACCTATCTAGTGTAGCATGGGTGATGTCTAAGATGTCTGGTGTATCTGGACTGTAGTATATATATATACACAGTGTGTGGTATATGTGATATCTGTGTGCTGTGCACATATATACACACAATATATGGCATGTAAAGTGATGCAGTTTGGTCAGATAAGGTGATGAACAGCCAAGTGGTATGTTTGTTATTCCTCGTGGACAAATCTCCAAACAGTATTGCATATGAGGCCCAGAAACAGAGAAGGGAGCAAGGAGGTGGCCCAGACCTTCTGATTACGCATTCCTGATGTTCACTGACTATGCAATCACATAGCACTCAGCGGCCTAACTGCTGCCAATGCACACTAGAGTTCCCAGGGTAGAATGTGTTTATGAATGTAACCTGTGGCACTACCACGAATCTACAACTCCTGGTCAAAAAAGGGAGGGAGAAGGAGATGGGCCACTCTAACCCTGTCTGTCTGCCATACGTAGGCTTCTGGAGGCTCATGAGGGACAGAGAGCAAGTGTCACTTGCTCAGATACTATCTAAGCTTACTGCTCCACAGACAGCTTGGTACAGTCTTCACACTAGGAGAAGGTTTACGTCTGCCTTTAGAATCTCCCTCCCTCTCTCTCTCTCCCGCCTTCCCTCCCTCTCCCTCCCTCCCTCCCTCCTTCCCTCTCTCCTTCCCTCCTTCAATCTCTCCTCCCTCTGTCCCCCTCCTCCCTCCCTCCCCTCTCTCTCTCACTCACTCACTCAGTGTTTGAACTCACTCTATGCTCCATGGCGGTGTAAACTCACACCTGCCTGCCCCTGCCTCCGGAGTGCTGACATTAAAGGCGTGCACCACTACTACCTGGGTCTTCTTTAGAATGCTTGAAGTGACAGACGGGGCTTGATGAGCCAAGGCCAGACCACTCTGACAAGGGTGACATTCTCACATTAGAAGATGCTTCTCTTAGGGCTGTGCAGGGCTCCAAGCGTGACTATTTTAAGAACAGCACTGCCTGCTCTGGCAGTCACAGCACATCTGGCTGGAGGCTCCCACTGAGCAGCACAGACCCCTTTCCACCACTGCAGACTAGCAGGAGGACTATGGCAGGAGGCAAGATGGTGCCACCCTAGCAAGTGGTTGTGAAGTTCCTAACGACAGACCACCATGCCTGCATATTAGAACATTGCTCAAAAGTTCCTCATCTGTAGAGTCTATATTCTTTCAAAATATTAAGAGGAAAAAGTAAACTAAAAATTGACTCTGATTGGAACCATAGTTCCTGATTTTATTCTAATTCCAAGTTTCCTTAGTCCAAAAATAATGTTTACAGGTATCACTCAAACAGTCCTGTGATTTTTTTTCCCAAGCAGCTCGCAGGCTAATAAAATGCAGTACACAGACGCACACACACACAAGCCTACCACAAACTGTGGCATCAAAGAAGAGAATGACTTTGCAATTTGGAAATGATAATGAATATGAAGACACGTGTAAAGGAGACCACTGACAGAAACCAAATGGCCAATAAAAACTGCACAGCGCTGAGCATGGTTCCCACGGCGACGCGAGTGCTCTGTGGCGAGCTGTCCACGCAGGGGGATGGGCAGCACACATGTGCGACCCTGTCGGATGAGGGACCTTTGCTTTCGGTCCTGCAAGCTCTACACACGGGATGTGTGGAGACAAGGTGACCATGCCCAGTAATGCACATAATTCACACACATAGCATGCATGGCACAAAAGTCTGAAGAACATCGCCTACAGAAAGGAAATTCTGAGAGTTTTGCTTTTCTTATTTCTGTGTTACTTGAATAATTTACTGCCAAGTTTTTAAAAACAATTTTAAAACTTTTTCTAAATAACTTCACAGGAACAAGAGTATATAACTAGATGTTGAGGACATTTTTTTTTTCAAAGTAAAATCTAATAGATATTTGTGAGCTACTTTTTTTAAAACAAATGGTTGTGCCTGCAAGGTAACATTGTTTAGAAAGCAAGCATTCTAAAGGAACATTCTTTGAGATGTAAGATTCCTAAGGTTAAGTATGAGTTCTGGTAAGATTACTTTGACTGAGAATGGTGCATATGGTCTTCTCAATCTTCAGACCTGAGACACAAGGGACTGGTCCGTCAGCACAGCTGACACCTGGGACGCAGCCTACTCCAGATGTCACCCACCTGGGAGCTATGGTACACCAGAGTCTGCAATCTCCACCAGTGACTAGAGACATCACTGCTTTAAACTTACAACTTTGTAGTAATGATTGGCTTCTGTTCTATTTTTGTCTGACTGGAAATAAGGTTCTTCTCCACAGAATTAATTGTTTGTATGTGTAATTATCCAACATTCCCCAAACATTAGAGGGAAAAAGATTGAAAAGTTGATTTTGACTGGAACCACAGTTTTAGGGTTTTAGTCTGTGAACCCCAAACTCCCTGAGCCCAAGAATACTTCAATTTAGACATTTATTTGTTAAATATTAAACATGGTTTTTATAGAAATTTTGGTTTTATTTTAAAAGCTACATTAACAAAACATTTCACCTAATACACATTTAAATTGCCATGACAATTTTAAGGTTATTGTTCCTTTTCATACTAGAAAAATAATCATTACCAATTATCTTTTTTGTTGAACATAACTATTAAAACAACAGAACTTAAAAATGATGGGTTTTCTGGAGGCTTCAGGACTGAAGGTGAAATTCCCCAAATTCAGCCTCAAGCACGGGCTTCCTGAGTCTTCCTGGGGACAGTTCACAGACTATGCTCTAAACATACCATGTATAGGGTTTAATGACTTATAGTATCATTTGCATAAGTACAGTTAATCTTCATATCATAAAGGCATCTAAATTAAACAAGGAAAAGCAAAAATAAAATGAGGTAGCCATGCGTTTCTCAGTCAATTAACAATGAAGTCAAAAAACAAACAAGCAAACAACTAATCAGAACCAGCAGAGCCGCTGTGGACAGGAGACTGAAGCAGCGCTTCATGCATACGATTTTCTTCCAGGTCTGATTCCACCTCTACCTTACATAAACCATGCGAAGCCCCACTGTGCTCAGCTGCCGCGGAGCTCTCGGAGCTTTTTTGGCAATGCCTGGCTGTGACAAGAAGAACTGAGATGAAGTGGAGAACCCAAAGGGTGGGCAGGCCCCTCCCTCCCCGCTGCTCTCACTCCTTCAGTTCTCAGTCTCTTCTCTTGGGGTCACGGACAGGGGGTTGAACCCAGGCTCTCGCTCACGCTCACGCTCACGATGGAAAGCTGCAGAGGACTGCAGGCTGACCTAGACAGAACACGTCTTTCAGCTTTTGTTTGCTTGGTGGCTGGCTTGTTTTTGCTGACAGGACCTCCCTGCCCTCCCTAGGATGGCCCTGAACTTATTCTGTGGACCCAGCAGCCCTGAGAAGCTGGGTCACAGGTCTGTGCCACCAGGCCCGGCTCTTCCTGGAGGGAGGTCAAGGTTTATTTCCTAAAAGATAAGAGATATGTATTTGCTTTTAAGAAGCATGATCAAAATCCATGAACAAGAACTCAAGGATGCGGCCTGCAGGCCTTCCTGGACACAGCAGGTGCTGTAAACTCTGGAGACATCTCGAACCTCAGCCGACAGTCTACAGACACACTTGTTTGTTGATTCCTTCTCACATTTCCCAACAATTCACCTTGAAACAGGGTTTCAATGCTATCCTAACTGTCGTTTGTCTACTTTGAAGCTAAGTGGGCTCCAGTCATCACAACCTCAGTAACCCAGGAAAGCCTGTGGGAAGAGGGCTGAGGTAACCAACAACTACCTGACTACGGAGGACTGCGATGAGTGTGGCATTCACTGACATTAAAAAATAAGAAAATAGTAAAAATATTTTTAAGGAAGTAAATCAATATTCCAATGACTGAAATATTATTTCCAGCTACATAGCTGAGTGACACAAATTATAACACAAACTGTAAAGCAATTAAGACAACTCTGTAGCATTGCCGTCAGTGCCCTGGGAGTAGAGTTTAGTCAGCACACTTCGCTCATATACAGACACACTACAGTCTCACAGCATGCATAGTCTTCAGTGAGGAAATTATTGTGCAAAATATGTATTTTACCAACCGCACAATACATTTTACTTTAATTAAAATTCTTAGTGTGCAACTGTCCCATCCCTTCACCCACCACAAAAAATATAAGCAAAAATTAAACCACATCATGAGGACAGAAAAAGCACCTTCCACGCTCTAGGATGGTAAGCGGAGCGTTACAACACTGTGCCTTTTGTTGAGATGTGCTCAGTAGCATCAACTCTGCCAGGCATTACAAAATCATGATTAAACAGACCTCCATGCGGCAAGCAGTTCATGTTCTGAAAGGCTAGCCTTCAAAGCAGTCACATGATCTAGAAATAGTTGAAAATTATGTGAAGAGAAGATATTTCTATGTGATTAGAATTCTCTAAGATGTGCACCCTGAACACGGGTGGGTCTACGAGGCCCGTGTATGAGTGTCGTGTTCATTGTGAGTCATTTCAGCGAGTAACCCCCACCCTCCAGGACTCATCATTCACCTGGCAAGACCCTCTGGGGCACCTTGGGGACACTAATATTCATTAATTTCAACCCTCTGACCAGCACAGGAAAGCTCATAGGTACTCACCCTGCAAACTGGGCACTGCCAGTGACTACTGCTGTCTCTAAGCCTGAACTCATCAGACAAACACTTGGAATGATACACACGAAAACACAGGTCACATATCAACACCTCTCCAGGCAAATGGCATTCAAAACAATACCAGTCATGAGTTTCTGTTTCCCAGTCCTACAAAAAATACAAAATAATTTTGTATGACATTTTGTCAATATCTTCAATAACTAAGAACAAATTGAAACTAAAGTCCATCACAAGTTAAGCATTATAAACAATTTAAGACATTTAATGTTAAAACGAGAGAAAATACCTAGAAATTTACTTTAAAATTTGATTCTCTCCTATGTAGTATCAATACTCAGAAATACCTTACGGTGATCTGATGGCAAACAACTACCAAGTGAATTATGTCCAGAGCCAATCCCAGGTCTAATATTATCTTTCATTTAAAACTAGAATCCAAGGAATAATGTCTATTATAAGCCGAGTGCCTCACATCAACCAGGAGCTTTAGATTTCCAACAAACAGACCTGTGTTTTGTCCTGCCTTTTACAGATTACACAATGAGTGTTGGCATGCCACGCTGTGGGGACCGGTGCGGTCATGAGTGGGGTGCTCACTCACTCTGCCTCTGTCTCAGCCACTGTATTCGATACTTAACTGAAAATACAACTAATCAAAATGCCCATGTCCTGACAAGTCACCAAATATTCAGGATATGTTAAATTTAGAAAACTAAATGGAAAATGTAAAACTAAAAGTTTAGTCACACCATCTAAAAGAGATTGATTACCATATAAAACAAGAGGAGGAAGGCCGGATTCCTGGTGTGTCTGGGTGTGTCCTAGCAACCAAGGAAGCTGCGCAGGCCACACAGGCACTCCTCAGCACTTCTGAGCTGTGAGGTCTCTGCACAGCCAGGACAGCTGCATAGGTAACAGAAAGTCTGTTCTGTTTGCTCTGAGCTAAGAATTCATTCTTTATAAATGTTGCTCTTCCCTTTTCCTGAAATCGCACTTCAAAGTGAAGGTTAAGTCTTGACCTTCTTTTGTCTGTGTGAGATGAAACCCAAATGAACAAAGGGAAAATCAGAGAGAGGCTAATGCGGCCAAGGCTGCTTATGGGGGGAATGCTGGCATTCCACAGTTGGGTTCAGCTCTCAGTTATTTGTATGTATATCTGTACTCTTTCCAAGGATGAGTGGCTTCCCCGTCTTCTTAGATACTAATATTATCCCAGCAAATGGGGTTCAAGCAATCAATACACGCTGTCCACTTTGGCCACATGTGAATGCCACCAGCGGCTCTCTAAGAGCGCAGTCGGTTATGCTCAAATGGGCGCCTTCCAACCCACACCCAGTCATAAGCAGGGCAGAGTGGTCATTCTCCGAGACTATAAACTTTCTGGGTTTACATGTCACTAAGAAATTGATGGTCTTCACTGACCACAACCATAAAGAAAAGCAGGAACATTGTTTGGTTCCTCACTGAAGCGGTATATCCCCTGCAAACTAATCTCAAACACTCAGAAAAACCATCGACACTACCATGTCTAACTCAGGGTCACCACAAGGACATGTATGTGATGCTTAGCTCAATCAAAATCAGTCACTTGTGCACTTATGTCAGATAGGCAGCTCATACATACATTCCATAGCACCTATCTCATTTTCATAGTTTAAAAATTGTTAATGTATTAAATATCTATATATAAATGTAATAAAAATAGGTTTCAAAATTCTATTCTATTTTTAAAGATTATATTTAATTCTTACAACTGTTTGGAAGTATCTTAACGAGCTAAATGGTTATATTGACTTAATAATAAAAACTGTCAACCTTCATGATTTAATGTTTTTATTTTAATTCATCTTCCTATGATTTTAATCATGGCAAAAGCTATTCATAATACACAAAACATATAAAAGTCAAGCACAAAAGTAACTGAATTCCAAATCCATTAAAAATTTCTGAGGCAAAAATGAGCCATGTGGCCCACAGGCCAGCCAGGTTGCCTCCAGTTTGTCCTTAGCGAACAGAAATCATTTAAATCATGAGGCCGCCTCCCATCAGTCCCATATGTCAATGAGCTGAGGCTACGTTTGTACTAGATGCCACCAGATGTCACCAGATGCCACAGATGTCACCAGATGCCACAGATGTCACCAGATGCCACCAGATGTCACCAGATGCTCTGGAATCAGCGTATTTAGCAGCATGTGCAAAATGCCACTTTAGAACAAGAATTCCGTTAAAGAGCAAGCCCACTAACATCTAACATAGAGTTCAAAACTGGAAGCAGTGTAAGATAGTACCGTCTTCACACACAAGTCTAGAAAAACTGAGCTGATCTAAACAAGCTAAGCTCTATTAAAACAAAAAACAACAAAAAAACCAAAATAAAATGATGCTAAACAGAAACAAACAAACAACAACAACAACAAAAAAAACCACACACACAAAAACAACAACAACAAATCAACCGGCAGAATTAAAGTAAAATAACATAGTGCGAAATTAGTTCACCTTGTCTGGGGCTGCTGTCCTGGAGAAAGGCTGCATACTGTAGGCCTTTCAAAATAAAAACAAGATAATCTTGGTCTCTACCACAATTTTGCTCATATTGGGTAATACAGGGCTAAAGGGATTTCACATAATAGTTTATTATTTGAAGTATGATTCATACTATTTGGCAGACAATGTTAACAGAAAATTCTGTTAATGAGTTGATCATTAATGAAAAGACAGTAGCATGCAAACTTAAGATTTGTCACTAATTGCAGAGGAAGGTTATGGACAGACACAGAGAATCAGTCTGGGAACTCACATACTATGAAACCTACAGTCACGTTAAGAAAATGTCTTATTAGCAAAGTCCACACCATCCATAGCAGTACAGTACCACAAATGCATGTCTGATTGGTCCGAAACTGGATTACACTAGACTTTAAGAGATCAGAATAATGAATGTAAGGGCGGTAAACTTAATACCTGTTTATTTTTGATATTTAAAAATCACTAAAAGTATGTAATCATCAAATCCTCACATGTAAACGATTAACTGAAACTGTTAACAAAATTAAACTAAACCTAGAAAGGCAGAGAAGTCACCTTACAGCATGTCTGCACTAAGTACTATCACATGCATGCTGAGCAGTGTAATTTACACAGGCTGTCCTCAATCCTAGGAGGCCAGCCTCCTCTATCTGGCAGCAGCCTATACTGTACTGTTTGGTTATCACCCTGGAGCCCAGCTGGATCAAATCCTGGCTCCGGTATTCATGGCTGTATAATCTTGGTCGGAATGCTCCTCTGTGTATCACTTTCTATCTGTAACATGAACAGAATGATAGCTCTTAATGTGTCTAGTCACAGTAAGACACAAACATGCATAGTACACAGAGTGCAGCAGAGTGTCCGGCACAGCCCAAGCACGCAGGAGATGAGAGCCAGTGTTGTCATCTCGGTGTTCCACACAACGGGAACAAATGAGGACCAGGCTTCTAATCACATGACTGCATTAGAAGTTATTATCATATCTGATTTTCACAGCATTTCTCTGAGCAAGGTAGAATAGGAAATATAATCAGCTCCAATTCAGGGATAAAAAGAAAGCTCAGAAATACATTTGGCCATGAACCAAGGGAAGCATTTAAAAGACTGTTGGAAGAGGGTATTTTCAAATTCTGGCCAAGGCTCTTCAAAAACCTAAAGGCAGTTTTAGCATTTTCAATCACTGTGCTTTCGTGAGCAGACACACTCCTCCACTGAGCACGCATGTAAACACACTCCTCCACTGAGCACGCATGTAAACACAGTCCTCCACTGAGCACGCGTGTAAACACACTCCTCCACTGAGCACGCGTGTAAACACAGTCCTCCACTGAGCACGCATGTAAACACAGTCCTCCACTGAGCACGCATGTAAACACAGTCCTCCACTGAGCACACGTATAAACACACTCCTCCACTGAGCACACGTGTAAACACAGTCCTCCACTGAGCACGCATGTAAACACACTCCTCCACTGAGCACACGTGTAAACACAGTCCTCCACTGAGCACGCATGTAAACACACTCCTCCACTGAGCACACATGTAAACATACTCCTCCACTGAGCACGCATGTAAACACACTCCTCCACTGAGCACACGTATAAACACACTCCTCCACTGAGCACGCATGTAAACACAGTCCTCCACTGAGCACGCATGTAAACACACTCCTCCACTGAGCACACGTGTAAACACAGTCCTCCACTGAGCACGCATGTAAACACACTCCTCCACTGAGCACACATGTAAACATACTCCTCCACTGAGCATGCATGTAAACACACTCCTCCACTGAGCACGCGTGTAAACATACTCCTCCACTGAGCACGCATGTAAACACACTCCTCCACTGAGCACGCATGTAAACATACTCCTCCACTGAGCACGCATGTAAACACACTCCTCCACTGAGCACGCATGTAAACACACTCCTCCACTGAGCATGCATGTAAATACACTCCTCCACTGAGCACGCATGTAAACACACTCCTCCACTGAGCACGCATGTAAATACACTCCTCCACTGAGCACGCATGTAAACACACTCCTCCACTGAGCACGCGTGTAAATGCATGTGAGCAAAGCGAGGCTCCAGCAGCTCAGGCTCAGTCTAAACCTGTTAACGGATTCAGCTAATCGTTACTATGTAAGGATTGATGCTTACATATTATTAGTGATTTTACATCTTGAAAATGAATTATAGTATTGCCCAATGAAACAGAATTTTTAGAGAGGACTAAAACGCAGGCACTCATGCACATAGTTTGACATCACATGGTGGGAAGCACAGAACCACCCAAAATTCTGTTGAGCAAATAGAGACTCAGGAGAGTCATGTCCCAGTGAAACATGGTATAACAGCTAAGAGAATTCTGGTGTAACTGGTTCTAATTAACTAGTAGTCATCAGCATTTACTTGATACTCAGGAAATAAAGGATTATTTATTGTTCTTTGTATCTGAGTTTGAGGCTAGGAATGAATATTCAAAGAATATATAATTCCATATAGAAGGAGAATAAATTATTTCACATTTTAAAACCCCAATAGCCTTAAAGGTGCATTGAAATTTCTGTTTAAGGTATTTAAAACAACGAACTAATAACAAATATAACTATAACAGAAAAGAGCAAAAATATAAATTGTTTTAAAAAATTCTTAAATTTACACGCTACATGTATACAATGTACTAGAATGTCCAGTTGAGCCTGAATTCAGCAGCCTTTCACCATGTCTCCTCAAGAGAGGCACTACGGAGGCCAAAGAAGACCCTCTTAGTCCAGCTTTAGGCACTAAGGTCTGTGAGGGAGGGGCACACCATCAATTTTAATCAATGCCTTACCTAAGAGGTGTGAACTTAGATAAATTTCAAGATAAATATAATCAGTACTTCTAGTAAGATGGCCATTTGAGTTGGAAATACTTGGTGATAACATTCCCCCAAAGTGTTGATAATGTTGGGATTTCAGCAAATTCATTACTAAAATAAAACAATATTATAATAAAATATCCTCATCTCTTTAGGAAACCACAAAACATAAAACACAAAACCTAAAAATAACAGAAAAGCAAAAAATACAGAGAGAAAAACGTAGAATACTTGTTTTTTCTAGAACAGTGCTCTGAGGCTGAGAGCAGCCTGAAGGCCTCCTATCAGAATAGTTCACTTCAAAGTCCTCAGAGGGAGGCAGAGAGGGTCGAAAGTCTAGTCATATCTGCCTCACTAGCAGCAAGACAAGAGAGGAAGAAGGATTCTACATAAATCCACAATGTGAGGCTCTCAGAAGACTCCCTATATTTATATTGAAATGAACTAGGAGAGAAATGAGATCCTGAGCCCAAAGTCAACAGGTCTACGAAAGGAGAAAACAGTTTTAAAGTAACATCATTGTCACATAAGACTTTTAAGTCACAGTCAACACAGGCAACCAAATTCTTTACTGTCAGATCAAAATCACGTAATAAATAAAAGTACGGCCTTGTCCTAGGGACTACCAATAAAGTTGGAAATCACCAACAGTTCATAATGATCACCTGGTTTCAAGATACATATTGTATATATTTTATCTGCATAAACTCAAAGCGACTCAAGGCGACGACCTGCTTCCTATTTACATTAAGTACCTCGGACACACCTTCCCACCTTGGTGGCACTTTGTAAACAAAGAGGTTAATTTTTGATACATTAACTTATATTGATTACAAATATAACTAGTAAATCCTAAACTTCACTCCCTTAGGTAATAGCAAAACTCTGCCCAAGAAACATAGTTCTCAACATTTAAGAGTAAAGGGGGTGGGTGTGATGCTAGAAATATGGGTTAAATGAGGCCCCTAAGTCTGTGTTTTAGGGTAATCAGATAATAAAGCATCCATGAACATGAGCATGTATGCATGCATGTATGGTATGTATACATTCAAGTATACATGAGTGTGTATGTGTATTATGCATTCATTATGTTGCAATACTAGGCCTGTCTTGCACAGAGCCAGAAAAGCACTGCTAGCTTTAAAAACTCAAAAAAAAAAAAAAAAGGACATAACAAAGTATTAAATGTTCAGATGGCGAAGAACATGTCTATGCCCTCTACAAACAGCCTTTAAAGCCGAGAAAACCGGATTTGCAGGAGCTATCTGGACCCTATCTGTTGATATGAATCTAGGAGTTTTCAGATGATCACAAAAATTCCCCAGTGTTTCTCAGTACTGTGTATATGTCATTTAGAAAACAGATTGGTGTGCATACTTTTATCTGTTTACTGACTATTCTGAGGAGGGCACTTAAAAACAGTTGTAGGCTTGCTGTGAATGACTGCCGTTTCAATTCACCATCCAATAGAGACATGGGACATCACCATGAAGATGTGTAAACCCTGCACCATTTTACCATAGTTTCTCCAGCAGAATGGCATTTTTACACAGGAGGCTGCAATATGTCTGTGAGATCACAAGTGAAAATGTCTGAGAATATTTCTGGGCTGGAAGAAGGAATTTTAGTGATACAGGTTTATAGTGCCAACATCCTCAAAAGTAGATACAGTTTCATACAGGCATGAGCTTTTAGGATATGATTGCTGTACTTAATAAAAATAATTGTCTGACATTCAGTTTTTAAAGTTGTTTCAAGTTCTAAACACAGGCACTAGAGAAGAGGAGGCAGTAGGCACACATTAACAATGTAACACCACTGACTGCCGTAGGCTCTGCTCATCACAGTGGGGGCAGGGGGACTGTGCTCACTGCCTTCTCCTTCTCCACACTTGACAGGAGTGAAGACCATTGCCAACCTCTGCCACATGAGTAACTCAGGAGACATAGCCCGTGGACTCAAGAAGTAATCTTGTTTGCCCATTTCTGTTTTACAGATGCTCTTTTCAGAGGTATAGAACATTCTCACCTGTTCTTAAAATGAATGAAGTGACCAATACACCACAAGTTAAAAACAAGTTTTAGGACACCAAATTGATTGAAAGCACACAATGTAGTGAAACTATAAAGTCCCAAATGTGGTGTGCAGACCCCCAGCCCAATGATCTTAATGAACATGAGAAAATGTGGCCCTTCCTTCCATCAAACATTCTTGGGCTATACTCTTCTGACGACAAAAAGCACATTCACAGTGTCTATGATGGGAAGAGTATTTATTAATCTGTCAGGTCACAGCTTAGACCGGCCTCTGTGTGCAGAGGACAAACATTAACACAAGTACACAAAGCCTGGGCAGTGTGGGATCTCATACTGTGTTACAGGCTACATGTCAGTCACATGAGCTTGTGGGTGTCCTAAGGACACAGGACACTCACTGCAAGGCAAGCGGTGCATCACCAGGTAGTCAGTCAGCTCCTCTTTCTACCTTCGATAAGAACTAGTCTTTTCAAGGGCAAGCTCTTCACAGGATTTATAAGGAGAATACTGGTTACAAAGTAGATAGTCTAAGAATGACTCTGCTTATATGGCCAACAAGAAGTTGATGCCTCTGGCCCAGGAACTGAGTTAAATTCCCAGCATCTACATGACAGCTCACATCTATGTGTAATTCCAGTTCCAGGGAATCTGACACCCTCACTCACACAGACATACATGCAGGCAAAACACAAATGCACATGAAATAAAAATAATTAAAAAACTGATGCCTCTTCTAGACTGTCAACAGACATGTTAAATATTTTAAAGTTTAATTTGTAAGTAATAATTATAAATGTATAGGGTACAGTGTGATGCTTTGGTGTATCTATCTATCTATACATATATATATATATACATATATATATATACATATGTACATATATATGTATATATCAAACCAGGCTAATTAACATAACTATTTAAAGTCTATTCTTTTAGTTGTTTAGAAATACACACTAAATTATCATTAACTCTACTGCACAAGAGATCTTTGCTATGTTGTATCCTTATTTACTGGGCAAATACTTGTTTGGGTATATTTGTGTATCTTCATGGACAGAATTTCATTTAATCCTTGTGGTGGTTTGAATGAGAAAGGCCACTGCATGCACATATATTTGCATGTTTGATTCCCAGTTAAACGTTTGAGGAAGGAGGTGTGTTGGAGGTGTGCTACTGGGGGTGGGCCTGGAGATTTCAAAGGCCCACATCAGGGCCAGTCTCTCTCTGCCTGCCGCCTGTGCGTCAGGATATAAGCACTCAGCCCCTCGCCTGTATGCTTGCCTGCCCCATACTCCCTCTGAAAGTTTAAACAAGCCCCCAACTAAACGCTTTCTTTTTAGAAGAATTATCTTGGTCATGGTATCTCTTCACAGTTATACAACAGTAACTAAGACAATCTTTAATCGAAGAAAATAAAGATTACTATGCACACATTACACCGAGGAGTCAATGAAGTTTTAAACAATTCCAGACATGTACGCAAGAAATGCTTAAGATAGACATTACCCCATCCCATAATTACTTTACTTTTGAGTCTTTGAGACTTTACAGTTACATATTTTATAAGCAGAAGTTTGATAGACTCCATTATATTACATATGCATACTTAGTATAAAGCTACCTGTGAATAAGAACTAATTAGCATTAAACCCATATAGTTGCTATTATTTTAAGTTTATTTTGTAAAAAAAAAAAACAATAAAAAAGACAGAAAGAGGATTATAAATATGTTTAAGGAAAATATGTAAAAAAAAAAAAAAAAGGAATGTAGAACCTAAAGCTGTGGGGAATATATAAGAAGCTAATTAATGGCTTGATGAATTAAATTTCAGTCTGAGGAGGAAAAAGTATACAATCACAAACATACTTTTACATATATATAAAACAAACACACACACACACATACACGCACACACATCTTAGAGGAGGAAACAAACCCTTGACTCTAAGAAATATGTACACATGACCCACATGGCCAGAGTGCAGAGTAAGCTCAGTCCCCAGTTACATTCCCACCCAGGCATCCTCCACAGTCTTCTGAATCTGAGCGTCCACGTGCTTGGGACAGAATCTACCGTCCTGTCTGGCCTGGCCTGGCCACACTAGACTCTGTTTCGGCCTTCGCTCTACCTTGGCTAGCTAGCCGTGCAATCTACTGCAGCCAGGCTTCCGGCTGCAGCAGGCCTTGACAGGAAACTACTCTGATGACAACAGTCCCATGTCTTCCCAGAAATATTCCAGTCCATAAACTAAATTATACTGATTCAAGTAATGGTTTCTCTTCCATGTCTTCTGTTTGCAGAAACATGGAATTCCTTTCCTGAGTTCTAACATATAAATAAAGTTGACAACACTTTTAGGCCTCGACAACTCCCTACATTTAGAATTACCAGAAACACGTGGCAGTAGTTCTACGGTCAGTCTCACTGACTCCATGGGCTTGTCTAACATGCTACCAGAAAATGAAATGAAGTAAAATCTTTCAGGAAATTTTGCCACAATGAACCATTTCTTAAGATTTTATGAGATTTTTAAATTTTTAAGTCCCCAAAACATACATTTAAAACTAGTATCTTAAAGGATGTTTATTATAATAATGAAAGCTTTTCTAATTAGTTGGTATCAAAAAATATGATGGGGAGATAGAAATACTATCTATGAACTCAGTCTTTGTGTGTGTGTCCTCAGCATGAAATGCTGTCCCTGCGGTGAGACTAGAGTAAAGCACCCTAAGAGAGGTCACAGCTGGAGCTCGCTCAAGGCGCAGGACACAAAGAAGTAACTTTCTGTCCACCCTGTTTGACTGGTGCTGGCCTTCCAGTGCTGACAGAAGTCCCTGGGCACTGCGGACCACGGTCAGTCTAGCATCAGGGACCTTTGTGTTGTGGATGAAACTCTGCGTCCAGCATGACTTGGTGCCATCCAGGTGAGACAGCGCTCCTAAACAGGTAGCATGCCCTCTCTGTCCATCTAGGCAGTGTAAACACTGTCCTGTGCTGGAATAGTTCTCAGCTAATATTAGCCGAGGAAAGCACAGAAAAGGCCATGATTTAGAACATTTACTTTAATTCAATTTAACTTTGTTTTTTCGAGACAGGGCTTTTCTGTGAAGCTCTGGCTGTCCTGGAACTTGCTCTGTAGACCAGACTAAACTCAAACTCACAGAGATCCACCCATCTCTGCCTCTCAAGTGCTGGGATCAAAGGCATGTGTCACTACTGCCCAAGCTTAATTTTATATTTTTAGATGCGAGATAACAGACAGAAAAGCAAGATTTTTGTAATAGTTAGTTTTCTCCTAGGAATCACAAGGAAGCTATCAATATAGAGCTTTAATGTTAATAAAAATGTTAAGAATTATCAAATTTCTAACAGTGAATTTCTATAGGTTATATTAATACTTAAAAAAAAACCCAAAGTGCCAATTTCTAAATTTATCAAATAAAATATACTTACAATCTCATCTCCTGGTAACCAATATCCTTCCTGCTCAATACCAGCTTTTGAGCCTTTACAGCCCACTGTCAGAGTCTCGACAACAAGACCATCTCTCACAGCTAGGCTCAGCTGCCGCGTGGTCTCTTTGGGATGCATACCGTGGACTCGGGACATGTACCTGAACACGGAGGAAACACGGAGTTAGGAGTGTCTCAGTGGTGACAACTAGAACGGAGTAAAATCAAGAACAGGAAGGCCCATCTGCTTTTATTGACTTGCATTTATGGATGAAACAAAGGAAAGGAGGAAGGGAAGGAAGGAGGGAGGGAGGGAGGGAGGGAGGGAGGGAGGGAAAGTGTCCAAGCCTTCAACTCTATGATGCTTTTTTTCCCCATGGAAAATGATGAATCAGGCAAAGATTTTATTTCAAAGTCTTCAAAGATTATCACAACACAAAGTTTCCTTCTAAATGTGTCCCAAATTAAATCAAAGGCAAATCACCACAATAAAGGACTGATGACATGAGTTCTTTTATGCTGTAGTACTTTAACATTGTGTTCTTAGCCATTTGCAATGTTCTGAATGTAGGTTCACATTTAAACATTTTAAAAGACATACAACATTTTTTAAAAGACATAAGCACTTTTTTAAAGCTATAAACACAATTATAAAGTAAGGGATTTAAAAAAAGATAAAATCACTTTCACACAAGATGGGGCAATCTAACAATATATTGATTCTTTCAGACACGCTCACTAAGAGACATATGGTGCTATTTTAAACCTATATGTTTAGAGCGATGTTGGTTTAAAATAGTCCCATTAACAAATACACAGCACTCAACAGACTTTGAGTTGAACAAGCAATTTAATTTTAGCATTTCCAGACTCCCTTGACTCTGAAGACTCCAAAGGTAGGTGTGCACAGTCCTCAATCTAATCTAGGACTTTAGAACCCTTTAAATATTTAAAAATGCTTATATTCAAAACTCAGGAAATAGTATTGATAAGCATATGAAATGATGTGAATAGAAAATGGAACTAATGAATGTAATTATGCAAATCGTTATTAAATAAATAGAACATGGACACATGCACACACTAGTGTTGGCTCACTACATATTTATGTTGTTGTTTTGTTTTGTTTTTGTTTGTTTGTTTTTCTCTGAGACAGGGTTTCTCTGTGTAGCCCTGGCTGTCCTGGAACTCACTCTGTAGACCAGGCTGGCCTCGAACTCAGAAATCCACCTGCCTCTGCCTCTCAAGTGCTGGGATTAAAGGCGTGCGTGCGCCACCACTGCCCGGCTAGGTATTTTTTAAAATAAAAAGTAAGTGGAGACTTTCAAACCTCGCTGAACACAGAAAAGATATAGACAATGCTATCTTCCCCGGCTCCTGTGCTCACCAGTACACTCACTCCAGCTCACAATCCGTGTCCATCTGGACTTCATTTACTTTAAGCTTTATTACTGATTTTATTTAATTTTAAACAAATCTATATATTCTAATCATTTAAAACAAAACAACAACAAAAACCCGGAAACCCTCAGCACCTTGTTTTTCTATAAACTAGTGGTCTTCAGAGGGCCTTTGCCAATCCAAATAAAAATAGACCATAGAGCCAGGGACGGGGATGCCTGCTGTAAGCTCAGGATGGATCAGGAGCTTTAGCTAAAGGACAGGTTAGATTACAGAACCTCCATAGTAAGTTTAAGGCTAGCCTAGGGTACAAAGTAAGACTGCCTCAAAACAACAACAAAACATCAATCGTATTATAAGACAAATCAGGCTAGCTCGGACTCTCCCTGGGGAATCACCCACATAAAAGAAAGCAACACAATGCCTTCAAGGAGATGAAACAGGACAGAAACATTTTATCATGATTTTGAAAATGGGAAATAAAAATCTAGCATTTAAGGACCTTCTTGATTCAAAAGTGGACTTTGTGTTCTTTTTGTGGAGAAAGGCCCGCTCCCAGCTGGAGAGGGTGCTAACCATGTAGGACCCAGCTCACTGTGCAGAGTTCCTTTGCTGTCATACAGTTGAAGGACTGAGAGGGAAGCAAACATGGAGACTGTGACTGGAGAAGAGCGCAGCCCACTGATTCTGCCACACGGTCAGTCAGAAGCTTTGAAAGGCCACCTTAGCAATTATTTAAATTTATAAATAACTTAAACAAGAAGTTTTAAAATTATACAAAACACCACAAATAGTGAAACACAAAAACAAGATGACAAACAGCACGGAGGCTGGAAATGAGCATGCAAGAACACAAGGCAGAGTCCAGGGGTGGGTGTGGGGGCAGGGGACAGGGACAGGGAACCTGGATGAGGGACTGAGATAGGGGACGGAGCATGGGGGTGGGGCGAGGCACGGGGGATGGGGGCGGGGCACGGGGATGGGGGCGGGGCACGGGGCCAGGGGGCCAGGGACAGGTGTGGGGACGGGGTGGGGGGCAGGGGGCACGGGGCACAGGGCTTGGCGCATGGGGGGCTTGGGGGGGGCACAGGGGAGGGGAGATAGGCTCAAATACAATGTAGGAGATCCACAATAAAAATACTTTAAACGTTAAATGTAGAATATCTATACATTGTCTGGTATGATATTAATAGACAATTAAAAAACCCAAATGACTAGAAACCTACCATGGGTACAGTGAAGACTTGAAATAGAGCCATGCAAGCCAGACCTCCCTAGAGCACAGACACCTGCAAAGAGAAGCCGCCACAGTGCCAGCTGCTACTTTACCCAGGTCTGTGCAAAATACAGATGCTATAGTGTTCTAAAGCAGCATGAGTGATCGGAATGTGATTCTCCGGTCAACTAAAAATTTCAATTTCCAAAAATGTAAAGAAAAGGTGGTCAAAAATCTTCCTCAGAAAAACATTAACTCAAGATATGGTCAGAAGCTGATTTTTGCTATACTTTCAATGATCAAATTCTCTTCTAGCCCATAATAATAATCGAAGGCAAAGATACTAGTATATAATAATTTAAAAAACATACAAAACATAACAAATAAGAACTAGAGTATCACAGGAAAGATCATGCACAATTTTCACAAGACACATGAATATACAGTCTACACTAAATCTGTCTGTGAGTGCTAATGTATTTATATCATTCGACTACCAAAACAAACACCATAGCTCAATGTTCAGTGAAAATTTAATATTGACAACTGTAAGCATGAAATTCATTTCATTAGTAGACCAAAAGTAAAGCCACTCTCCAGGACTAATTCGGGGGCTGGAGAGACGGCCCAGCCGTGCTACTGCAGAGGACCCCACTTCGCTCCGAGCACCCCATGGCGGCCCACAACCCCCTACAGCTAGGGATCCCAGGCACCCAAGTCTTTTCTTGCCTTATAAACACATATGAGGTTTAAATGTGAAAAACAAAAGCACAAAGCACTTGAAGGAAGGCACTAGAGACTTTCTTACACTAGTGTGAAAATACCTTTTAAGCATAGATCAAAGCTAGAAGTAGCACTACCAGTGAGCAGATTTACACAGACCAGCCATTTCTACACGGGCGAAGGAGCACAGTAACCTGACAAGCTGGGAGGCAGGGCATCCCTAACCAGTCCTCAGTCACTCCAGGGACCCAGCACACACTTGCAGACCTCCCCTCACAGAAGGCTTGGGGCCAGAGATCATTCAGGTTTGTCGTTTTCCCATACTCTAAAATATCTGAACATACATCAGAGTGCTTAAGATGGAACCCAGCCTGAACCAGAGACTTCTTTTACACATATGTGATCTAATGGTAATGCGTATACTACGATTTGCAATTAATGTACGTATGTTCTGCACAGGGCACCTCACAGGATCACATATGGAATTCTCCACTCATGTCATCACGCTGGCAGTCAGAGTGTGAGACCTACTTAAACAGGGTTTGACTCTACCTGCTACACATGGTTTGGCTGGTGTTTATGGTCCACACTGAACAACTGCCTTACTACTCAGGTTTGTCTTTCCTAAATTCGTCTGCCTGGGCTGTTTTGTTTAGGACTTGGGTAACATACACATCTCAGGTAGCAATAATGCCTTATTTTAGTTTTTTCCTGGGAGTTCTTAAACTATCCACCGCTCCAAAAGATACTTGAAGACTATTGGCAAAGTAGCCAGGACGCCAGTAGAGCGTGTCTCGGGACTTCCCTTTCCTGACCCCAGCCAGCCAGCCTGTTAAGAAGAACACTGCTGCATTTTATCATTCCTTGACACATTTGTATCCATGGGCTTTGACCATGAAACTGGACTTTCTGAAGGGCTAGCCTCAGACTGAAACACTTCTACTTTTTCCTCAGTAACTGCGGCCTCTTTAGTTGGCAGTCCCCCACCCCCACCCCCGCCCTGCTTACCCTTTCCCCACTGTTCCATAAAAGCTAATTCAAGGACCGATTCTCACTTCTCTTACAACGTAAAGAGATGGCAAGAAGGAGGCCAGAACACAGTCCCTACGAGGAGGAGTGTGCTGGCTTGAGCATGCGCACCTGAAGGAGCGGCTTCAAAGGAGCTTGATGAGCCAAGAAGACAGCTGGGCCGGGAGGTGTCAGGGTCAGCTAGAGACCGTCCAGTCTCCCACTGCAATGGCCTCAGTACAAAGTCGGCAGACAGCTGACCCAGGAGGTGTCAGGGTCAGCTAGAGGCCGTCCAGTCTCCCACTGCAATGGCCTCAGTACACAGTCGGCAGACAGCTGACCCGGGAGGTGTCAGGGTCAGCTAGAGGCCGTCCAGTCTCCCACTGCAATGGCCTCAGTACACAGTCGGCAGACAGCTGACCCGGGAGGTGTCAGGGTCAGCTAGAGGCCGTCCAGTCTCCCACTGCAATGGCCTCAGTGTAAAGTCGGCAGACAGCTGGCGCCGGGAGGTGTCAGGGTCAGCTAGAGGCCGTCCAGTCTCCCACTGCAATGGCCTCAGTACAAAGTCGGCAGACAGCTGGCGCCGGGAGGTGTCAGGGTCAGCTAGAGGCCGTCCAGTCTCCCACTGCAATGGCCTCAGTACAAAGTCGGCAGACAGCTGACCCGGGAGGTGTCAGGGTCAGCTAGAGGCCGTCCAGTCTCCCACTGCAATGGCCTCAGTACACAGTCAGCAGACAGCTGGCGCCGGGAGGTGTCAGGGTCAGCTAGAGGCCGTCCAGTCTCCCACTGCAATGGCCTCAGTACAAAGTCGGCAGAGATGTGCAGTGGTCACCTAGTTAAAGGCCATGTCCAGTGTCTTTGGACGCAGTCCCTCTCCTCGCCTTTCTTTCCCCTTCCCTCCCATCCCTGCCACTGTTCTCCCACTGCCTGAAGCCCTGGAATGCTGCGTTACAACTGTGGCAATACATTCAAACAAGCTGTAAAATGTTTTAGGATGTTTCAGACCCCTGAGCCAATTCTGCTTGTAGAAGGCCCTCCACCCCCACAAGAAAAACAAACACAGTTAATTGTAACAGAAAGTGCCTATCACCCTTAGAAAAGCAAGAAATCCTAAGAACCATTCTCCCTGACACTTACCATCTACCTATGACCCCAACAGTGCTGCGAGCTCCGAAACTGCAGCACAGCTCCATGAAGAACGGAGAGCTGAGCACAGAGAAGACAATGCTTTCACCCCAGGGAGAACGGCTGCCAGGGAGTGCAGCAAGTCTCCTGCCCATCAAAACCCTAACCACATGCATGTCCCCACAGCCCTCATCAACAGCTCCACTCTGATCATAAGTCCTAAGGTTTGACAAGAGTCACCGTCCTGGTGACCACATAACACTCCATTCCAAGTGTATGCTGGACAATCTGGAGCAACACCGAGGCTCAACGCTCCCCACTCCCAGGGGCACAGACTGCTGTCAGCTTGTTCAAAGGGACTTGGGACCAATTCCCCCAGGTTGTGCTTGACCTTCACATGACCTTCACACAGCACGTTGGTGCACACATGCTTTCATGTGCATACACAAAATAAGTGTACTTATTTACTTCTAAATTAAAATAGCCTTAAATTATATACAGTTTGACAATATTAAATTTAATCTCATTTATAAAAAATGGTCATAGCAAAGTCATATACTTCATCTTGGCTATTGATGAAATAAATAAGCAAAATAATTAGGCCTTCTGTTTAAATTATCTATGATTCTTCCTGGTCTCATTTAGTACATTTCCACTCACAATACCTAACAGAGTGCACTTTGCACAGGAGGAAAGAATGTTCAGAATAAAGCATTCGGACAATACAGTTCCCATACAACTGGGGCATTTTCTTCAGTTTGATAATTTGGCAAAGAAAAGTCTTCAGTGGAAAAGAGAGAACTAACTATAAATGATAATTAATACTAAATGATCAGATCTTTACACCAGACTGCAGTGAGTCAACACTGCTCCTGGGCTAGCCTGACTAGGATCAAAAAGACAAGATAGCAAGGGACAGGAGAGGCCACTCAGTCCCCTGTCCACTGTGTCAGCCTTCACTGTCACTCAGTCCTCTGTCCACTGTCAGCTCCCCTCAGTCCCCACACTGACTCTTACTTCCCAACTACTTCGTTTAAGTTTTAACTGAGTGTATGTACATTTTCAAATTCTCTCTCTCTCTCTCTCTCTCTCTCTCTCTCTCTCTCTCTCTTTTTCTCTTTCTCTCTCTCTCTCACCAGAGTCTGTTACATGCTATACGTTCACTGTAGCACTGAGCTATATCTGAAAGCTTGTCTCCTATACAAGTCCCTTACAAGGATGTTCAATGTTCCTACTTTTGAATGTTTCCAAAATGGAATCAGCCTACATGCATTCTTTGTAACTTGACTCTTTTCCTCAGTATTATATGTTAGTATTTAATCTGGATGAATTAATGTGACTATCCAGGATAAGAACCTGCTATATGAACATATGACTGTTCCCTGTATGGCTCTGATATTATTTCTAGATTTGGTTCAAGTTCTAGTTGTTCAAGTCTGGTTCTGTTTCCTATGTTGAGTGTTAGTTTTAATCTGCATTAGTAATTTTTTAACTTTACTAATATATTTATCAAGACTATGGTCACAATTCATTTTTTATGTTCATTCCCAAACACACACACACACACACACACACACACACACACACACACACGCAGGCACCACTTTTATTTTTATTCCTCTCATCCTAAATCCAGACCTCCATCATATACTCTCCCCCGAAGTCCCCAAGGTAAATCATAAAGGATTCTTCTGAGAGGGAATCTTGAACCCAACCAAAAGGCAAGCAGCTCTGGTCCAGACTGCATTCCTGGCCTTCAGGTAACGAGTAGAACTGTTGCACTGTGTAGATGACATCTTTTAATGCTTTTTTTCCTTTCCCTTTAGTAAAGACTGCTGCCATCACTATCACATCTAAATGTGGATATCTTGTTGGCATCAACTACCAGTATCTTCTTCACAAACTGGTCTCAAACTATTCTGACAAAACAAACAAACAAAACCATGTAAAAGGACAATGTAAACATTCCTTATCAGAAAAGGTGGTAGCGTCAAGTGCTGTCCATCTGGGTGTCTCTGCAGAAAGTTTAATTTGCCAGCTGAGCATTCCTGATGTTTCACATCTGAAATGCAAACCTGTCAGGAACCATTTTAAGACTTGCAACTGAAGATTATCTTGATTTTCAGACTGGGGATGCTCCAGGATGTCTGACCTAGAACGAGCCAGGCAGTCACTAGCATGGAGAACAAGGTGCTAGTTACCTCACCGTGGTTAAGGACAGCAGGGGATACTGTCTAGTTAGGCAACTTCCAATTCTCTACTGAGACACTGGGTGCAAAGGGTGTTGGTTGTCTAAAGGACGGTGATGACTTTCTCAATAGAAGATAGCTAGTTAACAGCAAAGGTGGTAGGAGGATTTGTTTGGTTCATCAAGGATCTCAGGTTTTCAGTTGCTAAAGATAAATCAATGAGTAAAAAAAGTCTAACCACCCTCAGCAAAGGCCACTGAAGATGGTTGAGTATGTTGGTCTTTAGCTCTGGGTATGGAATTAATCCAAGGCAAGAGAAGAGTCCCTCACCCATCCAGATGGCAGGCACAGCGGTGAGAAAAGCTGCATTGCTAATAGACCATCAACCAACCCATGATATGAGCTGCCACAGGTCTCAAATATATTATATCCTAACTGCACTTTCCCTCCTCCCCTCCCTCCCACTCCTACCCCACTCCCTCCCTCCCCATCCATTCCTCCTCTGGTTCCTTTCAGAAAAGGCTAGGCCTCCAGGGACATCAACCAAACAAGGCATATCAAGTTGCAATAAGACTAGACACGTCCCCCTTTATTAAGGCTGGACAAGGCAATCAAGGAGGAGGACAAAGGTCCAAAAAGCAGGCAAAAGCATCAGCCATAGACCCTGATCCCTCTCTTAGAAGTCTCACAAAAATATCAACCCACGCAACTATCCCTGTACACAGAAGGCCTAGGTGAGACCCGTGCATGCAGGCTCCCTGGTTACTGGTTCAGGCTCGGTGAGCCCCTGCGGGCTAAGGTTAATTGACTCTTTCTTGTAGTATCCTTTTCCCCTTTGCCTCCCACAATCCTTCCTCCCCTCTTTAGCAGTTTAACAGTTTGTTTGTTTGGTTTTTTTTTTTTTACAAGAGTTTTGTTTCATTTTTTTTGTTTGTTTGTTTTTTACAGTTTTGTCTAGATTCTAAAGAAGGGAAACTCAGTACAGAGAAAAATAAAACTAGATAGGTCCTGAATGGTCACAGATGGACTAAAGACTGAACTGTGAGAGATACAGCTGTTACGCTGGTAAAGCAAACTGTAGAGAGTATTCATTTCTTGAGAAAAGGGAATCATAAGCTGAAGAGCTGACTTAATAGTTAGAAGCATGTAATGTTCTTCCAGAGGACCTGGGTTCAGATGCAGCACCCACACTAGGTGGGTGCCAACTGCCTGGACTCCAGTTCCGCGGGATCTGATGCCCTCTTCTGGCTTCTGCAGACATCTCCAGTTGTGCACAAACCCATGCATATATACTCATAATTACAAATAAATCTTTTGTAAGATAGGAAAAGGAAGTATTTTTTCTTATTTATTTATTTATTTATTTATGCATGTATTTATTTATTATTTGTTCTTTTGAGACAGGATCTCACTCTTTGGCCTAGGCTGATATCAAACTCAAGGCTGGCCAGGCCTACAGAGAGCCAGAGCTCTTAGAGTCCCTCGGGAATGGAGAGGCAGGGGCGAGGCAGGGAGCCATGCAGACAAAGCCCACAGTGGGGCCGCTGGGTGAGGCGTTCTGCATGTGGACACACGAGGAAAAGGTGGGCAAGAATAAGGCTCACCGATGGTTAGTGCCACTTCAGAGATGTCACAGGACTAACCAGTGACAGCACGGGGCAGAGATGGGCAGGGGACTGCAGCACAGGCAGGAAAGAGGAGAGCAAGTGCAGAGCAGCGCACGAGAACGCACAGGCTCAGACGGGGGGGGGGGCGTCTAACCCAGCTTGTAAGGGGGAAATTAGTGTGCTTTACTTTAGTCCTGTCTGTACTGTAAAGACCCCGCTATACAGTCCTCTACCCACCAGTTAAATACCTCAGAGCAGACATTAAACACACTCCTAACCTGACCCTTTCTGCCATCTCCCTTCAGATCCAAACCCTTCCCAGGACCCAGACCATCTATGCTTTGACTCTCCTTCCTCAAGGTCTTCCAAACTCTCTCAGCAACTTTCTCTCAAATGAAGTCTGCAGCGTTCTAAATCACTGCCATGGATCACCAGAATCCACGGAGCAAGCTGAACTGTCACACCTACTGCATTTGTGAACTGCTGTTTTACTCTTTAGTGGTTAGTTGTGCTCTCGGGTGCCTTGTCTTTAAATTCACAGACATGCAAAGAAATGTCAAACTCATGTAAACAAACAAGCGTCTAAGGCAAGAGGAGTGCCCTAGAATCTGCCCTCTGAAAGAAGCAAGTATGACCGCAGAACTGAGACTCAGCCTGTGACGGTCCAGGGTGATGGAGGCCATCATTATAACAGTGCTCAAGTGTGTCTACAGGTCTCTCAGAGACAAAGATCTGTGGAAGCGGGAATGCGGATGTAGAAGTGACAGTGAGGGCTCCTAAGACCCATGAGCAGGACAGTGATGGAGACGCAGCTGCTACAGCTAACATGTCTAAAGCCTTACTTAGGTAACAGTCTCCGCCTCTCTGATAATCCTGAGGGAACAGAATCTCACAGAGATGTGCGGCAAAATTTCACATACAAACCGGGTGCCACGGAATTGTACCACGTGAGCAGTATGCATCTGCTTTCCCTCCAGAGGAGGCCTAGGCTCGGTAAGGGGACGGACAGTGCGGGTCTGGGTGTGCCCGCAGTGACAAGTCCAGGAAGACTCAGAAGTGCCAATGCCAACCATGTCACAAGGGCTCAGAGGTTACTTCCTACGTGGGATTTGACCTTACAATAAGGACTATATGTAATCAACTGTGAATGCGAATGGGACAAGGGCCCCAACCCAAATAGCCTCAGAGCCGCGCTCAGGGCAGGAAGAAGCCTGACCAGGACTTACTTACCTCAGCTGTCTCTAGCAGGCAGGAGAAGGGAGACAGTTCCTGTTTTAAGCAGTCTGCCTAGCCAGCAATGTCAGTAAAGATAATAATCTATACTAACTTCATCAGCATGTGTTTAAATGTCTTTTATTAACTACTGAGAAAAATTATGACCCTCTAAGACTGTGTTGTAACTATCTAAGGCAGACATGAATACTCTGTCTGGGAAAAAGAGGAAAAGAAGGTGACCTGTGCACCTTATTTTTTCTGCAGTGTTTTAATGCCCATATCATTTAAAGACTGTGGAGCAACAAGATGGTAACCACCAGGGTTCAGAAATTCAATTTCCACGTATGTGACTGATTCTATTCACAGGATATTCTTCACCCTTTGTGCCTCGATTCCAAGCAGGTGGGGACAAGCCTCCCAGAGCTACAACCACATTTGACACTGCCTGCTCTGAAAGCCTCACTGTCAGGACGGCTCAAAGAACACAGGAGGGCCCAGAGGGATGGCTCAGTGGTCAATAGCTCTTCTAGGGTATGTGGGTTTAGGTCCCAGCATCCACAGGCCAGGGGAACTGTTCAGGGAATCAGAGCCCTCTTCTGGCCTCCACAGGGGTCAGGCATACATACACTGTACATGCATACCACAGGCAAGAACTCATATGCACAAATAAAGATAAATAAAAAAATAGTACATTATAAGCCAATAACTTCTCAGTACAAAGCCCAGGGCAATGTCAGAGAAGCAGTGACAAGCAGGTGGGACTCACACTCTCACAGGAAGGGAGAACAGTATGCACTGTAGAAGCTCAGCTTTGGTAGCTAAAGCGTCCCTTCAGTAAAAAGCTGCATGTCTAATGGAATGCTGGGAATTAAAATACCAACACCCATAGAGTCATGTAAGAAGACTTTCTACATGATGGGGTAGTTTGTGCTGTGGAGCAAGAGGTAAACCTAAGAAAACCTAAGGCCATATTTCTTCCAATTAAAAAAATGTCACAAAAGGAACTTTAGAACCATAAAGTTAATGCAAATCCAGGACGTGGTTTCCCATCCGAATGAAGTGCCGTGGCTGAGGGGTGAGCACACTCGGGGTCTGCCCGACAACCAGGAGTCTGCTATTGCCAACGCAAGGCAAGACAAGAAGTCCATGAGCTGCAGGGCTGCGAGTCAGAAGCGACTACACCCAAACGTGGGCCCAAACTTAAAGTCAATGAAGAAAAGCACTTCGAAGGTGCGGCCCCAAGTGAGAATGCTTCAGCCCCATCTGGAAGAGGGGAAACCGCAATCACAGGAGTAGGGTAGAGGGATAGGAGGCCCTGACACCCACACAGCAGAGGACCGCTGGTCTGACCTCAGTGAGAGAAGGTGCACCCAGCCCCTGAGAGACTTGAGGCTCCGGGGAGTGGGGAGGTCTGGTGGGGTGGGGTCGGGGGAGGGAACCTTCTTTTGGAGTTGGGGGAGGAACAGTTAGGGGACAGATCGGGAGGGGGATAAGAATTGGATTGTTAAAAAGAAAAGATTAAAGATAATAAAAAATAAAAAAGTAGTAGTACTAGTAGTAGTTAGTAGTAGTCGTAAGGCCTGCATTCAAGGATCAGCATTGCACAGAGAATTCGAAACAAAACCAGAATTTGAACCTGAGACATAAAGTCTGAGCCCAAAGGCGCGCACAGTGCGGGCGCATAGTAGACCATAGCACTAAGGAACAAAGCTGCAAAGCAAAGACATATCAAAGCTAAAACAAAAAGAACAGAAAAATCACAGATACAGGGCAGGAAAATAAAATCCAGCATACTAAATAAAAATAAGCAATAGCTTGTGTGCATGTGCACACACAAGTATCAGACACAGGATATGGATGGAAGCCTGTCAGACACACTTGGTGTGTGGATCGCAGTGGCGCTTAGGAAGCCTGCCGTCATCGACTAAGATGCTGTTTTTACACAAGGTGAAGGGCGGCGTCCTTTTCCGCAGCGGACTACGGCGTAGCCACAGGGCAGGTACACGGGAGCTTATCCCCAGGAAAGTCCTCCAGCTAGAAGTACAGAGATGAAACAAACTACTTCTCAGATCTAGCATGAATGGCTATAACTATCTCAGAAGGAGAAGTTTCTCAGTTAACATGTGCCCCTACAGTAGAGCACAGCTCCGTCTACACAGCCTGCCCACAGCCAGAGTCCTGTTTCATGAAATTCAGAGACCGGGGGTCACACTTGAGCTATAAGAGCAGTGATAGAATCCACATGAACAGGGCATAAGAACTGCAGAACAGATGACCTGATTTCCTTAGTAAAACACTCAGTGGAGAACAACAGTAAAGAGATGGCTGTGGAATTTATAGATTAAAATAAGATACAGGCAGAACCACACAGTTGCAGAGTTAGGGATACACCAGGCTACAAGCCAGTAACATCAAATGCCAGAACACTTAATGCATGACTTCTACTTCACTTTCAACAATGAGGCTGCTTGCCAGTCAGCAGAAACAGCAAAGTCTTACTTAACAAGAACTCACCTAGGGGCTTGGGTAACAAGGTATTTTTAAAGTTTAAAAGATATCTGTGTGTTCATACATGAATTAAGAGGAGTGTCTTGATTGCTGACTGTCTAGCAGTGCAGAGCAGGAGTCCCGGGTCTCAGAGCAGGACTTTCTATCACCACCAGGGCTGCTTCCTGGCCAGCCTTAGGCAGTGGGACATCAAGGGAACTGGCATCTGCCCAGAGGAAAAGGCACTGGGTCGGGCATTTCCTAGACAATCCTCTGCTTCCATGGATTTTAAAGAGGAAACTTACAAATTTATGACCATCTAGTAGGTAAGCAAGTTTATCTGTATTTAAGAATTATAGAGCTTAAAGAAAAAAAATATGGCTTGGGTCACCATTCAAAGCTATATTGATGAAGAAAAAAGAACAGTCAAATCTCATTGACCGCACACACAAAAGATGTGTGCGGTCCCAATGACTGCCTCTGTGGCGTTCACTAGTTTCACATATGCCAAACATGCACACATAGGTGTTAAGTAGCCAACAGATACACGCATAACTGCTACAGCATTAGCCCTCTTCCTCCGGCATCAGCCTAACAGCAGCACTCCCGAGACTCTTAGGATGCTTGGCAGGTGCCCTGAGCTACCCAAGAAAGACCCCAAAGGAAAAGAGAAGTGACCATCTGAGAAACTGAAACTGTTCAAATGTGCATGCTTAGGAATGCTTAAAAGTTTGATACAAATAACAATATCTTATTTTTTTAATTTCAGTGTTCTGCTATAAAAATTTCAGCTATGGCTTTTACAAATCCCAAGGACATACTTAGTATCTTTTATTTTTTGAGATTTATTTTTAGCCCAGTGAAGGGAATTGAGGCTAGGGTGTCACCTGTGAAATATATGTGCTTTACCTCTGACCCATGTTATATCCCAAGCCTGAGGTTTTTGAAAACTATCTGTATTAGTATCACCCCCTATTCTGTACTTAATTATCATCTCTCAAAATGCTTGCTTTTTAAAAATAAATGAAGCATTAGGTCATAATTAAAGCAATGTACTCGTCACAAGTCATCTTCCCCACATCTGGGCCCTGCTCCTTTTTCTAGCCCGCAGGAGGCAGGGCTGCTGCTGGCTTCTGGCCTAGTTCCTAGCCCTTCCTCTCAGGCAGCCTCATCATCCTCATAGATTGGGACAACACTAAGAACACACAAGGTTAAATTCTATTACCTATTAATAATAGTTTCAAAGTAATGTGTATGTCAGCTTTTATAAATCTCCTACTTTTAATTTTTAGATACCATCTAACAAATGTAGGACAGGATAAGAATAAAAAAGTTCTATTCAAATTAACAAAAAAAATCATGTACATTTTTTAAAATGTTACATTAGCTTTATTTTTAAAAAGCATCCAGAGAAATAAAACAAAATCAAATTCTTAACTGCCTTCATAGTATAAAATAAGCAAAAAAAGATGTTATTTTTCTAGACTGAATCTTTGTTAAGACAACTAGCACTGGAAATTAAGGAGAAAAGTAATGGGGAATTTCTGTTTTAAACTGAATATGTATTCAGTCTCGTTTCTTCTAGCGTTATACAGGACTCGTGAGGTTATTTACTATATGAAGACTGTTCATCTCCACTCAGAGGGGCCATTTGTTTAGTAGCTTCACTACAATAAAGCAAATGACTAATAAGTCTTTTAAATAAAAAATTCTTAGGGCAAAAAACATATAATTGAAAATCTACTGTAACAGAACATATTGACCCTCACTTCTAAATACACATTGTCTATATCTGTCTCCATTATTTTTTCTTTTCCATAGTCTTTTGCAAAGCAGCAGTCACTTTATTTCCTTGTATGAACTGCACAGGACATAGGCATATGGGGACTTTACAGTGGTGCTTTTGTTTAAATTTACTTACTTTGTAATACGATCAATGTTGGCAATCTGCTTCTGATTCCTGATAATCTCAATGGCTGCCCAAAGATGCTGGATAGCTTTTGTGTCCGCCTGTCGCCTTTTTGTTAAACGTGCCATGACCTGTTTACTTCTTTAGCTGTAGCAATATATAAAAACACAAGGCAGAAAACATGGATTACCAAGGGAATTTCCAACACAGGAGCAACAGTCATAGCCCTTCCTGACACTAGTCACTGCAGTGAAATGTAGTGTTGTGGCTTTCCATTTTCTACCTTTCAGGTTGCACTTCTACTTAAGAAAAAGCAAGCATTCGCTTGATTAACTCTTAAAGAATGATATTCTAAAATCCAAATCACTTAAAAAAGTATTTCCAAGGAGTGTACATCATACCAATGTCAATAAATAAATAAATAAATAAATGTAGGCATTTAATGTTTATTCTAAAACACATAGATACTACAAAGCTTCAGTTTTAAGTACTATACTTTGTGAAAATCAAGCAGTACAAAATAAAATTTATATGTCCTAATTGTTTGGTATTTCAGGTTTTTATAATCATAGCTTTAGAGAATTCAGTTTTATATACATATGAAAACAATGTTTAAAAAACAAACATTAGCCAGCCATGGTAATGGTACATGGTACTGCACGCCTGCGGGCCCAGCACTTAGGAGGGAGGAGCATGAGGATTAGCACAAGTCAAGAGCAACCTCATCTACAGTGAGTTAGTTCCACGCCAGTCAGAACTGCACAGCAAGAAACAAATAGTGAACGGAGAATTCAGCTCACTCTGAGGTAAACCATGAGAGGCCAAGAGCGAGGGTACCAGATCAGTAACGATACAGCTGTCAGGACAGAGGTTCATCTCAGAGTTAATATTAATATACTACATTGTTAAGAAATAGCACTACTAACTTATTCAAATTTTGGTATCTGGATGGGTTGAAGGAGATAGTCGTCAAGTCTCCAAGTACCCTTGCAGCTATCTCTAAGCAAGAAAGAATGGACTAGGGTTCAGTGTCTGGTGGGTGGCAGTATGAACGAAGACCTATTGACTCTCCACTTCATCTTCACAGTGAGTCCAGGCTCAGGATCCAAGGAGCAGGCAACTCACACGTCTGCGTGCTAGGCCCGTAGTGCAGGGCAGGAAGGCAGGCAGGCACCGCAGCATCTCCAGCCGCTGCCCTGAGACAGCATGGGGAACTTGTTCTGACACTCACTGTACTTCCTGACTGACCAGACAAGTTGCACACTTTCTTCGTGGCCACTTCTAAAACAATGCTGGGCTGGGCTGGGGAGGTAGCTCGGCCTTTAGAACTCCTCACGCACACATGCAGACCTGAGTGCAAAATTTCAGCACCATGGAAAGGGCAGGTGCAACTGGTTAGCCAATCACCCCAGCACTTGGCCGGAGGAGGAGGGACAGAGGGAAGGAGATGGTGACCATGAACCCTCTAGTCTCCCAGCACACTACGTATTTGTACATTTGCACATGCACACACTCAAAAAATGCTGGTGTTCAAGTTTTAAAGGAAAATTATTTTGTTTTAAATAAACATAGACCTATAACTACACGATCATAGAAATGGCGACCAAGGCTTCTGTTTAGCATGCAGACACCTCAGTTTCAGTGTGCTTGTTCAGGGGTGTCAGCTTGAGGAAGCCACAGTGCATGCAGCTGCACAGCTCCACCCCGTCCTGCTGCCCGCCTGTAGATAGAGAAGCACAAGCCCAGCTGCGTCCAGCACGCACCGACAGTGCCTGCCTTGCTCAGAGCGCTGTGCTAGCGCGAGACACCTGAAACGTACAGCGTGGCAATCCTGGCTGGAAAACAAAACTGACAGGGGACGTCTAATGGGGACAGTACAGTGCAAGACCATAGAGAACAGCCATCCAGATAGTCCAGGATCTCTGGTGAGAATTCAGAAAAGGGTCATACTGCTTTGAGCATGGGTAAAATTTGGGTAGAAATAAATTGAAAACTGTAAAAATATAAAAAAATGAGAAAAATAAACACCAATATTTCTTCTCTTATTTTTAAAATGATTGTTTAAAGCAAAAAGAAAAAGAAAAGATGTCCCTATGTTTATAATATATACAGAAGTAAGGTATATCATGACCATAACACAAAGAAAAAGGAAGAGGAATGCGTGTGAAACAGTATCAGACTAAATTAAGGGGGACTTTGGTAAAATCAGGATGAACATTGTATTCTACACAAGGAGAGGAAAATATTAGTTAACACATAATTCATTTTAAACTCTATAGTATGAGCTGGGCCTGGCGTGCAGCCCTGGATCCCAGCTTCTCAGAGGCTGAAGTGGATGGAGCACCACAAGCTCAGGGCTCGGCGGCTCTCAAAGTCAGAGGCAGCCCCGGCAACCTGCAGAGACACTGTCTCAATAATTAATCAAAAATAATGTGTTCACATCTACAGAAACAATGAACCAACAAGGTAACTTTTAAGAATACTGAGATAATAGATATAATTATTACATAACAATCATGCAAATATAATGGGAACTAAGTAGCTGAAATGCTTAGTGACGGCATACATTCCTAGAAAGTATTAAAAGCAAGACCACAGAATGGAGCAGCCTTCCTCTCAGGAAAGGAGGTGTAAAGATGAATCAGGGCCTCTGAGAGCTATGTGAGCCACGTGACAGACAGCAGACGTGCCGTCACTCACGTCACATCAGACCTGGAAACAGTCACTGCTTATGGGAGTCAAAGTGGAGGCACTGCCCGTGGAGTGACGGTGAAGTGCGTGGCTCATCTCGGAAGTGCGCCCATAAGACGGTATTCCACTGAAGGGCAGCTCTCCAGTTAGCTCTGAGTGAAGGAAGTCTCCAGGGCTAACACAGAACTGGGACTCCCTCCCTCAGCCGCCCTTCCTGAGATCTGCTTCACTCATCTGCCATGCTCTCTGTTCTGCGTGTATACTAGTCACTCTCTTACTGTGGGAAAACAGCAACAGACAGAAAAGTCAAAAACTCTAATCTAGTAAGCACCATTAACAACATGACTTGAAAAGAATAACAATTGGGCATTGGTCAACAAATAGAAAACATCCTAGGAAGTTGCTCTCTTGGGCCAACTTGTATAAAAGCTGTTGCTACTCAGGGTCTGTGATGATGTGGTAAAGCCAAAATGAATTCAAAAGAATGAATAAAAATTATTTAACTAAAAAAGAATTTGTTCCATTTACTTTTACATATAATGTTTTTCTAGGTACCCAGCAGAGTTTCAAACATGCTAACCTTTCCATATAAAAATATTAAATTCAGATTTTTCAGACATAAGACCCCAAAGAAAGCCTTCATTTTAAAGAGAAAGGTCAGAAAATGTGCAGAAATCACTTAACAATCTTTAACCTTTTATCTGCTCCAATATACATGAGGAATGTAATACATTCCTCTCAGTAAAAGTTACATGGGAAACAATCTTCAAGAGGTCTGTAACTTAAAAAGTAAGCAGAACACTTGATGGGACTTTAATAAGCCCCGAGTTGATGTTGCTATTCTGTCCTTGGAAATCAAGATTTACCACAATTCCTAGTCTCTAGGTACATTCTGGTGTCATCACAGCACTATACAGAAAGAACACAATAAGCCAGGAAAAAATTAATAACAATCAAGATTAAGTAAGGCATCACTTGCTGATGAATGCATCTGTGTGGAGGCTGTGCTGTGGAGTGAGAATCGAACTGAGAGAGCAGCACAGGATGGAAGGGGAGAGGACAGTGCAGGGCCCCATTAGCATCTAAGCAAATGTGTGCTCCCTGACTTCCAAGACTAGGTGTATGTGGAGGGTTTATTGCATAAAATAAATATTCAATAGTCTTCTTCATATAGACCCTGAACATGTACTGTTGAGATTTTTTTCCTATTTGCTTTGTTGAAACAGTGTAGCCCTGGCTGTTCTGTAACTCACTTTGTGGACTAGGTTCACCTCAAACTCCGATCCACCTGCCTCTGCCTCCCAAGTGTGCACCCCCATGCCTGGCTCTTGCTAAATTTCTATCTAAACATTTAATTTTGGGCATATTAATATAAACAACAATATGTCTTTATATTAAATTACACTTGTTCATTGCTGGTACATAAATAATTTTTATATATTAACCTTGCATCTTGATCTTACTAAGGTATTTCAGGATATGTTGATGTGTTTTCAATCTTCATTCCTTGGTGTGGGTCTTGTGGCACATTCCCTCTTATTGGTTCCTTATACTTCAGTGTCTAACACTTGGTAAAATTCTCCAGAAAGTGTTGCCTCAAATACTGTTTCAAGATCTTTTTCTTTCCTATACTACCATCTCACATGGATTACACTTCCTGTGAGGTGCCCAGGCTCCTGAATGCTCTATTTTAAAGCTACCAGTCTCATCTTTTTCAAATGCTTTTCAGGTTAGAAATTCTTCCATTTCCTGAAGCTCAGAGGTTGTTTCCTCAGCCCTGCCCACTGTACTGATGAAGTCTTCAGAGGTCATTCTGTTACACTGCTAGTCTATAGTACTTTTCATCTTTCTTAGAACTTGTGTCTCTGCTTACATCATGCATGCATTACTATGTGCTGCACACATTTTGTCCTCAGCATTTTAACTGTCATTTTTAACAACGTACTGTCTGATTATTATCTAATATTCTTGTTACATCAGCTCTGGTTCTGATGTTTGCTTAGTCTCTTCGAACTATACTTCTGCCTTTTGTTAATTTCATGGCATTCTGTTTTTCCTGAAAGATGGGTCTAGTGTACTGAGAGACTGGAGGGCCGGGAAGGGGGCGCTCAGTCCTATGGAGGGCCGGGAAGGGGGCGCTCAGTCCTATGACTTCTGGCCAGTCTGTGTCACTGGACTGTCAGTGACCCCAGCACTTCAGGGTTTCTCCCCGTCACATGACACAAGGTATAAGAAAGAAATGAAGCGGGTGACTCCCTTCCTTCAGATTGGCTGTGGTAAAACACAGCTTGTAAGGCTCACATGGAAGAGCCTAAATTCTGAAGACGGGAAGAAGTGGCGGGGGATGGGGAAGGTGGGGGATGGAGGGGAAGCTGTAATATATGAGATAATATATGAGATAAAAATTATCAACAATAATAAAAGAATGGAGAACCCTGGCACATTTGATAACTTCTCTTTCCTCCCGTCCTGCTCTGCCCAACACAGGGAACTCCTCTCTGGTGCTCAGTGCAAGAGCCTGGCTGAGCTAAAGCCCAGACATCTAAGGAGGCCATTTTCTGCAGTTTCCGCACTCCTAGTTACCAAGACGTAACACTCCTCAGCCTGTCAGCCCTACTGTGCCTGCTGTTCCCACTCAAGAGCCCTGCTCATGGCTTCCGCTCTGGGAAGGCCTAGACTTTCTACCTGCCAGTCTCAATTTTCTAAGCTTGCCCCCATGGCCTCATTTCTCTGAAAGATCTAAGAACAATTTTGTTTTACTTTTTGCTGTTTTTGTTGTTGTTGTTGTTTTGCTTTGTTTTTTGCTTGTTATCAACATAGACTAATGCCAATGCCAACTGGGAACAGTGGAATTTCTTCCTGAACATGATGGTAAATGAAACAATATGTTTTACCAAAGAGGAAGCCAAATGAATTAGCATGCTTTGCTGAAAAGCGTCTCTGTTCTACAACAAAATGCGATATATTTATAAATATGTGTTAAATTGTTTGGAATACTGAGTTAGTTTCTTGAGCTTGTTCAGCCTGTTTTAGTGTCTCACAACTGTCATTATTAAAACTTGCATGCATGCTACATGTATGCAATAATTCCATTGACAGTTTCCATCGAGTTATTTTACATATGCTATCTACCCAGTAATATCAGTCTTGAATTTATCACTTAACTTACTTTTTAGATTTTCTAAGTTGGGGGTCTTGATGGGGGGATGGCTAGAACTAGTGATCCTCCTGCCTCAGCCTCACACATGATAGGAAGCTAAGTATGTACCATCACCCTAGCTTATCAGCTTCGAAAGCACATCTATTTTAAGCTTTCAATATGTCTTTGATAACCTTTAGCATGAAATAGATAAAAATAAATGCTTCCTGAATAAACAGTCCCCCCCACAGTTAGTTAGTGTTAATGCATTACAATGAGCCTTTGGTTGCCAAGAGCAAGGGTGAGGGACGGGGAGCCACTGCTTATGGAGGTGTGAGGTGGGACGATGCAGGACAGTTGTGCAGTACTACAGATGCCTTCACACTGAACAATGTGCTGAAGATGGTTAGGATGGCAAATTTTATGTTAAGTATATTTTACCTCTACTTTTTAATTTGAAAAAGAAAAAGCACAGAGAAAGAATAAAGTTAGTTCAAAATAATGATAAAGCTGGTTACCATGTCTTAATAGGAGTGAATCCCAAATACTCCACAAAGATCTTCCAAAACAAGCAGCTGGATCATTCCAGGTGTGCGAGCATCTGGTGTGGAGGGAGGCAGAGAATTCAGAGTGGATGCCCTGCTAAGTGTCTGCACATTAGACTGAAAACATACAAGTCTTTCAAAGTTGGTTTTTCAAGACAGGGTCTCTGTGTACCCCTGCTGTCCTGTAGAACAATCTGGCCTCCGACTCAAGCGGCCTGCCTGCTCTGCTGCACGAGTGCCAGGGTTTAGTGTATGTGCCTGCACAGCCAAATGTCTCACTTTTAACTACACTAGATTGAGTCTTGTCCATTGCTAGTAGCATAACAGCCAAGCTAGGTAAGTTACTAGAGGTCTGTTCGGTTCCCTGTCCTGGTCTAGAGGGCCTGAACCTGTCAGTGGCCTCAACAGGGCTATGTATCACAGGATGATACACGCACATATGTGCGTTCTTTCTCTTAAAACCACCAGCATTTAATCAAAGGGCCCAATTCTCACAATTTCCCACAAGCTCCACTTCCAAAAAATTAAGTTTCTCCTTTTTAAAGATAAATATTGAGTTCCAAAGTGAATTCCAGAGGATAAAACCCATATCTGATATTCAGACCACAGCAATTTGTATGTCCAAAGGATGTGTCCAGACTAAAAGACTAGTTTGTAAAAAGGAAATAACAAGTTGAAAAATGACAATTTGTTTTTACTGAACTATAAACCATAAGCCATTCAACTCACAAATATGAAATGGTTAGCTTAGTGGGGTGGGTGTACGTAGCAAAGGTATTTCACAAGTGGAATCTCAGTGTGTGGCCTGCATCTGACTTACTTCAATTATTATCGTGTTTCCCTGTCCATCTGTTCCAGGGTGTATCAAATGCTCAGGTCTTCTCATCCCTGCACGGAATCCCCTGAGGACAGGTGTGACACTTCGCTCACCCATCCATCCGTTCACGGACAGGCACAGTGGTCGCTAATGCTTAGCTGTCAGCAACACAGGCAGAAGTGTGTGTGTTCAGTTCCTTTAGGGATGGACCCAGAAGAGGAACTGCTAAATCTCACAGTGGATCTGTTTAACCTTAGCAACAATTAGGAATGTGATTTCTACAGTAGCCAAACCACACCACTCTGACCAGCACTGTAAGCTGTCCAATTTCTCCAGATCATTACAAACACTCTTTTTTAATTTAATTTTTAATTTACTTTTTCTTATTTTTAAATCATAGCCATTTGTGTAGGTGCGAAATAGTCTATGGCTACGGTTGTGATTTTTTGATCCCATAATAACCAGTAACATGTTTTATTGGCTTTTTGCCATCACTTTCTAGAGAGAAATGTTCTTCAAATTCTTTGTCCACTTTAACTGTCATTCAATTGGTGCATGGGAATGTGACAGAGTCTAGGTGTTGACCCCTCTTTGGAGATGTAGGCTTCAGAGTTCCCTCGGCCATTTATTTTTATCTGTTATGGCTTCTTGTCTCTCTCCTGCTCCCTCCCTACCAACTCTAATACAGGGTCTCAAGATATAGCCCAGGCTTGGCCTTACAATTTTCAGTTTCTTGTCTCAATTTCCCATTGGCTAAGATTACAAGTATGTACCACACCTAGCTTTTCACTCGTTTTTTTTTTTTTTTCAAGTGATGTCCTCTGATGCACAAAGAGGTTTTAATTCTGCTGAAACAGAGTTTACTTCTTTAGTTAGTCATGCTTTGGTGTCTTATCTAAGAATTAACTAACGAATGAAAAGTCAAAAATTAATTTATCAATTCTCTTAAGAGTTTCCATGTTGTGGTTCTTTTACAAACAAGAATGCTAATGATATGTTAATAACGCTTTAAAGTGTTTGAAATTAAAGTTGATGTAATTGTCAACAAAGTTAAAAAATTTACAGTGAGAAACAAAGAAGAAAGTGCAATCTAGTCTCTGAGCAACGTTCCAGAAACACAGCATTTGAGAAGGAAGGCCAGTGTGGCGGGCAGGGGCAGGGGCAGGCTCAGGGGCAGGGGCAAGGGCAGGGGCTGGGGCAGGGGAGGGGGCAGGGGCAGAGGCAGGGGAGGGGGCAGGGGCAGAGGCAGAGGCAGGGGCAGGGGCAGGGGCAGGGGCAGGGGCAGGGGCAGAGGCAGAGGCAGAGGCAGAGGCAGGGGCAGGGGCTGGGGCAGGGGCAGGGGCAGGGGCAGGGGCAGGGGAGGGGGCAGGGGCAGAGGCAGAGGCAGGGGCAGGGGCAGGGGCAGGGGCAGGGGCAGGCTCAGGGGCAGGGGCAGAGGCAGAGGCAGGGGCAGGGGCAGGGGCAGGGGCAGGGGCAGGGGCAGGGGCAGGGGCAGTGGCAGGGGCAGGGGCAGGGGCAGGGGCAGGGGCAAGGGCAAGGGCAGGGGCTGGGGCAGGGGCAGGGGCAAGGGCAGGGGCAGGGGCAGGGGCAGGGGCAGGGGCAGGGGCAGGGGAGGGGGCAGGGGCAGAGGCAGAGGCAGGGGCAGGGGCTGGGGCAGGGGCAGAGGCAGAGGCAGAGGCAGAGGCAGGGGCAGGGGCAGGGGCAGGGGCAGGGGAGGGGGCAGGGGCAGGGGCAGAGGCAGAGGCAGAGGCAGGGGCAGGGGCAGGGGCAGGGGCAGGGGAGGGGGCAGGGGCAGGGGCAGAGGCAGAGGCAGAGGCAGGGGCAGGGGCAGGGGCAGGGGCAGGGGAGGGGGCAGGGGCAGGGGCAGAGGCAGAGGCAGAGGCAGGGGCAGGGGCAGGGGCAGGGGCAGGGGCAGGGGCAGGGGCAGGCTCAGGGGCAGGGGCAAGGGCAGGGGCAGGGGCAGGGGCAGGGGCAGGGGCAGGGGCAGAGGCAGAGGCAGAGGCAGAGGCAGGGGCAGGGGCAGGGGCAGGGGCAGGGGAGGGGGCAGGGGCAGGGGCAGAGGCAGAGGCAGAGGCAGGGGCAGGGGCAGGGGCAGGGGCAGGGGCAGGCTCAGGGGCAGGGGCTGGGGCAGGGGCAGGGGCAGGGGAGGGGGCAGGGGCAGGGGCAGGGGCAGGGGCAGGGGCAGAGGCAGAGGCAGGGGCAGGGGCAGGGGCAGGGGCAGGGGAGGGGGCAGGGGCAGGGGCAGAGGCAGAGGCAGGGGCAGGGGCAGGGGCAGGGGCAGAGGCAGAGGCAGAGGCAGAGGCAGGGGCAGGGGCAGGGGCAGGGGCAGGGGCAGGGGCAGGGGCAGGGGCAGGGGCAGGGGCAGGCTCAGGGGCAGGGGCAGGCTCAGGGGCAGGGGCAGGGGCAGGCTCAGGGGCAGGGGCTGGGGCAGGGGCAGGGGCTGGGGCAGGGGCAGGGGCTGGGGCAGGGGCAGGGGCAGGCTCAGGGGCAGGGGCTGGGGCAGGGGCAGGGGCAGGGGAGGGGGCAGGGGCAGGGGCAGGGGCAGGGGCAGGGGCAGGGGGCAGGGGCAGGGGCAGAGGCAGAGGCAGGGGCAGGGGCAGGGGCAGGGGCAGGGGAGGGGGCAGGGGCAGGGGCAGAGGCAGAGGCAGGGGCAGGGGCAGGGGCAGGGGCAGAGGCAGAGGCAGAGGCAGGGGCAGGGGCAGGGGCAGGGGCAGGGGCAGAGGCAGAGGCAGGGGCAGAGAGGAAGGCTCCAAGACGGTACAGGGTAGGGCACATGGGTTCAGAGGCCTGGCACCGCACTTCCCATGCCCTACCTTCTACTGCTGAGGAGCTGGGTGCTACCTACATTTCTAAGCCACCTAAACCATCATTTGGACGGTGAAGAGACACTTTCAGTCACCTGGACACCATACAACTTCATAATCTATGTAATTTTTCTCAGGAAATTGCAAAAATAAGTTAATAAACCATGAAAAAGGAAAACCTGAGATCTTGTCCAGACAAGAGTCTGAAAAATGGAACTGTCCAGCAATAGAAAAAATAAATACAGCCCTTTAATGGGCTAGGGGCACGGGGATTTCTGTTACTCAAAATCCTGAAGCGGAGAAACTAAGCGGAGCGGGAAAAATCTGACCAGAACTGTGAGCCAACAGAACCATAAAGTAACATAAAACCTAAAAGTTAAAAACGGAAAAATATCAGCCCCAAATCAAACCCTGACACGTTCAAAGTACATTATACCTAGAGCAAGAGAGTGTGACTTAAATGGCGAGCTGGAGCGTTAGCAGGAAGAGGCGCTGTCCCTCGGCGAGTGAGGGGCTCAGGTCGCTACTGTTTAATGGAGTTCTACATTTTTCTCAAAGGAAAAAGAAGGAAAAGAAAAACATGAGCAGAACATAACCAAAGGCAGAAAGCAGAAAAGGCCTACAGAGGGAATATAAACCTGTGGAAACTACTTAATTTCCCTCTATTTAGAGAAGTGGAATTTTAAACCACACTTAATGGACCACTGCTAAGTATGGGGCTAGTGAAACTGGTGTCTGGCAATGTGCTGGTGTGGAGACTACAGGAAAACAGGCTCCTCCACAGTAACAAGCACAGCGTGAGCGGAGGGAGCATGGCAGGCAGCAGCACCGACACACACGCACCCGAGGGCGAACCATCCCCACTACCACTTGTACAGCACTGGCTCAACAGTTCAGGGCAGCCACTAATGGAATAAAATCAGCCAAAAAGAACAATGAGAAGCCACTTTGCTATCTCACTTGATCAAAGCTATTAAAAGTTATCAAATTAACAGCGTTCTTTCAAAAGGTAATTGCTGAGTGCTAAATATGCCTCTCCTCCCTTTCTCTGACACATTGCTATTAGCTGGACATGGTGGCACAAATCTTTAATCCCAGCATCTGCGAGGCAGAGGATCTCTCTGATTCTGAAGCCATCCTGGTCTACACAGTGAGCTCCAGGATAGCCTGAGCTACATAATAAGACCCTACACACACACACTAGCTACTATCTGGTTTTGCTATTATTAGCTTTATAAAAACACTAGAGTAATGGGGTTGGGGAGAGAACTGGGGTGGTGAAGATCTTGCCACACAAGCTTGAAGACCAAGTTTGATTCTCAGAATCTATGTAAAAGGCTGGGCACAGTGGTACGCACTTGTAATTCCAGAACTGGAGATGTGTAGACAGGTGGATTCCTATGGCAAGTGCCAGGCCAGTAAATGATCCTATCAAAAAAATTAATTAAAAATGTATATAAATGAATATGCGCATGCACACAGGCACACATAATTATAATTTCTAGGCATATAAAGGTGGGAGAATTACATGACTCTTGTAATGTAGTCATATTGTTGTTATATATGTTTTTCTTATATTTTGACATTTTTATTTTTACTATTTTTTACTTATGTGTCTTGTCTGTGGGTGAGTATGCACACATGAATGCAGGTGTCCTCAGAGGTCAGGCGAGGACACTGGGTCTCCTGAAGCAGAGGCGGAAGCTGGAGTTGCAGGCTGCTGTGAGCCACTCAAGGGTACTCGGGACCCAATCTTAGTCCTCTTGGAAGAGCGCGCTCTAGAACAGCCATCTCTCCAACCCTTTGTAATATATTTTAGATCTCATTAATTCTAAGACCTAGGGAACAAACTTCCATAGTAAGTGACCCTAGGGTACATAGTATAAATTATAATTTTTAGTTTAAAACCAAACTTAATCCTAAACCCTTAGTGCTGCCATCAATGTCAAGAAATCAGTGACAGAGAGTGTTATTTTTTGCTTTTATTCCAATAAGCACTTAGAATCACAATCTTGAGCTTTGTGGGAACTCCAACTAAACCACCAGAAATGCCTCACTCCGTCTGCATGCTGCCTCTCAGGTACATAGACTCTATGAATCTGCTTCCAAATTGACCTTATCATCTGAAAATATACAGGCAGTTGTTTTGCTTACCAGAAGCTTTTAAGCTAAAGCAACAACATTACATATCATTAGAAATTAACCTAAAAATCATCATGTTAAGCAAAACAAGCTGGGCTCATAACAATAAATATCTTGTGTCTTATGTGCAGAACCTAGCCCTAAAGTTACAAATGGCACATATATTTAAATACTCGTGTCCACAGGTAAACAACTAGGCAGGGAGGTGTGAAATGAGAGAAGGTGAGAGTGCTTATGATAAGGAAGCAGAGCAAGGGGGCCGTGGGCGGGAGCGGCACATGAGCGAGAACATGACACACCTGTAAGAAGAAGCCATGGTGGAAACCATCATTTCATTTGCTAACCTAAGAAATTAATAAAAACAGAAATTAAACTATGGCATGTGGTATATAAATGCTAAAAATTAATCATATAAACAGAAATAGATGCTGTTATCAGGTTATACAGGTACATGGCTTGTGTAACTAAGACATTAAAATATGGTAATACTTGATTTAACCTAATTTACATGTATGATGTTCTAAAAATTAAACTTTCCAAATAAATGACTCTTTAAGAGTTAAACAATTCAGCCAAGTGGTAGTAGCACTTCGCCTTTAATCCTAGAACATGGGAGACAGAGGCAGGTGGATATTTGTGAGCTGGTGGCTAGTCTAGTCTACACAATGAGTTCTAGGACATCCAGGGCTACATGGTATTATACTAGGACTGTCCATACCGACTTCTAAATGTATACTATTAATGCAACTTTTCATATCCAGGATTGTCCCAAACAAAAGTATTCAGCCAAAGCCCTGAATTTCAGAGGGGCTTCTTATGCCCACTCTGGGGTAACATGCTGAAAAACTAGTTTAACAGTATCAGCATTCTGAAATTAATTAACATTAAAGAGGTGGATGAAGGAAATAAACACTTTCTGAAATATTTCCAGCCAGCCATGCTAGGCAGTCACCCTCTCTAACCCAGGAATCACTTGGACCTTAAAATTTCAACAGGATTCCTAATAGTTAGTGGAGATGAAATAACCCTTGCCACCCAAGAACTTAAAGATATAAGAGGTAGAGCATGCTGGCACTTTTTTCATGTGGGCTTAACTGGCAATTCTGGTGTCACGTGGCAACTACTCCAGTCCACACCAAATTACCAGAGGGTTTCACTTCTCAGTTTTTTTAAAAGGATCTTTCATAATTTGCTGGTTGCATAACATTACATTTCCAAGCTACAGAAGCAGAAATCATTCATGTTTCAGATTGTGACTCACTGGGATACATATTAGTGGCATGATAAACACTGGGGGAAGACCGGGAGGCGTGAGTCAACTGCCAGATGCAAATATCTGTCACTGCTAAAGAAATATCTGCGTGAGTTATTTTTACAGACTTGTACTGACCTTCTATTCAAAATCGTTTAATAAATTAACTTTAATTTTAAAATTAAAATTATTCGATAAGTAATAAATTATTTAATTGACAAAATTAGAACACATTTTTTGTTAACTTTAACTACATAAAAATTACCATAAATTATCCTCTCTCAATTATCATTCTATATAACAGATACTGTAATGAGGTTGGCAGTATTCTTCATTTTACCACAGAAAATATGAATTGAACAAGCAATAGGATAAAGTGCTGGGACACGTCAGCAGTATTTTCTAGACCAAAAAGCAAACACATGCTGGTGAGGGCGGGGCACCTGAGCTCCTGGCTGCTGCCTCACAGAGTCACAGAGCTTGCTTTCTGACCATCAACTCCTGATCAGGCTGGGGAACACAAGCTTCCATCTTAGTTTAGTTTTGATACTGTCTTACTGAATTATCTCAAATGTACAGCATCTTTGGAAATTTGAAATATGACTTGAGATCTTACAATTATTGCACATAATCTGCAGTTTCAGCTAACAGTGGACTTAGCAAGACATTGACAATGCATAAAGGCTTAATTGCCAGCAAGCACTGCTCTACAGTTGGGCTTCAAAGCACTCTGGTTAGATGGATTTCCCACCATTCTAGATTTGGTAACTCATCTACAATGGTTGACTGTAATGTCAGTATTTAGGGAGGATTCAAAGTTTGGCGTGGGGGAATGTGCAGGTTTGGAAGAGAAGGAAAAAATCAGTTTCCAAGAAACTAAATATGTCTAATTATCGTGTCTTATGAAGGTATCCTGTTTTCTGACAGTACTATCTAGCTCACACGCAGCCCACTTTCTGGAAAGCCTGGGGTAAACCTGGGAACTTCCTGTACTTTGTGCTACATTTCCCAAATATTCTCCTTCATGATTTTTTAGGCTTTACAGGGCAAAGTAACTAATCAACATTCTACTGTCTAGAAAATGTGCTGTTTACTAGATTATCACAGTCTCTCTGCCTGTCTCCTAAGTGACATCATGTACAATTTAAGTGCAAGACTTGGTAAAAACCTAAGATTCATTCCTATATAAACCGAGACAGGACCTGGAGAGATGACTCAGCCATTAAAGACTAGGCTCACTATCAAAAAATATAAACTAAGACAGGCCCAGAATTTAAGGCACAGATATCAAAATAGTAAAATAATACTACATTTGATTATGTTTTACTAACACTTCACTCTTCCAAGAGTAAACTATAGATATTAACATTTGAACAACAGTGACCCAGTGACCTACCCAACAATGGCTTTACCCTTGCTTGGTGTGCTGAAGGACAGTTTACTGTTCTGTACTACTTATCTTGTCTCCTAATTATTCAAGAATACGATATGTAGTCAATCAACTGATCAACCTATGTTCATACAAATCATAATTTTGGGTGCTTTGTATGCAGATGCTGTAAGAGCTAATTATGTTCTTTGCACTCACTGCAGGATCAGTACAGGCTTTCCTGAGGAAAGGACACTGATTCAGAGACACACAGCCCCCCTCCCTCAGGATTCCAACTCTAAGCCAGTGAGATTACTCTATAGTAAGACTGTGCATGTAGATACAATTTACTGGAAAAAAAAAAAAAAAACAAGTCATTAGAAAGGTTTTGAGACCCAAAGGGAAAAGAGAAACCACTGAAGAGATTTTAGTAAAGTGATTAAACTGCCAGCAGCTCCTGGCCTCATGGTTCCTTGGTAGCTGTCCTGGGAATCTCCCTCTCCCTCTCAGCTGAGAATCTCAGAAACTACTGTGTCAGTCAGGAGAGACATGTATGCCAGCAGCGCTTTGAAACCTAATCTTCTAAAATGTCTAAAAATGGTCATTTTGTTCTCATATAGTTCTGGGTCTGAATGCAATGCTCCACACTCCTGGGGCTACTTCCCCACCTGAGACCAGCCTTAGGGTCAAGCCTATGCTGAGAGTAGTGGAACAAACAAAGAAGAGCTGTCCTGAGTGGCCAGTGCGTTTCTTAGGAGTCATGCCCTTTGGATTTCCAGGACTATCAGACCGCAGGACGGAGTGCCGTACGCCCGCTTGAGGCAACAAGCTCTATCTGGTCAAGCTGAGAGCATGCGGTTGCTCATGTGGCCCAAACCCATAACTAGAGAGGTGATTCTGAAGGGAGAGAGATGGCCAGGGAATGCAGGGCAGAGCATGGATGCCAGTCATTTGCAATTTTGGGCTGTAGAAGAAGGGTCTAAGAACAGTCAAAAGGTCCCAGAGAAGAGAGAAGAAAGTGTGGCCCTAGGGGAACAAGGAAAGAAGGACTGCAGGGAGAGATGGGCCCACGAGTCTCCAGCTGGTGAAAGACGTCATCTGTGGGTTCCACAACTCAAAGATCACCTATCTAGTCTTTGATGAGTGAGGCTGTGCTGACAAAGAAGAAAGTAGAGAAAATAAAGATATGCTTTAGACAGGTGTTTACAGAAAACAGGGATGTTTGAAGGAGAGAAAAGAAGCCTCTAGAAATGGGCATAGAATTCAGTGAAGACTTTTGTTGTTGTTTGGTCTTGTTTCCTTTGCTTTATTTGGTAATGACGGGAAGGAAATGGAAGGAAGGCAGCATGTTCATAGAACAGGCAGAGGTTTCTGGAAGGGATGCTACACAGAACACAGGCAAGGGTCTGACAGACGGAAGCAGGTTTATAGACTGCAGGGACGCATGGTACGTCTCAGTGGCTGTGTCTCTGGCCTCCTGAGAAGGCAGCTAGTAATCGCTGTAAGAATGGAGCAGGCAGGAGAACACAGTCTAGATCCCGGTGGGAAGTGGAGGCGTTATTTCAATCAGAGTGTGAGGCAGGACTTGGAGAGCCCAAGTGGACACACACCTTGGAGAAGTCCAAGGCCCCACATCTGCTTGTTCGACCATTCAGTCCTTAGTATGTCCATAGGCTGTGGGCAGAACAACACAATCAGAGTTTTGCCTACACAAAACAAACACTGCAAAGATGAAGAGTTGATTGTTTTGGCAACCTATACATTCATGTAACCCTCCTACTTTACAAACAGCACTGTGGGTATGTTTAAGAAAGTTTAAAAGCTAAGTCAAGGAACTTAGACAGTAACAGAGAAACCTTAAATAATAAGAATATGAAGGTAAGAACTTTGTAAAACAAAGCAAATCACTGGGCTGATGACAGAAAGAGGGAGATGACGTTGACAAAGACATCAAACGCACACAACGTGATACATGCTTTTTACTTTCTTGAAGTAATGGGGACTGAACCTAGTGCTTTGCACACTAAAGGCAAGTGCTCTACCACTGAACAACACCTTCAGCCCACTTACTAACCTTTTCTTTTTTTTTAATTTTCTATATTCTTTGGTTACATTCCAAATGATTTCCCCTTTTCCGGTTCCCCCCTCCCCATAAGCCCTCTTCCCTCCACCCATTCCCCAATCACCCCCTCCTATTTCTCTGTCCTAGCAATCCCCTACAATGCTGGATCAAGCCTTTCCTGGACCAGGGCCCTCTCCTTCCTTAGTCTTGGGAATCATTTGATATGTTAATTGTGTCTTGAGTATTCAGAGCTTCTGGGCTTATC